>OY744540.1:42765707-43393207 GCA_963556195.1 Sepiola atlantica
TTTACATAAGTTTGATTAAAAAAAAATATAATTCTGCACTAATAACTTTATTGTTTGTTTGTATTTAAATTATTTGTTTTAATTTTGTTTTACTTTTTTTGTAATTTATCGTTTATTTTAATTTTTAAACTAACTTATCTTTATTTTTATGTAAATGTATTTATTATTTGTTTACATTTTTAAATTATTCAGAATTTGTTTGTTTATTTAATTGTTTGTTCCCTAAATTCATAAACAATTAACTATTTATTGTGAATTTTTTTAATTTATATTGAATAAAGATCAGTTTCACTATAAATCGAATCATGTTCCATTCTTTTTTTTTTTAAATGGAATTTTTAAAGTTTTCTAATATTTTTTTTTAAAAGCTCTCATTCATATATGTGCAAATATTAGAAAATTGCGTCATATTATTTGTGCAATGGTATTATTTAATTTGAGAATTAAATTTTTCTAGGGGCTTTTTTTCCGTAATATATGAGAATTATATTTTAAAAGATTTTTTTTTATTGTTAACATCTACGATGCTTTATTTTCATTAAAAAATACATTGATATAACTTTAGTAAAAGTGTTTTTTGTTTACATGAAATAATACATTTGCACTGGGATAATCATATTCCGTGATCGCTAATTAATAAATACTGAAAATTTCATTAAAATTGGTTGATCTCCTGAATTTTAAGTGAAGGGAGGGGGTCAAAATGCCCATAGTCTGACTGTTTGACAAATCTCGTTTGTTACTTTACAGCATGACGTCATTTTCCAGTTAACAGACCTTAGTTTACTATATTACAACAGCCATGGTACGGGTCCTACTAGTTCCCAATAAATCAATCTATGATATTTACCTGGTTAGCTGAAAAACAAATTAACTCTAGTATTCTCCAAATGTGTTTCTTTTCAAAAATCTTTAAAAACAAAAATATAATATGCAGTTTTTTCGGGGGGGGGGGGGGGAATATTGCCATGTTTACAGATGAATTATGTTCTCTTCGTTGTAAAATGGGCACTTACTTTATAGCTGGTATAGCTGAAAGTCTTCCTTTAGAAGGTAGTTTCCACGTTGTAGGGAAATTAAAGATTTCCAGTTACACCCAGGGGCGGATTAGCCTATTGGACAAATGTCCGGTAGGCTGGTCCTGGCTGATGTTAAAAAACTTTTGTTTATTTTTCTGTGAATTATAAAAATGAAAAATAATATATTTAAATTGTCATTTTTCAACTTTACATTTTTATTAAAAATGTTTAATTTATTATTGATATTTTAAATTTCATTGTCATTTGTCTTCTTTGCAGGAAGTATAAACATGAAAAAGAAGAAATGGAAAGGAGGAGCAGAAAAAGAGTGTGACTAAAAACAAAATCATTAGAAGCTACTGATGCCACAAGCTCAAAAATCACATTTTTTTCAGCATCGGGATGAACCTGAAAATAGTCATTCACAATATATGATAAAAGTTTCTGAAAATAGTCATTCACAATATATGATAAAAGTTTCTGAAAATAGTCATTCACAATATATGATAAAAGTTTCTGAAAATAGTCATTCACAATATATGATAAAAGTTTCTGAAAATAGTCATTCACAATATATGATAAAAGTTTCTGAAAATAGTCATTCACAATATATGATAAAAGTTTCTGAAAATAGTCATTCACAATATATGATAAAAGTTTCTGCAACTAAACATCATCAGCTTGTAGATAAAGACACTAACAGTAATGGGGAAATTTAAAATGTAGAAAAGTCTGAGATTCTTCACATACCTGAACAAATTCCTAAGTATGAAAGCAAAGTTGTGGAAGACCCTAGCACTGCCTAGACACCTAACTACTTTACCAAACCTAGTGATGATTTCAAGCCCCTATTTTTTCCAGTTCAACCACGTGAAATAACAAAGTTTACGTTTAATATATTTTTAGGACAAAATGGAACAAACAGAAGTTGGTTAACTGTGAAAAGACAAAATCATTTTATTGTAGTTTATGTTTGGCTGACAATAGATCTGATAATGTATTTACTACAGGCATGAAGGACTGGAGGCATGTTCACCAACGTATTGAAGAACATGAGAAAAGCAAATATCACAATGATTATGCTGAAACTCATTTCCTTACCATGGGTAAAAGAAATATTGGGTTATTATTGTTTACAGCACAGAAGAATTTAGAGAAGAATCAAATTAGAGCAAACAGACAAGTTATGGAAAGAGTTATAGATATTGTTAAAATTATTGGAAAGCTGGGATTAAGTTACAGAGAGACATCATCTGTTTCTGAAGCTGCTTATTCATTGGACAATCTTTGATTGATCACAGTAATTTTACTCTAGCTTATTATACTATTGAGTAAATATGACATTTTACTGAAAGATCACCTTGACAAAGTTATCAAGAAAAGTAAGGCAGTGCATGCATCAGGAAGTAAGGGACCGGCTGATTTAATTACATTGATTTCTAAAACAATGGTGAACCATGTTAGAGCTGCAATTTCATCATTAATAAAAAGTGTGATAGCAGAAGAAGTATGTGAAGCTGGCATGTTTTCTGTGCAAATTGATAGAACACAAAACATTTCTGTAAAAGATCAATGTTTTGTGACTAAGTTCAGGAAAGGCTGTTGGCTGTAGTAAACACAACTAATTCAACTGGGCAAGGCTTTTGTAAACTGCTGAAAGAAACACTTAAAAACAATGCTCTTGATATTGCTAACTATGTGGGAAATGCTACTGATGGTGCATCCAACATGCAGGGAGTGTACAATGGATTCACAACATGATTAAGCAAAGAAGCTCCTGGTCAAATCCATGTATGATGTTATTCTCAGATGCTACACAAAATATTGTTGCAGCTCCTTCACTTTTCTCATTGATGAATTGCATTGCTGTATTTTTCCGAGAATCATATCAGAGAATGGATGTATGGGAAAGCACGACAAATGATCCTAAACACAAGAGACTACAAATGATTGGGGAAACAAGATGGTGGGCAAAAAGTTCAACTCTCTCACAAATATTTGGTTCATTTTATGATTCACAGCAATCACTATGTATGTAGACACTTGAACAGTCTGAACAAATGAAGCCAGACATTTGAACAAAAGCAAAATCATACAAGGAATCTTTACTGAAATACAAGGTTCTTACGACAGTCTTCATCTCTATCAATTGAATTTGTTGAAAGCTCACCAGTTTGTTATGGGAACTTTACGAGCTTATACAGCGAGATATTTCTGGAGTCAGGGCTGCAGTATTGAGGTTCATACAATGGGCATCTGCAAAAATGAATGAAAATGAAGAGATTGACAGTGATATTGTCATCGAAGAATCCTTTCCTGACAAGCGTCTCAGAATAAAGAAGTAAATGACAGATGAAAATGCACAAGATGAACCAATACAAGATGCTTTCAAGTCATTTGAAGTAAATGCCCATAACAGAATAACTGATCAAATTACAGAGAGTCTGAGAACCAGATTTGAGAAGAATGGCGAACTCTATCGAGATATGGCTTGTTTACATCCTGATATTGTTTCTGACTTTTCATCTGGTATTTCTGAACATGTCTTGGAGAGTTTGAGCAGACAACTGCAGAAATTTGATCGTGATGCAATTCTTTAAAGAAAAGTTACGCATTGAATTGGTCAATCTAGTCAAAAACTGGAACAGGTTGAAGAAAGGACTTGCTGAAGAATACGAGAATTTAAAGAGTAACATTGAAACAGACTCAAATTTGAACACCGAACATGACTTACCCACCTCTCTAACCTGCAAGTGCTGAAAAGATTGTGCATTATGTGTCTATTATACTCTCCGGAAGTATAATCTACTCACAGATACATATGGTATAATAGGAATAGCATACAAGTATATGCTCTCACAGTCATGCACACAAGTCGCATGTGAACGGTCATTTTCTACACTGAAATTCATCAAAAAACGTCTTAGATGTACTATTAGTGCAGCACACCTGAATGCCTTCATGTTAATGTGTGTGGAGAAAGACATTCTTATCAAATTGGATTCTGATACTATTATAAATACGGTTGCTGAGAATAGCAGCCTTCTTAGAAAGAAATTGTGCATTTGATTGAATTTGTGTTGTGTACTGTATGTACATTGTGTCTCTCAATACAATACTTCTATTTCTATTACTTCTGTTCAAATATACATTATTAGAATAAATTGTTCAACTTGCACATAAATATTTTATATATTTTCTAGCCTAAGAATATGTCTAAACAAAAGAAGAAATAAAAAAAAAAGAAATAAGTACAAAAAAACAATATTTGCCATATATTTTACATCTCCGGGGCTTAGAATTAATCCCCTTGCTTCTAAAGAGTCAAAAAAAAAAATGTCACACTTGTTACGCTCGCTTAATAAACCTTGTTTTGTGGGTTGCTTCAATTTCACATGCCAGGGCTGTTTTTCAGTCCCAATCCGTCCCTGGTTACACCTGATATTTTAAGATGACAATGACTAAGTGCATGACAAGAAATAATTCTCATTTTTTATTATTTTTTATAATCGTCTTCCAAACAATGATCAACAATAATGTGCAGCTTTTTTCTCTTTTTAGGAATATTTAAATGAATGAAAAATTAAACAATGACCTCTATTCCAAAGATACACCTAATTGAAAAAACAACAATAAAAAAAAAACAGTATATAAAAAAAGTAGCATTATTAAATAATCAAAGCAGTATAACCATTAGTAAAACGTGTCTTACTTCGGAAACTGGATTGAGGGAATGTGATTATTTAGAGCTTTTGAAAAGAAAAAAAAAAGTAAAACATCGCATACTTTTGCTTGACTCAGATTTTAAACAATTTTTGCCATCCATAGTTATGGGGTTCCGTAATAAAGTTTTCAGCATTGTCTAGAATTTTGAACCGAGAAAAAAATACTTTTCTACTTAGCTGCCTATTTTTTTGTGTGTTTTAAAGTATTTTTATTTACATTTTTATTGTTTGTCTTTCGGAGCCTTGTAAACCTGACAGATTAAAGATGTCACCAGATTTTACTTAATGTAAAACCTCAATGTCGTAGATTCAACAACTCAAAAAATCGAAAATTAAACAAAAATACAGATAATAAAAATATACAGATCGGTATAAAATCAAATTTTCGACCATATTTTTGTTTAATTTTCGATTTTTTGGTTGTTAAATCTACAACATCAAGGTTTCACATTGAGTAATATCCGGCGACTTCTTTAATTTGTCAGGTTTACAAGGCTCCAAAAGACAACAATAAAAAATGTAAATAAAAGCGCGGTAATTCAGAAGAATGACCCAGATCTAATTTGTATGTTTAGCTTTTGTAAATATGGGTGTTCGAAAAGACAATAATCTCAGTAAAAATCTAAATGCATAAATTTTGGACAAAAACCAATATTTCTTTATTTAAAAATCCTATGAAGTTAATTTGGTGCTTATCCAGATGAAGGGAGACATTTGAAAAAAAAAAAAAATAAAACAAACTGTTTGATGTACGTACCTGTCACATAAATGAATCAAGTAGTTTCTATTTGATAAATAAAAATTTTATTTTACCGACAAACGAATGAATGTACGATGCCCAAATCAACCTTGTATGCAATAGGTAGGGGTATCTCCCTTGAATATGTCGTAATGGCGGTCATATTTTCCCGTCATTCGTTTGTTGGTAAAATTTAATTTTTATTTATAAAATAAAAACCACTTTTTTTTTCCAATGTCTCCCTTCATCTGGATAAGCACCATTAATTATATTAACTTTTATTTTAATATTAATAAATAAAAAAATTAATATTTTTAGGACACATAAGAATTTTCGGCACTTCTTTAGTTTAGCTGTGAATCAGAAATCAAAATTGAAGACTTCCATTCACTCAACCGGAAGTGGTTTAGACTTTGAATTTTTTTATTAAAAATATGGAGTTTAATGACCTCAATCTGCGAGATATTCGTAATTTAACTGGCGAGCCCAAAAAAACTATTGACTTTTTGCAGGCACACAAAATTATTTCTTCCAGCGAGACATAGTTTTAAATTATACAAGAAAAAAAATCAACATTGACTATTCGTTTTATAAAATTTCACATTATTAAATAAAAAAACACTGTTTGCTGTTATTTTTGTTTGCTTTATTGATTATTTTGGATAAAAACTTATTCTATGTTACTTCCTAGGTATGTGCAAAATCAATGGCCAATCCCAAAAATGTAAAAACATTTTGACCCTCCCTTCACTTAAAAATTCACTAAAATTCAAAAAATCAACCAATTTTAATAAAATTTTCAATATTTATTAATTAACAATCACAGAATATAATGAAACCATTGTTTAATCAATATTTACACAAAAAAAAATAATATAATTGCAAAAAATATTTCATGTGATTTTAATGATTAGAGTTTCTGAGAAAATAAAAAATGCGACATAATTATATTTCCCTTTCAGAGATTCATTGATTTCGTTAATTTCACAATTCATTGTCAATTACTTGGAAAGATAAAACGTAAGTTTGTCTTTGTTTTAGGCATTAATAAATATTATTTAAAAAGTTTTAAATTATTTATTAATGAATAAATAGTTCAAATATGACATTTTCTTTCAAAATTGAATTCTATTTATTTAATTATAAATAATTGTTATGTTTTAATTTTTTTTTCAATGAATATTTTCAGTGTAGTTAGTCATTGACTTTAATTTACTTTTTCACACTGAAAATAAAAAAATACTATTTTAGCTTAAAATAAAAAAATACCCTTTAAGCTTTATTTTAAAAGAATTAATGTAATTTAAAATTACATTAATTTTATAAAAATAAATCGAGTAATGTAATTGGTCAAGTTTTTAATCAATGATCATGTAAAAATAATTGATAAAATTGACGCAGTTCGTAACGTAAAAATTATTTTAACATTTGAAACAAAGTTATTTCAAATTATAAGGAAAAACATTAGTACACAATTTCTTTAGCTATTTTTTACAGATATGCTTAACATGTTAGAGCTAAACTAAAGAAGCACCATTATTATTTTTTAAACATTTTTTTTAAATAAAAATAAATATTACTGCAGTTCGGGGCTTCCATACTTTCAGATTTGGTCGCCTTTTATATATTAACTTAATGCTTTCATCTTTCAAACACAATCAAATGTTAAATGAAAACTGCTTTAAAAAATTAATAAAAGACACTTTTAAGAACGAGTCAGTACAAACGCCGGCCATTTTTGCACGTACCTAACTTCCAGTTGATTGTCTGCCCCTGCCCTCGTCTTCAAAAAAGGAAACCAAATAAATTGTGATTCACAGCTAAACTAAAAATGTGCTGAATCTTCAAGAAATATGTCTGTAAGCAAAAAATTTATGACGTTATTTTTTTTAAATAATAAAAAAATGGGGCATTTTTAACGACAGCTAACATAACGATAAAAGGGGTAAAAAAACAAATAGGCAACAAATAAATGTTACGAAAGGCAAGATCACTTACTCTTCTACTAACCTGGACAAGTTTATTTGTGTTTTAACTTATTTTAAAGCGTTTTTTTGTTCAAAACAAACCTGGTGTCCACCTGTTAAGTTAGAACGGGGAAAAAATGGCTGAAAGTACAGTTTCGATAATCGCTCAAAAAACGAAAATTAAACAAAATACTGGTAAAAAATTACATTTTCCCACGATTGGTGACATTTATTGAATGTGTTTCTCACACTATTTTGTTTATTTTTTGATTTTTCACCAATTATCAAGGATCTCCGTGCAGGGCTCATGAACAGCCATTTTGTTTTCCGTTCTAACTGAACAGGTGGACACCAGGTTTGTTTTGAACAAAAACCGCTTTAAAATAAGTTAAAACACAAATAAACTTATCCAAGTATGATGAAAAGAGAACTCTTCTACCCCCTTCTATGCTTCGGAAGTGAATTACTTCCCTTGATCACTCTTTCTTTTTTAGTCAGCCATTGTTTTCTCGTAGAGACTAGATCCCTGCGTAGATCTTTGTCGAATAAAGCTTCTTCAAGCAAACTCAGTCTTCTTAAACTCATTCTATTCTATCCTTTTGACTAACTCATTACAATTTATTCGACAAAGATCTAAGATGGAAAAATACCTCAAGCCTGAACGATTGGACTTAGACCCATCAAAACTGGACGCTACCGACACGTGGCGACACTGGAAGAGGTCTTTCAACATTTTTCTTGGTGCTGTCAATTTTTAAACACATATCGGACATCGGGGATTATCATTCGGCTATCAATGTCTTGGAAGAAGTTTTCATCCAGCCCAAAAACAGCATTTTCTGCCGGCATTTATTGGCAACTCGTCGGCAACAGGCCAATGAAAGTGTGGACCAATATTTACAGTCTCTAAAAACACTCTCTAAGGACTGTGATTTCCAGACCGTGACAGCTATACAGGCGAGGGATGAGTACATCAGGGATGCATTCATAAATGGGATTTCGTCATCCCACATCAGACAAAGACTCTTAGAAAATAAACGTCTCGACTTACACATGGCGTACAACCAGGCATTAACACTCGAGACAGCCCCAAAACAATTAACTTCGTACGCTCAGTCGGACTCCTTGGCTGCCTCGGTCTCCACTGCTGAAAAAGAAGAATTGAAGGACGACCACGATAGCGGCACTCTCCGGACAGAAATGTTTTTTCTGTGGAAACCCGAGACATGACAGAGCGAGGTGCTCTGCTAAAAACTCTATTTGTAAAAATTGCAAAAGAAAAGAGCATTTTGCTCGTGTCTGCAGGTCACCTACAGCGGCTGCTATCAATTATGGTGAATCCCTTCTTGCTTCATCGGTTCCTTTTAACTCTCCGGAGAGTCTATCTCATTCGTCCTTATGGGGGAAAATCAAAGGTGAGTCTATGCGGATACTCGTCGATACAGGGAGCTCCGAAAATTTTATTCATCTGGATAAGGTTAGGGGGCTCGGTTTGACGGTCACGCCAAGCTCTGAGAGGAGCCGTTCTCATTTGTCCTCTACTCTCGGGTACTGTGTCGTGTCTCGCATTCTGAGAGATAGGGAGTACAGGAATGTGAAACTATCAATTATGGCCAACCTATGCTGTGACATCATTCTCGGGCATAAATTTCTATGCCAACACTCCTCAGTGGAAATACCCTTTGGAGGAAAACATTTAGAGAGAATTCCGGGGTTTTGGGAAATAAATTTTAAAAAATTGAGATTCTAAGATCAGTCTTGTTCGTCTTTTACCATAGTCCGTTTTTCACAACTTTGTACGTCTTAAAATCTCAATTTTTTTAAATTTCTTTCCAAAAACCCCGAAATTCTCTCGCGACATGGTAGGTAATTGTAAACAGAAAAAGAATTTTTAAAATTTGAGATGGTCAAAAAGAGGGGGATCAGTCTACGTTGAATTTACATTGAAAACTGATCCCCCCCTCTCCTAAAATGTAAAATATTTGAAATTTTTTTCCAAAAACCCCAGAATTCTCTAGCAGCCTGATAGATAAGTGGGGTAGCAGGCCCAGGCCGTCCACCGCCGCCCAGCCCCCGGCGTCAGCATTTTGGCTCACGTGACTCAATCGTAGTCACTTATGAACAGAATATTCTTCGTTATTAACACTTAGCATATATCCCCCCCCCAACACATTTTTTTTGTTTATTAATTATTTACCTTACGAAATAGAATGAAGATGGTTGGATTTTTGCCAACCGCCGCCCAGCCCCCGGCGTCAGCATTTTGGCTCACGTGACTCAATCTCAATCGTAGTCACTTATGAACAGAATAGTCTTCCGTATTAACAATTAGCATGTATCCCACCCCCAATACATTTTTTTTGTATATTAATTATTTACTTTACGAAATAGAATGAAGATTGATGGATTTTTGCCCACCGCGGTGGGCGGCGGTTGGCAAAAATCCATCAATCTTCATTCTATTTCGTAAGGTAAATAATTAATAAACAAAAATAATGTATTGGGGGGGGGGGATATATGCTAAGTGTTAATAACGAAGAATATTCTGTTCATAAGTGACTACGATTGAGTCACGTGAGCCAAAATGCTGGCGCCGGGGGCTGGGCGGCGGTGGACGGCCTTGGGCGGCCTGGGCTAGGGGTAAAAGTGCTGCCGGATAAGTGTACACCGCAAAAAAAGAAAAAAAAATTGTCAGTAAAAAGTTGTGAAAAACGGACAGTGGACAAAGACGAACATGTGCCAAGGTTACATTTGTTTTTGTTTATTTCCTAAATTTATTTTTTTATACATAAAAAAAAAACATTTTGGACAATGCTTCGGCCGATGTAACTCCCGATCTTCTTCAGGAACTTAGGAACCTTCTAGTTGAACTTGGTAACACAAACAGAATTTCCAACTGAAGTCCCTTTATTTAATCCATAGAGGTAGATTGTTCTCATTGCACCAGCCATGATCGGGTAGAAGTGCTAGTGCTAATTTGTAATTCTTGGTTATTATCGCCTGTAATAAGAATTGCACCGTCAACCCAATCAAAAGATGGTTAGTTAGACCTACTGATTAACCGACGCACTAGACCGTTAAGCCATGGGTCATGCTGACGAAATGATAACAATCCATTCCCATTGATTAAATACAGGGTTCACTGTTCGGTTAGAGATTCCCCAGTTATAAAAGACGTACCCAAAGAAGGTTACATACGTCGAAACCTTGTGAATGTTATAATCAAGATGAGAATATTAGTTTGAATAAAAACAAATGTAAACATTTTTTTTCAAAAATATAAATTTTAGACACTGCTATGAGCTTTTTTGGCACATGTTCGTCTTTAACCACTGTCCGTTTTTCACAAATTTTTACTGACCATTTTTCTTTTCTTTTTTCGGTGTACATTTATCTATCAGGCTGCTAGAGAATTCCGGCGTTATTGGAATTTTTTTTCAAATATTTTACATTTTAGGAGGGGGGATCAGTTTCCAATGTTAATTCAACGTAGACTGATCCCCCTCTTTTTGACCATCTCAATTTAAAAAAAAAATCTTTTTCGGTGTACGATTACCTGTCATGTCAATAGAGAATTCCGGGGGTTTTGGAAAGAAATTTTAAAAGATTGTGATTTTAAGACGGGGGATCAGTTTTCAATGTAAATTCAACGTGGACCGATCCCCCTCTTTTTAACCATCTCAAATTTTAAAAATTATTCTTCTGACATGATAGGTAATTGTAACCTATCATGTCACGAGAGAATTCCGGCGTTTTTGGAAAGAAATTTTAAAAAATTGAGATTTTAAGACGGGGGATAAGTCTTGTTCGTCTTTTACCATAGTTCGTTTTTCACAACTTTTTACATCTTAAAATCTCATTTTTTTAAAAATTTCTTTCCAAAAACGCCGGAATTCTCTCGCGACAAGATAGGTAATTGTAAGCAGAAGAATAATTTTTAAAATTTGAGATGGTTAAAAAGAGGGGGATCAGTCCACGTTGAATTTACATTGAAAACTGATCCCCCGTCTTAAAATCACAATTTTTAAAATTTTATTTCCAAAACCCCCGGAATTCTCTATTGACATGACAGGTAATCGTACACCGAAAAAGATTTAAAAAAAATTGAGATGGTCAAAAAGAGGGGGATCAGTCTACGTTGAATTAACATTGGAAACTGATCCCCCCTCCTAAAATGTAAAATATTTGAAAAAAAATTCCAAAAACGCCGGAATTCTCTAGCAGCCTGATAGATAAGTGTACACCGAAAAAAGAAAAGAAAAATGGTCAGTAAAAAGTTGTGAAAAATGGACAGTGGTTAAAGACGAACATGTGCCGCTTTTTTACCCTGAACTTGGCCAAGAAGTGGGTGGTCAATTTACGTTAAATTTATATAGGAAAGTGATCCCCCCTCTAAAATCTAAAAAAAAAAAAAAAATTTTTTAGTAAATTTATAGAAGTGCACCCCTTGTATTTCGCCCCCTAAAAAAAGGTTTCTACTTTTTTGGGAAAATTACATGTAAACAGCCTCAACAAATATCTGCTATGAAAAAAAATTATGAAAATTTTTATTATTTTAGATTTTAGGAGGGTGGGAGATCACTTTCCTATATAAGTTATACGTAAAGTGAGCACGTATTTCTTGGCCACGGAAATCTCACCCCTCACATTTTTCCCTCTAAATAAATAAAAATTCTACTTTTTTTTGGCAATTTTTTAATGGAATATGATTTACTATGGTTCCATAAGTCCTCGGCTGAAAAAGTTTTCCAAAAATATTAAATTTTGAAAGTGCTTTGAGTTTTTTAACCCTAAAGTAAAGGTCCGCCCATTTTTTTTATAAAGTAACATTGTAATAAAATATAGTTTCTGAAATTGACTGGTTTTTTTTTAATAATATAAAATGTTATAAAACGAACATAGTAATAATAAAACTAGTGCCAAAAATTCCATTATGGTAACTTTATGTAATTACTTTTAAAAAGTCATTGAACTCGGTTGTTAGATTTTTAGTAATTTTTTTACCGATATTGTCTTTTCGAACATACACATTTACAAAAGCTAAACGTACAAATTAGGTCTGGGTTATTCTTCCGAATTACCAAAAACACTTTAAAATACTTTAAAACACAAAAAATAGGCCGGTAAGTAGAAAAGTAACTTTTATTGCATTGTTATGTTTTTTTTTATTGCCCAGTTATGTTTTTTTTCTCTGTTGGAAATTCAATCGCCAAGTTTTCATTTTATTCTAAGGCTGTTATTTTTTATTTGTTTCCTGTTTTTTAGTTATACATAATAGGGATGAAAATATTTTTTAAAAGTCACTAGAAACCATGGACAAAATGTTTATGAACTTAAAGGAGAAGAACTTACTAGGAGGAGAGACTTACTTTTGTCACGTGCGAGAGAAGAGAATTATTTTAGGCGGTGTAAATTGTAAATCTCGCTCATGAAAATAAAGTTATCAGTAGTCGTCATCTGAATGGTATTTAGTCATACTTTGGAATTTTCAAAACGCATCCATCGATATTTTACCTTTTCTCGATAAAGTGAGGTAAGGGGGCCGGTACCTCGGCCCTGTTTTACAAAAATACTGCCTCGGTTTCGCGACCTCAACACGATGATATATGAATAGACGCCGCCACTGGTAACATTGTTGGGGGGGGGGGGGAATCTTCCATATATAGCAGCTTTGTAATGAACGTTTGTTTCTGTAACAATTAAAGTTGGTCTTATGATTGACACGTGCATGTTTCACTTAGCAATGAAACTTGAAAAGGCAAAGGGAGGGTAGTTTAATTGGTGGTGGCTGTGTTTAGAACCACCACACTACATATGGGGACAAATTTGCTACGCGTATGCAAATTAGTGGCCAGAGTCTGTAGCAGCATGGACCCTAGCTTGTTAAGATGTTGACTGAAATTGTATCTTAGAGAAAATGTTAAGATCCACGCTTACATTTAAATTGTTATAAAAGTATTAGAAAACAGAGAAAATGAGTACAAACAGATTAAAACATGAAAGAAGAACATAGTATATATATATATATATATATATATATATATATATATATATATATATATATATATATATATATGTAAATTATAACTAAAAGGTAAACTTTTAGAGAGTTGGACCTATTGTGAAATAAGGAAAGCTCAATATACTGGATAGAGCAAAAATATGGTACGTCAATGAAAATTAGTAAGACCTGCAAATGGAAGCAAATCGGTATTTTTAGTTGTTCAAAACAAGGAGTAGTTTAGTTAATAAAAACATTTATTTTTCATCTCTTTCTTTCCTTAAACCAGGCTTTTCAAAGATTAAAATCTTATCATCACAGGAAAAATTATGATTGATAAGTTGACAGGATAGGACTGTCAAAATTCCAAATTTGAAAAAGTTTTCTTTTAAAATTAAAAATTAAAAATTAAAGAAATTCAAAAAAACTTCTTTAAAAGATGTTTCCAAAAGGTTCAAATGGGCATGGGAATCACCAATAACGAAATCCAAAAAACGTAGGGCTCAGAAATATTGGTAAATCCGGAGGAATCTGCATAAAAATACAACGACGGCGATTTCACTCAGGTCTGTTGTCCACGGAGAGGAATCAAATAAAAACGGCCATTTCAAGGAAAACAATATTCTTCCTGTTTTCAGTTAAGCGTATTCCAAGGCAAAAGCTCCAATGGAGTCAAAAACGAATCGTCGTAATGTATCAAAATTATTTGGGAATTGTATAAATAAAGAAAGACAAGAGAAGAAAAAGAAAAAAGAAAAGGAGAGAGAAAAAGCGAAAAACGATCGGAAGTAGAATGTAATCTAACAAGTGGGGGGGGGGGATTCAAATCAAAATGATATTTAGGCAGAAAGAAAGATGGAAAGTAGATTTCAAATTGGCCACACACAAAATGCCAAGTGCTGGTCAACTCAGTTAAGTTATATTCCCAGGGGGAGTGAGTAGATTAAATACAGATAAGAGACAGAAAACTGTCTCCTAAGGGAGGTTAGTTTAATTTTGCAAGGGGAAGGGTATAGTGGCAGGGTTTTTTTATAGGGGAGGAGCATTAAACTGGTGTCGCTAATAGAGTTAAGCCTCATTTTATATTTTAACAAGAAATTGGATTGTCTGTCTTATTATAATTCTTAAGGTCTGAGTAAATTTCTTTAAGATGTTAAAGGGGTGCTAAGGAGTTTTGAATCAAATTGTCAATTTATGAATAAATCGACAATGTAGGTAGTTAAAAATAGGGAGATGGGGGTATTAAGCAGATGTAAAACACCTTAGGCTAATGAATAATAGTAAAAGTAATAATAAAAATAATAATAATAAAAGTAGTAATAAATAGTGAAACCTAAAGAATAGATAATAGGATTTAAATATGGGGGTGTATAGTTATATATTTGTAATGCTGCCTCCACTCAGTCGCGGCTGTGGATTATTGTTCACTACATCACTGGACATCCACCGTAATCTGGCATGAATTGTTAATAAAGCACATGTAAAAGCCACGCGAGCAAAGCCGTATATACACACACATGTGTACATACAAAAACCAGTACATACATACAAACACATATGTATGTATACAAACATACACACACACACACACACATTTATATATACATATGCACACACATACATACATATACAAACATACGTATATGTATATATACATATACACATGCACACACATACACATATACACACACATATATATATATATACATATATATACACATAAATGTACAATAGCCACAATCACCCAAGCGTCCCCAGCATACTTGCACAGCAAAAAACCGCTTATATACACAAGCGTGGCATCCATACATGTACCTGATATTCCAGAAAAACTACATATATATATATACACTCATACTCAGAAGGCAACTACTCACATACTCATTCGCATCAATACATGTACCTGAATTCTCAGAGTATCCACTAAAGGTACGCATATACACAAGTATAAAAGGAGATTATTCGATGTTAAAACTGAAAGGAAGCCTAAACAAATGGGTAAAGAGAGGGTAAATAGGAATGAGGTATATACAGGGAATTGCAATTGGATAAAACGTAATTGGAGAAAAAAAACGCAATTGGAGAAAAAAACGACGGTGGATAGGGTGTAATAACGAAAAAAGTTATAGGGGATGGCCAATCAGTATCAACATCAGCGACATCGCGAGTTATAAGTCTGGCAGCAAAGCAATTCAGCATTATATAAGTATATTTTAAAGGATAGGTTTAATGTTCACATCAGAGGGATTGGTATAGGGGCAATCATGGAAAGGTAAATAGTAAGTACAAAGAATTATAAGATATGGGGAGGGGGAAATCTATTGATTATTGTTAGGTGGGGGTATATCTGGAGGGGCCAAGAAGTTAGCATATTTGTATTTACGTTTGTGTCTGCAATGGGAGATCAATTCGTTTTTAGAGTTAATAGTATTTAATGATTTATTAGCTGTGGCTATTGTGTAAGTTTCCAAAGTGCAAAGGCTGCAGTGTGGAGAGCTCCTGGGGTGTATGATCTAGATTGTTTCAATATGGACCAATGTAAGGAGTAGGGTGTATTATTGTTCTTAAGGTTTCTAATTAATTTAGAAAGCGAGGTACTAGGGTTATTGTTATTTAATTTAAATGATTGTATGTGGTTTGAGATCCTTATCTTAATTGGGAAAGCGCTAAGACCTATATATGTGTGAATTTTGCAAGGAGCAGAAATTGCATTTGAATAATTAGGGTCATTGGTAACTGTTTGAGAGGATGGATCTGATACTATATTAGCCTGGGGTATTAGGGTAGGGCCTAGAACAACCGGTGTATTACTGCTAATTGTATAGGGTTCAAAATTACTCGGTGAAGATGAGGAGTAAGATCTATGGAGGTCGTTTGTTGTATTTTGAGATATCAGGGCAGAGGAATGGAGGGAAGTATTGCCTTGGAATACGCTTAACTGAAAACAGGAAGAATATTGTTTTCCTTGAAATGGCCGTTTTTATTTGATTCCTCTCCGTGGACAACAGACCTGAGTGAAATCGCTGTCGTTGGATTTTTATGCAGATTCCTCCGGATTTACCAATATTTCTGAGCCCTACGTTTTTTGGATTTCGTTATTGGTGATTCCCATGCCCGTTTGAACCTTTTGGAAACATTTTTTAAAGAAGTTTTTTTGAATTTCTTTAATTTTTAATTTTTAATTTTAAAAGAAAACTTTTTCAAATTTGGAACCTTGACAGTCCTACCCTGTCAACTTATCAATCATAATTTTTCCTGTGATGATAAGATTTTAATCTTTGAAAAGCCTGGTTTAAGGAAAGAAAGAGATGAAAAATAAATGTTTTTATTAACTAAACTACTCCTTGTTTTGAACAACTGAAAATACCGATTTGCTTCCATTTGCAGGTCTTACTAATTTTCATTGACGTACCATATATATATATATATATATATATTACAAGAACATTTGAAATGTTTAGTTAGAAGTGTATGAGTGTGTATATGCGTACAATGGTGTAGGCATTTGTGTGATTAGCGCACATGTCAATCCTATAAGCCTACCGACCGATAAATGTCTTGTGCTAAGACAACCCCTCCTTTTTTTTCCGCAAATAACTTCATTTATTGTTTTTACATAGACTCAACTAACGTAAACAATTTAATGTATTGAAGTTCGAATAAAATAAAATAACAAAAAAGTTCTTAAAAATAAAAAGGAGAAATTAATTGTATAACTGTAATAATGTAAATAAATGTATAATATACTAAATATGCAATTTGTGGTTTATTAAAATGTTTGTTTACAATCTCCCTTCTTATTGGCATGTTGACGAATTGCTTAGGCGGAATATTTCGTTCAATAAAGCTGTGTTAAGGAATTATCTTATCAACACATTTCGATTTAGGGATAAATATTTGAAGTATTTAGTAGTAGTGTTTCATAGCCAGCAGCTCCACTCTTGAATACCGTACCAGCCAGTTTCGGCGCATAATCCTCGATTGATAACATTGGTATGGTTGGTCTATGCTGACTATTGCTCTTTCGTTGCATGTATTTTGTCCAAGTGATCTTATGTTTACGTTTTTATGGTTTCTATAATGGACATCAGATTTCTCTTTCTTTCCAGCTAGGGTCATCCCTTTTCAGCCACAACCAAAGTGAGGCCTTTTTCACTAATGTCTGTATTTCTGTTGTCATTCTCCTTGCTTCTCTTTCTTTGAATCCAAATCAGTTTTTGACTAGGTACAAAAAACTTTTTTCAATGCTTTTTTCTCTTGTTCTTATTCCAATATGGTAATATTCAACCTCCAATCCGTTGTCTTTGTAATTTTCAATGAGATTTCTGTACCTTATTTCTTTCCTGTTTCTTTTGCACTTTTGATGTTATCTTCCCAACTTACTGTTAGCTCCATTATAATAACTTTCCTCTGATCTTCACTCCATATTACCATATCTGGTCTTTGAGCTGTTTACATTACAGGTGTGCCAGTTGACACGGTTAAGATTCGGATAAAAATTGTTGTTTGGGATAAATACAATTTAGGCGCGCAGTGTGAATATAATTGTATTGGCGCGTGAAAGATAAAAAATAACGCCCACGCAAATTCCGGCGTGGCCTTATATATTAAATCAACTCAAAACGAGCGGACGTAGTAGGGAGCACACCACGGGATATTTCTGTCCAATGGGATTTCTCCAAAGACATTTTTCTAAACTTTTCTCCTTAAGCTCGCTGGAGCCTATCCAAATAGTATTTAAGCACACACAAACATCAAACCCTCTCTCTCAACTGACTCTTCATTCGGAGGTTACACGCGTCTTACTATCACTCTTCCATTTCACCTTTCGCGCGCTTCATACAATTTCACAGGCGAACATTACCTATTGCCTCTCTTTACATTTTATAACATATGAGCATTTCAACAAAACAAAAGACATTCTCCTTTTTACTTACCCTGAAACTAAAGAAAGGACTTCTGAACTCATTACAAAAGGAAATATGTTATATTTGTTAATGGTTTATTTCAGTGAATAAACTTCCGTTGGTTTTGCATGTAAGTCTTCTTATTATTATTTTTATTTGTGGAGAAAGTTATCACCAAAAAAAGGCATGACGACCACCACGCAGGAAAAACTAAAGGCTTTCCTATATCAACATCGATTTTCCATTCTCCTTCGCAATGTATATCTGTCTTTGTCGCCTTTCTATTTGTTGTATTTATTATTTTCCCTTCTTTCACATTATTTAGCTTCTCTAATGTTTTAATCTTTTTTCTTTTCTCATCATTTATTTCATCCACTTTCTCTCCGAACATTTTTTCTATGATCTTCAGCACTTGGTTGTGTCGCCATGTATATATATCTAGTCCTAGGGGACAATGTGACAAAATATGCTTCACTGTTCCTTTTTGCCCGCACTTAGATTTATCATCCTGGCTCTGCTCCCAGCGTGTTCAATTTGCTGGTGAAGGAAGTACATCATAAGTCGATTTTATCAAGAATGATAACCTTGCCAATTCCAACTAATCTTCCTCTCTAACACTATCGACTCCCATTGTAAACACTGTCCTTGTACACTACTCTGTACCAGCTTTACTTTCCGTTCTTCATTTATACTCTTCCACATTTCATTCACAACAGCTTTTCTTTACTTTAAATCACTACTCGCATAAAATGGTTCAAAACCTCTTGCTCCAAATCCTTCCCGGTGTGTTTGTACTGATCTGATGATATCTCTATGTTCTATATCTTGGTTGATAACTTCATCGACAGCATGTTCTTTTTTCCGTCCGGTGGATTTTCCTTGATCTTTCCATCTTTAGAATATCTAAGTGTCATCACCGTTCTAACTTTTCCAACTTTATATTCTTCCACTATTTTGTTTTTTTTTCCTGTTGTAAATTCGTAGCTTATGCGGATTGGTTTTCGCATTCAAGGATTTTCCTTAAGATTGTAGCTGTTTTGATAATTCTGTCCTTTGTATGGCTTCAATGGTCCCTTTAATTCCAATTTCTCCCAGTATTTTCTCCAGGTTTTTTGGGATTGTTCCTAGTGCTCCTACAATTATTGGTATTATACTGACTTTCTTCATGCTCCATATTCCTTTCAGTTCTCTGGCTAGTTCTTCACTCTGTGGTCTGCTAGAACAGCAAAGTCTACGATTTTACAAGATTTTTCCTTTTTGTCTATTATAATAACATCAGGTCTCCTTGCTTGTATGAGTTTATCTGTTTGTATATCCATATCCCAGAGGATTTTGTGTTTTTCGTATTCCAGTACTGTTTCTGGTGTATGTTTGTACGAAATTCAATTGTTTGCACAGTTCCCAGTGTATTACTTTCCCAACACAGTCATGTCTGTTCTTGTATTCTTTTTGGGCAAGTTTGCTACATTCATTATTATATGATTTATTGTTTCGTCTCTTTGTCCACACAGTCTGCATTTATTGTTTTCCTGGGTTTTATCTATTTTAGCTTTAATGTAGTTTGTCCTAATTGCATTATTCTGTGCAGCCATCAGTAAAGATTCCGTTTCTCTGTTAAAGTTTCCTTTTCTTAGCCATGTCCAGCTATTTTCGTTGGTTTCTTCTCTTGTGAGTCTTATGAAGCGTCCATGTAGTTGTTTTTCTTCACATTTTTCTTTTCTTGTCTGTTTGTGTCCAGTTTCGATGCTTCTTGCGTTATTCGTTGGGACGGTATCTCTTGCTGCCTTTCTGTGTTATTATTATTATTATTATTATTATTATTATTATTATTATTATTATTATTATTATTATTACTAGCAAATATATGATCCCTCCAGTCGCATATTTTTGCTAGGCTGCCGCATCATATTTCTTGGGTGGTTAGACATTGATTTTTTTTGTTTACGACCAAGAATATTTTTAGTTAAAAATAAATTTTTAAAAATTTCGACCCCACCCAATTTTTTTTTACCCTCCCCCATACATAGAAATATTTTGAGTTCAAAAAAAAAAAAATTTTTTTTTGAACCCACCCCAATTTTTTTTATCCTCCCCCATACATATAAATATTTTTAATTAAAAAGAAAAAAAAAAAGAAAATTTTTTTTGACTCCCCCCAATTTTTTTTACCCTCCCCCCATTTTTTTTTACTTACATAGTAATATTTTCAGTTAAAAAAAAAAAGAAAAATTTTTTTTACCCCCTCCCCACCCATCCAAATTTGTTTTACATAAGAATATGTTTAGTTAAAAGAAAAAAACAAATTTGACCCGCCCCCCCTAAAAAATTTTTTTTTTACCCTCCCCCATACATAGTTAATAAAAGAAAAGAAAATTAGGAGGCGCCTCGGTCATATACAAGGAACTCATTTTTAAATATGCTATTGAAGTCGCCTACGTCATACCAAAGAACCAGTTTTGTTATTCTTCCAAAATGGTTACCCATTTAGTAATGGCCAAGATATTTGTTGCTTAACTTCAATTTACAACAAAACACCTTGTCTTAACAACGTAATGAAAATAAAGTATGATAATGTGAAAAAATTCTCTCACAATGACGTCACTTCCGGAAGGATGAGTCAGCAATTAATTCTTCCAAAATGGTCACCCATTTAGTAATGGCCGGGATATGTACTGCTTAACTTTAATTTACAACAAAACACCTTGTCTTAACAACGTAATGAAAATAAAAAATGATAATGTAAAAAAATCCTCTCACAATGACGTCACTTCCGGAAGGACCGGAAGGATGAGTCAGTAATTTATTTTTCCAAAATGGTCACTCATTTACTAATGGCTGGGATATACCTTGCTTAACTTCAATTTACAACAAAACACCTTGTCTTAACAACGTAATGAAAATAAAGAATGATAATGTGAAAAAATCCTCTCACAATGACGTCACTTCCAGAAGGACCGGAAGGATGAGTCAGCAATTTATTTTTCCAAAATGGTCACCCATTTACTAATGGCTGGGATATGCCTTACTTAACTTCAATTTACAACAAAATCCCTTGTCTTAACAACATAATGAAAATAAAGAATGATAATGTGAAAAAAAATCCTCTCAAAATGACGTCACTTCCGAAAGGATGACTTGGCAATTTTAACAGTACTTGCCATTCAAAGTATGGTTTTAAAAACATGCCGGTTTCTTAATGAAATGTGTTCAATTAATTGTATGAATAATGTTTATTAATATCACCTTATCGGAAAATATTGTAAATACATATGTAAATTTGATAATAGCAAGTTTATATTTGTAAATATGAATTTATTAGAAGTTTAAAAGAAATGAATTATGTAAATTGTAAAACCCGTCTGGTGTCTGAGCGTGTTTTTGTAACAGGAAGTTGAAACAGTATTAGTTTAGGTAAGATTCTTAACACGTTTTCTGTTCGAATCGCAGACATTAAAAAATATTAAAGAGTGGTTGAATGAACATAGAGTGAGAGAAATACATAGATAGTTAAGAGAGAGATGGATGATTTGTTCAGTTAATTAAAAATTAATCCTAATTAGAACAATTAAAACAGAAGTTTTTCAAACATAACTCAATCTCAGAAATAAGTCATATTTTAGCATGTATTTTATGTTCTTAAAGTATATATAAAAAGCCTTAGCTATGAACCTCACTTGCGTGCAGATCGTTGTGGCAATAAAATAAAATAGATCCAAGTTCCTCTAGGCTGGGATGGCGACAATGAGGATGATGACGTTGCCAATCTGGCCGTCTTGTCCAGCTACAAACACACCCCACGTTGAAACTGTTTATATCAGTGAGCGATCACTGGGCGAAGGATCATTTAAAGCAGAACAAAAGGAAAAGAACAATGTTCAACAACTCGGTCTGTTTTTTTTTGTATAGAAGAGTAATTATTAATAAAATAAAAGAATTGATTTTACATTGGTCAATGTCTATTGTGCTCGTAAATGTTTTTAGCAAGGGTTGTTTTTTTTGCTAAGTTATTTCGCTAGTTCTCTGCATGTGCGAATTCTTTACACAAGTGGTTGTTTAAGTCACAAACTCAACAGGTGAAGGCGGTGGCGAGAATTTCGTCTGATTTGGTTTTTCGATGCATGCCACTTCGGCGCACGCCCGGGCATCAGTTAAACTCTCCCAGGCGTCAGTCCAACTCTTGCTTGTGCGTGAAAAAAACACATTCTTTTATTGAAGATGTCTATGGTCGTACACACCCCTTCTCCGCCATCTTACTTCCTGCGTGTCTTCCTCTCTCAAGGAGGGTGGGGACGGGTGCCTCACTCTTTTTTCTTAAAATAAATGGGATTTTTTTTAACCCATCATTATCGTAAAAACAAACGTGACAACCGTGGCTTTCTCATACTGTCACACAGCTGGAGGTGTTCCCTGCCTGGCTCATAATTAACGATGACAGGCCCAAATAAATCTCCGTCAAGTGGGTTTTTTTTCCCAGGTCGTGACGTCTTCAAAACAACCGTCACAGAATCGTGGTTCTAAAACGCGCCATTTACCCCAAACAATAATATCGCTTTATTGATATTTCAGAATTAAATTTGCGATATGGAATTCTCTAATCTCTATCTTCCATCTGGCAACACTCTCCTCGCCTCTGGTGGTAATTGATTTTGAATATCTTATACGATTCCACGAGACTAGCTGGTGTCCCGTTCTGTCGTTCGAATAAGTTCATTTCTACGTCAAATATATACTAGTTTTATATCTCCACTTCGTCTTGTCGCAGGGCCCTCAGTCGGTGTAACATCACCTCCAAGATGCATACTAGCGCGTTACCAGGGTACCCGATCCCCATGGAGCCCCGGATACTTTGTCACATAGCGAAACAAACATTGATTAACTCACCTTTAGTATAATAATAGATGAATGCACACAGACACATCAATAAAGGTATCAATTTCACACACAATTGCTGCTGATACCTTAACGTCTTACAGCTTACATATATATATATATATATATATATATATATATATATATATATATATATATATATATATATATATATATATACATATGAGTAGCATCAACACTTTTGTGAGGAACATTAGGTGGAAGTGTAACTGAGAGTGAACTATACTCTAGTCTTGATGGTATGTTTAAATTTCGAACTTGGTGTTTATACCATGAATGTCTGGCATTCGGTAGGATTCCCCATCGCCAGCAAAAACAAAAGATGAGAAAATTTTTAAAAATAAAATGAATATATATATATTAGTGTTCGAGCGATGTTGTGGACTGATCCGGATTTATCCATAGTGACAGGATCGATTCGTCAGAGGGGAACCACTTAACGCACCGCTTATAGCATGTCTGCTTAGAGCCTGGTAAAAAGGTAAAATGTTCTGGCAAGACGGTATTGTCACCAGGAGAACCGGATACCTGATATACATGGTTCAGGGTCCGAAGTGGGAAAACCAGCGTCATGTAAGTCAGTTGAGACGCAGATACGTGGAAAAACAAACCTCACATGACGAACCCATACTTTATCATGCATTTGATTCCTGAAAACCTTACTACTGCTTCTGCTACTGAAGTAAGACGTTCAACAAAAAGAAAGAGAAATTCAACAGAACGTCTAGAGATTGACCCAAAGAGGAAAAGATATATTTCCAGGAAGAAATAAATCTTAAGGGGAAGGTGTTGTGAACTGATCCGGATTTACCCATAGTGACAGGATGGATTCGTCAGAGGGGAACCACTTAGCGCACCGCTTATAGCATGTCTGCCTAGAGCCTGTATTAGCAACTGACTTATTGTATGTAATTAAGTATTCTTAATGCATTTCTTGTGTTCTTATTTATTTATTGTTATTACTACAATATAACAGACGATTAAAAGCGATTCTTAATTTTCCATTAATTTTCCACTAATGATAGAATGATAAATATTTATTGTTTTTAACTACCAGTATAACTAAAATCTATATAATAATAACGAATTTAAGTAAACATGGCACAGGTAAAATGGCACGAGTGGATAATAGGAAAAAATGTTAAAAGTGAAAAATATCGATGAACATCTCACAATGAGTTTATCAAATAACTATTTTCAATTATTACGAGGAAAAGATTAGAGAAAAAACAGAACGATCAATTTGTATAATGTACACCCTGCACCCCAAGTTTACCTTTAATTCTGCGAAAATATATGCACACATTACGCAGGTTTTTTAAGGTAATCCAAAAATTAAAAACCAACACCTCTATAACTAAATATTTATAATTTTGAAAAGAACCGGAATTGGTAATTGTATCAGAAACGGAAATTTTGAAAAGAATTGGTAATTGTATCGGAATCTGGAAAAATATTAGAATCGTCCCATCACTAATATATACATTAATAAACCTGAAAGCTTGGATACACCTGCTAATACATCAGCATCAAGTAAAATCTTTAATCACTGATTTCGGAGCTTCTCACCATTACTACAGAAAATTATCAAGCTTAACGATTTGGACAAACTGGATATCCTGATGAATTGTATTTCTCAGATGTGTGTGTAAGCTTCAGTCAACTGTTTACAAGAGTGATATATAAGACCTAAACTTTTTACCTGGCATTTACTTCCTTTTCACAAACAGAAAGAGAGGGGAAAGTATTTACAAGTTTATTGAAACGTTTTGTTTTTTTTAACAGTAAAGTGCAGAGGCTTTTTTTAAAATAAACATATTATTTATTTAAATTCAAATGTTCGATTCACACAGGAATCTTCATCAGGATAATGGACACTTTTTTTCTCCTCTCGAGCTTCGTTAACACAAGATCAAATGTCATTTAAAAATGACATTTGATCTTGTGTTTCAGATGTTAACGAAGCTCGTTGTGTAATAATGTCGAAGTGGTGGGTGCTCTGGCAAGGCCACCGAGAGTTAACAAGGCCAAGTAACTAACTTCTTCCCCCCCCCCCTTCTGACGTCATTGTGGTTGGTTAACTTAATTTCGTGCCTTTTTAAATTTCATTTCATCATTCACAAAGTTAAAATGGCTACTGCATGTGTTTGGATTTCCAAAAGAGAAAGAATTACGGCAAATATGGATACACGCAAATAAGTTTGAATTTTTTTTTAATTATATAAAATATCAAAAGTCTGAATTACTTATTCAATGAATAATATTCATTATTTGATAAAAAAAGTAGTCTATAGCCAATAATTATTGTTTCCATTTTTTTTAATTATTTTTTTCGATGTCTTATTAAGTGTAGTATATTTTATCTTTTCTCTGTACTTTTGTAGATTAAATAAATGAAATAATAACGGCATATTTAATCAATATTTTCACACACAAAAAACATATTGGGCGAATGGGCATAACAGGTGTATAAGCTGGCTTTCGGTGGAAAAGGGTTGCAGAAAGTGTCTACGGATGCCTGAAAGTGATACAACAATTTTTTTTTTTTTTTCATATTAATTTCAGACTTTTCTTTTTTTCATATTAATTTCAGACTTTTCTAATAATTAACATAATACAGACTATTTGAAAAATAATTTATTTGTTTTTATTTGATTGTTTTCAAAACATTTTTTTTAATAATAGTGGAAACCTTTTTTCTTGGAAATGGATTAACTTCTGGAATGAAACTTTTTTCTTAGAAATGGAATTAACTTCTGGAAATTCATTCTGCTAATCTTATCAACAGCTATGGAAAAAATCGTGGATGACGTTATGCCAGCCGCTGAATTATGTGTTATGAACATAAACTTGGAAGAATTAACAGTAAAAACGACTAATAATTTGAACACAATAAAGTGGTTGGCACGCCACGGACTGATCAGCAACAGTTTAATGTGCCAGAAATGTCCTCGTCCATGGCGGATGAATCTACACAAAAGAAAAGATAAAATTGACGGCTACATATGGGCTTGCCCTAAATGTAAAAAATCAAAAGTGTACGTTTGGGCTCTTCTTTTGATGGTCAAACAAAATTGATGGTCAAACAAAATTTTGAAAGTAATGTATTGGTGGTGCTTGCAAGAGCCGCAAGTACATGTTACGAAAAAGACTGGCGTATGCAGGCGGAGTTTGCTGGACTGGTACAGCTTCATACGCGAAATTTGCACCAATCCCGTTGAGATGGGTGGACCTGGTAGAACCGTTGAAATTGACAAGAGTAAATTCATGAACCGCAAATATAACCGCGGTAGATTTCGAGAAGGTCAATGGGTTCTCGGCATGGTCGAGCGAGAAACAAATGCGACGATGATGGTACAGTCGACAAGAGAGATGCAGAAACTCTTTTACCCATAATTCGGCGATATGTTCGCCCAGGTACCCGCATCATAACGGATGGCTGGCGAGCCTATCATGCCCTACCGAATCATTTTGTGGTCAACCACACATACAACTTTGTGGATCCGGACGACCCTACAATCCACACAAACCGTGTGGAAGGAAGCTGGGCTCATTGCAAGTTAAAATTTAAAGTGATGAGCGGGACTAGCCCGGAAAACTTCGAGGGTCACCTACAGGAATTTCTGTGGCGCCGCCGAATGAAAACAAATTTCTTCGGCAATATACTGTATTGGATACGCTATTATTATGACGTTTAATAAAATATTTGGCAAAAAACATTATTTTCACTAAATATTTCCAAAACAACATTGAAAAAAAATCACATTCCGTTGCTCAAAAACATTATTTCTTGAAAAAAAAAAAATTATTCTATTTTGTTTATTTTTTTCAATGAAAATTTTTTTAAAGTTTTGAAAACAATCAAATAAATTATTTTTCAAATAGTCCGTATTATGTTAATTATTAGAATATGATGAAAGAAAAGTCTGAAATTAATATGAAAAAAAGAAAAGTCTGAAATTAATAAGAAAAAAAAAATTGTTGTATCATTTTCAGGCATCCGTAGACACTTTCTTCAACCCGTTTCCACCGGAAGCCAGCTTATACACCTGTTATGCCCATTCGCCAAATATTGATTAAACAATGCTTTATTCAATAATAATATCGTTAATTAACAAAATTAATTTTTCTTTGAGTTATAATGATTTTATTAACAAAGTTTAGGGGCATTTTTATTAAACTTATTAATCTAACTAATGATTTTTTATAAGATAAATTAATCAAAAAATATATTTAAAAATAAAATTATTTAAATAATGATTTTGATTAAATAAATTAATGTAAATAATTATTTTTTTCTTAAAAAAATTAATCTAAATGACGATTTATTATGGAATAAAATTATATAAATAATGATTTTTATCTTAAATTAATAATCTAAATAAAGATTGTTTTATTAAAAAAATCAATCTAAATAATGATTTTTCTTAAACAAATTAATAAAAGTGATGCTTTATATTAACACATTTAATCAAAGTAATGATTTTTACTATATAAAATTATCAAAATAATGATTTTTTTATTGTAAAGAATTATTTAACTAATGATTTGTATTTAAAGGAATTTATCTAATTAATGATTTTTGTCAAATAAATTAAACTGAATAATTGCATTAATTAAATAAATATATCTAAATATTATTTTTTTCAATTTTATAAATTAATCTAATAATGATTTTTTAATTAAATACAGTAAAACGAATCTGTCCTCAATCTAGCTACAATAGTTATTTAATTATTTAAATAATGATTAAGATACATTAAATTAATCTAAATGAGTTGTATTAAATAAATTAATCTAAATAATGATTTTTAATTAAATATATTAATATAAATAATGTTTTCTATTGAAATAAATTAATAATTTTATATTAAATGAATAATACTAAATAATGACTTTCATTAAACAAATTATTTTAACTAATTATATTTATTAAAAAATCATTAAAATAATGCTAATTTTATTAAATCAAGTAATCTAAATGATGATGACTGTATTAAATAAATACATAAAAAATCATCTGTCCTCGGGGTAGCTTTAAATCAAGCAAAACATTTATACTAATTTAATTATTTAAATAATTATTTTGCTTAATAAAATTAATTTAAATAATGATTTTTGTTAAATAAATTTATCTAACTAATAGTTTTTACTTAAATTAATCTAAATAAGGATTTAACTTAAATAAATTAATCTAAATAATGATTTTTATTGAATAAATTGATCTAAATAATTAGTATTTTATAAAACAAATTTATCAAAATAATGATTTTTTATAAAATAAATTAATCTAAATAATTATTTTTTTAAATAAAAGTATTTAAAATAATGATTCTTATTAAATAAATTAATCTAAGTAATGATTTTTTATAGAAAAAATTATCTAAATAATGATTTTTATAAAATTTAATGATTCTAACTAATGATTGTTTTATTAAACAAATTAATCTAAATAATGATTTTTTCTTATATATATTAATCTCAATGATGAAATAAATTAGTATAAGTGATGCCTTTTCAAATTAATGTGAATTATGAGTTTTATCCAATAAATTATTCTAAATAATAATTTTTATTAAATTAAGTAATCTAAATAATGATCTTTATTTAAATGAATTAATCTAAATAATGATTTTTACTTAAATAATTATTCTAATAAAAAATTAATCAAAATAAATATTTTTTTATTAAATAAATCAATCTTAATGATTTTTATTACTTTTACTTTTACTTTAATCGCACAGGCTTTAACGTCCTCTTGCTATATTGAACACAAAATTCTGTTTCCGAATTGCATATTTTTCAGCTTTTTGAAGAGGAACGCTACACTGTTCCCTAATGCTGTCGGACCATCTTTTTGGTGGGCATCCTCTTGGTTTTGCGTTTGAGAAGTCTTTTCTGAAGCTGGCATCTAGCAACATGACCAAACCATCGAAGCTTCCTCGCTGACACTACATCTTCGATGGTTTCCGTCATGCCTAGCGCTTTGCGTATGCAAGCATTACTAAGCCTGTCATTCCTAGTAACCTTAAGGATTGTCCTAAAAGATTTCATCTCAAACACCAACAGAGCTCTGACTTCTTGTTCTCCAGTAGTCCATGTCTCTGAACTGCATATGGCTATTGGCAGAATGAGTGCCTTATATAAGGGTTCAGAATATGTCTCTAGAGATCCATATTGCATTTCTTAAACGACCAAACGCCTGTAATCAACATGGATATCCTGTGCAAGACATCTGAAGCACAGTTGGGAACTAGACTGCAAAGAAACTTGAACTCTGCAACTTTTGGAATTAATTGATCGTCTATTTTGATTTCTTCATCAGCTTCTGGTGACATAATTGCACATTTAAGGGGATTAATCTTCAAGCCCAATTTTTGGCAGGCTTTTTCAAGCTCCGAGGTTGAAATTTTAAGTTTTTCAAAAATAGCAGATATGAGTGTGGTATCATCTGCATATCTAACATCAATTGACATGTCATAAGATATATGAGTGTGGTATCATCTGCATATCTAACACCAATTAACATGTCACTTCTCAATTAGTACTCTTTGTCCAGACCTGTAATATCCTTTATTATGCATTCCAGGAATACATTGAATAGACTGGGTGACATCATGCAGCCTTGCCTCATTCAAACCCTCACTAGAAACCAGCTAGCATTAACTGCACATTTTGTGTCCTCGTATAAGTTTTGCATAATAGCAACATATTTTGAGGGACTTCCAATGTGGTAGAACATTTTTCAAAGCGCCTCCCTATATATAGTGTCAAAGGCAGCCTTGAAATCAACGAAGTTAAAATGCAATGGAACTTGGTGTTCCCTTGCTTTCTTTATAATCTGTCTTGTTATAAATATGGCGTCAGTTGTTGCTTTGCATGGTCTGAAGCCGAATTAAGACTGACACATTGACCCGTCGATTATGTGTTGGCATCTATTCATCAAGATCTTGATGATTTTAAATAATTTTGATTTTAAATAAATTAATCTAAATAATTCTTTTTAAATAAAATTATTTGAATAATGATTGTTTATTAAACAAATAATTCTAAATAATGATTGTTTATTAAATAATTTAATCTAAATAATGATTTTTACTTAAATAAATTGATCTAAATAATTATATTTTCTTAAATAAATAATTTTTTATTGAATCAAATTATCTAAATAATGACTTTTAATAAAAAGAATATAATCGAAATAATTATTTAATTAAATAAATTAATCAAAACTATTATTGTTTAGTAAACGAATTAATCTAAATAATAGTTATTTCCTAAATAAATTAATCTAAATAATGAATTTTATTAATTAAATTATCTAAATACTGATCTTTTATTAAATAAATTAATCTTAATAATAATTTTTCATTAAATAAATTAATATAAATAAAAAGCTTTTATTAAACGAATAAATCTAAATAATGATAATTTATTAAATAAATTAATCTAAATGATTTTTATTAAATGAATATATCTAAATAATAATTCTTTTATTAAACAAATTGATCTAAATAATTTTTTTTATTAAATACAGCAAAAATAATTTGTCCTCAGGGTTTCTGATCTAGCTAAAAGCATTTTGATGATTTTTATCAAATAGATTAATCTAAATAATTATTTCAACTTAAATTAATCTAAATAATGAATAAATTAAATAAATTGATTAGATCAATGATTTTTTTATTAAATAAATTAATCTAAAATATTTATATCAAAGAAATTAATCAAAATAATTATTTTTCGTAAATAAATTAATCTAAATAATGATTTGTTATTAAATTAATCTAAATAATGCTTTTTATTAAATGAATCAATATGAAAAATAATTTTTATTAAATAAATTGATCTAAATAAAAATATTTTATTAAATAAATGAATGAAAATACTGATTTTTTCTTAAATAAATTATTCTTAATAATAATTGTTTAATTAGGCAAATTAATTAAAGTAATAAATTAATGATTAATTAAAGTAAATAAATTAATCTAAATAATGTTTTATTTGAAATAAATTACTCTAAATAATGATTTTCGTAAATAAATTTATTTAAATAATAAATTTTTTTAAATAAATTAATCTAAATTATGATTTTTATTGAATAAAATTATCTAAATAATGATTCTTTTCTTAAAGTAATGATTTTACATAATGATTATTTCTTAAATTAATTATTCTAAATAATGCTTGTTTTATTAAACAATTTAATCTAAATAATGGTTATTTCTTTAATTAGTTAATTTAGATAATGATTTTTTATTAAGTAAATTAATCTGAATAATATTTTTTATTAAAATATTTATTTAAATAATGATTTCTTCTTTAATAAATTTACTTAAATGGTTATTTTTTCTTAAATAAATTAATATAAGTGATGTCTCATATTAAACAAATTAATATAAGTTATGATTTTTAGCCAATAAATTAATCTAAATAATGATTGTTTATTAAATAAATTAATCCAAATAATAATTTTTATTGTATGAAATTATTTAAATAATGATTTTAAATGAAATTAAATTATCTAAACAATGATTATTATTAAATAAACTTATCTAAATAATGATTTTTATTAAATAAATTAATCTAAAAAATGATTTCTACTTAAATAAATTAATCTAAATAATTATTTTTATTAAAAAAATGTAATTTAAATGTGCTCCACTCCCCACTTCGCGACGTCACCAGTTCGGGAGAAATTGCCGTTCTGATGAAGGTTGCCGATGTTGAAACGCTTGGTTCAGCGATTACTCACTTCCACATTGTGTTTGCTTAGACCGGGTTGGGTCAGCAACCTTTTCTCGCTGTGAAGAGAAGGGTCTCTTCATGCAGAACAGTTGAACGAAAAGAATTAAGTCTGTAAAGACTTTGTCTGTTTGGTTTTCTTAGAAGAAGAATTATAATGTACACTGGTTTGTTTACAAAGCCAGGCCGTTCGATAATCTCAAAGTTTAACTGCATGTGTTAGTCGGATCAATGGGCGCTAATAATTCTGGGCGTCTTGATCATTGTCAGCGAAAATCTGTTTTAAGTTCGGGACGAGAAAAGAACATACACAAACTGAGTATGTCAGGTTTGGTCGGGAAAATACAGAGCGAGTTCTTTCGTCAAATTCTCTCATAACTGACGGCCTCACCGACTGATGGCGTCAGTGGCCGACGGCCTCTCACTAACTCTTCTCCTCTCACTCTCTCTCTCCGACTGTGATTAAACTAAACTGTCTTTGTAAACTGTTCTCGCTTGCCTTTTATCGAGACATTCTTCACCTCTACCCAGGGGATGGGGGTGGAGGTGGGGGGTTCACAGTGATCACCGATTTATCCTGAGAAATAAATTTTATTGCATTTATCCATAGTTTCTAAAAGTAATTTCGACACAGTTGCCAAATTTTTTTATATCCGTTTATTTCTGCGCGTGTCACTCAACATAACTCAATTTCGTATCTCTGGCAATAACTTTACCGTAGGGAGTCTGATTTCGATAATAACAGCTGAGAGATATCAGGACTGTCCCACAGTGGCCATCTTTCTCGGACGACCACTTAAAACCAATTGACCTGATTTGAGATTTAACACTTGACCGTCCGGAATTCTAACTCTCGCTGAGTTCAGCTGTCACTCTCATATCGACTTTGAGAAGTTAATTCGTTTTTTTTCTTTATCTTTTGATAAGCCCATAAAATAATAATCCGGGTTTCTTTCTCTCATTACTAATGTGCGATCTGTTCAGAGATTTTAAAGTTTTTCTTTCTGTCTATTCATACTAGCACAATAATTGTACTATCAATCTTCGTAGGCTCACGGTCAACTCATATCGGCGCTGCCCGACACTGTCACATAAATAATGATTTTCATTAAATAAATTAATATAAATAAATATTTTTTATTAAACCAATCCATCTAAATAATGATTTTTATTAAATAAATTAATCTAAATAATGATTTTTATTGAATAAATTTATTTAAATAATGATTTTTATTAAGTTAATATATCTAAAAAATAATAGTTTTATTAAACAAATTAGTCTAGATAATTAATTTGTCCTCGGGGTGGTTTCTGATCTAGCAAAAAGCATTTTAATTATTTAAATAATAATTTTGATTAATTAAATGTATCTAAATAATGATTTTTATCAAATAGATTAATCAAAATAATGATTTTAACTTTAAATTAATCTAAATAATAGTTTTACTTCAATAAATTTATCTAAATAATGATTTTTGATAAACAAATTAATCTAAACAATGATTTTTTATTTAATAAAAGTATCTAAATAATGATTTTTACTAAATACAGCAAAAAATAATCTGTCCTCAGGGTGGCTTTTAATCTAGCTACAAGTCTATAGCAATTTTAGAAACGTATTATTTTCTCAATTGTAACATAAATCGAATCTCCTTTACAAATTTTTATTCCCTGGCTCATTGAAGAAGGGGGGGGGGTAGTATGAGTTTCAACTCTTGACTTCCACAAACTTATTAAAATATAATACCCTCCTCACCCTCATCCATTTAAAATGCACAAGATGTCAATGCCCAAAGTTAAATTAACATGGCAAATGAATACTTCATCTAAGCATTAAACAGGTATTAAAAAATCTAAAAATCTGATGCTTAATCGATTTATTCTGAAGGATGAAAACATAATTTAGGATTGACATAAACATAATTTAGGCATTGAATATGAAGTCTCTTTTTTTATTTTACATTTAAAAAATAAAGAGAAAAAATAAAAAAATAATATAAAAATAAAAGCTAGGTCTATAGTAATAAGTAATAATACTAGACATCTAGACAACATTAGGTTTAAAGCTCTCCAAATTTCATACTAGAATTATCCATATGGACATAAAGTCTAACGGGTGAAAGCATTGGTTAACAATCAGTTATAAGTGATAGTCTGATATTTCTGGATGTTGAGGGTTCAATCCTTACTAAGATTGCTAGTCAAGAATTATCTGAGTTATCTCCCTTGGATTTATTCTTGGCAACGTTAAGGAAAAAGATCTCATACGCTAGAATCTGCAATCTCGTTCTATCCATGCAGAACTTTAGCCTCTTTGTGACTCATTGTTCAAAGCTGTCGAAAATGGGCGGATTGGTTGTCTATCTTTGCATGGTCTTTACAACCCCTGACGGTATGTCCATCAAATGCATTCCTGGTAGCAGTTGCATAGACTCTCAAAACACAAACAACACAAAGTAAGTAGCATTTACTTATTCATTGATCATGCATATTGCTCTATCTACAGCTCTGGCAACATGTGTTTTCTCTTATTGCATTTAGGACCATAATGTATTCTTTCAGCAATTTTAAAGACTGAATGTCTTCCAGAAAAAGTGTTTGCAATTGTTTGCAATTATCTAGAATAGTATTTCATTGGTTGTGAAAGATTTCAATCTAAAATAATAAACGCCATAACATCGACAAAAAACTCGGCATAAACAAGTTTTGCTTTTCTTTTCATCATAACAATGAAGTGAACATTTATTAAATGTTAAAATTACTTTGAAAATAACGTTTAAAAATAACAACAAAATCAGAAAAATCACTTTTATACAATTATTCAAAATCATCTTCAAAATGTAATATGTAGGATCAGAAAACTGGCGTGTTTTCATCACGTCGAAGGTCGCAATATGTAGGGTGGGAGTTTCATTTGAAAATACCATGCAACTTCTCTTCTATTTGAATCAGGTTTATTTAGCAGAATAGAAACATAAGAATGTAAGGAAACAAGGCAAGGTGGTTTGGCCGGCATGTATTAGAGCAGAAATGTAATTGAGTCCAGGCTGGTCTCAAGTGTGAATCGGTATCTTGCCTCCCGCCAAGTCATAGTGGAAGATGAGGAAGGAAATATAGTGTACTGTCAGATCTGCATCTTGGCTAGAACTAAATTTGCGTGTGAAGCTCAGGCTAGGCAGAAACGGAAATAGGTGAGAGTTGCATGCATACGCAGAAGTGTTCAAATTGTCGATGTATTTCTATGTAAGTTTTAACATGCCTTTTATAAGCCAACTGAACTACAACAAATCACTACGCACAAGATTGTGTGTAAACGCAAAAGAATAGGCCTCAGTCATGTAACTGCTACAGTAGAAATATTTTATGATAATTTAATTTGTTATTTTTCAACTTCTTAATATCTTTAAATCATGGTATAAATTTCCCTTTGGTTTGATTATTTCAATTAGTTTTATAACATTATGTTATTTTCAATAGCATATCAACCCTTTTTGGATTATTTTATGCCATTTACGTAAAAGTTCTTACGCCTCAAGTTAATAGCTTTAAATATTCATCGATTCATTTGTTTTACTTGCAGATATTTTTAAAATTAATAATCCGCAAATGATATATTCTATTTGACCTATAGATGTGTTATAATTGTGGTACTAGGACACTGAAAGTTACATATACGTAATTCAGCCACGAATGTAAGAATGTGAAAAGGTTGAAAACCCGATGCAAGGGAAACAACTCGTACTCCATAAAAATGAATAACACATCGTATCACAAATTATAATCATATATTTGTATAAAACAACCAAGACAAATTAACAATACATAACAAGTATTTATTTTTCAAAAGATCAACTAATATTCTTTCTGGAGTTCTTTATAAGAGGCTGGTTTAGTTATTCCGAGAAAGTTAATCAGTCAGGATAAGAATTAAAAGTTCAAATATAGCAATTAAGAAGGCTTATAGGCTTTATGGAAAATGAAAATAGGAAAGTCTTTTTCCTTACGTAATTTTGAGGAAAACAAATGCGAAATCCTTCTCCTCCCACAAGAGATCGAGATAAGAAGGTAAATGTGTTAAAATCGCGGGGAACGATTGAATGAAATCATTTAACACGACAATATATAACAATATGAAAGTTCAATTTTAGGACGAATTAATATGTTTTTTTTTTGTCCTTATGTCGTAAACGCATACCTTTTTGGTTTGACGGCAGAGGGAAGGATATTTTAACAGAATTTTAGATTCTGTGGTCCGTTCTTAACGAGCTGTTTTTAGGGTCTCGAGATATATGTAATCTCGACTTCAGAGAGGTAATATGATTGACTGGTCTGTCGTAGTCAATTTTGTTGGACCAGGGTTTTTTTCTTTTGGTGTCCAGTAGACAGCACTATTAAACGTCACTGTATTTCTTAGCCATTAATTTTCGAATTCCACTTTTCCTATTTTTGATTTTGTGTGTGGGGATAAATTGTTCGATATGACTGCTGAGTGAGCTGCCAATCTCCTAGATGTCCGCTCTCAACGCTGCTCGACGACCTTCTCCATGCGTTTCTTCTCGCCTCGATTTTCCCGCTTTCCTGGCCTCTCCTCTGCATAGCAACAGTATTCTCCCATTTGATTAGTTGAATCCTCCGCCCCCACAAATGCGTGAGCTGAATTATGAAAGCCTGTCTGTCGAACTTCCTGTTGACCCCCTTTGACATGGTGTTGCCCGCCTGCATTCCTTTTCCCTATGTGTAGGGGAACATGTGCCAACAAGTCCCCTGTTCCTTTTTTATGCTTTATGGGGCAAAATATGTGGATATAACAGATGGGATCAGAATTGTTTGTTTTATGGCACATCAACCCTATAAGTAATTTTGTGTCATATTATGTATTTATAAAATAGTAATTAGATAAGTTCTGGAAACTTATTTAATTGTATCTTTGACTTTGAAATTTTTTTTTTTCAGGTAGTTGATTATTTCTGATGTAAGCACATTTTCGACTAGTACAGTGAGATTCGATGCATGATAGTATTTCTTGTGGGTATTCCTGTATTTTGTGCAGTCAGTTAAAATATGTTTGATAGTAAGTAGTCACAGTAGGTGCACCGAGGTGCAACTCCCACATGTGTGTTGTTAGATTCTGTGTATGTTCGATTCTGACTCTGCTTAATACGATGTCTTGTCTTTAATCGGGGAACATTTACATGTTTCTTTTTTCAATTGTTGATGTTCATAGAATGTGTTGTTTCGGAATATATCCTATATTGTTTATCATTTTCTTTTCATGTATTGTACAGTCTTAGTTTATAATCTGCATATGGAAGTTTAAGAATTGTTATTGTTATTTTAATTGCTCCTTTTGAAAATATATCAGTCCTCTGGGTTTTTGTGATGGCAACATGACTGGGAAGCCAGGTCAGAACTACCATCAGACAGTAACACCTTTCCAATATTTCATGTAAGGATAATTTGAGTTTCGTCTCTCTATTGCTGTCGGACGAGACAACAGCCTAGATCATTTCTAACACTCTTTTATGGCTTGTAATTAATCTGTATAGATGGAAGCATTAGTTGATAGTCTGATTTGTCGATGGGAGTGCATGATGGTGGCTGCTGCCCGTTTCATCCACGGCTTTTGACTCATCTGTATTAATAGCAGCATGAATCTTCTCTAAGTTTTCTAAATTCAATTTGGCTGATGAGGTTGTTGGTTATGCTTTTTCTTGCATCAATATTAGATCTATGTGTGTTTTGGAGCTTGATCATGGAGGCGTCTTGCTTATTGTGAATGGTGTTGTATTGACAGTTGTTCTTGTTTACTTCTGTTAGTGCTTCTTTGATGCAGAGTTCAAATGAGGGGATATGGAAGGCAATATGTTATTTGGTATGTTGGGTTGTTTGGGCTGGATTTGAGTTTTAATGGATACTGGAGAGATAGGTTTTCCCATCTTATGATTAAAGATGGTTCAGATCGTTGGCTGATGTATATTAACTTTGAATGGGCGAAATGCGAAAGGCCCCTCTAAGCTTGATTTTATATAGTTTGCAGTTTATGTAGGATTTGCATGTGGCACTGTGGATAATTTATGCATAGTCAAGTTTTGGATTGATGTGCGACCTGTATATTCTAAGAATTACCTTGCAATCTGCTCTAAGTTTATTTTTGATACTATTTTTAGAATTTGTAAAGCTTTTTAGCATTTAGCTTAGGTAATCAATATGTGCTTTAAAGTGTAATTTATTCTGTAATATTTAGTTTGTTGGATTATGAGTATTATGTGACTATTTATTTTTAATTGCAGGTCAAGATGATATGCTCGTTTCTTACAGAGATGTATACAAGCAGTTTTGTTTTTAAAAACTGGAAGCCATTTTTATTTGCCCATCTTCTATTTTATTCAGGCAGTTTTGCATATGTCTTTTGAGTGATGGCATGTTTCATGATGAATAGATGTCATCTACAAATTTGGATTCTTGTGTTGCTAGTTTCTGCAATGCTGTTTGAGGGCGAATAATGTGACAGACAAGACACTGCTTTGAAGTATTCCTGCCTCCGGTCTGTATCGGTCTGATGTTGTATTGCCATATTCTACTCTAAAAGTTCGATGTGAGAGGAAATGTTTGATGTATATGGCCATATTTCCTTTAATTCTTATTTTGTGGAGGTCTTTTAGGATTCCATATTTCCATGCAGTTTCAAATGCTTTTCAAGGTCATAAAAGATTGAGGCCACATGATGGCCACAAACTAAGCCATCACGTATGTAGGATTCAAGTCGTATAAGTTAGTCAGTTGTGCCTTGATTTTAATGAAATCCGCTTTGATGTGTGGATAAGAGGTTTTTTCAAATACCAGCTACATATTAGACATTCTTTCCATCTTTTAGCATCTGCAGCTTGTTAAAGCAATGGGTAAGAATAGTCTTTGTTGGGTAAGAATAGTCTTTGCTGAGTTTGTGAATTATGATGATAATAGATTCGAGCCATGATTTTAGAAGTTTGTGCATTATATGTCATTAATAGAATTAATAGGAGTACCATGAGGGTTGTCTCTGATCGATGTTTCAGGAACAGGTAATGAATTTAATCTGAATGAGTAGCTGAGTATTTGCTTTTATTTATTGAGTTTTTTAGTTCTCTGAATGTGAAGGAATATTATAATCTTCTTCATTGTTCTCTTTCTCTGCAATATCTTTATATTGGTAGAATTTAAGTGAATAGTTGAGGAGTTTCCACCAAATTATGCTGCTATTTCTTCAGTGTGGCAAAACCTGCACTTGTTATCATTACTAAGTCCTGCCATCTTTTTAAATGCATTAGTCATAGGGCCTTATTTTTGGGCCGCCATTAGCCTTTCCTGATTATAGTGGAGGGCTCTTCTTTTAAGCCAGTCCAAGAAACCTTCTTTGTCGATATACTCCTTAGATATCTCATCAAGAAAGTGGGTGGCACGTTTTTGTTTTAGCCACTCTTTAAGGCTCCTATTTCTGAAAGTTTAAGTGTACTTTTTACTACTCTTTTGGGCTCTGTTACAGGTTTGGTTGTGGTTTCTACCTCATCTGTTAGACAGCTCTGCCCAAAATGCTTGGCCAGATATATTATGGATGTTGTTTGGCTAGCTCTTGTTTCTTGGTGTTCCTGTACCATTGTGAGGTTCAGGTTTATGGAGCTTCTCAGATACTGTCCAATACTGACAATAGTGGCTCTATGCTGGTGGTTGATCTCTAAAAGTCCCAGTCCTCCTTCTCCTCTAGAGAAGTACAGTCTTGGCAGACATTGATTCCTGTATATGACTCGGTGGAGTGTCGATTTCTTTCTTGTTTTTACATCCAGCCTGTTGATGGTTTGATGCCAAAACTGTATGTGATTACTGGCATGGCTAACTGGTTTATCACCGTAATCATATTTTTATTTGTGAGCTGCGTTTTACATATCTTATTCACACACTGTATGTATTCTTGGCCTATTTTTCTCCTCATCTTGGCATGTAGGATGGTATCATTTTCTTCAATGCCAAGGTACTTGTATGTCTCCTGATGTTATTTTCCACGTCTAATTGGAGGTTTTCTGCATTGGTCCTCTTCCCAGCCTTGAGTGTACACTTGGCACATTTGTATATGCCAAATTTTATCCCGATGTCCCTGAAGAAAGTGTGTGCAACCTTCAGTAGCTCATTCAACCCATTGTCTGAGCTTGCATAAAGTTTTAGATCATGCATAAAGAGGAGATGGTTGATTCTCTTGGATTTATCTTTCTGACGGCCCTGACTCAATTGTAGGCACCTCGACTTTTTTTTAGCAGCTTACTGAGCAGGTCTATCACCATGCAGAATAGAAGCAGAGATAAGCTTGAAAGATTCCTCTTCTGATGTCCGGGATTGACATGTGGCTTAGGGAGATAGTAGTTTGCTACATCTGGAGATGGACAGTAATTGCTTTTCTTATCATTGGGTTTATTTTATACACTCAAGACATCACAGTGGGCATGAATGAGGTACACTCTCATAAGCCTTTTGGTAGTCTATCCATGCCATACTCAAGTTTCTCTGCCGTTTCCTACAGTCTTCTAAGATAGTTTTTTTTATTAGTAGTTGGTCTTTGGTACCGAAGCATCTTCTCATGCATCCAGTCTACTCCTTTTCCATAGGAGAGTTACTCATAGATCCTGTCGGCTATAAGACCAGTGAAATCTTTGTAGATAGTGCTGAGACAGCATATTGGTCGATATTTGTTTGACAGTTTGGTTTCATTTGTCTTGGAAATGAGGGGTGTTATTTCTTTGGTGAGCCATGCCGGTGCGGTCTCCTTACCCTTTAGGAGTCTGGTGAAGCAGTCACTGTAGTGGCTATGTAGTGCAGTTAGTTGTTTCAACCAGAAATTAGGGGCATAGTCAATGCTAGGTTTCTTATAGCTTGCATATCTTGCCAGTTTTTAGATATCATTTCTGGTGTTATTACTAGGAGAGTTTGAATTATCAACCAGATACTACCTTCCAGTGTCTTCGGTCTCTCTGTACAGGGGTTTGTCGGGATAACCAGATATGAGGATACTTCCCTTTAGAAGTAAACCCTGACCAAATATTCAAATCGGTAAGCCGTCTCCTCGGGCCATCTAACACGTTCCCCAGGTTACGGATGGGGACACCTCCTCTCTTGAGGGCAGCTTTTAATAATTAGTAAAAAGCCGTTGACAATGAGGAATAAGTATTCAAAAAATGACTAAACCAAAATATAAAAACTGCCAGGCCGTCGCCCAGGATAAAAAGGGCCCGTCAACTCATCTATACACCAGGTGGAAAGAGGATTGTGAAGGTGTAAACTTTTCTTTATCTGACAATGTCACTACTGATATGTCAGAGGACAAGCATGAGCAGTCACCAAGCCTAGATGAAGGGCCTGGCCCCCAGCTATCATCATATGTGACGGCCAAAACTAGAAATACAAGGGGACTAAAATCCCAGAAGTGGTCCGTTGCAGAAAAGCAGGCATTACTCCATTACTACCACTACTCAATGTTCGAAAAGTGGAGTAAGAGTTCTAAGGAAATTATAACGGAGAAAATTAAGGAATCGGCCCTCCCTGAACATAGTAAGAATACATCAATTACCAGAACCTGGATGCAGATATGTCTGTATTTTGTTGGTAAGAATGCTTAAGTCACATGATTCCAGCAAAAATTCTGTCTTTTTTTCTGTTTGAAGGTGCCCCCCCCCCCCCAATTTATTGTGGGTTTTGAAGCCTCACATTAATAAAAAAAGAAGGAAATCGATAAATCATTTGTTCAATTTTTGTTTTATTTAATTTGTATTTTGATGGTATATAGACTGAACAAATGCTTATTGTTCGGTGAAGTGAAACTCTCACCACTAAAACTTGATGGTCAGTGTGCAATTGTAATGATTCATGAGGTTCTATTTTTGTTTTGTTTAATTATTATTGAAGTGCATCTATGAGCTTATTATCTATTGCTGACTTGATTGTTTTTTGTAGGTGGTATATTCTTTAAAAGTCATATTGTCAGTCTCTTTATGGAAGGTTTCTTGCAGACAGACGATGTTTGGTTTGTTGTCTGCCAGAAAAATGTTTAATTTCTTCATAGTTTGGTTTACACCTCTGCAATTCCATTCAATTATTTTTATTATTTCGTTTGTTTCCATTGTTTTCTCTTTGTTTTGATTCCAGTATTTTCTTCTTTGTTCATTTGGATTCAACTATATTTTGGATGCGTCCATGCTTTCAGATATTTCTGGTTTGTTTTTAGCTTCTCAGTTCTTTAAATGATTTGGGGTTTTGGCTTAAAATGTTTGTTTTTTATTCATATCTTCAGTTCCATATTTGCCAATGCATCAAATTTATTTCTTGGAATTTTAGATCGTGTGGTTTCACATTTAATGAATTATTCTCTTTTATCTCTTTTATCAGTTTGTCTGTTTTCTTAGTCTGGGATTTGGAGTGATAGTTCGAAGATTCAATGTGGTTCAATCTTTGTTTTCATTAGAGAGCATTTTAGTTCTTTCTTCCGATTTTGTTTCATTTAGTTTAGGTTTTTATTACATTTTTGCTATTTTAAATTCAATTAAGAAGGAGTTTAGTTCCTCCAATAAGGTCTTTAACTCATTAATAAAATTAGGTATTTCCATTAGTCATTTAACTGTTTTTCATTGTTGGTTTTAGTTGCTGTTTGAACTATGTTGGCATAAGTTTTATCTTTCACGTAGACCATCACTTCCTTCTACTAAGAAGGATATTTTTTATTTTTTTTATTTAACTTCAATTATTTCCTTTTCTTGCTTATAGACGGTGTAGTTTTGGGAATTAGCAGGATGTTTTTCAGAGCAATCTTTTTGAGAAGTCTTTTATTGTATGATCTTCTAGATCTTTTGTTCTGTATTTTCTACATGTGTTTGTTTCTGCAGTTATCATTATGGTGCCCAAACCTGTGACATCTGAAACATGGAAGAAGGTTCGGTATATATTGATCTACTTTTGTTATTTTAAATCCAATCTTTATAATTTTTCGTATTTGAAGTGTTGTTACTTATGTTTGTTTTCTCCATTTTCCTTGTCATCCTTTTTAAATCAGTGATACTTTAAATTTCAATTCAGATTTTAGTTCTTTCATAGAAAATTTTTGTACTCAGACTCTGAATCTGATTTCATGTTGGATCTTTTCGATGGTTGTTTGAGCCATGAATAATTTTTAATTTGTTTCACTAACCACATTCCTTACCCATCTCAAAGTCCAAAATTGGAACATGGCAAGAGGATACCTATTCGCCTTGTCATGATGGGACTATGTGGAAGGTATACACGTTTTGGAAGAATGCTCCAGAGAAAGAGATTTTGTTACAATGAAGAAGTAATATCTGAAACTGAGGCATATTTTGAGGCCAAAGACAAATAGTTTACAACAAAAGGTATCAAATTGTTAGAGAAGCGTTGAAATCAGTGCATCACCCTAGAAGGAGACTATGTTGATAAATAAATTCGAATTTACAAGTTGTTGTATTAGTTATGCCCTGGACTTATTGCATGATGTGTTAGGTTAACTGTCTGAAATTCTGGACCACAATGCTTTTGCATTAGGATGTCTGCATCAAATACTGATGAAATCGGCCAAATAAATGCATTGTTAAAACTCATGGAAGTGCTAATTGTCTCTAAGTTAAAAAAAAACAAATTAACAAATCTATGAAAACCCTTACTTAAAAAAACTCTTCCTAGAGAAACATGTGTTCATAACTTGTAAGGTAATATTTTAAAATGTTTCTTTCGATTTCCATGGAATATGTGTATCTTAGGGGGAAACTATCTCCAATCTTTCTGGAAAAGACACAAACACTTTATTAAAGTAGATACTTAATGTGTGTGTGTGTTTTTTTTTTTTTTTTTTTTAAATACCTGGCATAGTATCCAAGCACTGAATTACTCCTCTCGGTGAGATGAACTCGGTGAGATGAACTCGGTGAGATGAACAAGATCTATATCTTGTAAGATCATCCATCTATAACGAAAACTCTGATGTAAAACCTGTATACTGACTTCCGACGTCTTGGCTCCAAACCACTGGGAAAGGGAGGCCTTCTTAGTCCTGGTCAACAACCTTTCTAGAGCTGGAGACTCAAACAAAAATATCCGGTTTGACACCCACAATTGCTTAAGGAGTAGATAGGCTCTGCCTATCACCTGGCTTTGCAGTCCTTCTTTGTCTATTAACAAGGCACAGAGGCACGATCATAGGGACACTTCAGTTTTCTGACTAGGATAATGAACGCTGTCCCACCATCTCTTTCTCTTTATCTGGGCAAGTTGGGACACGGGTTTGGCAGCTTGTCTGGCTGTTATTTCCAACTGGTAGTACAGGAGCCATAACTCTTAGGTAGCGCTAAGAGTAAATGCGCTATCAACAGTTGTATAATATCAGAATAATTGTAGTGCCATGTCATGCATGGGAAGGGACCCTGCACTTATTTGCAGTGGCCTTTCCCGAGGCCACAACTCCATTGATAAATACATGGCTAATAGTCTACTTGTGTTAACTTTGTTTACTGACATCCAACACCTATTTTGTTCAACCCATTCTATCTACAAACAATATGCATAACAATGAGAATAGAAAGTAATCCGTTGAAACCAGATGCTCCCCCTAAAACAACCAAATTGCCTCCTCCTTTGAGGCTCTCCTTCACAAATATCCGAGGGCTTAGAACTAATCTCGATGATGTAGAATCCTTCCTCCTGATATCTTAGCACTAAGCAAAACTAATCTAATCTCCTCTAATCGTTTTGATATTTCAGGATACCTCCCACTCTGCCGTAAAGACTTTGATAAACATATACATCGGCTCAGTCTATATCCGTAACCCCTCCCCATGACTAGAAGAACTTAGTCTGGAATCTAAGGATCAAGCTACGATTAATATTACAACATAGTGTTATTTACTTATTTCCTCTACCATTCTTCCTCAACCCAGGACTGTACCCTACGACTATATAATACTATAGATGAGGCACTTTCCTTGGATCCAAATGCTCAAATCCATGTATTTGGGGATTTTAATATTCACCACAAAAATTGGCTGGTTTCTTGAGCTGCATAGACCAAGCTGGTAACAGTAGTTTTTTCGATTGTACATTCCCTTTCACAAAATGTCATTTTCTCGACCCGCCTCCCAGATCATGAGGACCAGCAAGCATCACTTCTCCGTATATTTGTGGAAAATCTATAATAGTGTGGTGAACAATGGGCAATCAACACTTGCCTCACTATCCAACCACCATGATGTCACTTGCACGGTAATGGATAAGGTTGAACTGCTTGCCCAGCGGTTTGCCTTAAACTACACCTTGGACTTCACAGACCAGTCCCTCCCTAATTTCCCACCACGAACAGAAACTGCACTAGAGGATATGCTAAAAACCTGGACACCTCCAAAGCATGTAGACCTGATCTTATCCCTGCTACAGTAATTAAAAAAATGCTCTGCTGACCCTTGTCCTCTATAAACTATATAACAAATGCTCATGCCGAATCTTGATTGCCTGATAGCTGGAAAATTGCTCTGTGGTACCAGTTTTCCAAAACTCTGGTAAAAGAACTGACCTAAAATATTATCACCCCATATGTCTCCTTCCGCTCTTCGCTAAAATCTTAAATTATTAATCAATCTAATGATATTCCACCATCTAAAATATGCTAAACTTCTTTCTAACCAACAGTATGGATTTAGGAAATCTTATTCTACTGTGGTTATCCTGTCATCTCTGAATGTATGTACCATACACTGAATAAGACAGGTTAAGCTAGGGCGATAGCTCTTGATATATCCAAGGCCTCTGAGAAGCAGTATTGCTGGATGTATATTTAACATAATCAGATTCTTCTTAGCTAAAAGACCCAGGTTGTTCTTTGATGGTCATACCTCCAAACATCACATTAATGTAAGTGTGCTCCAGGGTTCAATACATGGGTCCTTATTATTCCTGATCTTCATAAACGACCTCCCTGATGCAATTACATCCGAGATGGGTATATTTGCTTATGATACAACACTATTCTCGACATGTGGGCAAATCTAACACACACATATCCAAGACAATAGGTGAATTCTTAGAAAACGACCTCCAGCTTTAGTAGAATGGAGTCAACAATGGATGCTCACATTCAAAGCTCTTTTCTTTTAACAGTCATAAAAAACCTGTCCAAATAGCGATTGCCATGGCTGATAGCACCCTTCCCAAGAGTCCTGCATTTAAACTCCTTGGCCTAAAATTCACAGGCAACATGAATTGGAATAAATACATAGAAGATACTGCCAAGTCTGCAGCAAAGAAAGTGGGCTCCCTCTACCGGGCTAGAAAACTTCCCACACCTATATTCTATAAAGCCACCATTCACCCAGGCTCTCACCATTCTCTCCCTCTTGAACAGGGCACAAAAAGAATCTCTAATAACCTACTTGATCCCACACTTTCTACCAAGCTCCAGTCCCTTTTGCTGCAATATTGCATCCCTGTGTTTGTTTTACAAGTACTTCCCGGAATGTGCTCCGACGAAGTTACTGCACTTGTGCCCCCTCAACGTAAGTACACCCGATCAACCAGAATAACAGCAAAATCCCACCCCTTCACTGTAGAGATCCCGAGATGCTAGAAAACTTTCAATTCTAATAGCTTTTCTTTGGACGGCTAGCCCTTAAAATTCCTTCGCTGCTCCCTAGTTCCTGATTGTATCAACATGTAGAAATGTAAACAAATATCTTGCTACACAACTCCCCACTTAAGATGCTCCAATAAATCTGGCCTTGTTTGTGGTGAACAAAAAACAAAGTTGTCATAGACTCAGAAGTCAATACAGCGTTGGCATTGACAGTTATTCATGTCCGGTAATTGCAGCAATTGTCAATGAACACACTCTGTCTGATCCAGTACTACAAAAATTTAAACAATTCCACCATCAACATTGGCCAAGAGTTTTGATATGCAGCTTCAATCTTTCCATTTGGTCTAAGGTCTGAAATGTAGGTTTTTGGATTAGGCATAAAACTATCTTTTTGTTTTTTTATTATTATTTTACTACAATATATTAAGGAATTGTATGGAAGAATGCCATACTTAGGTAAAATGATGTTCTCCCATTTTTAGTGTGAAAATTATAGTTTTCTTTTTGTAAATACTTTTTTTTGTTTTCATGGTTAAAAGAGTTTAACCACATTTTACAAGACTTAAGCAATTAATTCTGCAGGATATTAAAATAAATAAAAACAAAACATTGCAGACTTGAAAATTCAGAGGATTATCATCTTAATAATTTACTTGAATAAACAATTTTCTCATAAGAAGGACATTTAGTTAAAATATCTTCAAGTGAAACATGAATTTGCAGTTGAAATGTTTACTTAACTAAAAGTAGCAATATACATAAAAAAATTTAATTGCTTAAAATATCTCAATAATGGCATATATAGAAAGAGCTTGATGATCTAAGAAAGAATCTTTTTAAATTTTTTAAATCTGACTAAAAATAAGGAAGTTATGACTATTTTTGTGCCTCACACGATTGGATATTTTCCCCTCTTCCCCATATGCGTTTCGTCACATTTTTTACACTAATTTTTCAGTAAAAATGTTATATCTTTGTTAAAATACAAGATTAAGCAATGAAATTTACCATATAAATGTATTTTTGTACAAGGAATCAGAATGTGCCACTGAAAATCTCCAGAAATTAATGGTTTCCAAGTAATCTGCACTAAGTGCACATAAATATGCTGCAATACTTTAAAAATACCATGTATCCATTAAAAGAAAGAAGTTAGAAAACTCAAAGTTGAATTGTAATACATTTTATGTACAAGAAACTAAAATCTAATACTAGGACTGTTTAAAAATGAATATATTGCAAGATTTCTTTGGCATTATTGTAGATTAACACCTTCCGCTAACTCACCCCTTACCTCCCCAAAATATGAGATTCTACTTTTTTTATTTAGGCAATTACATGTTAACACCCTGAAAAACTTGGCAGAAAGAAAGAAACAAAAACAATTATTTTAGAATTTAGAGTGGGGATCAGTTTCACATAAAATAATCCCTCATTTCAAGGCCATTCTAGCGTTTTAGGACAGTTAATTATTTTTTCTATGGGAGATAAATCCTGTGCATTTTTCTTGTTTTTTTTCTTTTTTTAGACGATTATGAGGGTCTTTGTGGGAGGAGGGGGGGGGGGGGCTTACCACTTGAACTTCAGGTTAGTGGTAGGGCTAGGGGCAATTAAGTGTGAACACCCTTAAAACTTAGCAGAAAGAAAAAAACAATTCATTTAGAATTTCGAGTGGGGGATTAGTTTCACATATATTTAATGTAGAATAATTCACCATTTCCGGGCCATTCTAGCGTTTTAGGGCATTAATCAATTTTTTTCTATGGCAAATAAATCCTGTGCGTTTTTTTTTAAGGGGGTCTGCTTTTTTATTTTTTATGTTTTTTTTTAGACGATTATGTTTGGTTTTAATGGGCTTTTTTGTAGGATTAGGGCTTCCTACTCGGACTTAGGGTTATTGATAAGGTTAAGGAAGGGGTTTTGTTTTGGATGGAGGTTGCCATTCGGACTTAGTGTTAGGGTTAAGGGAGTTTTTTAGGGGGTGGCTTGCCACTCATATTTAAGGTTAATGGTACGATAGATTCAAGAAGGCATTTTTAGGAGGTGGGCTTGTTAGTCGTACCTAGAGTTAATGGTAGAGTAATTATTTATTTTATAAATTTCACTAAAAGGCAAGAATGGCCGGGAAATCGGAGATCATTTTACATTAAATTTATATGCGAAACTGATCCCCCACTCTACACGTAATCGCCTAAAAAAGTAGAATCTTAATTTTTTTTTTAAATTGGCGACTAGAAAGTCATTACTACTAGAAGTTCGAAAGTTGAGTGAAAACCAGTATTTTTTAAAGTATTTTTTATAAAAGAACCAAATAGGATTAACTTTTTTAAGCACAAAAATATTTTTGTCTTTTTTTACAAAGCTTTACAAGACTAGTTAGCTGCTGCTGATGTTATATCAGCAATACTAGCAGCCATTGTTGACTTTCGCTCAAAAAAATGGACACTATTTTTTCGGATAAGGTAATTTAAAATTACTACTACGGAAAGACAAAACAACATACAATTATAATTTTAATGCATAAAAAAGATAAAAGATTACTGCTGCTACAATGTTTTTCAAACTATAAATAGAAAACGCCTTTTTTTTCCGGATAGGGTAATTAAATATCAGGACTACCAAAAGAGAACACATATATACAATTATAATTTTAATGCATAAAAAAGTAAAATGATTGATTTATTTACTAATTGGGCGACGGAAATGCATTTTTCAAAAATGTTCGACCGACGGCGAGTTGAAGTCTTATTTTTAAAATTTCAAAAAAATGAATGAGCCGAATTACTTCGTACACCGACAAACATTAAAAGTGATACTTTACCTGATTAGTCTCCAAATTTTAGGACGAAATTCCATATACAGCAATGGTACGAGACTTTTAAACGAAGGGGGGGTTAAAAAAAATTTTGACGTAAATTGCCGAAAATAGCATTTTTTTGCCTTTATTTGCTCAAAACTCTTAAAAATATATAATGTATATTATTATTCATGAATGCACCTGAAAGGATATTCATTTCCTAACAAAATGATGGTATTTTGAGCTCTTAAAGTGCTTTAGTTTTTAAGATATGACTATTTTAATAGAACTACCCTCAAATCTGCGATTATCCAAACAGTTTTCTGGTCGATGTGTATTGCTACTAAAAGAAATGACACAAATAGACGGAATGAATAGAATATAAACTGTGAGAATTACTTTGTTAGGAAAATAAACAGAAGAAAATGTTATTTTGATGTCCTTTAATGAAACATATTTTTCTGACAAGCAAAACAATGTTTAAGAAATTCAAAATTTACTTTTATTAAAATTTGGTGCATTTAGCTTCCATTTTCTTTGACATGACATGGAAAAGTTTGCAATGAAATCAAACTAAATCAGAGGCAACACATCTGCAAACATTTCGAACAAAAAGATTCAAGAATAAAAATTAAAATTTTACTGCTGAGGCTGTCATTTTGTTTTATCTAAATGCGATAAATCGATGAAAAGAAAATAACCAGTAAAAGTAAAGTGGTAATTTCTGGATGAGGAAAATAATCAAAACGTTATGATATAAAAGGTACTCTGACATGCTCGCAGTGGTAGATTTGAAAACGCCTGTCAGCCCCCATTGAAAGAAACAAAAAATTGTTCTCACTATTTTTAATATATTAAATTATTATTTAATATATTAAAAATAGTGAGAAATTGTGAAAGAATGCCATGTAAAAGTGAAAGATGCAAAAATGTACCCAAGTGACACTTCATCCATTGTGAATAACATGACAATCCAATCGATAGAGGTTCAGTAAAAATGATTAAAAATGAATATAGTAAATTGAGCAGAGACTTTGAAATAACAAAAATATCAGCTATTATGGTTTCATAACAAATTCATAACATAAATTAAATATGCGGTACCAAATAATTCTGAGAAATTGTAAAAATGATTAAAACTTGAATGTAAAAACAAAATGCAAAGGAGAAATTCTTAGAAGTTTTATTTGGAATTTGAAGAAGAAAAAAAAAAGAAATAAGCATTTTAGTTTATTTTAATAATTAAAGTTAAATCTTTAGTGTTTGTAGAACTTGTGATGGTCCGTCAAATGATGAAAAGCTAAACCAATTTTTCAGAACTTCCTCTTCCTTGCAGAGTTTTGGGAACAAAAACAAAATGTATAAAAGTCGGTATATTTCTGCACTTTTAATCCTTTTCTTTTGCATTTTCTGACTTTGTAAACAAAATGTGTCTATGTGTGTGCATATATATATATATATATTTCTAAAAAGAACAACAAAATATGTTAATTGTTAAAACATTTTATTTGCTCATATACCCTATGTTTCAGTCAATGAAACCTTTCCCAGAGTACAATATGCTGCTAAATTTATGAATAAGTAAACAAAATATTTAAAAAAAAAAAATGAAAACATCCAATGCAATGGATTTAAAAAAAATAAAAGAAATGTTCGTCTCTGTATTAATAAAACTATCACACAAGATCTCATGTGTCTGTGTTTCTCATCTATATGTAACTTTTATAAATACACACTGAATTATTTTTAAAAAATTACTATTAATCAATATTTATTAAAATAAACAATAAAATTGTTAAAAATCCTATTTAAAAACAAATTGTAAACATGACTAGATTTTGAATTCTTTCTCTTTAAGCCCTCCACCCGGGCAATGTCAGGTAAATGCAGCTAGTTTATTCATATATTTGGCTAACACCACTCAAAATACTCTGAGGTATATGTTATGTTAATAAATATGTCTTAACACTTCCAATATTTTGTTGTTCTTTATATATTGCAGTGGGGTCTTTCAAATTATATGATTATTTTAAATAGAATTTTGCAAGATCAAGGGCCTTTTGTTTTTCCTGCAGCTGATCCTTAAGTTTTTGGATGCGAGCAAGTTCCGGGCTTACACCAATATCAAATTTATCTGAGAAGGCACTACTTCTTCCGCTCGCGGGTGTGACATTAATGAAAGATGTAGAAGAGCTTCTGTTGGAAATGGCTGACTGGTCATTATCAACAGACAAACAGCTATTTAATGGGTTGCCTTCATTGCACAACATTGAAGAATTATACATAGCAGTTACTGAAGGTTCTACATAATCTTCAAAAATAAAATTTCCTGAGTCTTCTGTAATAGTCGGGGATGACGACTGTTGTTGGTGAGTGGCTACTTTGGCATTCTCATCTATTGGATTATTAACAGATGCCAGTGATAGAGCCTGATCAGAGTTGGCATCTTTTTCGGAAAACGTCTCTTCATGAGTCTTCTTTGAATGATGTTTGTTAACGGATGAGTTGAACTTTTTCTCATCTTGTTGCATTCCTTGATGAGAAACGTGTCTGCTTTTAACACTAGTCAACTGAGAGGGTAGAGTACTGGCTACCATTTCAGTGACAGAGTTAGTTTCTGGAAGGTAAGTCTCACTCTTTATATCTTGTTTTATATCTACTGTTTTTTCTTTCTCTATTGTGAGATCAGCTGATTTCATTCTCAAAGGGAGATCTTCACTGTCCAAATGATGGAGAGGCTTGCATTTATTCATTTTTTCTATCTGAATTTCTGGCGGCTTCAATTTAGTTCTTACACATTTTTTCATCATGTGATTTTCTGACTGTAGTTTTTCTATTTTATTAGAATCTTCACAAAAAGATCTAACCTTTTTAGAATCACAATGTTGAGGTAACAGCAGAGGATTTCTTAATCTTGTATTCCTCTGTACAGAAAGTGATGAGCACTTTTTCTTGGCTTTCTTTTTATTTACCTGTTTGTTTTGTTTTAATTGAGGAACTTTGAACTTTTTCTCAGCAGATTTTAAAGTTTTATTTTTTTTAACATCAATTTTTGATTTTTTTCTTTCAACAATGACAGTTAATTCGGAATTGTTGTTGTCTGCTTTTTCAGTCTTAATCATTATTGTCGCTTCCATTTTGGGAACTGAACCTTTTTTCTTTGAAGGTGATGAAGTCTTTGTCTTTTGTTTTTTTGTCTTGCTTGATCGACTTTGTTGTAAACATTTTGAGTATTTCTTATTTGTCTGTTGTTTCAATTTGTTGGAGTTTGTTTTCGTTTTCCTGTTGCGTACAGCCAGTAAAGCTCTGCGTCTTTTCATAAAAAGCGGCTTGTTTTTCACAGGCTGACACATTTGCCTTCGAGTTTTACATTTTTTAAAGTTAGCCAATTGTTTAGAGTTTTTGATGGCCATAATGTTCTGTGTGTGGTTTGTGATTCGATGTTTGTTGAATGGTTGACGAGACAGCGTCTTCCAATTGATATACAAAATCAATGGAGCATTCATCTCATGGGAACCATCTTTTTTAGCCCGGTTCTTTAATCTGGAGGAGACAAAATATTTATACAGTTTCATTGTGCAACGTGGATGACCAGAACCAAAAGCTGGAAAGCCAGAAGCAATATTGGTGACAATTTGCTCTATTTTTCCTTTCTTGATTTTTTGGTGAAAGATCGAATCGTTCGTTTGAGTTGAGTTTGTCATGGGAGGTGAGCAAGAAAGATACTTGTATTTACATTTCTGTTCTAACTCGCGAAGAAGGACATGTAGTTTAGGTGGGCGTGAGACTTGATTATTTGTAGAAGAGGATTTGGAATGTCTGCCTTGGACTTTGTTCTTTGCTGAAGATGATTTTTTAAAAAGAGAACATGAAGAGGAAGAAGGTCGTTTTGTTGATGAGGATTTAACAGAGGATTCTCCTTTGGAAGGTTTCTTTCGCTTTTTTGAAGAAGGTAAACAAGGGTCGCGAAATGTCGTTTGGAGGTCAATGCCAGTAAGAATTGGTTTGCCATCTGGTGTGAGCATCACAACTCTGTCGACTGTTGTTGGTTCATCATAGAGATGTTTCAGATCTCTCACAAGCGGAAGAGAGGCTTTGCCAGAAGGACTGGATCTCGAGTAACCCTCGTTTGATGCTTTTGTCGGAGAGTTTATTATTGAATGGATTGCTGTCATTTTACTCTTACAGACTTTCTTTTTCTCTCTGTTTTCTCCAGAAAGCTTCAGAGGAGAAGGCAATCTACGTTTTTTTTTCCTATCGAAGTTAGAACCAGTCAGCTTTTTAGTTTCAGCATTATGCAGTTCTATGGAAGGTGCTACTACAGGGGAAATTGTTTGTGTAGGATTAATGGAGGACTTATCACCATTAATGATATAACTTTGAACTGGAAACTTGCTTTTTTCTTTAGAACTCCCCACACAATTAGATTCATTTTCTGAACTCTTGCCAGACAGACTTATGTGTCCTTTAGGAACAATTTTGTATCGCAGTTTGCCTGCCAACACTTGAGAGTTGCTTGAATGAGATAATACGTTTAAAATGGCGGATGACTGATTTGCATCATTACAAACATTTTTGATTTTGTGCTGTGATGAACAGATAGAAGAATGTATTTTCTTGCATTTGCCATTACAGAAACAACATTTTCCTATATTTTGGGTTCTGATATGAGAATTTGTACAAGACGTGGTATTACTGCAATCGTTAGAGAGTACAGAGTGAATAGGTGGATTTGTGTTAGTTGATGTTAAGTTTTCAGAAGGTTTTTGACTACACTGCATTAAGCATTTGCTATCTGAGAGAGGAGAAATGGAATTGGAAGATGTGAAAGATTCATCGATATGTGTGGCAAATTTTGGGGTGGATACTTCTGATGTAAGATTTGTGGTTGGTTTTGTGATGGCGGCAGAGTTAGTAAAATTTTTCTGCTGATCATCTGGAGGGTATTTCTCCGATTCAGGAAATTCTATTTTGATTTTCGATAACTCTGGTGTTGCAGTTGAAGAAAATGAAACATTCTCATTTTCTGACAATAAATTTTTTTTTAACTGATGGCATCGTGCTGACCATTCATCAATAGTTGAATCCGAAGATTGAAGAATTGACATGCTGAATCGTTGATCAACAAGTGAAGAGATTCCTTTTTGAGCAAACACTTCTTTCATGAATGTCTGTCGACATTTTACTGAACATTTTGAATTTTCAACACAGAAAGGAACATCTACTGAATCTTCATCTATTTTGGCAAGAACTACGCAACAATGTATGCTGTAAGCAACCTGAAACATTATCGCAGAGTGACTAGAGGATTTTTTCTTTTTGTCTGCCAAAAGTTTAAAGTGATTAAACAGTTGATCAAATGAAAGTTTTCTGTTTTGATCGAGACGAGAACTGAATTCTGAACATTTACTGTTCTGACTTGCCGATAAGTTGGCCAGTGTAGGAAAGTTATCTTCCCGGATAATAGGTTTGATCTCATGACAAAATGGCTGAGATTGATTTGTTATTGATAATGCTGATACCAACTCGTCGCTTATTGATTTAGCTGACTGTATTGGTGTGGGCGTTTCAAAAATAAACTTTCCGCTTAAATCAGTTCCATCTTCTCGTTGTAATTTTGGAGGGCTCAAGTCTTCAAGGTTAGAGTTTTCCATGGAATCATTAATAAATTCTTCTCTTTCTTTGATTATCATTAACTCCGAAGGACGTTTCTTTTTAGTTGATTCCAAGTCTGTTTGGTTTGGAGTTGAAAATCCAGGTGCAATCGTTAGTTTTGGAGGGGATGCATAAATAGGCCGTGTATTCTCAGAACATTCTGGATATTGATTTGCAGAAAAGAGACCTACTTGGCAGCCATTCTTCGATGTCTGTGAGTTGGCAGATGGTGTTGTTGGCAAGTTGCTATTTGAAAAGCCATGCACAACAATTAATTTGGGCATAGTTTTAGATTTTTCTGTCATATTGAGGTCTTTTGTTCCATTTTCAGAATTCAAGCTCGACTTTTGTTGTTGGTGTCCTGTATTATTATTAGGTGACACAAGCCAAGACAAACCCGAGAAAGATGGGGCAGGAGTAGTAGAGCAGTTCATTTTTAATTGAAATGCTGAAAACGGTAGGGAAGAAGGGACCGTTATTAAAGATGATGATGTTGACCCTTCATTTTGGCCAATTTGGGAGATTGTTTTCTTTGCTCGTTGACCAGGAATCGCTCGAGAACGCTTGCTTGGTTTTCTTGATTTTGTAGCAGTAGTTTGTTGCTTAGAATTTGATAGAGGTTTTGAAAGTGTGCATGTATTCACAGTGGTTATACTACTACTACCACAGCAATTATTATCAGAGCTTTGAGTAAATAGATGATTAGTTTTTAAGGAAGCTTCAGGCACTGTTGGTGTGGTCACATTTAAAGAGGAATCTTGAGTCAAATGAGCACTCATCTGTTGCACTGATAGACCTAGTAGTGGATTCAAAGGTGCGAGCCCACCAACTGGAGTTATTTTCACGTTACTTCGTTTTGGGGATATCTTTATACTGACTGGTGTAGAACAGATACCTCTTGAATTGGTTGTAGAAGCGACCGTTTTGAAAATACCTGATGGAATGGACGAAATGGTAGAGTTGGCACCATGTACGCTACCTCTTCTTCTGGAAGTGTTGACTCGTTTGGTTGGCTTGCCACTATTGACAGGAGACTGTCGAGTCAATTTTTTACTTGTGGTTTCTGCTAAGTTCGAAGTGATGGGCACAATGGTGGTAGGGATTTTATTGACATCAATAGGGGAACAATTTAGACTGGTTGTTTGGATAGGAGTGACAGGTTGACAGTCAACACCTGAATGTGAGATCTGTGAAGCATTTGATTGTCTTTTTGTGCTAGTTGAGCTCGGGATGAAAAAGAAGTTTTTGGGTGACACACCTGATTGTAATGGTAGCGTGGTACTAACTAGAACCATTCCGGAACCTTGTGAAGAAGGTATTTGATAGAGAACCTGTTTACCAAGGTTTCCAGCAACCACTGCATTTGTGTTAGAAGTGTTGTTGCTTAATTTTACAGGCAAAAGAGTATTGCAAAGAGTCTGATTAGCACTTGTTGTTGGTATACTGACTGCCGAGTTATTTGCTGTTGTGATTAGCAAAAGCTTTGGTGAACTAGAAGTTGAAGTAGAACTCTGCACCCGAGAAAGAATGTTGGATGCTGCAGGGAATTGTTTAATTGAAGTTGGGTTGGTAGCAGATGCTGCATACTGCACCAGATTCATAGGTTGAGATTTGGATACAGGAGTCAAGGGTCTAGATTTGGTCATAGGTCCAGTTTTACCAGCTGTTAGGAGGAAAGTAGTAATTGGAGGAGAGTTTTTGGCTGAAGCAATTGAAAAACTTTTCCCTATTTCAGAGGATTTGTTTGCTACTTTTGCCAGATTTGAAATTGCTGCTTGTACATTGGCCGACGGTAATTTGACAGCTCGAGGCCTGGGTTTACGGACACCACTTGATTTTATCTTTTGGGGTGAACTTTTTCGGGGGGGTCTGCCACGACGAGGAATACTGCTTTCCAATGTTTGAGTTTGATTTGAATTCATTTTTGCTGGATTTAATACTACTGCATCCAAAGGATCTGAAAAAGAAGAAAATAGTTTTGCTTAAAGTGGTAGGTGTTACACAACATGACAATACATTACAATGCATGGGTTTCAGCTACCAGTGCCGCAGTCCTGCATTGCAAAAACAACTCCTTTTGGCAAATCATTTTGACAAACACCATTATGAAAAAATAAAATAAAAGGAAGCCTTTATGGTAGAATTTATAGACAAGGAAACTAGTATCTTTGTAATCTCTGAGATTCCTAAAACTATTGAGCCGATGAGTAGAAGTGGCTATGCATTCCTTAATGTCTGCAACTATTTTTTTCACTTATGCACACACGTTTCTTTCAGTTGAACATGAGAATTTAATACCATTATTTGCATTAATAATGCTTTGTTGAAACTCTAATTCTTGTGATGTCATAAAACCAGAAAGCTGAAGAGAATCATTTTTTTTTCCAGCTGCTCTGAAATTTATGGCAATTCTTTCATCTGTTATGAAGTCGTATTTCAGTCTGTGTGTGGCTACACTTACAAACCTTATATCACCGGATGCTGTATGATCCCTAGCTGCTTATGGCAATAAAACTACTGTAATATGCATTCTCTTGAGGTCACCAGGAAATAAAGTAATGCATGTGGTAGAGGGGGTGTCAGAAAAAAGTTACCTTCCTTCATTCTTACTGGTAGTTGTTCCAAAAACAACACTAAAACTAAGTCAGCTAAGTCTTTTTTCTTACTTTCTTTTTTGCTATTATATTGAAAATAGTTGTGATAGAGAGAGATAGAAAAGGAAGCAATTGGAGGAAGAAGTATGTTTACAAAATAACTTGACAACTATAGACAGACAATCAGGTGTGGCACCCAAAAACTTCTTTTTCATCCTGAGCTCAACTAGCACAAAAAGACAATCAAATGCTTCACAGATCTCACATTCAGGTGTTGACTGTCAACCTGTCAAAGCGAAAGAGTCTTGAAAAAACATATCAGATTTACCTTTTTTATTTTTATTTATTTATTTATTTATTTTTTTATTGGTTGCCACTTTTGGGTAAAGTATCCGTGAATTCATAAATAAAAAGTGGAAATAAATATGATATCATTATGTTTTTAAGTTTTTTACTTCATTTTCTATTGAATATACACTCTGTAGAGAAAAATAAATGTTCTAAATAATAAATTTTTCAGAGATTTTAATTCATTTAAAAGACATCATTTAGACATTTTAAAGTTTAAACATCTATTTTGAATAGTGCTATTTCTCAATTTAAAAAAATATTTGAATATAATATAAACCTAACTGTTATTAATCGTAAAAGACTGACATCGGCTTCGTCTGGAAAATTTGTGCATTTTTATAGAATGTTTATTTGATTGAGTTACGTTGAATTACTGACACCTGTCAAACTATGGAAGACCTTAATAGACTTTATTATCGTCAACTCGTAAGGCGAACGTTATCACTTTTGCAAACGCACATGTGTTAATCTTAGTCTTTACAACAAAAGTAAGTATTATATACTTTTTATAATTTTTCTTTTTTCAAATTTAAATGGTTATCCATTAAAAAATCTTTCAAATTTTTCTTTTATTCAACGAAAATGTCACCTGATTTAAAACTTATTTTCACTTTGAAACGGTCTAATTTATTTTTAATTGACAAATAATATTGTTAACTCATTAACAAACCACAATAATTTTAAAATTTTCATAACAAAACAAAGTAATAGCAGAAATCGTTACTTCCTTTCAAACTATTTTTTTAATATTTATTTTGATGAAATTAAAACTTTCTTTCCCTTAAAAGTGTTCACTTCAGTTATATTTTTTAATTATAAGTGTAGTATTAAATTTAAGTAATTTGTTTCCATTTTGCTCATCCATACATTTTAACATTTCACCTAATAATCTCATTTTTTGTGTAAACAATAGCCCCCGCTGTAGAAAAAAATCAAATTTCATATTAATATCTCAAGATAAAGAATGATTTTCTTTCCCAGTTCAATAATTTAATCTGTAAATAAACTGTTTTACTTTAAAACAACTTCCTATAAGTATAACTTTATTTTTGGGAAATTTAAAAACAAAGAATTAAAAGCACATTTAAGCATCTTATGTATGACGTCTTTGATTTTATGGTGAGCTTTGGAGGTCCCTAATGTACATCAAAGTTTTGTCTTTATTGTTCAAAGACTTTCTCAAGATGACTTTGGTTTTACTTTTTCATTCATCATCATCATCAGGGTCTTTTTATTTCACTCCTTGTTTTATGTTTTATCCCTGGCTAGGTGTGGCCAAGTAGGACCTAGTTGACTATTGAGATAGTCTCTCTACTGGGTTTTTGACCTTCCTCTAGGTCTTTTTCATTGCATCGGTGTCCATTCTGTCGCTCTATATGTCCACCTGTTGTCTGTACATCTATGTTTTGCCATTCGTATGATGTTGTTTACTCCAGTTTCCATCATTGCATTATTAAGTGCCCATGTTTAACTACCATACGTTATAACAGGCACGATGTATTCATTGAACACTTTTTGCTTAATGTTTATCGTGGACTTTCTACTCTTCATGATGTTGTCTAATTTGGAAAAGGCTGTCCATCCAAGTGCAATTCGCCGTTTGATTTCAAGCATGATATCAGCGTCGCTTTTCACCATCTTTCCTAGGTAGATGTAGTTGTCAACTTCCTCGACATTTTCACCTTTCACTACGATTGAGGCTTTTGTGGCATATTTGTTGAACATGACCTTGGTTTTTCCAGTGTGCATTTTAAGACCAACTATATAGCTAGCATTGTGAATGTTGTTAAGAATCCCTTCTAATTCTTTAGGTGTGTGACTTGTTACAATGATATTGCCGGCAAATTCTAGATGAGCAAGGTATTCTCCATTTATATTGATACCTCTGTCTTTCCAACTTTTAAAGTTGCTGACGCTCCGTTGTAAAGATCCTGATACATGTTGATGTAAGCACTGTCAATTCCTTGACTTTTCAAAGCTGTGAACATAGGGGTGAATTCGGTGGAATCAAATACTTTTTCATAATCGACAAAGGCGAAACAAAGTGGTATACCGTGCTCTTAGCTTTCTCTTGGAGTTGGCTTACAACTTGAATGTGGTCCATGGTGCAAAATCCTGGTCGGAAACCAGTTTGTTCTCTGGGTAGGTTTCTGTAAAGAGTATTTTGTATCTTTTTGAAGAGAATTTGGGAAAATACCTTGTAAACAACAGAAAGTACGCTTATTGGCCTGTAGTTTTTAATATCTTTCAAATCTCCTTTCTTGTGGAAATTGACGCATTCTTCCAGTTGCTAGGCATTTTGCCTTTATTAAAGCATTTGTTGTATAGGCTGGTGAGAATCTCTGCGATTGGTTCACCCCCATCTTGGAGAATACCTGCCATAATTCCATCTTCACCTGGAGATTTATCTCGCTTTAGTCGTTTGATTGCAGACTGTACTTCGGACTTAAGTATTGGAGGGGGTAGCGTAGCAGCCCTCTCTGTCTGTAAATAGCAATACTCACCGGCAATAAAATGGTTTGGATAATCACAGATTTCAAGGTAGTTCTACTTAAATAGTCATATTTTAAAAACCAAAGAACTTAAGTCGTCAAAATACCTACATTTTGTTAAAAAATGAATATCCTTTCATATGCCCTAATAAATAATAAAGTCATAAAAATGTTAATGCCATTTTCGGCCATTTACGTCATTTCTTTTTACCCCCCCCCCCTTCTTTCAAAGATATTGTACCATTCGGCTATGCGGAATTTTGTTATGAAATTTGGAAAACAACTAGGAAAAATATCAATTTCAATTATTGTCAGGGTACAAAATTAATTGATCCATTTTTTTTTTTTGTAATCTTAAAAATAAACCTTCAACATGAGGTGTATCGAACATTTAAAAAAAAATTTTTTTGTACCGCAACTAGTAAATAAATCAATCTTTTAACTTTTTTATGCATTAAAAGTATAATTGTATGTTGTTTTGTCTTTTGGTAATAGTAATTTTAAATTACCATATCCGAAAAAATATTATCCTCTTTTGAGCAAAAGTGAACAATAGCTTCTAGTATGCTGATATAGCAATCAATCAGCAGCAGCTATTTATAAACAGTTAGCTTTGTAAAATTCGTTTATGGAGTTTTGAAAAGAAAAAAAGAAAAGAAAGACAAAAATACTTTTTGTGCTTAAAAAAGTTAATGCTGTTTGTAGTTCTTTTATAAAAAATACTTCAAGAAATACTGGTTTTAAAATAGACTCAACTTTCGAACTTTAATTCTAGTATAATTCCCAAATTTTTACACTTTTATTGTCATTAAGGGTATGCGAGCACAACAGGGCGATGTATTTTACTGGTAGAAATTTTTCTTCAGCGCACCTCACACACTTCATCCACAGAGATTTATACTGTAGTGATGTGATAATGAAATGGCTTGGTTGATATGTAGTCATATATTTCCTTGCTTTTGTACATTTAGTGTAAATGAATTTTAATCTTAACCCTATTAAGGGCATATGATTTCAGTATACTGGCATTTATCATGGAATGTCACTACTTTTGTAAAGGCTATTCCTCAAGACAATGGTAATTTTTAAGTTTTTTTTTATTTTCTGGAAAACTAAGGTATATGGTAAACTGAAATTAAAATGCCATCAACTAGACCCTAGAATCTCTATCTCTGCCAAAAATCAGCTGAATCCATCAAATAGTTGATGAGATACAGGGTGGCACACACGTACGTACACACGGAGAACACAAAATCACTCCTGACCTTTCTGGATCTCTGGGTTGCCTTGACTAATGATGCTGAAATTCTACACACTTATAGAACCTATCAAATGAAAATTTTGTGCAAAGTTTTAAATAATTTGGTTTATTGGTTTTTGAGTTATGACTGATCAAAGAAATGAGATTTCTAGCATAGGTCGTTTTTGAAGTCTATTAAGGGATAGAGCGCTATCGCGCCTCCCTTGATAATGACTCTCTAGTTGCCACTTAAAAAAATAAGATTCTACTTTTTTTAGGCAATTACGTGTGAACACCCTAAAAGTCTTCGTGGAAAAAATAAATTAAAAATAATTTAGAATTTAGAGTGGGGGTATCAGTAATGCATATAAATTTAACGTAAAATGCTCTTTCATTTCCCGGCCATTCTTGCCTTTTAGTTCAATTTTAAAAATATTTTTTCAAGCTGAAAACTTGATATAAAATAAATAATTACTCTATGATGGTGAATTATTTTACATTAAATTTATGTGAAACTAATCCCACACTCTAAAATAATTGTTTTTTTTATGCTTAGTTTTCAGGGTGTTCACACGTAATTGCCTTTAGCCCAACCACTAACCCGATGTCCGAGTGGTAAGCCGCTCTCCCTCGTCCCACAAAGACCCTCTTGAAAGCACACAATCGTTTAAAAATAAGAAAGAAAAAAAAGGAAAGCCCCCCCCCCCCCCCCCAAAAAAAAAAACGCACAAAATTTATCTCCCATAGAAAAAAAATTGATTAGTGCCCTAAATCGCTAGAATGGCTCTGAAATTTCTTTTTTTAATGAATACATGGTATTTTTAAGATATTGACACATATTTATGTGCATTTACTGAAGATTACTTGGAAACCATTAATTTCTGGAGATTTTCAGTGGCATATTCTGATTCCTTGTACAAAAATACACTTATATGGCAAATTTCATTGCTTAATCTTCTGTTTTAATAAAGATATAAAATTTTTACGGTATAATTAGTGTAAAAAATATGACGAAACACATATGGTCTTAAAGAGGGAAAAAATATTCAATCAGCACAAAAATAGTCATAACTTCCTTATTTTTAGTCAGATTAAAAAAATTGAAAAGATTCTTTCTTAGATCATCAAGCTCTTTCTATATATGTCATTATTGAGATATTTTAAGCAATTTAAATTTTTTCATGTGTATTGCTACCGTAAAAGGTTGATCTTGGGGGTTTCCTGGTTTTGTAGAGCTTGGTGTATAACTTCACATCTTCTGATTAACTGGTTTAAGCTAGTTGTGAGGGTGCCATCGTCTTCCTTCAATGTGATGATGCTGTTTTTCCCAAGACATTGTTTCTTCTTAGTAGCTTTAAGACCTTTGTTCTCTCTCAAAGCTTTTAGCTGTTCTTCCTCATTGTAAGCCCTTATTTCTTCATTCATTCGACGACGCATGGTCTTGCATACTTCAGAATATTCAATGTTTTGAATATTCATACCTCCTCTTTTCATCAGCACTTAGTTCAGTCTTTGCTGAAAATGTTGTATATTTGAATGAGACGACGACAAACGTACAACTTACCTCGTGTGGGGAGCCGGGCACAACGAAAGAAAAGAAAGAGAAGGAGCAATGCGTTTTTATGGGAAGGAAGTACTTCCGGCGGAAACGGAAGTACTTCCGTCGGAGACGGATTGTGGGAAGGAGGCTGCACTATAAGAGCAATCAATGTTTGGGTAAGAGCGGCGGGGCAGTTGCCTGAGAAACACGTAGTGCCATCGTCTAAAGTGATAGAAGGAAGAAGAGAGAGAACGAAAGGGAAGAAAAAGAAGGAGAGAAAGAGGAATTTATTTTTATTTCGGGTTGCTACCTACTGCCCGAAACTTAAGAACAGAAAGCTTGTCCGGTTTTGGTGGCTTGCCTCTTCCAGCGGTGTCCAGTGCCATTTCTAAGATAGTGGAGGTGATAAAACCGCATGTTATGGCAACATCTCTTCCTGGTAGTGTTGCTTCCAGTGCTTTTAACTTGTTAGCTAGTTCCAGTTGAATTCTTGTGCTTTGGCAGATAGAAAATCATGGTTTAGTCTTTTGGATTTTTTTATGAGTTTTACTCTCTCTAATTTGGTGTTGATGAAGAGCGAGGCACGTAGCAGACGGTGGTCACTTCCGGTGTTGAATCTGTTGAGGATTGAGACATCTGTAAAGGTGTGTGGTTTATTAGTTAGTATGTAATTGATTTCATTCTTTGTGGTGCTGTTTGGGGAAATCCAAGCCCAGCGTCTGCTAAGCTTATTCTTAAAGAATGTGTTCATGATCTTCAGCTGATATCTTCCACAGAAATTAATAAGAGCATCTCTGGTATTTCGTTTTCCAAGACCAAGCTGACTAGTACTTGACTCGCCTGGTTGTCCTCTCCCAACTTTAGCATTAAAGTCATCCATGACTATGTTGTAATGGGCTTTGTTGTTTGTTATAAGGTCATCGATTTCCTCATAAGTGGCTTCGACTTCCTCATCTGTGTGGCTGGTGGTTAGGAGGTATGCCTGTATAATGTTGAGATGATATCTGGCACTGATTTTCATGGTAATTTAGGCTACTCTATCAGACTTGCTTTTGAAACTGATAACATTGCCTGCAATGTTTTTGTGTATTACAAAGCAAACGCCATGGTGACAGGTGTCTCCACTGTAGTATAAGTTATGCCCACTTTTGTTGAGGGCGAAATCAGAATCAAAGGAGAGGGCTGATTCTGATTTCGCTAAATTGATGAGGTCAAAGTTTATTCTGGACAGCTCATCTTCCAGTCCTTCTATGTGCGTGTCTAAAGAATGGTATTTTATGTTCCAATCTTTAAGTTGCAATGGCAGCCTGTTTTACCCAGGGATTTTTAGCACTCTCTGCTCTATTGTTCATCCTCTTGGTGTCTTGAATGGTGACTTCAGAGCTACTGGGTACTGAAGGCCTTTTTTTTTGGTATCTGTCATTCAGGGGATTGTGCCATAGTCGCCACATTAGGCACTGCGGGTTGGTGACGCTATTTGCCCATAGCTAGGTGTGGGTGTAGGTGGCTGTTGGCTCAATAGAGCTCATCCGCCCTTTTGCAGGTTTTGATTTTAGTCCTGTTGGGTGCCTACACCATCCTCAATACTGGGCCGAAGTTCAGTAGAGGTGTCGGTTTTACTCGTCGCCGACCCAAACCACAGCAGCTAGTACTGGGTTATGTGGTACCAGTAGCATCTTTTTTTGATGTCTTTTAATGATATATATTGTCAGTGACGCTTGCAAAACAAACGATGTGTTTGGTGTTTACGTTTCTTTCAAATCTGTTTGTTCATAGAAGAAAAACAAAAAAATACATATTTCCTTTCTTTTTGGGTTTTGTTTTTGTTTTAATGAGTGGAACACCAGTCAGACATAACTTGCATGTTGTTTCAATGAAATTCAAGTGATATTCTGTCATTATTTACTGCTTGTTTATATAAGAAAATTATATATTACCTTTTTTGTTTTGTTTTTGGTTTTAAATGACGGGGAGTCGAGTTCGACTAGACTTCAGCGTTGTTTCAATGAAATTCAAGTAATATTCCGTTGTTATTCACTGTTTGTTTATATGAGGAAATAATATATTACCTTTTTTTTTTCTTTTTCATTATGTTGGTTTATTAATTCCATAACAATCATCATCATATGAGTGTGTGTGTGTGGAACAAAAAAGGTAAAGAATATCTGACATGCTATAAATAATCAGAAATACTTTAAAAGTTGTTTTCGATCATTATATATACATAGTTTTGCATTGTCGCTAATGGCAGCTGGCCACACACACACATATACATGGCCAGCTGCCATTAGCGACAATGCAAAATATTTCGTAAAACGAATAGAGCACTCTTCGGCAGTTGATACTGTTTATTTTTCTTCCTCATGGTTTGTACTGATAGCACAGTAGATAGAAGTTCCGACTACTGAAAAACAGTTGAGTTTCAAGCTCAGCTTGAAGTACTTGCCTGTCAAGCCACATTAAAGTGATTCAGGAAAACAGTCTCTCTCTCTCTCTCTCTCTCTCTATATATATATATATATATATATATATATTAGCAATACACATCGACCAGAAAACGGTTTGGATAATCACAGATTTCAGGGTAGTTTTATTAAAATAGTCATATCTTAAAAACTAAAGCACTTTAAGTGCTCAAAATACCATCATTTTGTTAGGAAATGAATATAGGTGCATTCATGAATAATAATATACATTATATAATTTTAAGAGTTTTGAGCAAATAAAGGCCAAAAAATGTCAACACTATTTTCAGCAATTTACGTCACTTTTTTTTTTAACCCCCACATCATTTAAAACTTTCGTACCATGCCTCTGTGCGGAATTTCGTCCTGAAATTTGGAAACCAATCAGGGGAAGCATCACTTTTAATGTTTGTCGGTGTACGAAGTAATTCGGCTCATTCATTTTTTTGAAATTTTAAAAATAATCCTTCAATACGATGTGGGTTGAACATTTTCGAAAAATACATTTCCATCGTCCAATTAGTAAGTAAATCAATCTTTTTACTTTTTTATGCATTAAAATTATAATTGTATATATGTGTTCTCTTTTGGTAGTAATAATATTCCATTACCCTATCCGAAAAAAAAACAAAAAAAAAAGTTTTCTATTTATAGTTTGAAAAACTGATTGTAGTAGCAGCAGTAATAGCAGCTATAAACACAAGGCGATTTTTGTTTATTTTCATTCTAGAACGAATTTAAAAAAATTGAAAATATGAATATAGAAAATGTTGTTACATTTTTCGTACCCCAACTAGTAAATAAATTAACCTTTCATCTTTTTTTATGCATTAAAATTATAATTGTACGTTGTTTTGTCTTTCGGTAATAGTAATTTAAAATTACCTTATCCGAAAAAATATTGTACTTTTTTTGAGCGAAAGTCAACAAGGCTGCTAGTATTGCTGATATAACAATCAATCAGCAGCAGCTAACTATAATCTAGTCTTGTAAAGCTTTGTAAAAATAACAGAATACTTTTTGTGCTTAAAAAAGTTAATCCTATTTGGTTCTTTTATAAAAAATACTTCAAGAAATACTGGTTTTCACTCAACTTTCGAACTTCTAGTAGTAATGACTTTCTAGTCGCCAATTAAAAAAAAAAATAAGATTCTACTTTTTTAGGCGATTACGTGTGAACACCCTTAAAGTCTTAGCGAAAAAAGGAAGAAAAAAAATAATAATTTAGAATTTAGAGTGGGGGATCAGTTTCACGTATAAATTTAATGTAAAATGATCTCCGATTTCCCGGCCATTCTTGCCTTTTAGTGAAATTTATAAAATAAATAATTACTCTACCACTAACTCTAGGTACGACTAACAAGCCCACCTCCTAAAAATGTCTTCTTGAACGTATCGTACCATTAACCTTAAATATGAGTGACAAGCTACCCCCTAAAAAACTCCCTTAACCCTAACACTAAGTCCGAATGGCAACCTCCATCTAAAAGAAAACCCCTTCCTTAACCTTATCACTAACCCTAAGTCCGAGTGGCAAGCCCTAATCCTACAAGAAGCCCATTAAAACCACACATAATCGTCTAAAATAAAAATTTAAAAAAAAGCATATGCCCATAAAAAAAAACCGCACAGGATTTATTTAAAACGCTAGAATGGCCCGGAAATGGTGAATTATTCTACATTAAATATATGTGAAACTAATCCCCCACTCTAAATTCTAAATTAATTGTTTTTTTTTCTTTCTGCTAGTTTTCAGGATGTTCACATAACCTGAAGTTCAAGTGGTAAGCCCTCCCCTCTCCTCCCACAAAGACCCTCATAATCGTCTAAAAAACAAAAAAAAACAAACAAAACAAGAAAAACGCACAGGATTTATCTCCCATAGAAAAAAATAATTAACTGTCCTAAAACGCTAGAATGGCCTTGAAATGGGGGATTAATTTATATTTAATTTATGTGAAACTGATCCCCACTCTAAATTCTAAAATAATTGTTTTTGTTTCTTTCTGCCAAGTTTTTGCAGGGTGTTAACATGTAATTGCCTAAATAAAAAAAGTAGAATCTCATATTTTGGGGAGGCAAGGGGGTGAGTTAGCGGAAGGTGTTAATCTACAATAATGCTAAAGAAATCTTGCAATATATTCATTTTAAAACAGTCCTAGTATTAGATTTTAGTTTCTTGTACATAAAATGTATTACAATTCAACTTTGAGTTTTCTAACTTCTTTCTTCTAATGGATACATGGTATTTTTAAGGTATTGCAGCATATTTATGTGCACTTATTGCAGATTACTTGGAAACCATTAATTTCTGGAGATTTTCAGTGGCACATTCTGATTCCTTGTACAAAAATACACTTATATGGTAAATTTCATTGCTTAATCTTGTGTTTTGAAAAGATATAACATTTTTACTGAAAAATTAGTGTAAAAAATGTGACGAAACCCATATGGTCTTAAAGAGGGGAAAATATCCAATTGTGCGAGGCACAAAAATAGTCATAACTTCCTTATTTTTAGTCAGATTTAAAAAATTTAAAAAGATTCTTTCTTAGATCATCAAGCTCTTTCTATATATGTCATTATTGAGATATTTTAAGCAATTTAAATTTTTCATGTGTATTGCTATATATATATATATATATATGGGTTAATGCACGATTGCCATTTAGTGTAAAGCATAAGCCTTTGTAAAAAAATTGAGCACCTCAATAGTCGGTAATGAGAATGTAAACATATAATAGACGGGTCAGTATACTGATTGACCCCCAAAAATCGCAACATTTTGTTTTTTGGTGGTTTTGTGCTAGGTTGGATCTAGTCTACAACATACTCAAAGTTGGACAAGATCCGAATATGGGAAAGTGTCAAATTTCAAATATGACATTTTTTGGTTTACAAGTCATTTTCCATTTACATGTGAAGCACTAACTTGGTCAGTTTTCATGATAAATCAATACATCTTGGATTTTTACCCAAGTTTTCAGGGTCAATCTTTCACATGAAAGGGTTACTAGTGATGCCAAATAAACCCTTATACAATATCAATGGGTACCCCTACACCCATTACCCTTGTTGTATCCACCCTGATTCACTTACGTCACAGTGCTTTTTCAAAACTTTTAACTCATCATCATCTTTCACTGGATTATTTTTCATATTGTCACAATTTCCGTCTTGGCAATGTCTACATGCACTTGTATGTTCTAGTCCATGCCTCCTGCAGGTACACCTTAGATTATTGCATCCTTCTGAACAGTTGCAATGAATTATTTGAATCAGTGCATCTTTGTCCGTCATCACTGGAACAAGTTTGCTCCCTTCCACCGTCACTGGGTCAATGCTACGATCTGCAGAATCTTTGACATTCTTGCTCGATGCTAAAGTCTTTGCTTTCAAACTCCGTTTGTGAGAGTAGGAGAAAATTGACTGTCCATCCATCTTCTGTACAATGTCTTTTCTGATTTGAAAAGGTCCTGAACATTGACATCCTCGTTAGCAGTAATCCCTGTGATAATATTGAATAACGATTCATCGTCTGAAAACGGCTTAAAGCTGTCTAGTTGCTCTGCAACTTTCTCGAGGTCTGTTTCATCTCTTCTCACCCGAGAGGCAAACAACTCCTCATGTTGTTCGCTTGTTGTGCAATTTTGTGTGGTAAGTTATTGCATAGCAAGGTTGTAAGCAAATGACATAGTGGACAACATGGCCCAAACTGTTCTCTGGTGCTCGGACATCCTGCTACCCCGTGTAATCCCATTATGGCTTTTGAGTGAGCGCATTAGTGTTTGCTCGATGACAAGATCGGAGCCAAGACTAGCCCAGTATTGGCTACTGCGTCTGATTACGTGAAACCCAAACAGGAACTTTTGATGTACTGCAGGGTTGTTATCTTTCAAGGCATACATCTTCTGGAGATATAGACTTCAGATAATTTGGATGACCAGTGGCTGCGAATATTGGCAGGCAAGCGAAGATGGCACTAAGATGTAGTTCCCAAGACTTCATTCGATCAGCTGCAACAAGTGCCTTAGTAATTCCTAGCATGTGCTGATAGTTTATCCATAGATTGCTGGTTTTGGAGGCCCTTATCAGTTCATCCCTTATCAGAGTTCGACTGTTGTAAATCCTACTAATGGAATTTGATTCCAACAATGACTTCAAGTCACATTCACCAGTCTCTATCAGCATGTACAGCCGCTCAAGTTCCTCTACTTGGTTCTGAAAACCAGGTTCATCCTCTAAGACTTTGGCAACAATCTGACGTACCACCAGCAGCTGCCCACAAAATACTTGTTGCCCTGCCTTTCTGCTCATCATGTGTACAACGGCATTTTCACCATATTACTGTCTCCATGAGTCTACTGCCATCCAGCAACGTCCAATATATTCGCACTCCTTATGCATTAGGTGCATCATGCCTTGCCAGCTGGGAATAGTCTGGTTGAAGTGAAGCTTTGATGAGTTTCGCTGTGGTTTTGAGAATTGCTCATTTTTGTGCTTCCTTATCATCTGTTGGAGGTGAATTGTAGAATTCACGAAGAATGTCACAGATTTTTTCCTCTAAATGTCACAATGGCCTTTGGTCACAAATAAAGAGTTTCCATATCGACATGAGCTTTTCCTTGAGGTACTGATTTCCATATGCTGTTGATTTACTACCTCGTAAGTATTCTCCAATTTAAGCAACAAAGTCCCATATCATTATGTGTTCCTCCAAAAATACACACACCCTTTTGAATACTTCATCCTGATCGCTGTCTTTTGGTCTTCCACTTTTTCGTCGTTTGGTTAATTCAACTGCCATGAGCTGTCTTGGAATGCTTCGCATTGTATGGAAGTTGACGTTACATGACTGATGGTACACACAGTCTGCATGAAGATCACCACCAGAATATTCGATCTGACCTTGAACAGCAGTGGCCCACTCATCCCCTCTTGTTTTGCAATGAATCAGGATAGTTTGAGCAAATGCATCAGTCTTCACATCGCAAATCTTTCCCTCACTTTTTTCCTAGTACCAGTTCAGAAAAAGCAATGCGTTTTACTGTCATATCGTCCCAGAGAAACACGAGCACCCCTTTTTACTGGCCGAGCAAAATCATCATTTTTTGAGGCTATGTGAACACTAGTTCCGGCTTCAACAATGACTTTGACACCTCTTTCGATACTTGCACGGTTGACACCTGTAGCACCCTTTTCTCGAAGCACCACGGTCTGATCACAGTCCAAATCCTGTTCGCATAAAGGACAAGTTTCTCTACTGGTGGCTGAACTCATGTTTGACTCTGAAAATATATGTGTATTATTATATGGAACTAGTGAATTGTTTGTGAGGGCAGTTTTTTATGGGGTAAAAATGTGGTCTCTTTGAGTTTTTCAGTTGTTTTCTAAGGAATCCTATACCCGTGAACGCACCTCTATCGTATCAAAGAACTGCCCAGTGTGATAAAATGATGCCGAATTGTTCTTTTGTTCCTTGAAAATACTGTTCTTTCCTTTCCTCTCTATTGACACGCATGTGAACAACGCAATGTTCACCACAAAACCTTCCTTCACTGCCAACCGCATCTAATTTGCATAATGCAACTCTCGTGATGCGGATATCGCGTCCTGTGATTTAATGGGCGTGGGTTCGCGCTTGCGTGACAACTGTTTCCTTCCACGCCGTCACTATAACCCTATAAAATAATTTCATTTATATACAGAGGTAAGGGGCCCGATTAATTGAAGATAGTAATAATTCACCACTGGTACCCATATAAAAATAATCACCTATATGCCTGTTTGTCAACCTGGGTGAATGCAATAAGGGGCTTAGGAGTACCAATGTGGATGTAATAAGGGTTTATTTGGCATCACTGGTAACCCTTTTCATGTGAAAGAGTGACCCTGAAAACAAGTAAAAATCCAAGATTTATTGATTTATTCTGAAAACTGACCGAGTCAGTGCTTCACATGTAAATGGAAAATGACTTGTAAACCAAAACAAGTCATATTCGAAATTTGAAACTTTCCCATACTCGGATTTTGTCCAATTTTTTGTATGTTGTAGACTAGACCCAGACCAAGATAAAACCACCAAAAAATCAAAATGTTGCAATTTTTTTGAGATAGGGGTACTCTGGCAGTATACTGACCCTTCTAAAAGAGGTTTGTGAAGGTTACCTAGTTGCTGATAGCTAATGTCCTATGGTGCTTAATACCCCATGTTATCACTCCAATTGCCGAAGAGTTGCAATCTTGTATCAGATGTAGGGACATCTGATACAAGATTGCAACTCTTCGGCAATTGGAGTGATTTCTTTTATTTTAAAAAAAAAAGTTATGTCAATTTGTTTTTTTTTTTGTGTGGCTATCGTGAAATGTTTGTGTAAGGGGAGATAATCTTCCTGCTCCCTCGTCAAAATTTAATGTCGCTATGTAAGAAGGAGAAGGGGTAAACTTACTAGTCGTTGGGTGTGCCAACACGCGCACACAAAAAAAATACATAGCCAGAAATGATAGGAAAAATACTTTAAATAAACACAATCTATAATCAACCGGCAGCATACGTATTGAACAACCTTTTATTTGATAAAACCGTGTTTAGCTGTGTCAAAACGCAGAGCAATTATTTTTGTTTTAAAGTAAAAAAACAACAACTCACAAATAAAACGACAAAATATAAAGTTGTTCGGAATCCTTTTTTCCCCAGAAAACTAGTGTTGCCCAGCGTTGTCCTGGTGGAGAAAGAAAGAAAGAAAATCAAAATAGTTATATTTTGTTAATAGGATGAAAAAAACAAAATGTTTTAGTTTTCTCTTATTTCATTTTTTATTTCAATAAATAATCGATTAAATAATAAAAATAATAATTCAATGTGTACTTTTGAAAGTGACGTAGAGGCGAGAACGACATACACACGTCATGTATTATAGTTTTATTTATACAGATTACCAAATACATATAACATTTATATAAATATTAGTTTTTTTTCTTCTTTTTTTACAACGTAAACTTTGCATTTTATGTCACTGAATATAGTATATTAATGCGTGAAAAAATAATAATAGGAGATTGCTATTATTTTAAAATGTCACTTAATTGTACTTATTAACTTTTTATGAATAAATTTACAAAATGACGCAGATTTGTTTTCATTTGAAGACAACACGAGAACAATGGTGCGTGTCTCTTTCCATGTCATCATCTGTAGACAGATTTTAACAGGAAGATACGCACATTATTAAAAACATAGAATGGGGTGGTTTCAAAATGTGTAAAGGAGGAAATATCGAAAAAACAAAACAAAAAGAAAACAGAAAAAGAAGGGGAAAAATGTAAAACAAACATAAAATGACCTTTGATTAGTTTTTTGGTAGAAAATAACAAACAAATCATGGCCGAAAGTCGGGCATATTTTGTTTACAGAGAACAAATAATCATCGCACTTGTTTTAAGTGAAACTACTCTCAATGGAAAAGTTTAATCCCAAACAAAATTCATTAATAAAAAAAATAATACAGAAATATTATGTTTTTATATCCGACACAAATTGTTATACTTATATTGTGATAGGAAAATGAGACGCTTAAAAAAAAAAAAGAGACCATTTTAGAAGAGAGAAAACGAATCGTCATTAAAATGTGTATAAGTACCTAATGTTGAATATCTATTAATGTCTTCACTCGATGACAAGTTGTCATAATCAGAGGATTATTGTTTGAAAATATCAAACAGGTTCTAAAATCTCCAAATAATTTTAAAAAAAAGGGAATCCAGTTGAAGTGTTTTCACCGGCCTGCAGTGGGCGCGCGTGTGTGTACATATATGTCGACCTCGAACTTGGCACACATGGCCATGTTGAACTCAGGGGGGGATAACTCCAGCCTAGATGTAAGTTGGTGGACGAACTCGAAACTACAAGAAAAACATCTTTTCGAAAACCACATACAAAATAAATATATTAAGACAATCTATTTCAGGCAAAAATAAAACACAACCTCTTCACATAATTAATAATTATTCTTATATATGCATTACCCGATAGGGATAGGTACCAACGTGCAGTACAGGCCCGCACCACCATAGCGAGGGGCAATCACATGAACATGTGCTTGGCCTTTTGGCTAAGATCAGAGTGTAGTATCTGTTCCGATGGATGTTCACTCTGTAGACCGGTGTTGTCTTGGCCTTCGGGCCTTGATTCCGCCGGTCTGAGGTACTGTCCTGTGCAGTTCTAGGAGGTCCACCCTCCCAGGCTTTGCCTCCCCTCTTTGGGGAGGAGTAAGTTTATTGCTTACTGCCCGAGGCGCCCCTACCGGGGAATGCCGACGGGGCTGCCCAGGAAATTTTTAATGGCCAGAGTGCTCACCTTCTCGGGCGCTGGCTTTTCAAACCCCACTTTCCGACCCGAGCTTGGGTCACATCTTACTTGTGGGAGTAAGATAAACCTGGCCTTGTGTCTAACCTCCTGGGGAGGTAAATAAAAAGTGTACTATCTGTTCCGATGGATACTGCATGCCTGTCCTGTGCAGTTCTAGGAGGTCCACCCTCCCAGGCTTTTCCTCCCCTCTTTGGGGAGGAGTAAGTTAATTGTTTACTACCGGGGAATGCCGACGGGGCTACCCAGGCAATTTTTATGATCAGAGTGCTCACCTCTCAGGCGCTAGCTTTTCAACCCCCACTTTCCGACCCGACCTTGGGTCACATCTTACTTGTGGGAGTAGGATAAAACTGGCCTTGTGCCTAACTCCTGGAGAGGAGTAAATAATACTCATACACTTGTATTGTCTTGTCCTTCGGGACTTGATTTACGCCGGTCTATGGTACTGTCCTGTGCAGTTCTAGGAGGTCCACCCTCCCAGGCTTTGCCTCCCCTCTTTGGGGAGGAGTAAGTTAATTGCTTACTGCTTGAGGCACCCCTACCGGGGAATGCCGACGGGGCTGCCCAGGCAATTTTTAATGGTCAGAGTGCTCACCTCTCGGGCGCTGGCTTTTCAACCCCCACTTTCCGACCTGACCTTGGGTCACATCTTACTTGTGGGAGTAGGATAAAACTGGCCTTGTGCCTAACTCCTGGAGAGGAGTAAATAATACTCATTCAAATGAGGAGGATTTTCTTCATTGCGAGGACAAGAAGTGATGCTACGATCCTCGCCTAACTCAGATATATTACATCACTTATATAATATTCAGCAGGATAGGGGACCAGGTTCCCCATTCACAAAAATAGCAGTCGACATTCAGGGACATACAATTTATGTAGTAGCAATGATCGACAGTGTTCAGTGACAATAATACCCAGTCACCTTATCCCCTGCGACTTAAAGAAGTACATAACTCCAACATCAGTGGACATATCTGGTATAAAGGGAAGTATTCAGGCGAGCGCCGAAATTGCATGTGATGTAACCATTGGCGTCGTCGGATCCCCGAAGTTCAACAAGGTAAAAATTCTCCTCGTTCCTGTTGATATCCCAATTTTACTGGGACAGGATATTTTAAGGCACAAGTCTGTGCGCAAAAATAGTATCAACAATGCTGAGAACAGTATATCATTCACTCATATTTCAAGTAAAGGGCTGATAACTCACATGGCATTACTTGTCACAGAGGAGGCAAGGAAAGTAACTCGTCGACACACGGCTACGATCACAGTGGTGAATCCAGCAAATGATACTTCGTTGTCTCAGAAGTTAACATGGCTACGAGCGCATTTGAATATACAACTGCCACAGCATTCGAATGCAGAAGAATTAGAACAAGGCGCGGACCTGATAAAGGATTTTCGGGATATTATGGGCACAGAAGGGTCCGATAAAGGCACGTTCATCAGACCGGTGCGAATACTGATGACGGGTGCATCCAAATGCCAAAAACAACATCCGATAGCTCAGGCGATGGCAGATGTCAACGCTGAGATCCAGCGAATGCTGTCGGAAGGCATAATTGAGCCATGCAGAGACCTGAAAGGCTTCAACAGACCCGTTTTCGCAATAAGAAAGAAAAATGGCACGGTCAGAGTAGTGGCGAACTTGAAACGCACACTAAATACAGTCCTTAAGGACCAGAACCCTTACCCAATACCCCTGATGGACCAGCTCTTCCACAAAATAGGGGAAGAGAATAAATATTTTGCCAGTTTAGACCTGAAGAGCGGCTACTGGCAAATTGAAATAGAGGAATGCGACAGACACACCTCAGCCTTACCTCAGCAGGCCACATATTCTTGCGGTTCATAGCTGAAGCGCTAGACACAGTCAACGCCAGGAACAACATATCATCGTACATTGATGACAGCTTGGTGCATGCTCGCACATTCGGCGAATATATAACAGCGATGAAACAGCTATTTGCGGCACTTAGAGCATATGGATTGAAGTTAAATCTGGAGTAATGTGTTTTCCTAGCAAGCGAGGACAAATTTTTGGGTCGGATCGTTGACACAAACGGATTCAGTGCAGATCCGGAATATGTAAGGGCAATTCGAGAAATGAAGCCTCAGACAATTCCTGGAAACCAACTTTCATGGGTTCATAAGCTCTTCTCCTAATAAGGACAGACACATTCTCTCAGCTACTGGCCCAAATACATTCTGTTGGACAAATGACATTCACCGCGCATTTGAGAAAATCAAGAAACGATTATCCTCACCACCCGTCATATCATTCCCAAACTTTACAAATCTGTTCACTTTAACGACAGATGCCAGCGACATGGCATGTAGAGCAATACTTCTGCAGGAAGCGCCTGACGGCAAGAAAAAGATAATTTCCACCGCATCACACACATTCAATGCCACAGAAAGAAACTGGTCGACAACGGAGAGAGAGGCATCTGGCATAAAATGGGCGATTCTAAAGTATGATTATTTCTTACATGGTCGCACATTTATAATCTTCACAGACCATAAATCCCTGATATATCTCGATCAAAGGGAATTCAACAACGCCAAAATTAGGCGATGGCAGGAGGAAATCTCGCCATATAGGTTCATCCTAAAATATATTCAGGGTGAAAAGAATGTGTGGGCCGACATGCTTAGCAGAAGCCGAGATGCCGATAAGGCCAAATGTGTGCCGGACAGTTCACCAGCTGGACGGATATTTAGACTACGGAATATGGGCCTTTATGTGTATGTACCATCCTGGTGCAAGGACGACATTGACAACACACAGCTCACGAGACTCCCCCATATGCGGCAGAACACAGAGGCTTGTAAGAACTTTACAGGAGCATTTTTAGCCCTCATCTCTGAAATAGATGGAGCGGCTGACAGCCTGTGTGAATGAGTCCCCATAGCAGCAGAGCGGTCATCAAACAAAACTCTGGCAAACATAATTAAGTCTCTTAACAATGGGAAGCTGGACAGCAGTTTCGAAATGGATAAGCAGGACCATAGAGCCAGCATGTTTATGAAACACATCAGCCAATTCTACCTGGAGCCAGGCACATCAGTTCTGATGATACAAGATACTAACATGACGCCTAAGCTGGTAGTGCCCTATCGAGCCAGGAGTTCATACCTACACCAGGCGCATGACTGTATTAACCACTCAGGAATATCGCGCATGTGAGATCATCTGAAGGATTTCTGGTGGGAATACAAAAACAGAGACATACAGGCGTATGTAGAATCATGCTCGACCTGCGCCAAGGTCATACACAACCTGGCCACTGTAAAAGGGGCAAAAGACCTTTCGAGATTATGTACACAGACTTTGTGCAAGCGGTACATTTGAACGATTCTCGACAGTTTCAGCCGCCACCTAACGGCAATACCGCGCGCAAGGGACCACGCCCTGGATGCAGCAAGAGGCCTATATAGTTTCTTCCTGCGACACAGGGAAATTCCAACCATAATATCGTCTGACCGAGGCACTCACTTCACAGGCGAGGTGTACGATTCCGTGTTACTTGTACAGGATGACAAGGGAAATCGAGAATGGGTCCACTGAGCTCATGTACGTCGCATAGTTCCGCGAGCTGACCACTTGAAGTATGATCTACCAATGGCAGATAACCGGACAGTTGACAGGAGTCAACCACCAGAAGCACCCATAGTCCACCAGAAGGACACATTCATCCAGGCAGGGACATTGCCAGATCACTCTACCAGGGGACAACTCCCATCCCGTTTTAGGGATTTCGTAATGCCAGACCCCTTACCAGGAGCATACCCAACGAACTAGAGATAAACTATGCACTAATGGTTCAAAATCTGAGGGGAGGGGGTGCTGTGTTATATCCACATATTTTGTCACATGTTCCCCTACCAAAATAATAATGAAATTCGCCAGGAACTACACACACACAAAAAAGGATTGACAGCGGACAGTCCTGGCAGGCAAACAAACAAATGATTGGTCAACCAATCAAAAGAGAGAGGGTCTGTTGCTAGGGGAGTGAGGGCGCAAAAAGAGAAAAAAGGAAGGAACACGAGGAGACCGGATGAGGGCAGCGAGCAAACAGGATGCAAAGAAAAAGAAAGGGATTTTAGCAGCTCACCCAGCGGCCAAAATCAAAAATAATTATCATTCCCTTTCAAAAAAAAGGGATTCTAAATTATCAAGCTGAAAGGTTACAGCGACAGAATTACTGCTGTTATCGCATCCGTCCAGATCGACATTTTAAAAATATCTATTCCCCAGCCGACAACTAACGATTTCCGACAAAACCCCAGGGATTGACTTCTGTCTCAGCCAATAAAAAAAAAACTTTAAAGGTACGTGTCGGTCAAAGGAATTGCATTTGTTTGTTTGTCAAAACTCTGAACTTGCAATTGCCAATTATTCTTGTCTCGGAAATATCAGCCGTCTTGGTTTTCGCTATTCCAGCCCCCTCATTAAGAAATCTTTGAGAGAGGAGAGGAACTGGTCTTTTGAATTTTAACAATTAATAAAACCCTTGTTAAGTTGAATATCGCCTTTTTGTTGTTCTTTGCAGGCGTTTTGTTATTTATGTTTATAAATTGAGATTATAAAGTTTTGTTGTCTCCTTTTTGTCAGTCTATTAAAACCAACAAAAAAAAAAGAGAAAAAGACGTCTGACGAAGAGTAGTCTTAACATGTGACTTACTCGCCCCCCCCCCCCAAAAAAAAGGACGGCGAGAGGGGTAAGGGGAGAGGATCTCAACATTTTGCATTCGTGACATCGATGTCTGAATATTCTCATTCGTGACATTGACGTCTGAATGTGTTATAACACGACTGCTAAAAAAAGGAAAACCCCACCCATCTCAGCATAGAGAAGAAAAAAGGACAGAGACGATCAAGGTCATAGGGTTAAAATACAGGCAGGCTGACCAATGAGTCAGAAATGTCGACCCCCACCACCACCACCACCACCACCACTAGCACTGCTTTTTGGGGAAGGAAATAAAATTTCCAAAAATCTGACTGAAAGAGAAATGTTACATAAGCAAAAAGTGATCACCATTGTAATTCTTCCACAAAATAAATAATGGCTCCACAACTAAATAGATATGAAGTTTTATTCACTGAAACACAGGAACAAAATGAAGATAGTACAATGGGTTGATTCATGTCGGTTAGATGAAGTGGTTTTATCCCGGAGTTCAATATCTCACCAGTTTATGGTTGAGTCAGGTTGAGAACAGGAAAAGGCGCGTCCTGTCGGCTGTAAGAAAAACTGCGAACTGAAGATTCACATCGAGGTTTGTGTTCCTGCTAGAACGATTCATCGTGTATGAATTTCGTTACACGCAGATGTGCCATATGCCCACACGGTGAAGAGGCGATGATTACATAATCGCCAAGCTGAATTACAATCTCACTGCTGGTCACGTAGACCGATACAAAATAGTTTGCTCATGCGACTGCTACATTGCTTAGTTTTTAGCTGATAAAACAAGAGAAACTTTATTGATAGTAGCAACACATGAGAATACAATGGAAAGAACATGAAAATGTAAACATAGAGTATATGACTGATAAACTTGAACAATAATGTCTTTGTTATGCTGCCAAAGGCAAAATGTCTCTTTTGCTGAAAAAGAAGCAAAAATGTCTCTTTTGCTGAAAAAGAAGCAAAAATGTCTCTTTTGCTGAAAAAGAAGCAAAAAAATGTAATCTTCTGAGGTGAAAAGAGAAAAATGTTCATTTGTTCAAAAGTAAAAAATGTTCTGTTATTGCAAAATGAAAGAATTACAAATGTTTTACAAATTGAAAAGAGTTCATTCAAAAAGAATATTTCACACATGCAGGTGCAAAATTGTAGGAGTAGTTAATTACTTCTGGAAATATAAATGTTCAGATGTACAAGGTTTTACAAAACTTTTAGGCCAATTTACATGTCTACTAGAACGTCTAGTGGTAACGTGAGTGGGAAGGAATGATTGAGATGTATCTGAAGATACTATATCAGTTAACTCAGGTAATATTATGGGGGGGGGGTAACATGGGGTTCCAGTTTATCGTTGTCTGAGAATGTCTGTCGAATGACAGTCTCTTTAGTTCCTCCATATCCAGAGTAGAATATTGTTTGTTACGAGTTAGCACACGATATAGACCAGAATAAGGTGGTGTTAATGGTGGTTTGACAGAATCATTCCGAACGAAGACGTGTGTCCATGATGAAATATCCTGTAAAGCTGACTTGATGCTTTGATGACGAGTGTTCATGGGTGGTAAACTGCTGAACTAGCATCTAAGTCTGTTAACAGAGAGTTCCAAATCCAATACCTTTAACTGTGGAGGAGTGAACATATGACCAGGTAACACCAGTGATATACCGTAAAGCATAATAACCTAAATCTTCCTTCATAGCAGAACGACAACCGAGGAGAACAACGGGAACGTACTCCATCCAATGCTGTGGATCAGGGGCTGCACGCAATGAGGCTTTTAATTGTCGATGAAAGCGCTCAATCATTCCGTTGCAAGCTATGTGATAACTAGTAGTCTTTGTACGTTTAATACCAAGTATGTGGGATAGCTCTTGGAATCAGCCTGATTCAAACTGTCTGCCACGATCAGTGGTAATAGTTGCTGGGACACCATAAGGCAAAATCCAGCCTGCCACAGTTTCAGCAGATATATCGCTTAGTGGGATGGCTTCAGGCCACCATGACAAACGATCAATACAGGTCAGTAAGTAAGAATAGCTTTGGCTGACCGGCCAGGGTTCAACCAAATCAATGTGCATGTGTTTGAATCTAGCATAAAGAGTGCTTAAAGTGCCAAAAGGGGCTCGTACATGTCTGTGTACCTTCGAATTTTGACAGGGTCGGCAGCAACAAGTCCAAGCAGTACTTTTACGTCTCAGGTTAGGCCGGGCCGAAATGAGTTTCACCAAGGCAGAGACACCCATTGTGAGCCAATCCGTGTAAAGATGAAAAAAACAGTCCTTCACTGATTGTTAGGAACAAGTGGGTGTTATAAACGTGTTGAAAACCAGCCTTATGCCTTTCATTGTGGGTACGTTACTCTTTTGTGAAATGTCCGTAACTTCTGACACTAATGTTATAAACGTGATACAATGACACTAATATTATAAAGGTGTAAATTAGCCACGAATATAAATTAATGTGTAAGGCTGGAAACCTTCGTTCCTCTCACACCACGCATCCCCTATCCTTTATGTTTTAATCGGTCCCGCGGGGCACATGTTAGACTTGCGGTAGTGAAACGACTTTTATTTATTCATTTTTTGTTTTTTTCATTAAAACGATGAAAGGGAAAGAAGTAAGTAATCATGGGAAAGAAAAGAATGGGACACATTTGAATCACAGTTTATAAACATAAAATAAGAAATAAGACACTTGTAAGAATTAACAAATTAGCAAACATAACAAGTGTTTATTGAATCAAAAAGACAAAATGAAAGTTCTGCTCTACTCTGGTTTAGTTAAGACCAAGAATGGTTGATCAGTCAGGAGTTATAAAAATTGGCAAATAATGAAAGTTCAAATTAGGACGAATTAAAAATATATAATTTTTTTTTTTTTTTTTTTTGTTTTTTCATAGGGCACATACCTTTTTATAACATTTTTTTGTGTGTGTTAGTTGACACGTTGAGTGGAAGATATTTTCACAGGATTTTAGATCCTAAAGTCCGTTCTTTCTCAGATATTTATAGTGTTGAGTTGTCGGCTGATGATGGATATTCTTATAGGATAGGGTAGGATAGGGTAACAAGCTTAGGTAATCTCGTAAACTTTGTCGGATGGGTTTTTCTTTAAAATGTCCGATAGACAGCAGTAACATACTCGTTGAATTTTCCTCAGCTGACAAAAATTGAATTTGACTCTTCCTTGTATGCGAGGATATATCGTCTCAATTTGAAGTGCTGGGTGGGCACAAAATCTTAAAGCGACTTCACTCCACCGCTCCTGAAATTTGACTGTCTCGTCTTTTGCGGATAGTTTTTGGTGTGGAGTTGACGGCTATATGGAGGATATTATTACAGAATTTAAGATTCTGAGTCCATCCTTTTGCAGATAGTTTTTAGTGTGGAGTTTTTATCTACATGAAGGATATTATCACAGAATTTTAGATTCTGAGTCCATACTTTTGCAGATAGTTCTTAGTGTGGAGTTTTTAGCTACATGAAGGATATTATCACAGAATTTAAGATTCTGAGTCCATCCCTTTGCAGATAGGTTTTAGTGTGGAGTTTTTAGCTACATGAAGGATATAATCACAGAATTTAAGATTCTGAGTCGACCCCTTTGCAGATAGTTTTTAGTGTAGAGTTTTAGCTACATGAAGGATATTATCACAGAATTTTAGATTCTGAGTCCACCCCTTTGCAGATAGTTTTTAGTGTGGAGTTTTAGCTACATGAAGGATATTATCACAGAATTTAAGATTCTGAGTCCATCCTTTGCAGATAGTTTTTAGTGTGAAGTTTTTAGCTACATGAAGGATATTATCACAGAATTTTAGATTCTGAGTCCATCCCTTTGCAGATAGTTTTTAGTGTGGAGTTTTTAGCTACATGAAGGATATTATCACAGAATTTAAGATTCTGAGTCCATCCCTTTGCAGATAGGTTTTAGTGTGGAGTTTTTAGCTACATGAAGGATATTATCACAGAATTTTAGATTCTGAGTCCATCCCTTTGAAGATAGTTTTTAGTGTGGAGTTTTTAGCTACATGAAGGATAGTATCACAGAATTTTAGATTCTGAGTCCATACTTTTGCAGATAGTTTTTAGTGTGGAGTTTTTAGCTACATGAAGGATATTATCACAGAATTTAAGATTCTGAGTCCATCCCTTTGCAGATAGTTTTTAGTGTGGAGTTTTAGCTACATGAAGGATATTATCACAGAATTTAAGATTCTGAGTCCATCCCTTTGCAGATAGTTTTTAGTGTGGAGTTTTTAGCTACATGAAGGATATTATCACAGAATTTAAGATTCTGAGTCCATCCCTTTGCAGGTAGTTTTTAGTGTGGAGTTTTTAGCTACATGAAGGATATTATCACAGAATTTTAGATTCTGAGTCCATCCTTTCGCAGATAGTTTTTAGTGTGGAGTTTTAGCTACATGAAGGATATTATCACAGAATTTAAGATTCTGAGTCCATCCTTAGCAGATAGTTTTTAGTGTGAAGTTTTTAGCTACATGAAGGATATTATCACAGAATTTTAGATTCTGAGTCCATCCCTTTGCAGATAGTTTTTAGTGTGGAGTTTTTAGCTACATGAAGGATATTATCACAGAATTTAAGATTCTGAGTCCATCCCTTTGCAGGTAGTTTTTAGTGTGGAGTTTTTAGCTACATGAAGGATATTATCACAGAATTTTAGATTCTGAGTCCATCCCTTTGCAGATAGTTTTTAGTGTGGAGTTTTAGCTACATGAAGGATATTATCACAGAATTTTAGATTCTGAGTCCATCCTTTTGCAGATAGTTTTTGAGTGTGGAGTTTTTAGCTACATGAAGGATATTATCACAGAATTTAAGATTCTGAGTCCATCCCTTTGCAGATAGTTTTTAGTGTGGAGTTTTTAGCTACATGAAGGATATTATCACAGAATTTAAGATTCTGAGTCCATCCCTTTGCAGGTAGTTTTTAGTGTGGAGTTTTTAGCTACATGAAGGATATTATCACAGAATTTTAGATTCTGAGTCCATCCTTTCGCAGATAGTTTTTAGTGTGGAGTTTTAGCTACATGAAGGATATTATCACAGAATTTAAGATTCTGAGTCCATCCTTAGCAGATAGTTTTTAGTGTGAAGTTTTTAGCTACATGAAGGATATTATCACAGAATTTTAGATTCTGAGTCCATCCCTTTGCAGATAGTTTTTAGTGTGGAGTTTTTAGCTACATGAAGGATATTATCACAGAATTTAAGATTCTGAGTCCATCCTTTTGCAGATAGTTTTTAGTGTGGAGTTTTTAGCTACATGAAGGATATTATCACAGAATTTTAGATTCTGAGTCCATCCCTTTGCAGATAGTTTTTAGTGTGGAGTGTTAGCTACATGAAGGATATTATCACAGAATTTTAGATTCTGAGTCCATCCTTTTGCAGATAGTTTTTGAGTGTGGAGTTTTTAGCTACATGAAGGATATTATCACAGAATTTAAGATTCTGAGTCCATCCCTTTGCAGATAGTTTTTAGTGTGGAGTTTTTAGCTACATGAAGGATATTATCACAGAATTTTAGATTCTGAGTCCGTTATTTTGCAGATAGTTTATAGTGTGGCGAGATATATGTAATCTCATATCTAGAAAGGAAACTGTTGACTTCGTCTATGTGGTCAACTTTGTCGGATTGGGGTTTTCCATTGTGAATCTCCCTTTTTTGTATTTTGATTTCTGCTAGGTGGGCAGCAAATTTTGGAAACGTCATCTTTCTTTCACCGTTGAAATTCGTCCTTTGCGCGGGGATATATTGTTTTCGATTTGTATGTGTTGTGGGCAATAAATCTTGACTCGTCCTACTTCTACCACTGCCGAAATCCGTCCCTTGTTTCCACCGATGCCGAAATCCCTCTCCATGTGCGGGGATATATTGCTTTCGATTTGAGTGCTGTGAGAGCCTCAAATTTAAACACGTCAAGTCTCCATAACTGCCGAAATCCGTCCCCATATATTGTTTACGATTTGTCTGCGTTGCAAGCAGCAATTCCTGACACGTCCTGACTCCACCACTGCCGCAAACCATCTCCTCGTGTTTTTCCTCGCTCTTCTCTAGGGCTTTTCGATCGCCTAACAACAGGCTTTTCTGGAATATGATTGGTTGACCTACAAACTGTGTGGGCTGATCTCTCGGCACTCGTGTCTGTCTAGACCACATCCGGTAATGTGTGTTTGCTTCTTGGCGAATTAAACCGTAGTTTTTTTAAATGTAGGGGAACATGTCCCAACAAGTCCCCATCTCTTCTTTTTTTATGCTTTATGGGTCAAAATAGGTGGATATAACATGGGTGAGGTGAATTTGTAGAAATCTCGCACAAAATTTGCTCATCTGCTGTAGGAATGGGCATATACTGGAATTTGCAATTGACAAACTGCGGAGATGAAAGATTCAGATCCTCTAAAGATGGCTAGTCCAGAGTCAATTGACGGAGGTCAATATCTTCTGGTGAAGAGATAGCACTGGTAGATAGATAGGATAATGCGTCTGCAGCAGTGTTCAAGTGAACCGGAGATATGCTGTATGTTGCTGGAGAACTGGGAAATCAAGTCAAAATGTCTAGATTCACAAGGAGAATATTTGTCCGGCTTAGCACGTAGCGCGAATGTAGGTGGACGATGATTAGTGTAAATGGCAAATTGCCGACCTTCCAACGTGTGGCGAAAATGTTTAATAGCTAAGTAAACAGCAAAAAGTTCACGTCCGAAAGTACTGTAACGACTTTCAGTAGGAATCAATCTCTGAAAAAAATATGACAAAGGTTGAATCTTTTGCTGATGATGTTGTTTTAAGACTGCTCCAACAGCTGAACTAGAAGCATCGACGACAATAGAAAATTCAACATCAGGTATGAGATGTGATAGCAATGATGTATCTTCAAGCTTTTTCTTCGCCTTTTGAAAGGCTTTAAGCTGGCAGTTATCAAGTGAAATGGTTTGATCCTTCTTCTTTCTATTTTTCAACAGAGTGAGTATGTCAGCACAATGTGGAATGAAACGTTTGTAATAGCACCAAAAATACACTTAACAATGTTTATCCCAACATGATAACGCTGCAAATGCTCAAAAAGAATGCAGAGATGTTTTAAATGTACTTCTGATGAGAAGCTTGCTATAAGAATGTCGTCTATGTACACAAAATCTAAGTCACGGACCACCTCGTCCATAAAACATTGAAAAGTACTAGTTGCATTACATAAGCCGAATGGCATAGTTAAAAATTCAAAAGCACCGAAAGGAGTAGTAATGGCAGTCTTAGGAATATCAGCAGGATTAACCAGTATTTGGTGGTAAGCCTTAACAAGATTCAACTTTGAAAATATATTACAACCGTGCAAGGATGAAGCGAAATCCTAAATATGAGGGATAGGGTAATGATCAAGAACAGTAGTAGAGTTCATCCGACGGAAATCTCCTGTAGGATGCCAGGCCCCAGAACGCTTCAGAACCATATGTAAAGGAGATGCCCAAGAGCTAGATGAGGGTCGAATAATACCTAGCTGGAGCATGTGATCAAATTCATTCCTGACTGCCTTAATCTTCTCTGGAGAGAGGCGGCAAGGACGAGCAAAGAAAGGAGCAGCGGTTGTTTCAATGAAATGCATATTAGAATGAGCAGGTTTGTTTATTTGAAAATTCAAGTCAGTTAGGTCAGGAAAGAAATTCAACAACAAATCATAACGGTTATCAGCAGAAGCTACAAAAAATATAAGACTGTCCGGTAGCTTTTCTACCAGATAATGATAGGTTAGTGCTAGAATCTGTTAGTCTGCATCTATGCATGTCCACCATCAAGTCAAAGTGGTGCAAGAAATCAGCACCTAAGTGCATGTAAATATGCACTGTTGTAAGTAAGAAGTGCATGTGATTAATGCATTGTTGCATGTAAGTGGAGATGAACTGTGTAGTAAGCTTAGCTGTTTTGACTCTAACACTGTTCCGTGGGCAGCAAAATGTGCCTAAATCTGTAAAATGTATGGAAATACAATGCCCTAATTTCTAATAGGCGGCAAAAGCTAACATGAATGGCAAATATCACGTTTTGAGACCAGAAAAGAAGGAATGAGTCGAAATAGTATTTAAAAAATACTGTATTACTTGAATGGTGAAAAATGCAGCACATGAACAGTAAAAAATATCGCCATAGCCAAGTTAAAGACGCAATACATATTTGGAAAAAATATGTGAAAAAACCTTAATGCAAAACTATAATCCTAACAACATAAGTCCACACAATAAAGGATGACTTAAAATTATAGTCATTTAAATGCGATTAACTTTGGGTGTGAGGTAGCAAGTAGGAGAAATCCTAAAATCATCCACAAAGTGTTAGATGCATGCTACATGGCGATTATTTAAAAATGAGCGGGAAAGCGGAAGAAAGAGAAAATATGTTATTACAATTTCAAAAATACCAACAAATCTTATTTCAATCGTAAATCAATCGCAATGAAAAATATATTTTGTTATAAATTGAAAAGATGTAATTCCTATTCCCTATTATTTCTCTACCTTTAAATGCTAACAGGCTAGTCTCCAGTAGAAAATCCGAATGAAATGCAGTGAAATAACATGTCAGAAATTAAAAAAAAGTAAATTCTTTATACAAATGGTGGAATTAAACTGCCGAATATGATGAAAATAACTCCTGTGGACAGATCCACAGCTCACCGTAAAGAAGAAAAATGTCCCACTTTTCTTTTTCAATTATTTCTTTTGAAAAATGGTTGCGCAAGTTGGGGTTACCAATTTTAGTTGGTGGAACTAATTTTAGGTTTGCGGTTTAAATCGGGAAGAAAATCAGAATGACGAACTTGTTGGTCGAATCTGACTGAAAGATAAATGTTACATCTCAAGGTTGAGTCAGGTTGAAAATGGGAAAAGGCGCGTCCTGTCGGCTATAAGAAAAACTGCGAACTGAAGATTCACATCGAGGTTCGCGTTCCTGCCAGAACGATTCATCGTGTATGAATTTCGTTACACGTAGATGGGCCATACGCCCACGCGGTGAAAAGGCGATGATTACATAATTGCCAAACCGAATTACAATCTCACTGCTGGTCGATACCGATACAAAATAGTTCGCTCATGCAACTTAATCAAGTTTACTAACCATGTCCCTAGGAAATATTTTGGGTGATTGTGTGGCGTGGTCTCTGGCCTTGGTAGGCCCATTTTTAGGCGACATTGACATCTTTGGGATTTTACTAAGAACCATGCTGACAATTAATACAAATTATAAAATGGGGGTTATAAATGGAGAAGAAAGGTAATTTTACATGAATATAAAAGTCATTCTTAGTCAGTAAATATTCATTTAATAAAGTTTATACAACTCGTGTTTTTGGTAGGAAAATGTTCAGTGAATAAGAAGACACAAGAGCTAAGGATGTGTATGTCTATATATATTTGTTAGTGTGTGTAATGAAACTCATTGCACACACTAACAAATATAGATAGAATAGAATGAGTTTAAGAAGACTGAGTTTGCTTGAAGAAGCTTTATTCGACAAAGATCTACACAGGGATCTAGCCTCTACGAGAAACAATGGCTGACTAAAAAAGAAAGAGTGATCAAGGGAAGTAATTCACTTCCGAAGCATAGAAGGGGATAGGAGAGTTCTCTTTTCATCACATTCTCCGCCTCCCAGGGAAGGATCAAGACTGTGTGTTCGACTTGGGAAGAAGGGTTCTAAAGACTCTCAGGTGGGCATCTCTGATTAAACTGAAAAAGAGAAAATCAAACAAAAGTTCAAAGCTGATAGTGTTCAGTTAAATACTGAGGACTTCGACGGATTCTGGTAGAGCGTCGAAGATTCGGCACATCGGCATCTTCTGAAGATATCCTTGGGCCACCCTCAGAATGTGGGGAATGAGGAGGAGTAGGAACTGAATTCTCGGCAATGGAGTTTTCGTGAGCAGAGGCAGAGGAGGAATGGGAGAAATATTAGACTGGAGAGGCGCAGTCTGTATCTCTTGGTTTTCTGACATAGGATCAATTTCTGTATCCGGACTGCCCGTTCCATCACCCCATGGAGATATGTGGCGTAGGAACACCGTCGTCTCTCGTCCATTATTGAAACGTACGTGAGCATAGCTGGGATTGACTTCAAGTACGTGAACAGGCTCTACTAGGAGTTCGTATTTGCTTCCACGTACATGCCGCTTTAAGAGGACAGATGTCGCTTTCGTTAACCATGTAGGTATGGAATCTCCAGTAGCTGATTTCCTTTGGAAGTTGAAGAGACGTTCATGGGGAGTGCAATTAGTGGAGGTGGAGAGCAATGAGCAGACGCTGTGGAGGGCTACATCTAGCACTTTTTCCCAATTGATAATAGGGAGATTTCTCGACCGGAGAACCAGACTTACTGTTTGCCAGATGATACCCTTGTACCTCTCCACTTGTCCGTTACCTTGAGGATTAAAGGCGGTCGTTCGACTTGTAGCAATGCTTCTGGAAAGCAGGAATTCCTTTAGTTCATCTGACATGAAAGCTGTATCACGATCAGAGTGTACAAAAGAAGGATTTCCGAAAACAGAAAATAGATTAGTTAGATGTTTCCAAACAGTTGCGGCTGAGACATCGGCACAAGGGAAAGCGAAGGGGGAGCGAGAGTATTCATCAACCACTGTTAGTATGTATTCGAAGGTAATGGTCTCTTGAAGTCTACGCTTAGTCTTTCAAATGGTTGACTCGCTTTTTTACAGGCCCTTATTATCACTCTTACATCTACCACAGAGTATGGCAGATTCTTGCTTCTGACAAAATGTAGTATTCGGGTGACACCCGGGTCTGAGTGCAAGGTGTGTAACTTGTCGGCAGAGGTAGTAGTAGAGCAAATGCGAGATAAGGGGTCTGCAGTAGCGATTTGTTTCCCGGGGCGATATGTAATGTTGTAGCTAAAACAGGCAAGTTCCAACTTCCATCTTGTTATCTTCTCAGTTTTAATTTGCTTTTGCCTTGAGGGTTGAACATGAAAGATACAGATTTTTGATCTGTGATTAGCTTAAAATGATTCCCGAGCAGTAAGTGTTGCCATTTTCGGATCGCCTCAACAATAGTGTCGGCCTCCTTTTCAACAGAGGAGTGCTTCTGCTCGGCAGACGTTAAAGTTCTTGAAAAGAAAGCCACAGGCCGAGAGTTTTGGGTTAAAGAGGCAGCAATCACATGTTCCGAAGCATCGGTTTCGATCTCAAGAGGGAGAGAAGAGTCTATGGGTATCAGGGATGATTTTGCAATTTCCTTCTTCAGGTACCTGAAGGTGTCAACTTGTTCCCTAGTGAGGGGAAAATTGGTAACTTTGGTAAGGGGGTGTAGTTTTTCAGAGAAGTTCGAGATCCACCTAGAATAGTGAGAGAACATTCCCATTGCTCGGCGAAGAGAAGGAAGATTTTGAGGTACTGGCAAGTTAATCAATCCCTTGAGCCTATCAGAGTCAGGTTTTACCGAGCCCTTGCTTATTGTATACCCAAGCAAGTCTACAGAAGTAAGTGAGTAGTAACACTTGTCTGCGTTTGCTTGAAGAAGCTTTATTCGACAAAGATCTACGCAGGGATCTAGTCTCTACGAGAAAACAATGGCTGACTAAAAAAGAAAGAGTGATCAAGAGAAGTAATTCACTTCTGAAGCATAGAAGGGGATAGAAGAGTTCTCTTTTCATCACAGTGTGAATATGCGTGTGTGAGTAATATGGGTATGTGAGTAATAGACAATGTGGCACAGTGTAAGTATGCGTTGGTTTACCTTGTTCTGTTAGTGCGTGTAAGTCGTAAGTCGGTGAGTAGCAATTTGTTTCTGTTTGTCAGTGCGTATGGATATGTGTGCGAGAGCCTGTACATGAGTTTTGAAGTGTTCCCTTCTGCTAGCCTCCCCCATCCCGGACAAAGGCACGCGGTGGGGGTGTTGAGCATAATTTATTGGTCTGTATTTCTCAGTTCGCATCGGCTTATTAATTTGACATAGGATTGTTAGATTTTGGGTTTGAAACGATATTCATTGGTTGAGAAATATTGAGTTAACACGTTCCTGTGAAAACTAACTTGCTCTTTGGAAGTGAAGAGGAGAGCGTATCCCAACGAACCAGAAAAAGAAAGAGGGTAGCTACTCAAGTCATTCGCTTTTTGGTGTCCCCCCCCCCTCACGCTAATAAACGGAGTAAACAAATCGGCAGTACATCGTTTACATTTTCTTTTATACATCTGATTTCAGTTTCTTTAGTTTCCTCATTTTGACATTGGCAATTCTGAACAAGAAATAGTGTTTTGGAAATTTTAATTCTTAGCCATTTTGGCAGTGAGTGAGAGGAGGGGGGCTCATCTCTTTCCACCTTTGTATCTGGTTGGCCATTTGGGTGGTTGGTGAGGTCAGCCCTTCCTTTTTTTGTACTAATCTTGTTGCCTCTCTGAGCTTCGTCCTTCCTTTCCTTCTCTCGCCTCCAGCTTGACATATTCAGCATCGTTGTCATGTGTGATGCCTGCCCTCCCCCTGCCTCGCGGTTGGCATTGGTGTTAGTAGTCCAACTACAAGGAGGAGCATGACCTGCACTGACAGTGTACTCAGAGACCCTTCAGAGTGTACCAGAAACCCGAAGGTCAAGGCCATTTCCCCTTTTCTTCGAGCCAGCCCTTTGGCACCTTTTTGAAATGAGTAGCAGCCTGGAAGAGAGTCTGAGGTAGACGTGTTTTTGACTTGCTCTCCGTCGTACGACGTTAAACTTTTAAAGGATCGTTCTAAGGAAGAACCCCTTTTGGTGGTATTAAAGCCTGGGGATTTGTTTAATTGAACCCGAAGTGGTTGTGTTTGGAGCTCATCTCCGTCGGATAATTCGACGTTAAATTTTTAAAGGACCGTTCTTTGAAGAAGAACCCCTTTTTTGGAAGAAAACCCTTTGGGAAGGCCAGAAGCCATTTTTATTTGGAAGAAAACCCTTTGGGAAGGCCAGAGGCCATTTTTATTTGGAAGAAAACCCTTTGGAAAAGCCAGAGGCCATTTTTATTTGGAAGAAAACACTTTGGGAAGGCCAGAGGCCATTTTTATGGAAGGAAACCCCTTTGAAGAAGGACCCTTTTTTTGAGACAATTATCCTTTAGAAAAGGATAAATTTTATTGTGGAGTTGGGCTCAAGTTCCCAACAAGAACATTTTAACCCTTTGAGGGTTTAAAATCAAAGAGGAGGATGGCTACGATATACTTGAACGGATATCGTATTCGCAGATTTCAGGCGAAGAACCCCCAAAGACTCTAACCCTTTGTGGGCCTTATTTGAAAGAAGGAAAGAGACTGGAAGAGAAAAATAGAAACCTTTGATTTCCTTCTAAGGAAATTTTTGTTATATTTGTATGCTTTCTTTTCAGCACCTTTTCAAGTAAGACGTCTTCTCTTTTTATGTATATTTGTTGTTAAGGTGAGACCTTATTTTTATCGCCAGTATTTATTGTTGGCAAAGGCAATAATCTTTTTGTACGGATCTTTCGATCCACCCTGGTATTTTTGGCGTCGTTTGGGACGATACTATTTATTGGAGTAACTTGTTTTTTCTCCTATTATCGTCTGAAACGGCAAGCCCCTTTTTGGGAATAGTCTTTTGAAGAGACTCCATTTTTTTCCTTATTTCATTGTACTTTTATTTTAATTTAATTGTTACCTTGGGTTAACTTGTTTTAACCCTGCTTTGGGAAACAAAAGCAGGAACTAGTCCTTTTCTGTTACTAATAAACCATATTGAATTACATCTCTGGGTATATTTTTTTATTTGCTCCCTTTTTTGTCTATTTATTTTATTCCCTCTATTTTTCTTGGTAACAACCGACGAATTTCGGTGACGACCCCGAAATTTCCGGCAATGTGTGTAAGAACCATAAAATCGTTGACACATTTTACTAATCTTTTACAGAATTGTCCCCTTTATTTGCGTCCGAGTTTGCCGTGTTGTTTATTTAAATTTTTATTTTATAATTGCTCTCAGTAGAGTATTAGCGTTCATTTTGCCTGTATTTGGGGGATGATTAAAAGGTTTTGGATTTTTGCTAAATGAAGCTTGTTTTTAAATTGAAAGAAGGATTCAAATTTTGTGGTTTTGTTGTTCTTTTTTGTTCTGCTGAGTTAAAGTCGAGATGATTATAAAAGATTTTATCGACCCGTGTTGAAATATACGCGAGTGATAACTGGACTTTATAAGAATGTCGCAATATCTTTAGTTCTTTTTGTCTTCGCGGTGAAATTTTTGTCTTTCGTTGTTTTCTTTTGTGTTATTTTTGTATACCTCGTCTTTTCTTTTTTTGTCTTCGCGGTGAGATTGTTGGTTCCTGATGTACAAATATTTGTCTTTGTTCTTGTTTTATGTGAAATATTTTCTTTTTCTTGTTTGTGATTTACAATTATATATTTTTGTGTTTAGGCTTTTTTTTTGTATTTTTGTTTTGTTGTCACAAGCCTCGGTATTTATATATATATATATATATATATATATATATATATATATATATATATATATATATATATATATATTGTAGGAAAAAATCCAAATGTAAGAAAAAATCCAATTTAAAGTCAATACCCTGAAAGGTGGGGGGTGGGTTGCAAAAAGGAATTGCTCCCTTAGCGACCCAACCAATAGGTCCGGTAACAATATGTAATGGGGCAGAGAACGGATTTCTCTGCAGGAGCAACGATCCAGTGTCTGGTCTATAGTGAGTCGAAAAATGTACTAATTCTGGTCACCACCAAGCTCTAGAGCACAATAACACTTCTAACACTTAACTCCGGTGAGTGGTAGAACCTCAATTTATAGGCTTGTAACAACATGCCACCCCCATCTTAACATACATAAATATCACCTCTTTATCTCTGCTCATGTTGGTCTTATCTCCACCCCACTTGAAGGCCGGCACTAGCAATCAGTATGTACCACTTTCTTTTTTTTCCACACACTCCCAACAAAATACAAAATAAATAAAAAGTTAGAAGAAAAAAAAGAAGTATCGAAATCCTCGATTTTTCAACTTTTAAACTAATCTGGTATGCGAAAAAATAAAGATGTAAGTCATACAAAACGGCTCCCTTGATCATGTTCACACAACAGAACTGCCCGTCGAGAGGAACGCTAATCGTATACAAACTCCAAGTTTGACTAGGGAAAAAGGGGAGGGGATTCCACAATTTTTACACATCCATCCCCTTTTTAGTCACAGTTTAAGGTCTTTTCTTAAGACCTTTACCAGTAAATTCTGGTTTCTTTCGAGACTCCCAATAAACTGGGTCTACTGGGTCGCCGAGGCCTGCAAAATTGACAGAACCACTGTTCCTCTTCAGGTGGTGCAACAGTCAAAATAGAACCAATCATCGCATTGATCACAGGCAATCATTGATCTCGAATCTTCAGGTTTGTTGCAAGTTGGACAAATCCAGATCCTGGTGCTTTTAGTGGGTTGGGAAGATAGGGTTTGGTCTTGTGAGTCTACTGGTTCTTGATTTAAGACTTCCTCTCTAGGTTCCTTTGATTGTGGATAGATTTCCAGTGGAAACAGGTGCTTAATGGAATGAATGAGTACAGAACCGTTTCCCTTTCTCACCTAGGCAGAACATACCAATCCGTCACTACCTTCGATCAGTGCAAGGACTTCGCCTATAGACCAAAATGGTCTAGTTTTGAGGGGGTTCTTAATTAACACTATATCACCCTTCTTGATAATGTTCTCAAAAGAAGGGCCTGATAACCTGAGATTTCTTTCTTAGACTCAAAAGATAGTCTTCCTGCAATATCTTCCTAAATTTCTCCAAACTCTCTTCCCGATAACGGAGCGTTCTCCTCAAATTGGTCCTGCTAAGAGGCTCTGTTGTTTCCAGATCATCATTCAGTCGGATTAACAATCCTTGACTCACATTTGAACCCACAAGAGAATTCGGAGTTAGCCCATCCAAACTATCAGAGCTTCTATAAGTCAGGGGGCAGCTATTAATGGCCCACTGAACATCTGATAATATAGTCAGTAGTCCAAAATAATCCACCTTTCCTCTTCCTATCGACTTGTACAGACAGTTGTTGATGGTCTTAATTGTCCTCTCCCAAGTGCCTCCATACAAAGCTGAATAAAGGGATATAGTGCAATGTTTGAGGTTATAAATACCAAATTGTGCTTTGTATTCTTCTGTAATCATCCCTCCGTCTATCACTCTGGCAGCAGCCACGAAAGTCTTTGCATTGTCAGAGTAAAGATGAGAGGGGATGCCATTCACATTCGTGAAGCGAATAAATGCCTGTACGAAAGAAGATACACTCATGTCCGGGACGAGTTCTATGTGAACAGCTCTGATACTCATGCAGGCAAAGATGAGGATATACATCTTGTAATCTCTTACTTCTCCCTTGACCCAGATGTGACTGGTGTAGTCCACACCAGTATGGAGATATGGCCTTACTAAATTTACTCGAGAACCAGGGAGGCAGTGGCATTGTACCTTTTGCACCTGGCACAAGCATTCACTTGTCTGGCCTGTGGAATCCAATAACCTGTCAGCCTTACTTCACTTAAAGTTGTTGCCAAGCCTAAATGTTGGCTTCTCCGGTGGTATTCCCTTATTATTAGGTTTGTCACATGATGTTTTTTTTTCCTAACAAAATAGGATTCTGAATTTCAATACGGATGATATTCTGATCCGCCTAATATTCCCCTAGAACGGATGATATGGGAAGAGTTCAGAAAGAGGTTTAGATTCTTTACTAGTTTCGGTTAACCCTTGCCTTCAGGATCCAATAAAAAATCCAATTCTGGTGTAAAAGATTCTATTTGCATGGTTTTTATCAAATAAATATTGGCCTGAAGGTTCTGCTCCACATCCCTCTTTAGAAGTTTGTTGACGAACTTAAACATCAAAGTAATAACATTAACTAATTTGACGAAGCTGGAGAATCGCTCTACCGAGAAAACAGGGGAAATTTCAGTATCATTTCTCGTTAACATATTAACCGAGGAACGAACACATTCTCTCTGTTCTTCTGAAAGACTAGCCAACTCCACTTTGCTCCAGTGTATCTCCTTCTGCCTTATCCACGCAGGGCCCGTATACCAATGAGGAAGTTTCTCCTTAAATTTCTTCAAGGTTAATCCTCTCGTTATATAATCGGCCGGATTATCCTCCGTCGGCACGTATTGGAAACTAAATTCTAATTTTGACTCTGTCTTCACTGTAGCTGTCATCTGTGCTATATCTCGCAACCTATTACATGCAAAAATATTCTTAGTTGTAATAGATTTGGCCAGTATCCACCTTTTCTATCAGAGTGCCCCTCAAAGCTTTCGTTAAGGTAGGTAAACATTTTAGAGCTAAGAATATAGATAAAAGCTCTAATGTGAGAAGAGATTTACTCTTTAAGGGCGCCACTTTGGCTTTCGCAAACACCAGCGCTGACTGTCCATCTTGTACAGCATATGCTGCAAAGCTATATGCCGCTTTGGAGGCATCACAAAATAAAGAAAGGTTAGTTTAGGATTTAAAACCAACAGGAAAGAACGTTGCTGTGACACGAACTTGCCTTTCCCTTTACCAACCAAATGGCCGACCCAGTCAGCATGAGGGAAATAGAGAGACGGAGGACTCATCTTCAACGGGAGATAAGGTCGACCATAAAGAATCTAGAGAAGGAACAGATGTCGATGAAAGTGTTTTTGTCCTTTGAAAAGGATATAGAAGGATGGCTAGAAGATCTAGAGGCAGTGTCATGGACAATGGAGGAACAACTTGCTGCCGAGGAGGAGTCTGAAGAGTTAGCCGAATTGTTTCAGACATCTTTCGGAATTAAGAGAGATGTGTGTCAGCAAATGAATGATTTGAGGGAAACAAGAGAAGGAAAAACTCCAGTGGTCCCTTCTAAAAACCAACAATCCCCCAATGTAGACCAGCCATTCAACCCTCATAGTCAGGAAGCAGCAGGTACCCCTGAACCAGGTAGATCCTTCCACTTCAACCCAACAGCCCATTCATCCTTTGTGGTGGAACCCTTTAAAATAAAGTTGAATGGGCCACGTTTCAGTGGAAAGGAATTTGAAACAAATAAGAGAAGCTTCAAAGACTTTCTTACTAAGTTTGAGAACTGTGCAGCATCAATACCATCTGCAACAAGTAAATTATATTTTTTTAGGTGTTCCCTAGCAGCTACCCAGTGGCTCTAAAGTTATTGAAGGATCAGTACCTGGATGAGGAAGAAATAAGAGGAGAAATTATCCGAGGAATGCTGGATTTTCGCCTTAAGAGTCCCAAAGATGTGGTGAGAGTGAAGGACTTTATAATAAAAACCCAGGCAGATGTGTGGGAACTTAGGGCTTCGTACAACTGTGACCTGTATGATGATACATCTGCTGGAGCAATTATCATATCCCAAGTGTTGTTTGCTAAACTACCATCTGATATAAAGGGCGAGCTAATCAGGATTTCTGGAAAGACATACTCAACATTATCAGCCATATTGTTAGAGACACCGGAAATAGTGAAAAGGTTTTTGATAATTAGAAAACCTGAAAGGGCCCCAATGGAAAAGCTATGGCGCTCTCCAAAGCTTAGGGTAGAAGAGGAAGATGGACCCTATTCTTCCCTGAAAACCTTCAATACAAAGGTGGAATCAAAACCACAGAATTGTGGATTTTGTAGGCGGAATGGGCATTCTCCTGAATATTGCCCTTATTACACTTCACATGAAGCCAGAATTACAAGGTGCAAAGAACTCTGGTTGTGTTTTAGATGCCTAAAAAGGACCCACATGGGAAATATGTGTCCACTAAAAACGAAGAATAGCTGTAGTGGCTGCGATGCTAAGGGCCATATAACAACAATGTGCCCAACAGTCGGAAGTGGAGTGAGTGTGGACACCTGCCTACACATTAATGACTATCAGTACAGTTACATGTCTCCCGTAATCAGTGTGGTGGTCGGAACGCAAGAGAAAAGTATTGAAATAAACTGCCTGCTGGATACGGGAACCCAAAGAACCTACATGGACACCTCGGTTCTAGAAAGATTAAATTGCCTTTCTTCAGCAAAGGAAAGGGTGTTGGAAGTTAAGACTTTTTTAGGCTCGGCGACAAGGCCTTTTAAAGAAACTTCTTTGGATTTGAGGCTGGTTCCTGGAAGGGTTCACACCCTTCCAATTCTTTCCAGCAAATTGAATCTTTCATATAGATTGCAGGAGCTTCCTCAGATACTCAAGAATCTAAAGAGACACAAACTGGCAACCCAACACAGTCCCTACGACAGTTATATCAACATTGAGGGGCTATTTAGAATTGATGCAATTCAATTCCTGGAACCATTTAGAATAGTTCCCTGCATGTACGGAGCAGCTTTTTCAATGCCGAGAGGACTTGTCCCCTTTGGTAACAGCCGGCATTTCCTGGTTGAAAATCAAATAAAACCAAGAAAAAAACAAAGAGGGGCAAACATCAATTATGCCTGCTTGATGAGTAAAATTCCCATACTTCCAAGGCACAAAATTGATTTTGTACTGAATCCAGAAGAGAGCTACCAGGACCCCCTAAAACCTTGGTTTGAGGAGGGCGATGTCCAGCAAGGACTGGAAAATATGTTTAGTATGGAATCGCTGGGACTACCTGCCTCAGAAGAATTCTCCACCTTGGATGAGAAAAGGTAAAAGAGTTCAGAGACATTATATCATTCAGAGATGGCCGGTATCATGTACAACTGCCTTAGTATGAAGACAAAGTAAAGTCGGTGCCTTCAAATTATAATGCTGCTCTTAGAGTCCTAGAAAGGGTAGTTAAGGACCTAGAGAAGAAAGATCTCTATGATCAATATCTGGACGTCTTTAAACAACAAGAAGACGAAGGTATAATAGAGGAGATAACAGTGCCTCCTGAATACTTTAACAATCATATTTGGATTCCCCATAGGCCAATGCTCAGACTTACGGACCAGACCACCACAAAAGTGAGACCGGTTTTTAATTGTTCCTACAAGAGGGCAGATTCTGTATCACTGAATTAGGAAGCCTATCCAGGAGTACCCCTAATGGCAGATATATTGGAACTGTTGATCCGTTTCAGAACCAACAGGTATGCATTATTGGCTGACATAAGGAAAGCATTCCTTATGATTCGTCTTGACCTCGAGAAAGACCGCAATACATTTTGTTTCTTTCTAAAAAAGGGGGGAAACTTGCATTGTTATAGATATACAACCATCTTATTTGGCTTCAATGCAAGCCGTTTTATACTGAATTATGTATTGAAATACCATGCGGAAAAGTTTCCCTCAGATGTGTGCTCCCAGGCACTTAAATCTAACTTCTATGTAGACAATCTGGTGAAGACAGGAAATAACATCGATACCCTGTCTACTTTATACTCAACAGTAAAGGAATGTCTGCAGAAGGGTAAATTCGAGATACAATCCTGCAACTCCAGCAGTGCGATGTTACGGAAGAAAATGGAGGCGGATGACACCCTGTCGGGGTTTGATTCTGGATGGGAGAGGGATACCATTACAGCCCCGAACAGGATACTATAAAGATCTCTCCTCATGAATGTGATGGGACTGCATCAACAAAAAGAAAGATGCTGTTAGAGGCTTCAAAGATATTCGATCCATTATCCCTTTACCTTCCTATACCAGTGAGAAGTAGGGTGTTGATGGGAGCACTTTGGAAGCAGAAGTTGGATTGAGATCAGGAGGTTCCGGAAGATTCCAAAGGAATTCGGAAGGCACTCGCAAACGATTTAAGAGGGTTGGACTCTGTGTCGTTTGCAGGGAGAGTCTTAAATGAAGACAAACTAATAAAGTAGATGTAAGTTGCAGCAAAACATCAGTTTTCAATGAACTAATTATCGTTTATGTCATAGCCTTGTGCTTCAAAGTGAATGAAGTGAATGTAAGTTGCAACATAACATCAGTTTCCAATAAACTAATTATCGTTTATGTCATAGGCTTGTACTTCAAAGTGAATGAAGTGAATGTAAGTTGCAACATAACATCAGTTTCCAATAAACTAATTGTCGTTTATGTCATAGCCTTGTACTTCAAAGTGAATGAAGTGAATGTAAGTTGCAACATAACATCAGTTTCCAATAAACTAATTATCGTTTATGTCATAGCCTTGTGCTTCAAAGTGGATAAAGTGAATGTAAGTTGAAACATGACATCAGTTTCCAATAAACTAATTATCGTTTATGTCATAGCCTTGTACTTCAAAGTGAATGAAGTGAATGTAAGTTGCAACATAACATCAGTTTCCAATAAACTAATTATCGTTTATGTCATAGCCTTGTGCTTCAAAGTGAATGAAGTGAATGTAAGTTGAAACATGACATCAGTTTCCAATAAACTAATTATCGTTTATGTCATAGCCTTGTACTTCAAAGTGAATGAAGTGAATGTAAGTTGCAACATAACATCAGTTTCCAATAAACTAATTGTCGTTTATGTCATAGCCTTGTGCTTCAAAGTGAATGAAGTGAATGTAAGTTGAAACATGACATCAGTTTCCAATAAAGTAATTATCGTTTATGTCATAGCCTTGTACTTCAAAGTGAATGAAGTGAATGTAAGTTGCAACATAACATCAGTTTCCAATAAACTAATTATCGTTTATGTCATAGCCTTGTGCTTCAAAGTGAATGAAGTGAATGTAAGTTGAAACATGACATCAGTTTCCAATAAACTAATTATCGTTTATGTCATAGCCTTGTACTTCAAAGTGAATGAAGTGAATGTAAGTTGCAACATAACATCAGTTTCCAATAAACTAATTATCGTTTATGTCATAGCCTTGTGCTTCAAAGTGAATGAAGTGAATGTAAGTTGAAACATGACATCAGTTTCCAATAAACTAATTATCGTTTATGTCATAGCCTTGTACTTCAAAGTGAATGAAGTGAATGTAAGTTGCAACATAACATCAGTTTCCAATAAACTAATTATCGTTTATGTCATAGCCTTGTGCTTCAAAGTGAATGAAGTGAATGTAAGTTGAAACATGACATCAGTTTCCAATAAACTAATTATCGTTTATGTCATAGCCTTGTACTTCAAAGTGAATGAAGTGAATGTAAGTTGCAACATAACATCAGTTTCCAATAAACTAATTATCGTTTATGTCATAGCCTTGTGCTTCAAAGTGAATGAAGTAAATGTAAGTTGAAACATGACATCAGTTTCCAATAAACTAATTATCGTTTATGTCATAGCCTTGTACTTCAAAGTGAATAAAGTGAATGTAAGTTGCAACATGACAGCAGTTTCCAATAAACTAATTATCGTTTATGTCATAGCCTTGTGCTTCAAAGTGAATGAAGTGAATGTAAGTTGAAACATGACATCAGTTTCCAATAAACTAATTATCGTTTATGTCATAGCCTTGTACTTCAAAGTGAATGAAGTGAATGTAAGTTGCAACATAACGTCAGTTTCCAATAAACTAATTATCGTTTATGTAATAGCCTTGTGCTTCTAAGTAGATAAAGTGAATGTAAGTTGCAACATGACAGCAGTTTCCAATAAACTAATTATCGTTTATGTCATAGCCTTGTGCTTCAAAGTGAATGAAGTTAATGTAAGTTGAAACATGACATCAGTTTCCAATAAACTAATTATCGTTTATGTCATAGCCTTGTACTTCAAAGTGAATGAAGTGAATGTAAGTTGAAACATGACATAAGTTTCCAATAAACTAATTATCGTTTATGTCATAGCCTTGTACTTCAAAGTGAATGAAGTGAATGTAAGTTGCAACATAACGTCAGTTTCCAATAAACTAATTATCGTTTATGTAATAGCCTTGTGCTTCAAAGTGGATAAAGTGAATGTAAGTTGCAACATGACAGCAGTTTCCAATAAACTAATTATCGTTTATGTCATAGCCTTGTGCTTCAAAGTGAATGAAGTGAATGTAAGTTGAAACATGACATCAGTTTCCAATAAACTAATTATCGTTTATGTCATAGCCTTGTACTTCAAAGTGAATGAAGTGAATGTAAGTTGCAACATAACATCAGTTTCCAATAAACTAATTATCGTTTATGTCATAGCCTTGTACTTCAAAGTGAATAAAGTGAATGTAAGTTGCAACATAACATCAGTTTCCAATAAACTAATTATCGTTTATGTCATAGCCTTGTGCTTCAAAGTGAATGAAGTGAATGTAAGTTGAAACATGACATCAGTTTCCAATAAACTAATTATCGTTTATGTCATAGTCTTGTACTTCAAAGTGAATGAAGTGAATGTAAGTTGCAACATAACATCAGTTTCCAATAAACTAATTATCGTTTATGTCATAGCCTTGTACTTCAAAGTGAATAAAGTGAATGTAAGTTGCAACATAACATCAGTTTCCAATAAACTAATTATCGTTTATGTCATAGCCTTGTGCTTCAAAGTGAATGAAGTGAATGTAAGTTGAAACATGACATCAGTTTCCAATAAACTAATTATCGTTTATGTCATAGCCTTGTACTTCAAAGTGAATGAAGTGAATGTAAGTTGCAACATAACATCAGTTTCCAATAAACTAATTATCGTTTATGTCATAGCCTTGTACTTCAAAGTGAATAAAGTGAATGTAAGTTGCAACATAACATCAGTTTCCAATAAACTAATTATCGTTTATGTCATAGCCTTGTACTTCAAAGTGAATAAAGTGAATGTAAGTTGCAACATAACATCAGTTTCCAATAAACTAATTATCGTTTATGTCATAGCCTTGTGCTTCAAAGTGAATGAAGTGAATGTAAGTTGAAACATGACATCAGTTTCCAATAAACTAATTGTCGTTTATGTCATTGCCTTGTGCTTCAAAGTGAATGAAGTGAATGTAAGTTGAAACATGACATCAGTTTCCAATAAACTAATTATCGTTTATGTCATAGCCTTGTACTTCAAAGTGAATAAAGTGAATGTAAGTTGCAACATAACATCAGTTTCCAATAAACTAATTATCGTTTATGTCATAGCCTTGTGCTTCAAAGTGAATGAAGTGAATGTAAGTTGAAACATGACATCAGTTTCCAATAAACTAATTATCGTTTATGTCATAGCCTTGTACTTCAAAGTGAATGAAGTGAATGTAAGTTGCAACATAACATCAGTTTCCAATAAACTAATTATCGTTTATGTCATAGCCTTGTACTTCAAAGTGAATAAAGTGAATGTAAGTTGCAACATAACATCAGTTTCCAATAAACTAATTATCGTTTATGTCATAGCCTTGTGCTTCAAAGTGAATGAAGTAAATGTAAGTTGAAACATGACATCAGTTTCCAATAAACTAATTATCGTTTATGTCATAGCCTTGTGCTTCAAAGTGAATGAAGTAAATGTAAGTTGCAACATAACATCAGTTTCCAATAAACTAATTATCGTTTATGTCATAGCTTTGTGCTTCAAAGTGAATGAAGTGAATGTAAGTTGAAACATGACATCAGTTTCCAATAAACTAATTATCGTTTATGTCATAGCCTTGTACTTCAAAGTGAATGAAGTGAATGTAAGTTGCAACATAACATCAGTTTCCAATAAACTAATTATCGTTTATGTCATAGCTTTGTGCTTCAAAGTGAATGAAGTGAATGTAAGTTGAAACATGACATCAGTTTCCAATAAACTAATTATCGTTTATGTCATAGCCTTGTACTTCAAAGTGAATGAAGTGAATGTAAGTTGCAACATAACGTCAGTTTCCAATAAACTAATTATCGTTTATGTAATAGCCTTGTGCTTCTACGTAGATAAAGTGAATGTAAGTTGCAACATGACAGCAGTTTCCAATAAACTAATTATCGTTTATGTCATAGCCTTGTGCTTCAAAGTGAATGAAGTTAATGTAAGTTGAAACATGACATCAGTTTCCAATAAACTAATTATCGTTTATGTCATAGCCTTGTACTTCAAAGTGAATAAAGTGAATGTAAGTTGCAACATAACATCAGTTTCCAATAAACTAATTATCGTTTATGTCATAGCCTTGTGCTTCAAAGTGAATGAAGTGAATGTAAGTTGAAACATGACATCAGTTTCCAATAAACTAATTATCGTTTATGTCATAGCCTTGTACTTCAAAGTGAATAAAGTGAATGTAAGTTGCAACATAACATCAGTTTCCAATAAACTAATTATCGTTTATGTCATAGCCTTGTGCTTCAAAGTGAATGAAGTGAATGTAAGTTGAAACATGACATCAGTTTCCAATAAACTAATTATCGTTTATGTCATAGCCTTGTACTTCAAAGTGAATAAAGTGAATGTAAGTTGCAACATAACATCAGTTTCCAATAAACTAATTATCGTTTATGTCATAGCCTTGTGCTTCAAAGTGAATGAAGTGAATGTAAGTTGAAACATGACATCAGTTTCCAATAAACTAATTATCGTTTATGTCATAGCCTTGTACTTCAAAGTGAATGAAGTGAATGTAAGTTGCAACATAACGTCAGTTTCCAATAAACTAATTATCGTTTATGTAATAGCCTTGTGCTTCAAAGTAGATAAAGTGAATGTAAGTTGCAACATGACAGCAGTTTCCAATAAACAAATTATCGTTTATGTCATAGCCTTGTGCTTCAAAGTGAATGAAGTGAATGTAAGTTGAAACATGACATCAGTTTCCAATAAACTAATTATCGTTTATGTCATAGCCTTGTACTTCAAAGTGAATGAAGTGAATGTAAGTTGCAGCATAACATCAGTTTCCAATAAACTAATTGTCGTTTATGTCATAGCCTTGTGCTTCAAAGTGAATGAAGTGAATGTAAGTTGAAACATCACATCAGTTTCCAATAAACTAATTATCGTTTATGTCATAGCCTTGTACTTCAAAGTGAATGAAGTGAATGTAAGTTGCAACATAACATCAGTTTCCAATAAACTAATTGTCGTTTATGTCATTGCCTTGTGCTTCAAAGTGAATGAAGTGAATGTAAGTTGAAACATCACATCAGTTTCCAATAAACTAATTATCGTTTATGTCATAGCCTTGTACTTCAAAGTGAATGAAGTGAATGTAAGTTGCAACATAACGTCAGTTTCCAATAAACTAATTATCGTTTATGTAATAGCCTTGTGCTTCAAAGTAGATAAAGTGAATGTAAGTTGCAACATGACAGCAGTTTCCAATAAACAAATTATCGTTTATGTCATAGCCTTGTGCTTCAAAGTGAATGAAGTGAATGTAAGTTGAACCATGACATCAGTTTCCAATAAACTAATTATCGTTTATGTCATAGCCTTGTACTTCAAAGTGAATGAAGTGAATGTAAGTTGCAGCATAACATCAGTTTCCAATAAACTAATTGTCGTTTATGTCATAGCCTTGTGCTTCAAAGTGAATGAAGTGAATGTAAGTTGAAACATCACATCAGTTTCCAATAAACTAATTATCGTTTATGTCATAGCCTTGTACTTCAAAGTGAATGAAGTGAATGTAAGTTGCAGCATAACATCAGTTTCCAATAAACTAATTGTCGTTTATGTCATTGCCTTGTGCTTCAAAGTGAATGAAGTGAATGTAAGTTGAAACATGACATCAGTTTCCAATAAACTAATTATCGTTTATGTCATAGCCTTGTGCTTCAAAGTGAATGAAGTGAATGTAAGTTGCAACATAACATCAGTTTCCAATAAACTAATTATCGTTTATGTCATAGCCTTGTGCTTCAAAGTGAATGAAGTAAATGTAAGTTGAAACATGACATCAGTTTCATATAAACTAATTATCGTTTATGTCATAGCCTTGTACTTCAAAGTGAATGAAGTGAATGTAAGTTGCAACATGACATCAGTTTCCAATAAACTAATTATCGTTTATGTCATAGCCTTGTGCTTCAAAGTGAATGAAGTGAATGTAAGTTGAAACATGACATCAGTTTCATATAAACTAATTATCGTTTATGTCATAGCTTTGTACTTCAAAGTGAATGAAGTGAATGTAAGTTGCAACATAACATCAGTTTCCAATAAACTAATTATCGTTTATGTCATAGCCTTGTGCTTCAAAGTGAATGAAGTGAATGTAAGTTGAAACATGACATCAGTTTCCAATAAACTAATTATCGTTTATGTCATAGCCTTGTACTTCAAAGTGAATGAAGTGAATGTAAGTTGCAACATAACAGCAGTTTCCAATAAACTAATTATCGTTTATGTCATAGCCTTGTGCTTCAAAGTGGATAAAGTGAATGTAAGTTGCTACACACCATCAGTTTTCAATAAACTAACTGTTGTTTATGTCATAGCCTTGTGCTTCAAAGTGGATAAAGTGAATGTAAATTGCAGCATAACAGCAGTTTTCAATGAACTAATTGTCGTTTATGTCATAGCCTTGTGCTTCAAAGTGAATAAAGTAGATGTAAGTTGCAACATAACAGCAGTTTTAAATGAACTAATTGTCGTTTATGTCATAGCCTTGTGCCTCAAAGTGGATAAAGTGAATGTAAGTTTCAACATAACATCAGTTTCATATACACTAATTATCGTTTATGTCCAAGCCTCGTGATTCAAAGTGGATAAAGTTAATGTAAGTTGCAACATAACAGCAGTTTTAAATGAACTAATTGTCGTTTATGTCATAGCCTTGTGCTTCAAAGTCGATAAAGTGAATGTAAGTTGCAACATAACAGCAGTTTCATATACACTAATTATCGTTTATGTCATAGCCTTATGCTTCGAAGTGGATAAAGTTAATGTAAGTTGCAACATGACAGCTGTTTCATATAAACTAATTATCGTTTATGTCATAGCCTTATGCTTCAAAGTGGATAAAGTTAATGTAAGTTGCAACATGACAGCAGTTTCATATAAACTAATTATCGTTTATGTCATAGCCTTATGCTTAAAAGTGGATAAAGTGAATGTAAGTTGCAACATGACAGCAGTTTAATATAAACTAATTATCGTTTATGTAATAGTCTTGTGCTTCAAAGTGGATAAAGTGAATGTAAGTTGCAACATGACAGCAGTTTAATATAAACTAATTATCGTTTATGTCATAGCCTTGTGCTTCAAAGTGGATAAAGTGAATGTAAGTTGCAACATGACAGCAGTTTAATATAAACTAATTATCGTTTATGTCATAGCCTTGTGCTTCAAAGTGGATAAAGTGAATGTAAGTTGCAACATAACAGCAGTTTCATATAAACTAATTATCGTTTATGTCATAGCCTTGTGCTTCAAAGTGGATAAAGTGAATGTAAGTTGCAACATGACAGCAGTTCATATAAACTAATTATCGTTTATGTCATAGGCTTGTGCTTCAAAGTGGATAAAGTGAATGTAAGTTGCAACATAACAGCAGTTTCATATAAACAAATTATCGTTTATGTCATAGCCTTTTGCTTCAAAGTGGATAAAGTGAATGTAAGTTGCAACATGACAGCAGTTTCATATAAACTAATTATCGTTTATGTCATAGCCTTATGCTTCAAAGTGGATAAAGTGAATGTAAGTTGCAACATAACAGCAGTTTCATATAAACTAATTATCGTTTATGTCATAGCCTTGTGCTTCAAAGTGGATAAAGTGAATGTAAGTTGCAACATAACAGCAGTTTCATATAAACTAATTATCGTTTATGTCATAGCCTTGTGCTTCAAAGTGGATAAAGTGAATGTAAATTGCAACATGACAGCAGTTTCATATAAACTAATTATCGTTTATGTCATAGCCTTGTGCTTCAAAGTGGATAAAGTGTATGTAAATTGCAACATGACAGCAGTTTCATATAAACTAATTATCGTTTATGTCATAGCCCTGTGCTTCAAAGTGGATAAAGTGAATGTAAGTTGCAACATAACAGTAGTTTCATATAAACTAATTATCGTTTATGTCATAGCCTTGTGATTCAAAGTGGATAAAGTGAATGTAAGTTGCAACATGACAGCAGTTTAATATAAACTAATTATCGTTTATGTCATAGCCTTGTGCTTCAAAGTGGATAAAGTGAATGTAAGTTGCAACATAACAGCAGTTTCATATAAACTAATTATCGTTTATGTCATAGCCTTGTGCTTCAAAGTGGATAAAGTGTATGTAAATTGCAACATGACAGCAGTTTCATATAAACTAATTATCGTTTATGTCATAGCCCTGTGCTTCAAAGTGGATAAAGTGAATGTAAGTTGCAACATGACAGCAGTTTCATATAAACTAATTATCGTTTATGTCATAGCCTTGTGCTTCAAAGTTGATAAAGTGAATGTAAGTTGCAACATGAGAGCAGTTTCATATAAACTAATTATCGTTTGTATCATAGCCTTGTGCTTCAAAGTGGATAAAGTGAATGTAAGTTGCAACATGACAGCAGTTTCATATAAATTACTTATCGTTTGTATCATAGCCTTGTGCTTCAAAGTGGATAAAGTGAATGTAAGTTGCCACATGACAGCAGTTTCATATAAACTAATTATCGTTTATGTCATAGCCTTTTGCTTCAAAGTTGATAAAGTGAATGTAAGTTGCCACATGACAGCAGTTTCATATAAACTAATTATCGTTTGTATCATAGCCTTGTGCTTCAAAGTTGATAAAGTGAATGTAAGTTGCAACATGACAGCAGTTTCATGTAAATTAATTATCGTTTGTATCATAGCCTTGTGCTTCAAAGTGGATAAAGTGAATGTAAGTTGCAACATAACAGCAGTTTCATATAAACTAATTATCGTTTGTATCATAGCCTTGTGCTTCAAAGCGGATAAAGTGAATGTAAGTTGCAACATGACAGCAGTTTCATATAAACTAATTATCGTTTGTGTCATAGCCTTGTGCTTCAAAGTGGATAAAGTGAATGTAAGTTGCAACATGACAGCAGTTTCATATAAACTAATTATCGTTTATGTCATAGCCTTGTGCTTCAAAGCGGATAAAGTGAATGTAAGTTGCAACATAACAGCAGTTTCATATAAACTAATTATCGTTTGTATCATAGCCTTGTGCTTCAAAGTGGATAAAGTGAATGTAAGTTGCAACATAACAGCAGTTTCATATAAACTAATTATCGTTTATGTCATAGGCTTGTGCTTCAAAGTGGATAAAGTGAATGTAAGTTGCAACATAACAGCAGTTTCATATGAACAAATTATCGTTTATGTCATAACCTTGTGCTTCAAAGTGGATAAAGTGAATGTAAGTTGCAACATAACAGCAGTTTCATATAAACTAATTATCGTTTATGTCATAGCCTTGTGCTTCAAAGCGGATAAAGTGAATGTAAGTTGCAACATAACAGCAGTTTCATATAAACTAATTATCGTTTATGTCATAGCCTTATGCTTCAAAGCGGATAAAGTGAATGTAAATTGCAACATAACAGCAGTTTCATATAAACTAATTATCGTTTATGTCATAGCCTTGTGCTTCAAAGTGGATAAAGTGAATGTAAGTTGCAACATGACAGCAGTTTCATATGAACTAATTATCGTTTGTATCATAGCCTTGTGCTTCAAAGTGGATAAAGTGAATGTAAGTTGCAACATGACAGCAGTTTCATATAAACTAATTATCGTTTGTATCATAGCCTTGTGCTTCAAAGTGGATAAAGTGAATGTAAGTTGCCACATGACAGCAGTTTCATATAAACTAATTATCGTTTATGTCATAGCCTTTTGCTTCAAATTGGATAAAGTGAATGTAAGTTGCAACATGACAGCAGTTTCATATAAACTAATTATCGTTTATGTCATAGCCTTGTGCTTCAAAGTGGATAAAGTGAATGTAAGTTGCAACATGACAGCAGTTTCATATAAACTAATTATCGTTTATGTCATAGCCTTGTGCTTCAAAGTGGATAAAGTGAATGTAAGTTGCAACATGACAGCAGTTTCATATAAACTAATTATCGTTTATGTCATAGCCTTGTGCTTCAAAGTGGATAAAGTGAATGTAAGTTGCAACATAACAGCAGTTTCATATAAACTAATTATCGTTTATGTCATAGCCTTGTGCTTCAAAGTGGATAAAGTGAATGTAAGTTGCAACATAACAGCAGTTTCATATAAACTAATTATCGTTTATGTCATAGCCTTGTGCTTCAAAGTGGATAAAGTGAATGTAAGTTGCAACATGACAGCAGTTTCATATACACTAATTATCGTTTGTATCATAGCCTTGTGCTTCAAAGTGGATAAAGTGAATGTAAGTTGCAACATAACAGCAGTTTCATATAAACTAATTATCGTTTATGTCATAGCCTTGTGCTTCAAAGTGGATAAAGTGAATGTAAGTTGCAACATGACAGCAGTTTCATATAAACTAATTATCGTTTGTATCATAGCCTTGTGCTTCAAAGTGGATAAAGTGAATGTAAGTTGCAACATGACAGCAGTTTCATATAAACTAATTATCGTTTATGTCATAGCCTTGTGCTTCAAAGTGGATAAAGTGAATGTAAGTGGCAACATGACAGCAGTTTCATATAAACTAATTATCGTTTGTATCATAGCCTTGTGCTTCAAAGTGGATAAAGTGAATGTAAGTTGCAACATGACAGCAGTTTCATATAAACTAATTATCGTTTATGTCATAGCCGTGTGCTTCAAAGTTGATAAAGTGAATGTAAGTTGCAACATGAGAGCAGTTTCATATAAACTAATTATCGTTTGTATCATAGCCTTGTGCTTCAAAGTGGATAAAGTGAATGTAAGTTGCAACATGACAGCAGTTTCATATAAATTACTTATCGTTTGTATCATAGCGTTGTGCTTCAAAGTGGATAAAGTGAATGTAAGTTGCAACATGACAGCAGTTTCATATAAACTAATTATCGTTTATGTCATAGCCGTGTGCTTCAAAGTGGATAAAGTGAATGTAAGTTGCAACATGACAGCAGTTTCATATACACTAATTATCGTTTGTATCATAGCCTTGTGCTTCAAAGTGGATAAAGTGAATGTAAGTTGCAACATAACAGCAGTTTCCTATAAACTAATTATCGTTTATGTCATAGCCTTGTGCTTCAAAGTGGATAAAGTGAATGTAAGTTGCAACATGACAGCAGTTTCATATAAACTAATTATCGTTTGTATCATAGCCTTGTGCTTCAAAGTGGATAAAGTGAATGTAAGTTGCAACATGACAGCAGTTTCATATAAACTAATTATCGTTTATGTCATAGCCTTGTGCTTCAAAGTGGATAAAGTGAATGTAAGTGGCAACATGACAGCAGTTTCATATAAACTAATTATCGTTTGTATCATAGCCTTGTGCTTCAAAGTGGATAAAGTGAATGTAAGTTGCAACATGACAGCAGTTTCATATAAACTAATTATCGTTTATGTCATAGCCTTGTGCTTCAAAGTGGATAAAGTGAATGTAAGTTGCCACATGACAGCAGTTTCATATAAACTAATTATCGTTTATGTCATAGCCTTTTGCTTCAAAGTGGATAAAGTGAATGTAAGTTGCCACATGACAGCAGTTTCATATAAACAAATTATCGTTTGTATCATAGCCTTGTGCTTCAAAGTGGATAAAGTGAATGTAAGTTGCAACATGACAGCAGTTTCATATAAATTAATTATCGTTTGTATCATAGCCTTGTGCTTCAAAGTGGATAAAGTGAATGTAAGTTGCCACATGACAGCAGTTTCATATAAACTAATTATCGTTTATGTCATAGCCTTTTGCTTCAAAGTGGATAAAGTGAATGTAAGTTGCAACATGACAGCAGTTTCATATAAACTAATTATCGTTTATGTCATAGCCTTGTGCTTCAAAGTGGATAAAGTGAATGTAAGTTGCAACATGACAGCAGTTTCATATAAACTAATTATCGTTTATGTCATAGCCTTGTGCTTCAAAGTGGATAAAGTGAATGTAAGTTGCAACATGACAGCAGTTTCATATAAACTAATTATCGTTTATGTCATAGCCTTGTGCTTCAAAGTGGATAAAGTGAATGTAAGTTGCAACATGACAGCAGTTTCATATAAACTAATTATCGTTTATGTCATAGCCTTGTGCTTCAAAGTGGATAAAGTAAATGTAAGTTGCAACATGACAGCAGTTTCATATAAACTAATTATCGTTTGTATCATAGCCTTGTGCTTCAAAGTGGATAAAGTGAATGTAAGTTGCAACATAACAGCAGTTTCATATAAACTAATTATCGTTTATGTCATAGCCTTGTGCTTCAAAGTGGATAAAGTGAATGTAAGTTGCAACATGACAGCAGTTTCATATAAACTAATTATCGTTTATGTCATAGCCTTGTGCTTCAAAGTGGATAAAGTGAATGTAAGTTGCAACATGACAGCAGTTTCATATAAACTAATTATCGTTTATGTCATAGCCTTGTGCTTCAAAGTGGATAAAGTGAATGTAAGTTGCAACATGACAGCAGTTTCATATGAACTAATTATCGTTTGTATCATAGCCTTGTGCTTCAAAGTGGATAAAGTGAATGTAAGTTGCAACATGACAGCAGTTTCATATAAACTAATTATCGTTTGTATCATAGCGTTGTGCTTCAAAGTGGATAAAGTGAATGTAAGTTGCAACATGACAGCAGTTTCATATAAACTAATTATCGTTTATGTCATAGCCTTGTGCTTCAAAGTGGATAAAGTGAATGTAAGTTGCAACATGACAGCAGTTTCATATAAACTAATTATCGTTTGTATCATAGCCTTGTGCTTCAAAGTGGATAAAGTGAATGTAAGTTGCAACATGACAGCAGTTTCATATAAACTAATTATCGTTTATGTCATAGGCTTGTGCTTCAAAGTTGATAAAGTGAATGTAAGTTGCAACATGAGAGCAGTTTCATATAAACTAATTATCGTTTGTATCATAGCCTTGTGCTTCAAAGTGGATAAAGTGAATGTAAGTTGCAGCATGACAGCAGTTTCATATAAATTAATTATCGTTTGTATCATAGCCTTGTGCTTCAAAGTGGATAAAGTGAATGTAAGTTGCCACATGACAGCAGTTTCATATAAACTAATTATCGTTTATGTCATAGCCTTTTGCTTCAAAGTGGATAAAGTGAATGTAAGTTGCAACATGACAGCAGTTTCATATAAACTAATTATCGTTTGTATCATAGCCTTGTGCTTCAAAGTGGATAAAGGTAATGTAAGTTGCAACATGACAGCAGTTTCATATAAACTAATTATCGTTTGTATCATAGCCTTGTGCTTCAAAGTGGATAAAGTGAATGTAAGTTGCCACATGACAGCAGTTTCATATAAACTAATTATCGTTTGTATCATAGCCTTGTGCTTCAAAGTGGATAAAGTGAATGTAATTGCAACATAACAGCAGTTTCATATAAACTAATTATCGTTTGTATCATAGCCTTGTGCTTCAAAGTTGATGAAGTGAATTTAAGTTGCAACATGACAGCAGTTTCATATAAACTAATTATCGTTTGTATCATAGCCTTGTGCTTCAAAGTGGATAAAGTGAATGTAAGTTGCAACATGACAGCAGTTTCATATAAACTAATTATCGTTTGTATCATAGCCTTGTGCTTCAAAGTGGATAAAGTGAATGTAAGTTGCAACATGACAGTAGTTTCATATAAACTAATTATCGTTTGTATCATAGCCTTGTGCTTCAAAGTGGATAAAGTGAATGTAAGTTGCAACATGACAGCAGTTTCATATAAACTAATTATCGTTTATGTCATAGCCTTTTGCTTCAAATTGGATAAAGTGAATGTAAGTTGCAACATGACAGCAGTTTCATATAAACTAATTATCGTTTATGTCATAGCCTTGTGCTTCAAAGTGGATAAAGTGAATGTAAGTTGCAACATGACAGCAGTTTCATATAAACTAATTATCGTTTATGTCATAGCCTTGTGCTTCAAAGTGGATAAAGTGAATGTAAGTTGCAACATGACAGCAGTTTCATATAAACTAATTATCGTTTATGTCATAGCCTTGTGCTTCAAAGTGGATAAAGTGAATGTAAGTTGCAACATGACAGCAGTTTCATATTAACTAATTATCGTTTATGTCATAGCCTTGTGCTTCAAAGTGGATAAAGTGAATGTAAGTTGCAACATGACAGCAGTTTCATATAAACTAATTATCGTTTATGTCATAGCCTTGTGCTTCAAAGTGGATAAAGTGAATGTAAGTTGCAACATGACAGTAGTTTCATATAAACTAATTATCGTTTGTATCATAGCCTTGTGCTTCAAAGTGGATAAAGTGAATGTAAGTTGCAACATAACAGCAGTTTCATATAAACTAATTATCGTTTATGTCATAGCCTTGTGCTTCAAAGTGGATAAAGTGAATGTAAGTTGCAACATGACAGCAGTTTCATATAAACTAATTATCGTTTATGTCATAGCCTTGTGCTTCAAAGTGGATAAAGTGAATGTAAGTTGCAACATGACAGCAGTTTCATATAAACTAATTATCGTTTATGTCATAGCCTTGTGCTTCAAAGTGGATAAAGTGAATGTAAGTTGCAACATGACAGCAGTTTCATATGAACTAATTATCGTTTGTATCATAGCCTTGTGCTTCAAAGTGGATAAAGTGAATGTAAGTTGCAACATGACAGCAGTTTCATATAAACTAATTATCGGTTGTATCATAGCCTTGTGCTTCAAAGTGGATAAAGTGAATGTAAGTTGCAACATGACAGCAGTTTCATATAAACTAATTATCGTTTATGTCATAGCCTTGTGCTTCAAAGTGGATAAAGTGAATGTAAGTTGCAACATGACAGCAGTTTCATATAAACTAATTATCGTTTGTATAATAGCCTTGTACTTCAAAGTGGATAAAGTGAATGTAAGTTGCAACATGACAGCAGTTTCATATAAACTAATTATCGTTTGTATCATAGCCTTGTGCTTCAAAGTGGATAAAGTGAATGTAAGTTGCAACATGACAGCAGTTTCATATAAACTAATTATCGTTTATGTCATAGCCTTTTGCTTCAAAGTGAATAAAGTGAATGTAAGTTGCAACATGACAGCAGTTTCATATAAACTAATTATCGTTTATGTCATAGTCTTGTGCTTCAAAGTGGATAAAGTGAATGTAAGTTGCAACATAACAGCAGTTTCATATAAACTAATGATCGTTCATGTCATAGCCTTAAGCTTCAAAGTGGATGAAGTGAATGTAAGTTGCAACATGACGGCAGTTTAATATAAACTAATTATCCTTTATGTCATAGCCTTGTGCTTTAAAGTGGATAAAGTGAATGTAAGTTGCAACATGACAGCAGTTTCATATAAAGTAATTATCGTTTGTATCATAGCCTTGTGCTTCAAAGTGGATAAAGTGAATGTAAGTTGCAACATAACAGCAGTTTCATATAAACTAATTATCGTTCATGTCATAGCCTTATGCTTCAAAGCGGATAAAGTGAATGTAAGTTGCAACATAACAGCAGTTTCATATAAACAAATTATCGTTTATGTCATAGACTTGTGCTTCAAAGTGGATAAAGTGAATGTAAGTTGCAACATAACAGCAGTTTCATATAAACTAATTATCGTTTATGTCATAGCCTTGTGCTTCAAAGTGGATAAAGTGAATGTAAGTTGCAACAAAACAGCAGTTTCATATAAACTAATTATCGTTTATGTCATAGCCTTGTGCTTCAAAGCGGATAAAGTGAATGTAAGTTGCAACATGACAGCAGTTTCATATAAACTAATTATCGTTTGTGTCATAGCCTTGTGCTTCAAAGTGGATAAAGTGAATGTAAGTTGCAACATGACAGCAGTTTCATATAAACTAATTATCGTCTGTGTCATAGCCTAGTGCTTCAAAGTGGATAAAGTGAATGTAAGTTGCAACATGACAGCAGTTTCATATGAACTAATTATCGTTTATGTCATAGCCTTGTGCTTCAAAGTAGATAAAGTGAATGTAAGTTGCAACATAACAGCAGTTTCATATAAATTAATTATCGTTTATGTCATAGGCTTGTGCTTCAAAGTGGATAAAGTGAATGTAAGTTGCAACATGACAGCAGTTTCATATAAACTAATTATCGTTTGTATCATAGCCTTGTGCTTCAAAGTGGATAAAGTGAATGTAAGTTGCAACATAACAGCAGTTTCATATAAACTAATTATCGTTTATGTCATAGGCTTGTGCTTCAAAGTGGATAAAGTGAATGTAAGTTGCAACATGACAGCAGTTTCATATAAACTAATTATCGTTTATGTCATAGCCTTGTGCTTCAAAGTGGATAAAGTGAATGTAAGTTGCAACATGACAGCAGTTTCATATAAACTAATTATCGTTTGTATCATAGCCTGGTGCTTCAAAGTGGATAAAGTGAATGTAAGTTGCAACATGACAGCAGTTTCATATAAACTAATTATCGTTTATGTCATAGCCTTGTGCTTCAAAGTTGATAAAGTGAATGTAAGTTGCAACATGACAGCAGTTTAATATAAACTAATTATCGTTTATGTCATAGCCTTGTGCTTCAAAGTGGATAAATTAATGTAAGTTGCAGCATAACAGAAGTTTCCAATAAACTAATTGTTGTTCATGTCATAGCCTTGTGCTTCAAAGTGGATAAAGTTAATGTAAGTTGAAACATGACAGCAGTTTCATATAAACTAATTATCGTTTGTGTCATAGCCTTGTGCTTCAAAGTTGATAAAGTGAATGTAAGTTGCAACATGACAGCAGTTTCATATAAACTAATTATCGTTTATGTCATAGCCTTTTTCTTCAAAGTGGATAAAGTAAATGTAAGTTGCAGCATAACAGCAGTTTCATATAAACTAATTGTCGTTCATGTCATAGCCTTGTGCTTCAAAGTGGATAAAGTGAATGTAAGTTGTAACATGACAGCAGTTTCATATAAACTAATTATCGTTTGTGTCATAGCATTGTGCTTCAAAGTGGATAAAGTGAATGTAAGTTGCAGCATAACAGCAGTTTCATATAAACTAATTATCGTTTATGTCATAGCCTTGTGCTTCAAAGTTGATAAAGTGAATGTAAGTTGCAGCATAACAGCAGTTTCATATAAACTAATTATCGTTCATGTCATAGCCTTGTGCTTCAAAGTTGATAAAGTGAATGTAAGTTGCAGCATAACAGCAGTTTCATACAAACTAATTATCGTTTATGTCATTGCCTTGTGCTTCAAAGTGGATAAAGTGAATGTAAGTTGCAACATAACAGCAGTTTTAAATAAACTAATTGTCGTTTATGTAATAGCCTTTTTCTTCAAAGTGGATAAAGTGAATGTAATATGCGGCATAACAGCAGTTTCTAATAAACTAACTGTCGTTTATGTCATAGCCGTGGGCTTCAAAGTGGATAAAGTGAATGTAAGTTGCAGCATAACAGCAGTTTCCAATTAACTAATAATCGTTTGTGTCATAGCCTTGTGCTTCAAAGTTGATAAAGTGAATGTAAGTTGCAGCATAACAGCAGTTTCATATAAAGTAATTATCGTTCATGTCATAGCCTTGTGCTTCAAAGTGGATAAAGTGAATGTAAGTTGCAGCATAACAGCAGTTTCCAATAAACTTATTATCGTTTATGTCATAGCCTTGTGCTTCAAAGTGGATAAAGTGAATGTAAGTTGCAGCATAACAGCAGTTTCATATAAACTAATTATCGTTTATGTAATAGCCTTTTTCTTCAAAGTGGATAAAGTGAATGTAATATGCGGCATAACAGCAGTTTCTAATAAACTAACTGTCGTTTATGTCATAGCCTGTGCTTCAAAGTGGATAAAGTGAATGTAAGTTGCAGCATAACAGCAGTTTCCAATAAACTTATTATCGTTTATGTCATAGCCTTGTGCTTCAAAGTGGATAAAGTGAATGTAAGTTGCAGCATAACAGCAGTTTCATATAAAGTAATTATCGTTCATGTCATAGCCTTGTGCTTCAAAGTTGATAAAGTGAATGTAAGTTGCAGCATAACAGCAGTTTCATATAAACTAATTATCGTTTATGTCATAACCTTGTGCTTCAAAGTTGATAAAGTGAATGTAAGTTGCAGCATAACAGCAGTTTCATATAAACTAATTATCGTTTATGTCATAGCCTTGTGCTTCAAAGTGGATAAAGTGAATGTAAGTTGCAGCATAACAGCAGTTTCATATAAAGTAATTATCGTTCATGTCATAGCCTTGTGCTTCAAAGTTGATAAAGTGAATGTAAGTTGCAGCATAACAGCAGTTTCATATAAACTAATTATCGTTTATGTCATAGCCTTGTGCTTCAAAGTGGATAAAGTGAATGTAAGTTGCAGCATAACAGCAGTTTCATATAAAGTAATTATCGTTCATGTCATAGCCTTGTGCTTCAAAGTTGATAAAGTGAATGTAAGTTGCAGCATAACAGCAGTTTCATATAAACTAATTATCGTTTATGTCATAGCCTTGTGCTTCAAAGTGGATAAAGTGAATGTAAGTTGCAGCATAACAGCAGTTTCATATAAAGTAATTATCGTTCATGTCATAGCCTTGTGCTTCAAAGTGGATAAAGTGAATGTAAGTTGCAGCATAACAGCAGTTTCATATAAACTAATTATCGTTTATGTCATAGCCTTGTGCTTCAAAGTGGATAAAGTGAATGTAAGTTGCAGCATAACAGCAGTTTCATATAAACTAATTATCGTTTATGTCATAGCCTTGTGCTTCAAAGTGGATAAAGTGAATGTAAGTTGCAGCATAACAGCAGTTTCCAATAAACTAATTATCGTTTGTGTCATAGCCTTGTGCTTCAAAGTGGATAAAGTGAATGTAAGTTGCAGCATAACAGCAGTTTCATATAAACTAATTATCGTTTATGTCATAGCCTTGTGCTTCAAAGTGGATAAAGTGAATGTAAGTTGCAGCATAACAGCAGTTTCATATAAAGTAATTATCGTTCATGTCATAGCCTTGTGCTTCAAAGTTGATAAAGTGAATGTAAGTTGCAGCATAACAGAAGTTTCCAATAAACTAATTGTTGTTCATGTCATAGCCTTGTGCTTCAAAGTGGATAAAGTGAATGTAAGTTGCAGCATAACAGCAGTTTCATATAAACTAATTATCGTTTATGTCATAGCCTTGTGCTTCAAAGTGGATAAAGTGAATGTAAGTTGCAGCATAACAGCAGTTTCATATAAACTAATTATCGTTTATGTCATAGCCTTGTGCTTCAAAGTGGATAAAGTGAATGTAAGTTGCAGCATAACAGCAGTTTCCAATAAACTAATTATCGTTTGTGTCATAGCCTTGTGCTTCAAAGTGGATAAAGTGAATGTAAGTTGCAGCATAACAGCAGTTTCATATAAACTAATTATCGTTCATGTCATAGCCTTGTGCTTCAAAGTGGATAAAGTGAATGTAAGTTGCAGCATAACAGCAGTTTCATATAAACTAATTATCGTTTATGTCATAGCCTTGTGCTTCAAAGTGGATAAAGTGAATGTAAGTTGCAGCATAACAGCAGTTTCCAATAAACTAATTATCGTTTGTGTCATAGCCTTGTGCTTCAAAGTGGATAAAGTGAATGTAAGTTGCAGCATAACAGCAGTTTCATATAAACTAATTATCGTTTATGTCATAGCCTTGTGCTTCAAAGTGGATAAAGTGAATGTAAGTTGCAGCATAACAGCAGTTTCATATAAAGTAATTATCGTTCATGTCATAGCCTTGTGCTTCAAAGTGGATAAAGTGAATGTAAGTTGCAGCATAACAGCAGTTTCATATAAACTAATTATCGTTTATGTCATAGCCTTGTGCTTCAAAGTGGATAAAGTGAATGTAAGTTGCAGCATAACAGCAGTTTCCAATAAACTAATTATCGTTTGTGTCATAGCCTTGTGCTTCAAAGTTGATAAAGTGAATGTAAGTTGCAGCATAACAGCAGTTTCATATAAACTAATTATCGTTCATGTCATAGCCTTGTGCTTCAAAGTTGATAAAGTGAATGTAAGTTGCAGCATAACAGCAGTTTCATACAAACTAATTATCGTTTATGTCATTGCCTTGTGCTTCAAAGTGGATAAAGTGAATGTAAGTTGCAACATAACAGCAGTTTTAAATAAACTAATTGTCGTTTATGTAATAGCCTTTTTCTTCAAAGTGGATAAAGTGAATGTAATATGCGGCATAACAGCAGTTTCTAATAAACTAACTGTCGTTTATGTCATAGCCGTGGGCTTCAAAGTGGATAAAGTGAATGTAAGTTGCAGCATAACAGCAGTTTCCAATTAACTAATAATCGTTTGTGTCATAGCCTTGTGCTTCAAAGTTGATAAAGTGAATGTAAGTTGCAGCATAACAGCAGTTTCATATAAAGTAATTATCGTTCATGTCATAGCCTTGTGCTTCAAAGTGGATAAAGTGAATGTAAGTTGCAGCATAACAGCAGTTTCCAATAAACTTATTATCGTTTATGTCATAGCCTTGTGCTTCAAAGTGGATAAAGTGAATGTAAGTTGCAGCATAACAGCAGTTTCATATAAACTAATTATCGTTTATGTAATAGCCTTTTTCTTCAAAGTGGATAAAGTGAATGTAATATGCGGCATAACAGCAGTTTCTAATAAACTAACTGTCGTTTATGTCATAGCCTTGTGCTTCAAAGTGGATAAAGTGAATGTAAGTTGCAGCATAACAGCAGTTTCCAATAAACTTATTATCGTTTATGTCATAGCCTTGTGCTTCAAAGTGGATAAAGTGAATGTAAGTTGCAGCATAACAGCAGTTTCATATAAAGTAATTATCGTTCATGTCATAGCCTTGTGCTTCAAAGTTGATAAAGTGAATGTAAGTTGCAGCATAACAGCAGTTTCATATAAACTAATTATCGTTTGTGTCATAGCCTTGTGCTTCAAAGTTGATAAAGTGAATGTAAGTTGCAGCATAACAGCAGTTTCATATAAACTAATTATCGTTTATGTCATAACCTTGTGCTTCAAAGTTGATAAAGTGAATGTAAGTTGCAGCATAACAGCAGTTTCATATAAACTAATTATCGTTTATGTCATAGCCTTGTGCTTCAAAGTGGATAAAGTGAATGTAAGTTGCAGCATAACAGCAGTTTCATATAAAGTAATTATCGTTCATGTCATAGCCTTGAGCTTCAAAGTTGATAAAGTGAATGTAAGTTGCAGCATAACAGCAGTTTCATATAAACTAATTATCGTTTATGTCATAGCCTTGTGCTTCAAAGTGGATAAAGTGAATGTAAGTTGCAACATAACAGCAGTTTCATATAAAGTAATTATCGTTTATGTCATAGCCTTGTGCTTCAAAGTGGATAAAGTGAATGTAAGTTGCAGCATAACAGCAGTTTCATATAAAGTAATTATCGTTCATGTCATAGCCTTGTGCTTCAAAGTGGATAAAGTGAATGTAAGTTGCAGCATAACAGCAGTTTCATATAAACTAATTATCGTTTATGTCATAGCCTTGTGCTTCAAAGTGGATAAAGTGAATGTAAGTTGCAGCATAACAGCAGTTTCATATAAACTAATTATCGTTTATTTCATAGCCTTGTGCTTCAAAGTGGATAAAGTGAATGTAAGTTGCAGCATAACAGCAGTTTCATATAAACTAATTATCGTTTATGTCATAGCCTTGTGCTTCAAAGTGGATAAAGTGAATGTAAGTTGCAGCATAACAGCAGTTTCCAATAAACTAATTATCGTTTGTGTCATAGCCTTGTGCTTCAAAGTGGATAAAGTGAATGTAAGTTGCAGCATAACAGCAGTTTCATATAAACTAATTATCGTTTATGTCATAGCCTTGTGCTTCAAAGTGGATAAAGTGAATGTAAGTTGCAGCATAACAGCAGTTTCATATAAAGTAATTATCGTTCATGTCATAGCCTTGTGCTTCAAAGTGGATAAAGTGAATGTAAGTTGCAGCATAACAGCAGTTTCATATAAACTAATTATCGTTTATGTCATAGCCTTGTGCTTCAAAGTGGATAAAGTGAATGTAAGTTGCAGCATAACAGCAGTTTCCAATAAACTAATTATCGTTTGTGTCATAGCCTTGTGCTTCAAAGTTGATAAAGTGAATGTAAGTTGCAGCATAACAGCAGTTTCATATAAAGTAATTATCGTTTATGTCATAGCCTTGTGCTTCAAAGTGGATAAAGTGAATGTAAGTTGCAGCATAACAGCAGTTTCATATAAAGTAATTATCGTTCATGTCATAGCCTTGTGCTTCAAAGTGGATAAAGTGAATGTAAGTTGCAGCATAACAGCAGTTTCCAATAAACTTATTATCGTTTATGTCATAGCCTTGTGCTTCAAAGTGGATAAAGTGAATGTAAGTTGCAGCATAACAGCAGTTTCATATAAAGTAATTATCGTTCATGTCATAGCCTTGTGCTTCAAAGTTGATAAAGTGAATGTAAGTTGCAGCATAACAGCAGTTTCCAATAAACTAATTATCGTTTGTGTCATAGCCTTGTGCTTCAAAGTGGATAAAGTGAATGTAAGTTGCAGCATAACAGCAGTTTCATATAAACTAATTATCGTTTATGTCATAGCCTTGTGCTTCAAAGTGGATAAAGTGAATGTAAGTTGCAGCATAACAGCAGTTTCATATAAACTAATTATCGTTTGTGTCATAGCCTTGTGCTTCAAAGTGGATAAAGTGAATGTAAGTTGCAGCATAACAGCAGTTTCCAATAAACTAATTATCGTTTGTGTCATAGCCTTGTGCTTCAAAGTTGATAAAGTGAATGTAAGTTGCAGCATAACAGCAGTTTCATATAAACTAATTATCGTTTATGTCATAGCCTTGTGCTTCAAAGTTGATAAAGTGAATGTAAGTTGCAGCATAACAGCAGTTTCATATAAACTAATTATCGTTTATGTCATAGCCTTGTGCTTCAAAGTGGATAAAGTGAATGTAAGTTGCAGCATAACAGCAGTTTCATATAAAGTAATTATCGTTCATGTCATAGCCTTGTGCTTCAAAGTTGATAAAGTGAATGTAAGTTGCAGCATAACAGCAGTTTCATATAAACTAATTATCGTTTATGTCATAGCCTTGTGCTTCAAAGTGGATAAAGTGAATGTAAGTTGCAGCATAACAGCAGTTTCATATAAAGTAATTATCGTTCATGTCATAGCCTTGTGCTTCAAAGTGGATAAAGTGAATGTAAGTTGCAGCATAACAGCAGTTTCATATAAAGTAATTATCGTTCATGTCATAGCCTTGTGCTTCAAAGTGGATAAAGTGAATGTAAGTTGCAGCATAACAGCAGTTTCATATAAAGTAATTATCGTTCATGTCATAGCCTTGTGCTTCAAAGTGGATAAAGTGAATGTAAGTTGCAGCATAACAGCAGTTTCATATAAACTAATTATCGTTTATGTCATAGCCTTGTGCTTCAAAGTGGATAAAGTGAATGTAAGTTGCAGCATAACAGCAGTTTCCAATAAACTAATTATCGTTTGTGTCATAGCCTTGTGCTTCAAAGTGGATAAAGTGAATGTAAGTTGCAGCATAACAGCAGTTTCCAATAAACTAATTATCGTTTGTGTCATAGCCTTGTGCTTCAAAGTTGATAAAGTGAATGTAAGTTGCAGCATAACAGCAGTTTCCAATAAACTAATTATCGTTTGTGTCATAGCCTTGTGCTTCAAAGTGGATAAAGTGAATGTAAGTTGCAACATAACAGCAGTTTTAAATAAACTAATTGTCGTTTATGTAATAGCCTTTTTCTTCAAAGTGGATAAAGTGAATGTAATATGCGGCATAACAGCAGTTTCTAATAAACTAACTGTCGTTTATGTCATAGCCGTGGGCTTCAAAGTGGATAAAGTGAATGTAAGTTGCAGCATAACAGCAGTTTCTAATTAACTAATAATCGTTTGTGTCATAGCCTTGTGCTTCAAAGTTGATAAAGTGAATGTAAGTTGCAGCATAACAGCAGTTTCATATAAAGTAATTATCGTTCATGTCATAGTCTTGTGCTTCAAAGTGGATAAAGTGAATGTAAGTTGCAGCATAACAGCAGTTTCCGATAAACTTATTATCGTTTATGTCATAGCCTTGTGCTTCAAAGTGGATAAAGAGAATGTAAGTTGCAGCATAACAGCAGTTTCATATAAACTAATTATCGTTTATGTAATAGCCTTTTTCTTAAAAGTGGATAAAGTGAATGTAATATGCGGCATAACAGCAGTTTCTAATAAACTAACTGTCGTTTATGTCATAGCCTTGTGCTTCAAAGTGGATAAAGTGAATGTAAGTTGCAGCATAACAGCAGTTTCCAATAAACTTATTATCGTTTATGTCATAGCCTTGTGCTTCAAAGTGGATAAAGTGAATGTAAGTTGCAGCATAACAGCAGTTTCATATAAAGTAATTATCGTTCATGTCATAGCCTTGTGCTTCAAAGTTGATAATGTGAATGTAAGTTGCAGCATAACAGCAGTTTCATATAAACTAATTATCGTTTATGTCATAGCCTTGTGCTTCAAAGTGGATAAAGTGAATGTAAGTTCCAGCATAACAGCAGTTTCATATAAACTAATTATCGTTTATGTCATAGCCTTGTGCTTCAAAGTGGATAAAGTGAATGTAAGTTGCAGCATAACAGCAGTTTCATATAAACTAATTATCGTTTGTGTCATAGCCTTGTGCTTCAAAGTGGATAAAGTGAATGTAAGTTGCAGCATAACAGCAGTTTCCAATAAACTAATTATCGTTTGTGTCATAGCCTTGTGCTTCAAAGTTGATAAAGTGAATGTAAGTTGCAGCATAACAGCAGTTTCATATAAACTAATTATCGTTTATGTCATAGCCTTGTGCTTCAAAGTTGATAAAGTGAATGTAAGTTGCAGCATAACAGCAGTTTCATATAAACTAATTATCGTTTATGTCATAGCCTTGTGCTTCAAAGTGGATAAAGTGAATGTAAGTTGCAGCATAACAGCAGTTTCATATAAAGTAATTATCGTTCATGTCATAGCCTTGTGCTTCAAAGTTGATAAAGTGAATGTAAGTTGCAGCATAACAGCAGTTTCATATAAACTAATTATCGTTTATGTCATAGCCTTGTGCTTCAAAGTGGATAAAGTGAATGTAAGTTGCAGCATAACAGCAGTTTCATATAAAGTAATTATCGTTCATGTCATAGCCTTGTGCTTCAAAGTGGATAAAGTGAATGTAAGTTGCAGCATAACAGCAGTTTCATATAAAGTAATTATCGTTCATGTCATAGCCTTGTGCTTCAAAGTGGATAAAGTGAATGTAAGTTGCAGCATAACAGCAGTTTCATATAAAGTAATTATCGTTCATGTCATAGCCTTGTGCTTCAAAGTGGATAAAGTGAATGTAAGTTGCAGCATAACAGCAGTTTCATATAAACTAATTATCGTTTATGTCATAGCCTTGTGCTTCAAAGTGGATAAAGTGAATGTAAGTTGCAGCATAACAGCAGTTTCCAATAAACTAATTATCGTTTGTGTGATAGCCTTGTGCTTCAAAGTGGATAAAGTGAATGTAAGTTGCAGCATAACAGCAGTTTCCAATAAACTAATTATCGTTTGTGTCATAGCCTTGTGCTTCAAAGTTGATAAAGTGAATGTAAGTTGCAGCATAACAGCAGTTTCCAATAAACTAATTATCGTTTGTGTCATAGCCTTGTGCTTCAAAGTGGATAAAGTGAATGTAAGTTGCAGCATAACAGCAGTTTCATATAAAGTAATTATCGTTCATGTCATAGCCTTGTGCTTCAAAGTTGATAAAGTGAATGTAAGTTGCAGCATAACAGCAGTTTCATATAAACTAATTATCGTTTATGTCATAGCCTTGTGCTTCAAAGTGGATAAAGTGAATGTAAGTTGCAGCATAACAGCAGTTTCATATAAAGTAATTATCGTTCATGTCATAGCCTTGTGCTTCAAAGTGGATAAAGTGAATGTAAGTTGCAGCATAACAGCAGTTTCATATAAAGTAATTATCGTTCATGTCATAGCCTTGTGCTTCAAAGTGGATAAAGTGAATGTAAGTTGCAGCATAACAGCAGTTTCATATAAAGTAATTATCGTTCATGTCATAGCCTTGTGCTTCAAAGTTGATGAAGTGAATGTAAGTTGCAGCATAACAGCAGTTTCATATAAACTAATTATCGTTTATGTCATAGCCTTGTGCTTCAAAGTGGATAAAGTGAATGTAAGTTGCAGCATAACAGCAGTTTCATATAAAGTAATTATCGTTCATGTCATAGCCTTGTGCTTCAAAGTTGATAAAGTGAATGTAAGTTGCAGCATAACAGCAGTTTCATATAAACTAATTATCGTTTATGTCATAGCCTTGTGCTTCAAAGTGGATAAAGTGAATGTAAGTTGCAGCATAACAGCAGTTTCATATAAAGTAATTATCGTTCATGTCATAGCCTTGTGCTTCAAAGTGGATAAAGTGAATGTAAGTTGCAGCATAACAGCAGTTTCATATAAACTAATTATCGTTTATGTCATAGCCTTGTGCTTCAAAGTGGATAAAGTGAATGTAAGTTGCAGCATAACAGCAGTTTCATATAAACTAATTATCGTTTATGTCATAGCCTTGTGCTTCAAAGTGGATAAAGTGAATGTAAGTTGCAGCATAACAGCAGTTTCATATAAAGTAATTATCGTTCATGTCATAGCCTAGTGCTTCAAAGTGGATAAAGTGAATGTAAGTTACAGCATAACAGCAGTTTCATATAAAGTAATTATCGTTCATGTCATAGCCTTGTGCTTCAAAGTGGATAAAGTGAATGTAAGTTGCAGCATAACAGCAGTTTCATATAAACTAATTATCGTTTATGTCATAGCCTTGTGCTTCAAAGTGGATAAAGTGAATGTAAGTTGCAGCATAACAGCAGTTTCATATAAAGTAATTATCGTTCATGTCATAGCCTTGTGCTTCAAAGTTGATAAAGTGAATGTAAGTTGCAGCATAACAGCAGTTTACTATAAACTAATTATCGTTTATGTCATAGCCTTGTGCTTCAAAGTGGATAAAGTGAATGTAAGTTGCAGCATAACAGCAGTTTCATATAAAGTAATTATCGTTCATGTCATAGCCTTGTGCTTCAAAGTTGATAAAGTGAATGTAAGTTGCAGCATAACAGCAGTTTCCAATAAACTAATTATCGTTTGTGTCATAGCCTTGTGCTTCAAAGTTGATAAAGTGAATGTAAGTTGCAGCATAACAGCAGTTTCATATAAACTAATTATCGTTTATGTCATAGCCTTGTGCTTCAAAGTTGATAAAGTGAATGTAAGTTGCAGCATAACAGCAGTTTCATATAAACTAATTATCGTTTATGTCATAGCCTTGTGCTTCAAAGTGGATAAAGTGAATGTAAGTTGCAGCATAACAGCAGTTTTATATAAAGTAATTATCGTTCATGTCATAGCCTTGTGCTTCAAAGTTGATAAAGTGAATGTAAGTTGCAGCATAACAGCAGTTTCATATAAACTAATTATCGTTTATGTCATAGCCTTGTGCTTCAAAGTGGATAAAGTGAATGTAAGTTGCAGCATAACAGCAGTTTCATATAAAGTAATTATCGTTCATGTCATAGCCTTGTGCTTCAAAGTGGATAAAGTGAATGTAAGTTGCAGCATAACAGCAGTTTCATATAAAGTAATTATCGTTCATGTCATAGCCTTGTGCTTCAAAGTGGATAAAGTGAATGTAAGTTGCAGCATAACAGCAGTTTCATATAAAGTAATTATCGTTCATGTCATAGCCTTGTGCTTCAAAGTTGATAAAGTGAATGTAAGTTGCAGCATAACAGCAGTTTCATATAAACTAATTATCGTTTATGTCATAGCCTTGTGCTTCAAAGTGGATAAAGTGAATGTAAGTTGCAGCATAACAGCAGTTTCATATAAAGTAATTATCGTTTATGTCATAGCCTTGTGCTTCAAAGTGGATAAAGTGAATGTAAGTTGCAGCATAACAGCAGTTTCCAATAAACTAATTATCGTTTGTGTCATAGCCTTGTGCTTCAAAGTGGATAAAGTGAATGTAAGTTGCAGCATAACAGCAGTTTCCAATAAACTAATTATCGTTTGTGTCATAGCCTTGTGCTTCAAAGTTGATAAAGTGAATGTAAGTTGCAGCATAACAGCAGTTTCCAATAAACTAATTATCGTTTGTGTCATAGCCTTGTGCTTCAAAGTGGATAAAGTGAATGTAAGTTGCAGCATAACAGCAGTTTCCAATAAACTAATTATCGTTTGTGTCATAGCCTTGTGCTTCAAAGTTGATAAAGTGAATGTAAGTTGCAGCATAACAGCAGTTTCCAATAAACTAATTATCGTTTGTGTCATAGCCTTGTGCTTCAAAGTGGATAAAGTGAATGTAAGTTGCAGCATAACAGCAGTTTCCAATAAACTAATTATCGTTTGTGTCATAGCCTTGTGCTTCAAAGTTGATAAAGTGAATGTAAGTTGCAGCATAACAGCAGTTTCCAATAAACTAATTATCGTTTGTGTCATAGCCTTGTGCTTCAAAGTGGATAAAGTGAATGTAAGTTGCAGCATAACAGCAGTTTCCAATAAACTAATTATCGTTTGTGTCATAGCCTTGTGCTTCAAAGTTGATAAAGTGAATGTAAGTTGCAGCATAACAGCAGTTTCATATAAACTAATTATCGTTTATGTCATAGCCTTGTGCTTCAAAGTTGATAAAGTGAATGTAAGTTGCAGCATAACAGCAGTTTCATATAAACTAATTATCGTTTATGTCATAGCCTTGTGCTTCAAAGTGGATAAAGTGAATGTAAGTTGCAGCATAACAGCAGTTTCATATGAAGTAATTATCGTTCATGTCATAGCCTTGTGCTTCAAAGTTGATAAAGTGAATGTAAGTTGCAGCATAACAGCAGTTTCATATAAACTAATTATCGTTTATGTCATAGCCTTGTGCTTCAAAGTGGATAAAGTGAATGTAAGTTGCAGCATAACAGCAGTTTCATATAAAGTAATTATCGTTCATGTCATAGCCTTGTGCTTCAAAGTGGATAAAGTGAATGTAAGTTGCAGCATAACAGCAGTTTCATATAAAGTAATTATCGTTCATGTCATAGCCTTGTGCTTCAAAGTGGATAAAGTGAATGTAAGTTGCAGCATAACAGCAGTTTCATATAAAGTAATTATCGTTCATGTCATAGCCTTGTGCTTCAAAGTTGATAAAGTGAATGTAAGTTGCAGCATAACAGCAGTTTCATATAAACTAATTATCGTTTATGTCATAGCCTTGTGCTTCAAAGTGGATAAAGTGAATGTAAGTTGCAGCATAACAGCAGTTTCATATAAACTAATTATCGTTTATGTCATAGCCTTGTGCTTCAAAGTTGATAAAGTGAATGTAAGTTGCAGCATAACAGCAGTTTCATATAAACTAATTATCGTTTATGTCATAGCCTTGTGCTTCAAAGTGGATAAAGTGAATGTAAGTTGCAGCATAACAGCAGTTTCATATAAAGTAATTATCGTTCATGTCATAGCCTTGTGCTTCAAAGTTGATAAAGTGAATGTAAGTTGCAGCATAACAGCAGTTTCATATAAACTAATTATCGTTTATGTCATAGCCTTGTGCTTCAAAGTGGATAAAGTGAATGTAAGTTGCAGCATAACAGCAGTTTCATATAAAGTAATTATCGTTCATGTCATAGCCTTGTGCTTCAAAGTGGATAAAGTGAATGTAAGTTGCAGCATAACAGCAGTTTCATATAAAGTAATTATCGTTCATGTCATAGCCTTGTGCTTCAAAGTGGATAAAGTGAATGTAAGTTGCAGCATAACAGCAGTTTCATATAAAGTAATTATCGTTCATGTCATAGCCTTGTGCTTCAAAGTTGATAAAGTGAATGTAAGTTGCAGCATAACAGCAGTTTCATATAAACTAATTATCGTTTATGTCATAGCCTTGTGCTTCAAAGTGGATAAAGTGAATGTAAGTTGCAGCATAACAGCAGTTTCATATAAAGTAATTATCGTTTATGTCATAGCCTTGTGCTTCAAAGTGGATAAAGTGAATGTAAGTTGCAGCATAACAGCAGTTTCCAATAAACTAATTATCGTTTGTGTCATAGCCTTGTGCTTCAAAGTGGATAAAGTGAATGTAAGTTGCAGCATAACAGCAGTTTCCAATAAACTAATTATCGTTTGTGTCATAGCCTTGTGGTTCAAAGTTGATAAAGTGAATGTAAGTTGCAGCATAACAGCAGTTTCCAATAAACTAATTATCGTTTGTGTCATAGCCTTGTGCTTCAAAGTGGATAAAGTGAATGTAAGTTGCAGCATAACAGCAGTTTCCAATAAACTAATTTTCGTTTGTGTCATAGCCTTGTGCTTCAAAGTTGATAAAGTGAATGTAAGTTGCAGCATAACAGCAGTTTCCAATAAACTAATTATCGTTTGTGTCATAGCCTTGTGCTTCAAAGTGGATAAAGTGAATGTAAGTTGCAGCATAACAGCAGTTTCCAATAAACTAATTATCGTTTGTGTCATAGCCTTGTGCTTCAAAGTTGATAAAGTGAATGTAAGTTGCAGCATAACAGCAGTTTCCAATAAACTAATTATCGTTTGTGTCATAGCCTTGTGCTTCAAAGTGGATAAAGTGAATGTAAGTTGCAGCATAACAGCAGTTTCCAATAAACTAATTATCGTTTGTGTCATAGCCTTGTGCTTCAAAGTTGATAAAGTGAATGTAAGTTGCAGCATAACAGCAGTTTCATATAAACTAATTATCGTTTATGTCATAGCCTTGTGCTTCAAAGTTGATAAAGTGAATGTAAGTTGCAGCATAACAGCAGTTTCATATAAACTAATTATCGTTTATGTCATAGCCTTGTGCTTCAAAGTGGATAAAGTGAATGTAAGTTGCAGCATAACAGCAGTTTCATATAAAGTAATTATCGTTCATGTCATAGCCTTGTGCTTCAAAGTTGATAAAGTGAATGTAAGTTGCAGCATAACAGCAGTTTCATATAAACTAATTATCGTTTATGTCATAGCCTTGTGCTTCAAAGTGGATAAAGTGAATGTAAGTTGCAGCATAACAGCAGTTTCATATAAAGTAATTATCGTTCATGTCATAGCCTTGTGCTTCAAAGTGGATAAAGTGAATGTAAGTTGCAGCATAACAGCAGTTTCATATAAAGTAATTATCGTTCATGTCATAGCCTTGTGCTTCAAAGTGGATAAAGTGAATGTAAGTTGCAGCATAACAGCAGTTTCATATAAAGTAATTATCGTTCATGTCATAGCCTTGTGCTTCAAAGTGGATAAAGTGAATGTAAGTTGCAGCATAACAGCAGTTTCATATAAACTAATTATCGTTTATGTCATAGCCTTGTGGTTCAAAGTGGATAAAGTGAATGTAAGTTGCAGCATAACAGCAGTTTCATATAAACTAATTATCGTTTATGTCATAGCCTTGTGCTTCAAAGTGGATAAAGTGAATGTAAGTTGCAGCATAACACCAGTTTCATATAAAGTAATTATCGTTCATGTCATAGCCTTGTGCTTCAAAGTGGATAAAGTGAATGTAAGTTGCAGCATAACAGCAGTTTCATATAAACTAATTATCGTTTATGTCATAGCCTTGTGGTTCAAAGTGGATAAAGTGAATGTAAGTTGCAGCATAACAGCAGTTTCATATAAACTAATTATCGTTTATGTCATAGCCTTGTGCTTCAAAGTGGATAAAGTGAATGTAAGTTGCAGCATAACACCAGTTTCATATAAAGTAATTATCGTTCATGTCATAGCCTTGTGCTTCAAAGTGGATAAAGTGAATGTAAGTTGCAGCATAACAGCAGTTTCATATAAAGTAATTATCGTTCATGTCATAGCCTTGTGCTTCAAAGTGGATAAAGTGAATGTAAGTTGCAGCATAACAGCAGTTTCATATAAACTAATTATCGTTTATGTCATAGCCTTGTGCTTCAAAGTGGATAAAGTGAATGTAAGTTGCAGCATAACAGCAGTTTCATATAAAGTAATTATCGTTCATGTCATAGCCTTGTGCTTCAAAGTTGATAAAGTGAATGTAAGTTGCAGCATAACAGCAGTTTCATATAAACTAATTATCGTTTATGTCATAGCCTTGTGCTTCAAAGTGGATAAAGTGAATGTAAGTTGCAGCATAACAGCAGTTTCATATAAAGTAATTATCGTTCATGTCATAGCCTTGTGCTTCAAAGTTGATAAAGTGAATGTAAGTTGCAGCATAACAGCAGTTTCATATAAACTAATTATCGTTTATGTCATAGCCTTGTGCTTCAAAGTGGATAAAGTGAATGTAAGTTGCAGCATAACAGCAGTTTCATATAAAGTAATTATCGTTCATGTCATAGCCTTGTGCTTCAAAGTGGATAAAGTGAATGTAAGTTGCAGCATAACAGCAGTTTCATATAAACTAATTATCGTTTATGTCATAGCCTTGTGCTTCAAAGTGGATAAAGTGAATGTAAGTTGCAGCATAACAGCAGTTTCATATAAACTAATTATCGTTTATGTCATAGCCTTGTGCTTCAAAGTGGATAAAGTGAATGTAAGTTGCAGCATAACAGCAGTTTCCAATAAACTAATTATCGTTTGTGTCATAGCCTTGTGCTTCAAAGTGGATAAAGTGAATGTAAGTTGCAGCATAACAGCAGTTTCATATAAACTAATTATCGTTTATGTCATAGCCTTGTGCTTCAAAGTGGATAAAGTGAATGTAAGTTGCAGCATAACAGCAGTTTCATATAAAGTAATTATCGTTCATGTCATAGCCTTGTGCTTCAAAGTTGATAAAGTGAATGTAAGTTGCAGCATAACAGCAGTTTCATATAAACTAATTATCGTTTATGTGATAGCCTTGTGCTTCAAAGTGGATAAAGTGAATGTAAGTTGCAGCATAACAGCAGTTTCATATAAAGTAATTATCGTTCATGTCATAGCCTTGTGCTTCAAAGTGGATAAAGTGAATGTAAGTTGCAGCATAACAGCAGTTTCATATAAACTAATTATCGTTTATGTCATAGCCTTGTGCTTCAAAGTGGATAAAGTGAATGTAAGTTGCAGCATAACAGCAGTTTCATATAAACTAATTATCGTTTATGTCATAGCCTTGTGCTTCAAAGTGGATAAAGTGAATGTAAGTTGCAGCATAACAGCAGTTTCATATAAAGTAATTATCGTTTGTGTCATAGCCTTGTGCTTCAAAGTGGATAAAGTGAATGTAAGTTGCAGCATAACAGCAGTTTCATATAAACTAATTATCGTTTATGTCATAGCCTTGTGCTTCAAAGTGGATAAAGTGAATGTAAGTTGCAGCATAACAGCAGTTTCATATAAAGTAATTATCGTTCATGTCATAGCCTTGTGCTTCAAAGTTGATAAAGTGAATGTAAGTTGCAGCATAACAGCAGTTTCATATAAACTAATTATCGTTTATGTCATAGCCTTGTGCTTCAAAGTGGATAAAGTGAATGTAAGTTGCAGCATAACAGCAGTTTCATATAAACTAATTATCGTTTATGTCATAGCCTTGTGCTTCAAAGTGGATAAAGTGAATGTAAGTTGCAGCATAACAGCAGTTTCATATAAAGTAATTATCGTTTGTGTCATAGCCTTGTGCTTCAAAGTGGATAAAGTGAATGTAAGTTGCAGCATAACAGCAGTTTCATATAAACTAATTATCGTTTATGTCATAGCCTTGTGCTTCAAAGTGGATAAAGTGAATGTAAGTTGCAGCATAACAGCAGTTTCATATAAAGTAATTATCGTTCATGTCATAGCCTTGTGCTTCAAAGTTGATAAAGTGAATGTAAGTTGCAGCATAACAGCAGTTTCATATAAACTAATTATCGTTTATGTCATAGCCTTGTGCTTCAAAGTGGATAAAGTGAATGTAAGTTGCAGCATAACAGCAGTTTCATATAAACTAATTATCGTTTATGTCATAGCCTTGTGCTTCAAAGTGGATAAAGTGAATGTAAGTTGCAGCATAACAGCAGTTTCATATAAACTAATTATCGTTTATGTCATAGCCTTGTGCTTCAAAGTGGATAAAGTGAATGTAAGTTGCAGCATAACAGCAGTTTCCAATAAACTAATTATCGTTTGTGTCATAGCCTTGTGCTTCAAAGTGGATAAAGTGAATGTAAGTTGCAGCATAACAGCAGTTTCATATAAACTAATTATCGTTTATGTCATAGCCTTGTGCTTCAAAGTGGATAAAGTGAATGTAAGTTGCAGCATAACAGCAGTTTCATATAAACTAATTATCGTTTATGTCATAGCCTTGTGCTTCAAAGTGGATAAAGTGAATGTAAGTTGCAGCATAACAGCAGTTTCATATAAACTAATTATCGTTTATGTCATAGCCTTGTGCTTCAAAGTGGATAAAGTGAATGTAAGTTGCAGCATAACAGCAGTTTCATATAAACTAATTATCGTTTATGTCATAGCTTTGTGCTTCAAAGTGGATAAAGTGAATGTAAGTGGCAGCATAACAGCAGTTTCATATAAACTAATTATCGTTTATGTCATAGCCTTGTGCTTCAAAGTGGATAAAGTGAATGTAAGTTGCAGCATAACAGCAGTTTCATATAAACTAATTATCGTTTATGTCATAGCCTTGTGCTTCAAAGTGGATAAAGTGAATGTAAGTTGCAGCATAACAGCAGTTTCATATAAAGTAATTATCGTTCATGTCATAGCCTTGTGCTTCAAAGTGGATAAAGTGAATGTAAGTTGCAGCATAACAGCAGTTTCATATAAACTAAAAATCGTTTATGTCATAGCCTTGTGCTTCAAAGTGGATAAAGTGAATGTAAGTTGCAGCATAACAGCAGTTTCATATAAAGTAATTATCGTTCATGTCATAGCCTTGTGCTTCAAAGTGGATAAAGTGAATGTAAGTTGCAGCATAACAGCAGTTTCATATAAACTAATTATCGTTTATGTCATAGCCTTGTGCTTCAAAGTGGATAAAGTGAATGTAAGTTGCAGCATAACAGCAGTTTCATATAAACTAATTATCGTTTATGTCATAGCCTTGTGCTTCAAAGTGGATAAAGTGAATGTAAGTTGCAGCATAACAGCAGTTTCCAATAAACTAATTATCGTTTGTGTCATAGCCTTGTGCTTCAAAGTGGATAAAGTGAATGTAAGTTGCAGCATAACAGCAGTTTCATATAAACTAATTATCGTTTATGTCATAGCTTTGTGCTTCAAAGTGGATAAAGTGAATGTAAGTTGCAGCATAACAGCAGTTTCATATAAACTAATTATCGTTTATGTCATAGCCTTGTGCTTCAAAGTGGATAAAGTGAATGTAAGTTGCAGCATAACAGCAGTTTCATATAAACTAATTATCGTTTATGTCATAGCCTTGTGCTTCAAAGTGGATAAAGTGAATGTAAGTTGCAGCATAACAGCAGTTTCCAATAAACTAATTATCGTTTGTGTCATAGCCTTGTGCTTCAAAGTTGATAAAGTGAATGTAAGTTGCAGCATAACAGCAGTTTCATATAAAGTAATTATCGTTTATGTCATAGCCTTGTGCTTCAAAGTGGATAAAGTGAATGTAAGTTGCAGCATAACAGCAGTTTCATATAAAGTAATTATCGTTCATGTCATAGCCTTGTGCTTCAAAGTGGATAAAGTGAATGTAAGTTGCAGCATAACAGCAGTTTCATATAAACTAATTATCGTTTATGTCATAGCCTTGTGCTTCAAAGTGGATAAAGTGAATGTAAGTTTCAGCATAACAGCAGTTTCATATAAACTAATTATCGTTTATGTCATAGCCTTGTGCTTCAAAGTGGATAAAGTGAATGTAAGTTGCAGCATAACAGCAGTTTCCAATAAACTAATTATCGTTTGTGTCATAGCCTTGTGCTTCAAAGTTGATAAAGTGAATGTAAGTTGCAGCATAACAGCAGTTTCATATAAAGTAATTATCGTTTATGTCATAGCCTTGTGCTTCAAAGTGGATAAAGTGAATGTAAGTTGCAGCATAACAGCAGTTTCATATAAAGTAATTATCGTTCATGTCATAGCCTTGTGCTTCAAAGTGGATAAAGTGAATGTAAGTTGCAGCATAACAGCAGTTTCATATAAACTAATTATCGTTTATGTCATAGCCTTGTGCTTCAAAGTGGATAAAGTGAATGTAAGTTGCAGCATAACAGCAGTTTCATATAAAGTAATTATCGTTCATGTCATAGCCTTGTGCTTCAAAGTTGATAAAGTGAATGTAAGTTGCAGCATAACAGCGGTTTCATATAAACTAATTATCGTTTATGTCATAGCCTTGTGCTTCAAAGTGGATAAAGTGAATGTAAGTTGCAGCATAACAGCAGTTTCATATAAACTAATTATCGTTTATGTCATAGCCTTGTGCTTCAAAGTGGATAAAGTGAATGTAAGTTGCAGCATAACAGCAGTTTCATATAAACTAATTATCGTTTATGTCATAGCCTTGTGCTTCAAAGTGGATAAAGTGAATGTAAGTTGCAGCATAACAGCAGTTTCCAATAAACTAATTATCGTTTGTGTCATAGCCTTGTGCTTCAAAGTGGATAAAGTGAATGTAAGTTGCAGCATAACAGCAGTTTCCAATAAACTAATTATCGTTTGTGTCATAGCCTTGTGCTTCAAAGTGGATAAAGTGAATGTAAGTTGCAGCATAACAGCAGTTTCATATAAACTAATTGTCGTTCATGTCATAGCCTTGTGCTTCAAAGTGGATAAAGTGAATGTAAGTTACAACATGACAGCAGTTTCATATAAACTAATTATCGTTTATGTCATTGCCTTTTTCTTCAAAGTGGATAAAGTAAATGTAAGTTGCAGCATAACAGCAGTTTCATATAAACTAATTGTCGTTCATGTCATAGCCTTGTGCTTCAAAGTGGATAAAGTGAATGTAAGTTGCAGCATAACAGCAGTTTCATATAAACTAATTATCGTTCATGTCATAGCCTTGTGCTTCAAAGTTGATAAAGTGAATGTAAGTTGCAGCATAACAGCAGTTTCATACAAACTAATTATCGTTTATGTCATTGCCTTGTGCTTCAAAGTGGATAAAGTGAATGTAAGTTGCAACATAACAGCAGTTTTAAATAAACTAATTGTCGTTTATGTAATAGCCTTTTTCTTCAAAGTGGATAAAGTGAATGTAATATGCGGCATAACAGCAGTTTCTAATAAACTAACTGTCGTTTATGTCATAGCCGTGGGCTTCAAAGTGGATAAAGTGAATGTAAGTTGCAGCATAACAGCAGTTTCCAATTAACTAATAATCGTTTGTGTCATAGCCTTGTGCTTCAAAGTTGATAAAGTGAATGTAAGTTGCAGCATAACAGCAGTTTCATATAAAGTAATTATCGTTCATGTCATAGTCTTGTGCTTCAAAGTGGATAAAGTGAATGTAAGTTGCAGCATAACAGCAGTTTCCAATAAACTTATTATCGTTTATGTCATAGCCTTGTGCTTCAAAGTGGATAAAGAGAATGTAAGTTGCAGCATAACAGCAGTTTCATATAAACTAATTATCGTTTATGTAATAGCCTTTTTCTTCAAAGTGGATAAAGTGAATGTAATATGCGGCATAACAGCAGTTTCTAATAAACTAACTGTCGTTTATGTCATAGCCTTGTGCTTCAAAGTGGATAAAGTGAATGTAAGTTGCAGCATAACAGCAGTTTCCAATAAACTTATTATCGTTTATGTCATAGCCTTGTGCTTCAAAGTGGATAAAGTGAATGTAAGTTGCAGCATAACAGCAGTTTCATATAAAGTAATTATCGTTCATGTCATAGCCTTGTGCTTCAAAGTTGATAAAGTGAATGTAAGTTGCAGCATAACAGCAGTTTCATATAAACTAATTATCGTTTATGTCATAGCCTTGTGCTTCAAAGTGGATAAAGTGAATGTAAGTTGCAGCATAACAGCAGTTTCATATAAACTAATTATCGTTTATGTCATAGCCTTGTGCTTCAAAGTGGATAAAGTGAATGTAAGTTGCAGCATAACAGCAGTTTCCAATAAACTAATTATCGTTTGTGTCATAGCCTTGTGCTTCAAAGTGGATAAAGTGAATGTAAGTTGCAGCATAACAGCAGTTTCCAATAAACTAATTATCGTTTGTGTCATAGCCTTGTGCTTCAAAGTTGATAAAGTGAATGTAAGTTGCAGCATAACAGCAGTTTCATATAAACTAATTATCGTTTATGTCATAGCCTTGTGCTTCAAAGTTGATAAAGTGAATGTAAGTTGCAGCATAACAGCAGTTTCATATAAACTAATTATCGTTTATGTCATAGCCTTGTGCTTCAAAGTGGATAAAGTGAATGTAAGTTGCAGCATAACAGCAGTTTCATATAAAGTAATTATCGTTCATGTCATAGCCTTGTGCTTCAAAGTTGATAAAGTGAATGTAAGTTGCAGCATAACAGCAGTTTCCAATAAACTAATTATCGTTTATGTCATAGCCTTGTGCTTCAAAGTGGATAAAGTGAATGTAAGTTGCAGCATAACAGCAGTTTCATATAAAGTAATTATCGTTCATGTCATAGCCTTGTGCTTCAAAGTGGATAAAGTGAATGTAAGTTGCAGCATAACAGCAGTTTCATATAAAGTAATTATCGTTCATGTCATAGCCTTGTGCTTCAAAGTGGATAAAGTGAATGTAAGTTGCAGCATAACAGCAGTTTCATATAAAGTAATTATCGTTCATGTCATAGCCTTGTGCTTCAAAGTTGATAAAGTGAATGTAAGTTGCAGCATAACAGCAGTTTCATATAAACTAATTATCGTTTATGTCATAGCCTTGTGCTTCAAAGTGGATAAAGTGAATGTAAGTTGCAGCATAACAGCAGTTTCATATAAAGTAATTATCGTTTATGTCATAGCCTTGTGCTTCAAAGTGGATAAAGTGAATGTAAGTTGCAGCATAACAGCAGTTTCCAATAAACTAATTATCGTTTGTGTCATAGCCTTGTGCTTCAAAGTGGATAAAGTGAATGTAAGTTGCAGCATAACAGCAGTTTCCAATAAACTAATTATCGTTTGTGTCATAGCCTTGTGCTTCAAAGTTGATGAAGTGAATGTAAGTTGCAGCATAACAGCAGTTTCCAATAAACTAATTATCGTTTGTGTCATAGCCTTGTGCTTCAAAGTGGATAAAGTGAATGTAAGTTGCAGCATAACAGCAGTTTCCAATAAACTAATTATCGTTTGTGTCATAGCCTTGTGCTTCAAAGTTGATAAAGTGAATCAAAGTTGCAGCATAACAGCAGTTTCCAATAAACTAATTATCGTTTGTGTCATAGCCTTGTGCTTCAAAGTGGATAAAGTGAATGTAAGTTGCAGCATAACAGCAGTTTCCAATAAACTAATTATCGTTTGTGTCATAGCCTTGTGCTTCAAAGTGGATAAAGTGAATGTAAGTTGCAGCATAACAGCAGTTTCCAATAAACTAATTATCGTTTGTGTCATAGCCTTGTGCTTCAAAGTTGATAAAGTGAATGTAAGTTGCAGCATAACAGCAGTTTCCAATAAACTAATTATCGTTTGTGTCATAGCCTTGTGCTTCAAAGTGGATAAAGTGAATGTAAGTTGCAGCATAACAGCAGTTTCATATAAAGTAATTATCGTTCATGTCATAGCCTTGTGCTTCAAAGTTGATAAAGTGAATGTAAGTTGCAGCATAACAGCAGTTTCATATAAACTAATTATCGTTTATGTCATAGCCTTGTGCTTCAAAGTGGATAAAGTGAATGTAAGTTGCAGCATAACAGCAGTTTCATATAAAGTAATTATCGTTCATGTCATAGCCTTGTGCTTCAAAGTGGATAAAGTGAATGTAAGTTGCAGCATAACAGCAGTTTCATATAAACTAATTATCGTTTATGTCATAGCCTTGTGCTTCAAAGTGGATAAAGTGAATGTAAGTTGCAGCATAACAGCAGTTTCATATAAACTAATTATCGTTTATGTCATAGCCTTGTGCTTCAAAGTGGATAAAGTGAATGTAAGTTGCAGCATAACAGCAGTTTCCAATAAACTAATTATCGTTTGTGTCATAGCCTTGTGCTTCAAAGTGGATAAAGTGAATGTAAGTTGCAGCATAACAGCAGTTTCATATAAACTAATTATCGTTTATGTCATAGCCTTGTGCTTCAAAGTGGATAAAGTGAATGTAAGTTGCAGCATAACAGCAGTTTCATATAAAGTAATTATCGTTCATGTCATAGCCTTGTGCTTCAAAGTTGATAAAGTGAATGTAAGTTGCAGCATAACAGCAGTTTCATATAAACTAATTATCGTTTATGTCATAGCCTTGTGCTTCAAAGTGGATAAAGTGAATGTAAGTTGCAGCATAACAGCAGTTTCATATAAAGTAATTATCGTTCATGTCATAGCCTTGTGCTTCAAAGTTGATAAAGTGAATGTAAGTTGCAGCATAACAGCAGTTTCATATAAACTAATTATCGTTTATGTCATAGCCTTGTGCTTCAAAGTGGATAAAGTGAATGTAAGTTGCAGCATAACAGCAGTTTCATATAAAGTAATTATCGTTCATGTCATAGCCTTGTGCTTCAAAGTGGATAAAGTGAATGTAAGTTGCAGCATAACAGCAGTTTCATATAAACTAATTATCGTTTATGTCATAGCCTTGTGCTTCAAAGTGGATAAAGTGAATGTAAGTTGCAGCATAACAGCAGTTTCATATAAACTAATTATCGTTTATGTCATAGCCTTGTGCTTCAAAGTGGATAAAGTGAATGTAAGTTGCAGCATAACAGCAGTTTCCAATAAACTAATTATCGTTTGTGTCATAGCCTTGTGCTTCAAAGTGGATAAAGTGAATGTAAGTTGCAGCATAACAGCAGTTTCATATAAACTAATTATCGTTTATGTCATAGCCTTGTGCTTCAAAGTGGATAAAGTGAATGTAAGTTGCAGCATAACAGCAGTTTCATATAAAGTAATTATCGTTCATGTCATAGCCTTGTGCTTCAAAGTTGATAAAGTGAATGTAAGTTGCAGCATAACAGCAGTTTCATATAAACTAATTATCGTTTATGTCATAGCCTTGTGCTTCAAAGTGGATAAAGTGAATGTAAGTTGCAGCATAACAGCAGTTTCCAATAAACTAATTATCGTTTGTGTCATAGCCTTGTGCTTCAAAGTTGATAAAGTGAATGTAAGTTGCAGCATAACAGCAGTTTCATATAAACTAATTATCGTTTATGTCATAGCCTTGTGCTTCAAAGTGGATAAAGTGAATGTAAGTTGCAGCATAACAGCAGTTTCATATAAAGTAATTATCGTTCATGTCATAGCCTTGTGCTTCAAAGTGGATAAAGTGAATGTAAGTTGCAGCATAACAGCAGTTTCATATAAACTAATTATCGTTTATGTCATAGCCTTGTGCTTCAAAGTGGATAAAGTGAATGTAAGTTGCAGCATAACAGCAGTTTCATATAAACTAATTATCGTTTATGTCATAGCCTTGTGCTTCAAAGTGGATAAAGTGAATGTAAGTTGCAGCATAACAGCAGTTTCCAATAAACTAATTATCGTTTGTGTCATAGCCTTGTGCTTCAAAGTGGATAAAGTGAATGTAAGTTGCAGCATAACAGCAGTTTCATATAAACTAATTATCGTTTATGTCATAGCCTTGTGCTTCAAAGTGGATAAAGTGAATGTAAGTTGCAGCATAACAGCAGTTTCATATAAAGTAATTATCGTTCATGTCATAGCCTTGTGCTTCAAAGTTGATAAAGTGAATGTAAGTTGCAGCATAACAGCAGTTTCATATAAACTAATTATCGTTTATGTCATAGCCTTGTGCTTCAAAGTGGATAAAGTGAATGTAAGTTGCAGCATAACAGCAGTTTCATATAAACTAATTATCGTTTATGTCATAGCCTTGTGCTTCAAAGTGGATAAAGTGAATGTAAGTTGCAACATAACATCAGTTTCCAATAAACTAATTATCGTTTGTGTCATAGCCTTGTGCTTCAAAGTGGATAAAGTGAATGTAAGTTGCAGCATAACAGCAGTTTCATATAAACTAATTATCGTTTATGTCATAGCCTTGTGCTTCAAAGTGGATAAAGTGAATGTAAGTTGCAGCATAACAGCAGTTTCATATAAACTAATTATCGTTTATGTCATAGCCTTGTGCTTCAAAGTGGATAAAGTGAATGTAAGTTGCAGCATAACAGCAGTTTCATATAAACTAATTATCGTTTATGTCATAGCCTTGTGCTTCAAAGTGGATAAAGTGAATGTAAGTTGCAGCATAACAGCAGTTTCATATAAACTAATTATCGTTTATGTCATAGCCTTGTGCTTCAAAGTGGATAAAGTGAATGTAAGTTGCAGCATAACAGCAGTTTCCAATAAACTAATTATCGTTTGTGTCATAGCCTTGTGCTTCAAAGTGGATAAAGTGAATGTAAGTTGCAGCATAACAGCAGTTTCCAATAAACTAATTATCGTTTGTGTCATAGCCTTGTGCTTCAAAGTTGATAAAGTGAATGTAAGTTGCAGCATAACATCAGTTTCATATAAACTAATTATCGTTTATGTCATAGCCTTGTGCTTCAAAGTGGATAAAGTGAATGTAAGTTGCAGCATAACAGCAGTTTCATATAAACTAATTATCGTTTATGTCATAGCCTTGTGCTTCAAAGTGGATAAAGTGAATGTAAGTTGCAGCATAACAGCAGTTTCCAATAAACTAATTATCGTTTGTGTCATAGCCTTGTGCTTCAAAGTGGATAAAGTGAATGTAAGTTGCAGCATAACAGCAGTTTCATATAAACTAATTATCGTTTATGTCATAGCCTTGTGCTTCAAAGTGGATAAAGTGAATGTAAGTTGCAACATAACAGCAGTTTCATATAAACTAATTATCGTTTGTGTCATAGCCTTGTGCTTCAAAGTTGATAAAGTGAATGTAAGTTGCAGCATAACAGCAGTTTCATATAAACTAATTATCGTTTATGTCATAGCCTTGTGCTTCAAAGTGGATAAAGTGAATGTAAGTTGCAGCATAACAGCAGTTTCATATAAAGTAATTATCGTTCATGTCATAGCCTTGTGCTTCAAAGTGGATAAAGTGAATGTAAGTTGCAGCATAACAGCAGTTTCATATAAACTAATTATCGTTTATGTCATAGCCTTGTGCTTCAAAGTGGATAAAGTGAATGTAAGTTGCAGCATAACAGCAGTTTCATATAAACTAATTATCGTTTATGTCATAGCCTTGTGCTTCAAAGTGGATAAAGTGAATGTAAGTTGCAGCATAACAGCAGTTTCCAATAAACTAATTATCGTTTGTGTCATAGCCTTGTGCTTCAAAGTGGATAAAGTGAATGTAAGTTGCAGCATAACAGCAGTTTCATATAAACTAATTATCGTTTATGTCATAGCCTTGTGCTTCAAAGTGGATAAAGTGAATGTAAGTTGCAGCATAACAGCAGTTTCATATAAAGTAATTATCGTTCATGTCATAGCCTTGTGCTTCAAAGTTGATAAAGTGAATGTAAGTTGCAGCATAACAGCAGTTTCATATAAACTAATTATCGTTTATGTCATAGCCTTGTGCTTCAAAGTGGATAAAGTGAATGTAAGTTGCAGCATAACAGCAGTTTCATATAAACTAATTATCGTTTATGTCATAGCCTTGTGCTTCAAAGTGGATAAAGTGAATGTAAGTTGCAGCATAACAGCAGTTTCCAATAAACTAATTATCGTTTGTGTCATAGCCTTGTGCTTCAAAGTGGATAAAGTGAATGTAAGTTGCAGCATAACAGCAGTTTCCAATAAACTAATTATCGTTTGTGTCATAGCCTTGTGCTTCAAAGTTGATAAAGTGAATGTAAGTTGCAGCATAACATCAGTTTCATATAAACTAATTATCGTTTATGTCATAGCCTTGTGCTTCAAAGTGGATAAAGTGAATGTAAGTTGCAACATAACAGCAGTTTTAAATAAACTAATTATCGTTTATGTAATAGCCTTTTTCTTCAAAGTGGATAAAGTGAATGTAATATGCGGCATAACAGCAGTTTCTAATAAACTAACTGTCGTTTATGTCATAGCCGTGGGCTTCAAAGTGTATAAAGTGAATGTAAGTTGCAGCATAACAGCAGTTTCATATAAACTAATTATCGTTTATGTCATAGCCTTGTGCTTCAAAGTGGATAAAGTGAATGTAAGTTGCAACATAACAGCAGTTTTAAATAAACGAATTGTCGTTTATGTAATAGCCTTTTTCTTCAAAGTGGATAAAGTGAATGTAATATGCGGCATAACAGCAGTTTCTAATAAACTAACTGTCGTTTATGTCATAGCCGTGGGCTTCAAAGTGGATAAAGTGAATGTAAGTTGCAGCATAACAGCAGTTTCCAATAAACTAATTGTCGTGTATGTGATTGCCTTGTGCTTCAAAGGGGATAAAGTGAATGTAATATGCGGCATAACAGCAGTTTCTAATAAACTAACTGTCGTTTATGTAATAGACTTGTGCTTCAAAGTGGTCAAAGTGAATGTAAGTTACTGCATAACAGCAGTTTCCAATAAACTAATTGTGGTTTATGTCATAGCCGTGGGCTTTAAAGTGGATAAAGTGAATATTATTTTCAGCATAACTACAGTTACCAACAAACTAATAGTTGTTTGTGGTGATAGCCTTGTGCTTCAACGCGGATAAAGTGAATGTAGGTTGCAGCATAAAGTCAGTTACCAATAACCAAATAATCGTTCGGGTGATGACCGTGTGCTAAGCATAGAATGAAGTGAATGTAACTTTCAGCGTAACAGCTGGTTCTAATGAACATATAAGTGTTTAACGTAGTAGCACTAGGCATAGCTGTTGCTAAAGTGAATGTTTTCAATGAACAAATAATTGGTTGGACTGTAGCCTTCGGCTTAGCAGGAGATAAAGTAAATGTTATCTGCAGCATAACAGGGGTTTCCAATCGTTTTGTATTTAGACATGAGCTTAGCGAAACAGCAGTTTCCAATGAACAAATAATCGTTTGGGTGACATCTGTATTCTTAGCAGTGTATAAAGTGAGTATAAGTTGAAGCATGAGAACAGTTTCCAATGAACAAATAAATGTTTGGGTTGTAACCGTGTTCTTTGTATAGAATAAAGTGAATGTAACTTGCAGCCGTGTGCTTAGCATTAGATAAAGTGAATGTAAGTTGCAGCATAACAAAAGTTTCCAATGAACAAATAATCGTTTGGATAATAACCTTGTTCTTAGCATTGGACGAAGTGAATGCTATTTGCAGCATAACAACAGTTTGTAATTAACAAATATATGTTTGGTTTGTTGCCGTGTGCTTAGCAGTGGATAAAGTGAATATAAGCTGCAGCATAACAGCAGTTTCCAATGAACAAATAATCGTTTGGGTTGTAGCCGTGTGCTTTGCAATGGATAAATGTAATGTTATTTGCAGCATAACAGCAGTTTTTAATGGAGAAATAATTTTTTAAGTTGTAGCCATGTATTTAGGAGTAGATAAACTGAATGTTAGTTGCAGCATAACAGCAGTTACAGATGAACAAATAATCGATTGGGTTGTAACCGTGTGCTTTGCATAGAATAAAGTGAATTCAACTTGCAGCATAACAGCTTTTTCTAATGAACAAATTAGCATTCATAGTGTTAGCCGGGTGCTTAGCCGGGAATAAAGTAATTAACTACGTAACACAGGTTTCCAATAAACAAATAATCGTTTGACTGATAGCTGTGTGCTTTGCAGTGGATAAAGTGAATGTAAGTTACAGCATAACAGCAGTTTCCAATCTACAAATAATCGTTTGGGTGATAGCAGTCTGCTTCAAAGTGGATAAAGTGATTGTAAGTTGCAGCATAACAGCAGTGTTCAATCAAAAATAGCTGTTTGGGTGAAAGCAGTGTTCTTAGTGTAGTGTTATCCAAATTACCTCCCTTTTCCACTCATTCATAGTGAAGGAACTCTCTTATGTTGGAAGATCACAACACATAAACAGATAAAATTATTGTTTGAGAAGACACAATAGTTCTCACTCTGTATTTTGTCCTGATTCTCCCCAACCCTCATAATATTACATGTTTATTTTTTGAAGGATTGAAAGCGTTTTTTTTTTAAAGAAGATTTTCGCTGAGAAAGTCAAAAACAGGTTAAGAAAAAAAAAAAAACGTAAACAAATTCAGACAGCAACCAACGCCCTTGCACTCACGCAACTTGAAGAAACAAAACAAGGAAAACTGTAGGGGTACTAACGAATTCTATGCGTGTTAAACATGAAAGAACGAGCAAAATATGCCAGTAACCAACACAAAAAGATAAAAAGTGAGAACCCAGCACCCAAACATTCATATAAACAATAACAATTTATTTAACATTGTTCATTAAATTTGTATAAATTCCTCAATGAAAGTCTGAGTTCTGTGTACAGAAATGTCCCTTTTACTGTTTGTATCAAATGTCTCTTTTAAGGTTTGTTCTTGGAAAACGCACGTGTTTGGATGTGTGTGTAAATAGAGAAAATGAGCCGTTCCTCAACCCTTTTTTTGCAGTGTAAGAATGATAGGAACCTAAGCCTTTGTGTGTGTGTTTGTTCGACGGTAAAGAAAAGAAAAGAAAGGGTTTAAGCTTACTATTTGTCCTGTGTCCGATGAGGGGAAGAGGGAGACGGCGTGGAGTGACAGTAAGACAGCAGCAGGCAGCTTCTTGCCCCAGTGCTTTAGAAGTCGGTTGACAGAACCGTCTTAATCGCTGGTGGTAGGGAAAATAGAAAAAAGAGGCTGATTTTGTCACGGCTGCTTGTTTTATTTTGTTTAAGCCCTGGTTTGGCGGACATAGTAGTCGACAATCACATGATCAATATTTTTGGCGTTTTTAGTGCCTTTTTGCTAGACAGCTTGTGGGAGCCGATTTTCATGGCTAGTTTGAGCGTTTTGTTGTTGAAGTGAATTTGCTATTGCTTTGTGTTTTTCTGCTCATGCCGGTATGATAACATATTAGGATGTCAATCCGATAAAACCGTCAATAATGTTGAAAAAGAAAATAGTTCTTAAAATAAAAAATAAAAAAAGTCAGTTTATTTACTTCATTTTATTCAGTAAAATGGCTTCAGGAAACTTTTCTGCAAATATATCGTCCCCAAATAAAATGTCCTAATCTGGAGATATAGCGAGCAATTGGCGAAAATTCAAGAGAACTTTTTAAATTATTCTGTTGCAAGTCGACTCTCAAATGAACTCGATACTAAGTATCAAACTTCAGTATTTCTTGCAACTATTGGCGAGTCTTGTTATGATATTTATCCAGGGCTCCTAGTAGCCTACCAAACGAAAATGAGTTCCATCAGGAGACAGAGACAGACATGTTTGTCCATTCAATCATAGAGAACATCTCCGTGAGTGATAGACGACTGGAGGAAATTAGGCAGAAGCAAAGCTCTGATAAAATCTGCAGTCAAATTATCAACTTTTACCAGATGGGCCACTGGCCTGAAGCAGCAACACACGACCCTGAACTGAGACCCTACTGGTTTGTACGGCAATACCTTACAGTTTATCAGGAACTCTTATTGCCGACTGATCATCCCAGCAGACCTACAAAAAGACACTTGGATCGCCTACACGAAGGACACCAAGGCATAGTCATGTGCAGAGCACTAGCACGAGAAAATATTTGGTGGCCAGGCCTTTCCAAGCAAATTGCTGAGAGAATAGGAGGGTGAAGTATCTGTGAGAAGGAAAAGAAATATCCTTCAGAGCCTCTACAACCCAGCAAGTTACTTGACTATCCATGGCAGAAGGTAGGAATAGACTTGTTTCAACTGAAGGGACACCAATATTTGATAGCCGTTGACTATTACTCCAGGTGAATAGAAATATCCCATCTACAGGCAACAATTTCTGGCAATATTGTGGATAATTGCAAGTCAATATTTGCTCGATACAGAATTCCCAAGAGTTGTTTCTGATAATGGTCCCCAGTTTATATCCAAAGAGGTCTTGGATTCCTCAGAGAATTTTGGCTTTATTCAGTTCACAAGTAGCCCTTATTATCCACAAGGAAACGGAGAAGTAGAACGTGCGGTTCAGACGATTAAGAATCTGTTAAAAAAATCAAGTGATCCATACATCACATTACTAGATTATCGCAGTACTTCACTCCAACATGGCCAGAGTCCTGCAGAACTTTTAATGAAAAGAAAACTCAGGACTCGCATTCCAGCACTGTCTCAACAAAGTGTAATCGGCCAACAAAATGTTGAAAAACTTAAACTCAAAATGAAACAAAAAGTTAATTTTGACAAGTGCATCAGTAACTGACAGACAATCAGTTTGGTTAAAGACACCCAAAACTAGTCCAGCCAAAGTGGTGAACACTTTATCAACAAGGTCAGTACTGGTCAAGATTGAGTCAGGTCTACTTCGGCGAAACAGAAGCCATCTTCGCAATAGAAGTAAGCATACCAAGTTTCCTCAAGTAGCTACACTCACTGAATTGTCGACATTACCAAACATACCCAGAGATATTCCTGAGCATAGCTACTATTACAGTTCCGCAGAACAACTCACCGAACCAGAGACCCAGTTCACGGTGCACCGTGATCTCCACCTGTCAAGTCTGGAAGTCCCAGACTAGCAGTTTACACCAGAAGTGGTCGGAAAGTTAAACCACCAAAGAAACTTTCTTTATGAACTGAGAGAGGTGTGTGCTGTAATAAAATTAACCTCCCTGTCCACTCGTTTATAGCGTAAAGAACTCTCCTATGATGAAAGATCACAATATATAAATAGATAAAAATATTGTTAGCTTAAAAATGCTGTATTTTGTCCTTATTCTTGTCAACCCTGATAATATTACACTTAGCAGTAGATAAACTGAATGTAAGTTGCTACATAACAGCAGTTTCCAATGAACAAATAATCCTTTTGGTGATAGCCGTGTGCTTAGCAGTGGTTAAAGTAAATGCAAGTTACAGCATAACAGATGTTTCAAATAAACAAATAATCGTTTGGGGGATAGCCGTGTGCTTAGAAGTTGATAAAGTGAATATTACATTCACTTTATCAACTTCTAAGCACACGGCTATCCCCCATAAAAGCAATTAGTAATGAACAAATAATCGTTTGTGTGATAGCCGTAGGCTTAGCAAAAGATAAAGTGAATGTAAAATGCAGCATAACAGCAGTTTCCAATCTACAAATAATTGTTTAGGTGATAGCCGTGTACTTAGCAGTGGATAAAGTGAATGTAAGTTGCAGCATAACAGCATTTTCAAATTAAGAAACAATTGTTTGGGTGAAAGCCGTGTACTTAGTAGTGGATAAAGTGAATGTAAGTTCACGTATAACATCATTTTCAAATCTACAAATACTCGTTTGGGTGAAAACCGTGTGCTTAGCAGTGGATAAAGTGAATGTAAGTTGCAGCATAACAGCATTTTCCAATAAAAAAATAATCGTTTGGGTGATAGAGGTCTGCTTAGCAGTGGATAAAGTGAATGTCAGTTGCAGCATAACATAATTTTCCAATCAACAAATAATCATTTGGGTGATAAACCTGTGCTTAGTAGGAGTAAAAAAGAATGTAAGTTGCAGCATAACAGCATTTTTGTAGGAATAAATCCAAATGTAAGAAAAAATCCAATTCAAAGTCAATACCCTGAAAGGGACCGAGGCAGCAGTTGGGGGTTGGTTGCAAAGGAAATTGCTTTTTTAGCGGCCTAACCAATAGGTCCGGTAACAATATGTAATGGGGCAGAGAACGGATTTCTCTGCAGGAGTAACGATCCAGTGTCTGGTCTATAGTGAGTCGAATAATGTACTAATTCTGGTCACCACCAAGCTCTAGAACACAATAACACTTCTAACATAGATCTTTTTAACTCACTCCCGGTGAGAGGTAGAACCTCAATTTATAGGCTTGTAACAACCTGCCACCCCCATTCTTAACATATATAAATATCACCTCTTTATCTCTGCTCATGTTGGTCTTATCGCCACCCCCCTTGAAGGCCAGCACCAGCAATCGGTATGTATCACTTTCTTTTTTTTTCTACAGTTTCCAATGAACAAATATGCATTTAGGTGATAGCCGTGTTCTTAGCAGTTGATAAAGTGAATGTAAGTTGCCGCATATACGCAGTTTCCAATTAACTTATAACTGTTTGGGTTGTAATTGTGTGTTAGTAGTGGATAAAGTGAACGTAAGTTGCAGCATAACAGCATTTTTCAATGAACAAATAATCGTTTGTGTGGTAGCCGTGTGCTTAGCAGTAGATAAAGTGAATGTAAGTTTCAGCATAGCAGCAGTTTCTAATGGACAAATAATTGTTTAGTTTGTAGACGTGTGCTTAGCGGTGGATAAAATGAATGTAATTGGCAGCATAACATCAGTTTCCAAATAAAATAATAAGCGTTTAGAGTTGTAGCCATGTGCTTAGCAGCGGGATAAACTGAAGTTAAGTTGCAGCATAACAGCGACTCCCAATGAACAAATACGCATTGAGAGTTGTTGCCATGTTCTAATAATTGTTTGGAGTGTAGCCGTGGGTTTAGCAGGGGATAAAGTGAATGTAAGTTGCAGCATTAAAAGCGGTTTCCAATGAACAAATAATTGTTTGGAGTGTAGCCGTGGGTTTAGCAGGGGATAAAGTGAATGTAAGTTGCAGCATTAAAAGCGGTTTCCAATGAACAAATAATTGTTTGGAGTGTAGCCGTGGGTTTAGCAGGGGATAAAGTGAATGTAAGTTGCAGCATTAAAAGCGGTTTCCAATGAACAAATAATTGTTTGGAGTGTAGCCGTGGGTTTAGCAGGGGATAAAGTGAATGTAAGTTGCAGCATTAAAAGCGGTTTCCAATGAACAAATAATTGTTTGGAGTGTAGCCGTGGGTTTAGCAGGGGATAAAGTGAATGTAAGTTGCAGCATTAAAAGCGGTTTCCAATGAACAAATAATTGTTTGGAGTGTAGCCGTGGGTTTAGCAGGGGATAAAGTGAATGTAAGTTGCAGCATTAAAAGCGGTTTCCAATGAACAAATAATTGTTTGGAGTGTAGCCGTGGGTTTAGCAGGGGATAAAGTGAATGTAAGTTGCAGCATTAAAAGCGGTTTCCAATGAACAAATAATTGTTTGGAGTGTAGCCGTGGGTTTAGCAGGGGATAAAGTGAATGTAAGTTGCAGCATTAAAAGCGGTTTCCAATGAACAAATAATTGTTTGGAGTGTAGCCGTGGGTTTAGCAGGGGATAAAGTGAATGTAAGTTGCAGCATTAAAAGCGGTTTCCAATGAACAAATAATTGTTTGGAGTGTAGCCGTGGGTTTAGCAGGGGATAAAGTGAATGTAAGTTGCAGCATTAAAAGCGGTTTCCAATGAACAAATAATTGTTTGGAGTGTAGCCGTGGGTTTAGCAGGGGATAAAGTGAATGTAAGTTGCAGCATTAAAAGCGGTTTCCAATGAACAAATAATTGTTTGGAGTGTAGCCGTGGGTTTAGCAGGGGATAAAGTGAATGTAAGTTGCAGCATTAAAAGCGGTTTCCAATGAACAAATAATTGTTTGGAGTGTAGCCGTGGGTTTAGCAGGGGATAAAGTGAATGTAAGTTGCAGCATTAAAAGCGGTTTCCAATGAACAAATAATTGTTTGGAGTGTAGCCGTGGGTTTAGCAGGGGATAAAGTGAATGTAAGTTGCAGCATTAAAAGCGGTTTCCAATGAACAAATAATTGTTTGGAGTGTAGCCGTGGGTTTAGCAGGGGATAAAGTGAATGTAAGTTGCAGCATTAAAAGCGGTTTCCAATGAACAAATAATTGTTTGGAGTGTAGCCGTGGGTTTAGCAGGGGATAAAGTGAATGTAAGTTGCAGCATTAAAAGCGGTTTCCAATGAACAAATAATTGTTTGGAGTGTAGCCGTGGGTTTAGCAGGGGATAAAGTGAATGTAAGTTGCAGCATTAAAAGCGGTTTCCAATGAACAAATAATTGTTTGGAGTGTAGCCGTGGGTTTAGCAGGGGATAAAGTGAATGTAAGTTGCAGCATTAAAAGCGGTTTCCAATGAACAAATAATTGTTTGGAGTGTAGCCGTGGGTTTAGCAGGGGATAAAGTGAATGTAAGTTGCAGCATTAAAAGCGGTTTCCAATGAACAAATAATTGTTTGGAGTGTAGCCGTGGGTTTAGCAGGGGATAAAGTGAATGTAAGTTGCAGCATTAAAAGCGGTTTCCAATGAACAAATAATTGTTTGGAGTGTAGCCGTGGGTTTAGCAGGGGATAAAGTGAATGTAAGTTGCAGCATTAAAAGCGGTTTCCAATGAACAAATAATTGTTTGGAGTGTAGCCGTGGGTTTAGCAGGGGATAAAGTGAATGTAAGTTGCAGCATTAAAAGCGGTTTCCAATGAACAAATAATTGTTTGGAGTGTAGCCGTGGGTTTAGCAGGGGATAAAGTGAATGTAAGTTGCAGCATTAAAAGCGGTTTCCAATGAACAAATAATTGTTTGGAGTGTAGCCGTGGGTTTAGCAGGGGATAAAGTGAATGTAAGTTGCAGCATTAAAAGCGGTTTCCAATGAACAAATAATTGTTTGGAGTGTAGCCGTGGGTTTAGCAGGGGATAAAGTGAATGTAAGTTGCAGCATTAAAAGCGGTTTCCAATGAACAAATAATTGTTTGGAGTGTAGCCGTGGGTTTAGCAGGGGATAAAGTGAATGTAAGTTGCAGCATTAAAAGCGGTTTCCAATGAACAAATAATTGTTTGGAGTGTAGCCGTGGGTTTAGCAGGGGATAAAGTGAATGTAAGTTGCAGCATTAAAAGCGGTTTCCAATGAACAAATAATTGTTTGGAGTGTAGCCGTGGGTTTAGCAGGGGATAAAGTGAATGTAAGTTGCAGCATTAAAAGCGGTTTCCAATGAACAAATAATTGTTTGGAGTGTAGCCGTGGGTTTAGCAGGGGATAAAGTGAATGTAAGTTGCAGCATTAAAAGCGGTTTCCAATGAACAAATAATTGTTTGGAGTGTAGCCGTGGGTTTAGCAGGGGATAAAGTGAATGTAAGTTGCAGCATTAAAAGCGGTTTCCAATGAACAAATAATTGTTTGGAGTGTAGCCGTGGGTTTAGCAGGGGATAAAGTGAATGTAAGTTGCAGCATTAAAAGCGGTTTCCAATGAACAAATAATTGTTTGGAGTGTAGCCGTGGGTTTAGCAGGGGATAAAGTGAATGTAAGTTGCAGCATTAAAAGCGGTTTCCAATGAACAAATAATTGTTTGGAGTGTAGCCGTGGGTTTAGCAGGGGATAAAGTGAATGTAAGTTGCAGCATTAAAAGCGGTTTCCAATGAACAAATAATTGTTTGGAGTGTAGCCGTGGGTTTAGCAGGGGATAAAGTGAATGTAAGTTGCAGCATTAAAAGCGGTTTCCAATGAACAAATAATTGTTTGGAGTGTAGCCGTGGGTTTAGCAGGGGATAAAGTGAATGTAAGTTGCAGCATTAAAAGCGGTTTCCAATGAACAAATAATTGTTTGGAGTGTAGCCGTGGGTTTAGCAGGGGATAAAGTGAATGTAAGTTGCAGCATTAAAAGCGGTTTCCAATGAACAAATAATTGTTTGGAGTGTAGCCGTGGGTTTAGCAGGGGATAAAGTGAATGTAAGTTGCAGCATTAAAAGCGGTTTCCAATGAACAAATAATTGTTTGGAGTGTAGCCGTGGGTTTAGCAGGGGATAAAGTGAATGTAAGTTGCAGCATTAAAAGCGGTTTCCAATGAACAAATAATTGTTTGGAGTGTAGCCGTGGGTTTAGCAGGGGATAAAGTGAATGTAAGTTGCAGCATTAAAAGCGGTTTCCAATGAACAAATAATTGTTTGGAGTGTAGCCGTGGGTTTAGCAGGGGATAAAGTGAATGTAAGTTGCAGCATTAAAAGCGGTTTCCAATGAACAAATAATTGTTTGGAGTGTAGCCGTGGGTTTAGCAGGGGATAAAGTGAATGTAAGTTGCAGCATTAAAAGCGGTTTCCAATGAACAAATAATTGTTTGGAGTGTAGCCGTGGGTTTAGCAGGGGATAAAGTGAATGTAAGTTGCAGCATTAAAAGCGGTTTCCAATGAACAAATAATTGTTTGGAGTGTAGCCGTGGGTTTAGCAGGGGATAAAGTGAATGTAAGTTGCAGCATTAAAAGCGGTTTCCAATGAACAAATAATTGTTTGGAGTGTAGCCGTGGGTTTAGCAGGGGATAAAGTGAATGTAAGTTGCAGCATTAAAAGCGGTTTCCAATGAACAAATAATTGTTTGGAGTGTAGCCGTGGGTTTAGCAGGGGATAAAGTGAATGTAAGTTGCAGCATTAAAAGCGGTTTCCAATGAACAAATAATTGTTTGGAGTGTAGCCGTGGGTTTAGCAGGGGATAAAGTGAATGTAAGTTGCAGCATTAAAAGCGGTTTCCAATGAACAAATAATTGTTTGGAGTGTAGCCGTGGGTTTAGCAGGGGATAAAGTGAATGTAAGTTGCAGCATTAAAAGCGGTTTCCAATGAACAAATAATTGTTTGGAGTGTAGCCGTGGGTTTAGCAGGGGATAAAGTGAATGTAAGTTGCAGCATTAAAAGCGGTTTCCAATGAACAAATAATTGTTTGGAGTGTAGCCGTGGGTTTAGCAGGGGATAAAGTGAATGTAAGTTGCAGCATTAAAAGCGGTTTCCAATGAACAAATAATTGTTTGGAGTGTAGCCGTGGGTTTAGCAGGGGATAAAGTGAATGTAAGTTGCAGCATTAAAAGCGGTTTCCAATGAACAAATAATTGTTTGGAGTGTAGCCGTGGGTTTAGCAGGGGATAAAGTGAATGTAAGTTGCAGCATTAAAAGCGGTTTCCAATGAACAAATAATTGTTTGGAGTGTAGCCGTGGGTTTAGCAGGGGATAAAGTGAATGTAAGTTGCAGCATTAAAAGCGGTTTCCAATGAACAAATAATTGTTTGGAGTGTAGCCGTGGGTTTAGCAGGGGATAAAGTGAATGTAAGTTGCAGCATTAAAAGCGGTTTCCAATGAACAAATAATTGTTTGGAGTGTAGCCGTGGGTTTAGCAGGGGATAAAGTGAATGTAAGTTGCAGCATTAAAAGCGGTTTCCAATGAACAAATAATTGTTTGGAGTGTAGCCGTGGGTTTAGCAGGGGATAAAGTGAATGTAAGTTGCAGCATTAAAAGCGGTTTCCAATGAACAAATAATTGTTTGGAGTGTAGCCGTGGGTTTAGCAGGGGATAAAGTGAATGTAAGTTGCAGCATTAAAAGCGGTTTCCAATGAACAAATAATTGTTTGGAGTGTAGCCGTGGGTTTAGCAGGGGATAAAGTGAATGTAAGTTGCAGCATTAAAAGCGGTTTCCAATGAACAAATAATTGTTTGGAGTGTAGCCGTGGGTTTAGCAGGGGATAAAGTGAATGTAAGTTGCAGCATTAAAAGCGGTTTCCAATGAACAAATAATTGTTTGGAGTGTAGCCGTGGGTTTAGCAGGGGATAAAGTGAATGTAAGTTGCAGCATTAAAAGCGGTTTCCAATGAACAAATAATTGTTTGGAGTGTAGCCGTGGGTTTAGCAGGGGATAAAGTGAATGTAAGTTGCAGCATTAAAAGCGGTTTCCAATGAACAAATAATTGTTTGGAGTGTAGCCGTGGGTTTAGCAGGGGATAAAGTGAATGTAAGTTGCAGCATTAAAAGCGGTTTCCAATGAACAAATAATTGTTTGGAGTGTAGCCGTGGGTTTAGCAGGGGATAAAGTGAATGTAAGTTGCAGCATTAAAAGCGGTTTCCAATGAACAAATAATTGTTTGGAGTGTAGCCGTGGGTTTAGCAGGGGATAAAGTGAATGTAAGTTGCAGCATTAAAAGCGGTTTCCAATGAACAAATAATTGTTTGGAGTGTAGCCGTGGGTTTAGCAGGGGATAAAGTGAATGTAAGTTGCAGCATTAAAAGCGGTTTCCAATGAACAAATAATTGTTTGGAGTGTAGCCGTGGGTTTAGCAGGGGATAAAGTGAATGTAAGTTGCAGCATTAAAAGCGGTTTCCAATGAACAAATAATTGTTTGGAGTGTAGCCGTGGGTTTAGCAGGGGATAAAGTGAATGTAAGTTGCAGCATTAAAAGCGGTTTCCAATGAACAAATAATTGTTTGGAGTGTAGCCGTGGGTTTAGCAGGGGATAAAGTGAATGTAAGTTGCAGCATTAAAAGCGGTTTCCAATGAACAAATAATTGTTTGGAGTGTAGCCGTGGGTTTAGCAGGGGATAAAGTGAATGTAAGTTGCAGCATTAAAAGCGGTTTCCAATGAACAAATAATTGTTTGGAGTGTAGCCGTGGGTTTAGCAGGGGATAAAGTGAATGTAAGTTGCAGCATTAAAAGCGGTTTCCAATGAACAAATAATTGTTTGGAGTGTAGCCGTGGGTTTAGCAGGGGATAAAGTGAATGTAAGTTGCAGCATTAAAAGCGGTTTCCAATGAACAAATAATTGTTTGGAGTGTAGCCGTGGGTTTAGCAGGGGATAAAGTGAATGTAAGTTGCAGCATTAAAAGCGGTTTCCAATGAACAAATAATTGTTTGGAGTGTAGCCGTGGGTTTAGCAGGGGATAAAGTGAATGTAAGTTGCAGCATTAAAAGCGGTTTCCAATGAACAAATAATTGTTTGGAGTGTAGCCGTGGGTTTAGCAGGGGATAAAGTGAATGTAAGTTGCAGCATTAAAAGCGGTTTCCAATGAACAAATAATTGTTTGGAGTGTAGCCGTGGGTTTAGCAGGGGATAAAGTGAATGTAAGTTGCAGCATTAAAAGCGGTTTCCAATGAACAAATAATTGTTTGGAGTGTAGCCGTGGGTTTAGCAGGGGATAAAGTGAATGTAAGTTGCAGCATTAAAAGCGGTTTCCAATGAACAAATAATTGTTTGGAGTGTAGCCGTGGGTTTAGCAGGGGATAAAGTGAATGTAAGTTGCAGCATTAAAAGCGGTTTCCAATGAACAAATAATTGTTTGGAGTGTAGCCGTGGGTTTAGCAGGGGATAAAGTGAATGTAAGTTGCAGCATTAAAAGCGGTTTCCAATGAACAAATAATTGTTTGGAGTGTAGCCGTGGGTTTAGCAGGGGATAAAGTGAATGTAAGTTGCAGCATTAAAAGCGGTTTCCAATGAACAAATAATTGTTTGGAGTGTAGCCGTGGGTTTAGCAGGGGATAAAGTGAATGTAAGTTGCAGCATTAAAAGCGGTTTCCAATGAACAAATAATTGTTTGGAGTGTAGCCGTGGGTTTAGCAGGGGATAAAGTGAATGTAAGTTGCAGCATTAAAAGCGGTTTCCAATGAACAAATAATTGTTTGGAGTGTAGCCGTGGGTTTAGCAGGGGATAAAGTGAATGTAAGTTGCAGCATTAAAAGCGGTTTCCAATGAACAAATAATTGTTTGGAGTGTAGCCGTGGGTTTAGCAGGGGATAAAGTGAATGTAAGTTGCAGCATTAAAAGCGGTTTCCAATGAACAAATAATTGTTTGGAGTGTAGCCGTGGGTTTAGCAGGGGATAAAGTGAATGTAAGTTGCAGCATTAAAAGCGGTTTCCAATGAACAAATAATTGTTTGGAGTGTAGCCGTGGGTTTAGCAGGGGATAAAGTGAATGTAAGTTGCAGCATTAAAAGCGGTTTCCAATGAACAAATAATTGTTTGGAGTGTAGCCGTGGGTTTAGCAGGGGATAAAGTGAATGTAAGTTGCAGCATTAAAAGCGGTTTCCAATGAACAAATAATTGTTTGGAGTGTAGCCGTGGGTTTAGCAGGGGATAAAGTGAATGTAAGTTGCAGCATTAAAAGCGGTTTCCAATGAACAAATAATTGTTTGGAGTGTAGCCGTGGGTTTAGCAGGGGATAAAGTGAATGTAAGTTGCAGCATTAAAAGCGGTTTCCAATGAACAAATAATTGTTTGGAGTGTAGCCGTGGGTTTAGCAGGGGATAAAGTGAATGTAAGTTGCAGCATTAAAAGCGGTTTCCAATGAACAAATAATTGTTTGGAGTGTAGCCGTGGGTTTAGCAGGGGATAAAGTGAATGTAAGTTGCAGCATTAAAAGCGGTTTCCAATGAACAAATAATTGTTTGGAGTGTAGCCGTGGGTTTAGCAGGGGATAAAGTGAATGTAAGTTGCAGCATTAAAAGCGGTTTCCAATGAACAAATAATTGTTTGGAGTGTAGCCGTGGGTTTAGCAGGGGATAAAGTGAATGTAAGTTGCAGCATTAAAAGCGGTTTCCAATGAACAAATAATTGTTTGGAGTGTAGCCGTGGGTTTAGCAGGGGATAAAGTGAATGTAAGTTGCAGCATTAAAAGCGGTTTCCAATGAACAAATAATTGTTTGGAGTGTAGCCGTGGGTTTAGCAGGGGATAAAGTGAATGTAAGTTGCAGCATTAAAAGCGGTTTCCAATGAACAAATAATTGTTTGGAGTGTAGCCGTGGGTTTAGCAGGGGATAAAGTGAATGTAAGTTGCAGCATTAAAAGCGGTTTCCAATGAACAAATAATTGTTTGGAGTGTAGCCGTGGGTTTAGCAGGGGATAAAGTGAATGTAAGTTGCAGCATTAAAAGCGGTTTCCAATGAACAAATAATTGTTTGGAGTGTAGCCGTGGGTTTAGCAGGGGATAAAGTGAATGTAAGTTGCAGCATTAAAAGCGGTTTCCAATGAACAAATAATTGTTTGGAGTGTAGCCGTGGGTTTAGCAGGGGATAAAGTGAATGTAAGTTGCAGCATTAAAAGCGGTTTCCAATGAACAAATAATTGTTTGGAGTGTAGCCGTGGGTTTAGCAGGGGATAAAGTGAATGTAAGTTGCAGCATTAAAAGCGGTTTCCAATGAACAAATAATTGTTTGGAGTGTAGCCGTGGGTTTAGCAGGGGATAAAGTGAATGTAAGTTGCAGCATTAAAAGCGGTTTCCAATGAACAAATAATTGTTTGGAGTGTAGCCGTGGGTTTAGCAGGGGATAAAGTGAATGTAAGTTGCAGCATTAAAAGCGGTTTCCAATGAACAAATAATTGTTTGGAGTGTAGCCGTGGGTTTAGCAGGGGATAAAGTGAATGTAAGTTGCAGCATTAAAAGCGGTTTCCAATGAACAAATAATTGTTTGGAGTGTAGCCGTGGGTTTAGCAGGGGATAAAGTGAATGTAAGTTGCAGCATTAAAAGCGGTTTCCAATGAACAAATAATTGTTTGGAGTGTAGCCGTGGGTTTAGCAGGGGATAAAGTGAATGTAAGTTGCAGCATTAAAAGCGGTTTCCAATGAACAAATAATTGTTTGGAGTGTAGCCGTGGGTTTAGCAGGGGATAAAGTGAATGTAAGTTGCAGCATTAAAAGCGGTTTCCAATGAACAAATAATTGTTTGGAGTGTAGCCGTGGGTTTAGCAGGGGATAAAGTGAATGTAAGTTGCAGCATTAAAAGCGGTTTCCAATGAACAAATAATTGTTTGGAGTGTAGCCGTGGGTTTAGCAGGGGATAAAGTGAATGTAAGTTGCAGCATTAAAAGCGGTTTCCAATGAACAAATAATTGTTTGGAGTGTAGCCGTGGGTTTAGCAGGGGATAAAGTGAATGTAAGTTGCAGCATTAAAAGCGGTTTCCAATGAACAAATAATTGTTTGGAGTGTAGCCGTGGGTTTAGCAGGGGATAAAGTGAATGTAAGTTGCAGCATTAAAAGCGGTTTCCAATGAACAAATAATTGTTTGGAGTGTAGCCGTGGGTTTAGCAGGGGATAAAGTGAATGTAAGTTGCAGCATTAAAAGCGGTTTCCAATGAACAAATAATTGTTTGGAGTGTAGCCGTGGGTTTAGCAGGGGATAAAGTGAATGTAAGTTGCAGCATTAAAAGCGGTTTCCAATGAACAAATAATTGTTTGGAGTGTAGCCGTGGGTTTAGCAGGGGATAAAGTGAATGTAAGTTGCAGCATTAAAAGCGGTTTCCAATGAACAAATAATTGTTTGGAGTGTAGCCGTGGGTTTAGCAGGGGATAAAGTGAATGTAAGTTGCAGCATTAAAAGCGGTTTCCAATGAACAAATAATTGTTTGGAGTGTAGCCGTGGGTTTAGCAGGGGATAAAGTGAATGTAAGTTGCAGCATTAAAAGCGGTTTCCAATGAACAAATAATTGTTTGGAGTGTAGCCGTGGGTTTAGCAGGGGATAAAGTGAATGTAAGTTGCAGCATTAAAAGCGGTTTCCAATGAACAAATAATTGTTTGGAGTGTAGCCGTGGGTTTAGCAGGGGATAAAGTGAATGTAAGTTGCAGCATTAAAAGCGGTTTCCAATGAACAAATAATTGTTTGGAGTGTAGCCGTGGGTTTAGCAGGGGATAAAGTGAATGTAAGTTGCAGCATTAAAAGCGGTTTCCAATGAACAAATAATTGTTTGGAGTGTAGCCGTGGGTTTAGCAGGGGATAAAGTGAATGTAAGTTGCAGCATTAAAAGCGGTTTCCAATGAACAAATAATTGTTTGGAGTGTAGCCGTGGGTTTAGCAGGGGATAAAGTGAATGTAAGTTGCAGCATTAAAAGCGGTTTCCAATGAACAAATAATTGTTTGGAGTGTAGCCGTGGGTTTAGCAGGGGATAAAGTGAATGTAAGTTGCAGCATTAAAAGCGGTTTCCAATGAACAAATAATTGTTTGGAGTGTAGCCGTGGGTTTAGCAGGGGATAAAGTGAATGTAAGTTGCAGCATTAAAAGCGGTTTCCAATGAACAAATAATTGTTTGGAGTGTAGCCGTGGGTTTAGCAGGGGATAAAGTGAATGTAAGTTGCAGCATTAAAAGCGGTTTCCAATGAACAAATAATTGTTTGGAGTGTAGCCGTGGGTTTAGCAGGGGATAAAGTGAATGTAAGTTGCAGCATTAAAAGCGGTTTCCAATGAACAAATAATTGTTTGGAGTGTAGCCGTGGGTTTAGCAGGGGATAAAGTGAATGTAAGTTGCAGCATTAAAAGCGGTTTCCAATGAACAAATAATTGTTTGGAGTGTAGCCGTGGGTTTAGCAGGGGATAAAGTGAATGTAAGTTGCAGCATTAAAAGCGGTTTCCAATGAACAAATAATTGTTTGGAGTGTAGCCGTGGGTTTAGCAGGGGATAAAGTGAATGTAAGTTGCAGCATTAAAAGCGGTTTCCAATGAACAAATAATTGTTTGGAGTGTAGCCGTGGGTTTAGCAGGGGATAAAGTGAATGTAAGTTGCAGCATTAAAAGCGGTTTCCAATGAACAAATAATTGTTTGGAGTGTAGCCGTGGGTTTAGCAGGGGATAAAGTGAATGTAAGTTGCAGCATTAAAAGCGGTTTCCAATGAACAAATAATTGTTTGGAGTGTAGCCGTGGGTTTAGCAGGGGATAAAGTGAATGTAAGTTGCAGCATTAAAAGCGGTTTCCAATGAACAAATAATTGTTTGGAGTGTAGCCGTGGGTTTAGCAGGGGATAAAGTGAATGTAAGTTGCAGCATTAAAAGCGGTTTCCAATGAACAAATAATTGTTTGGAGTGTAGCCGTGGGTTTAGCAGGGGATAAAGTGAATGTAAGTTGCAGCATTAAAAGCGGTTTCCAATGAACAAATAATTGTTTGGAGTGTAGCCGTGGGTTTAGCAGGGGATAAAGTGAATGTAAGTTGCAGCATTAAAAGCGGTTTCCAATGAACAAATAATTGTTTGGAGTGTAGCCGTGGGTTTAGCAGGGGATAAAGTGAATGTAAGTTGCAGCATTAAAAGCGGTTTCCAATGAACAAATAATTGTTTGGAGTGTAGCCGTGGGTTTAGCAGGGGATAAAGTGAATGTAAGTTGCAGCATTAAAAGCGGTTTCCAATGAACAAATAATTGTTTGGAGTGTAGCCGTGGGTTTAGCAGGGGATAAAGTGAATGTAAGTTGCAGCATTAAAAGCGGTTTCCAATGAACAAATAATTGTTTGGAGTGTAGCCGTGGGTTTAGCAGGGGATAAAGTGAATGTAAGTTGCAGCATTAAAAGCGGTTTCCAATGAACAAATAATTGTTTGGAGTGTAGCCGTGGGTTTAGCAGGGGATAAAGTGAATGTAAGTTGCAGCATTAAAAGCGGTTTCCAATGAACAAATAATTGTTTGGAGTGTAGCCGTGGGTTTAGCAGGGGATAAAGTGAATGTAAGTTGCAGCATTAAAAGCGGTTTCCAATGAACAAATAATTGTTTGGAGTGTAGCCGTGGGTTTAGCAGGGGATAAAGTGAATGTAAGTTGCAGCATTAAAAGCGGTTTCCAATGAACAAATAATTGTTTGGAGTGTAGCCGTGGGTTTAGCAGGGGATAAAGTGAATGTAAGTTGCAGCATTAAAAGCGGTTTCCAATGAACAAATAATTGTTTGGAGTGTAGCCGTGGGTTTAGCAGGGGATAAAGTGAATGTAAGTTGCAGCATTAAAAGCGGTTTCCAATCAACAAATAATTGTTTGGAGTGTAGCCGTGGGTTTAGCAGGGGATAAAGTGAATGTAAGTTGCAGCATTAAAAGCGGTTTCCAATGAACAAATAATTGTTTGGGTTATAGCCGTCTGCTTAGCAGTGGATAAAGTGAATGTAAGTTGCAGCATAACAGCAGTTTCAAATGAAAAAATAAGCGTTTGGGTTATAGATGTCTGCTTAACCTTGGATAAAGTGAATGTAAAGGCAGCATAACAGCAGTTTCAAATGAACAAATAATCGTTTGGGTTATAGCCGTCTGCTTAGCAGTGGATAAAGTGAATGTAAGTTGCAGCATAACAGCAGTTTCAAATGAAAAAATAAGCGTTTGGGTTATAGATGTCTGCTTAACCTTGGATAAAGTGAATGTAAAGGCAGCATAACAGCAGTTTCAAATGAAAAAATAATCGTTTGGGTTATAGCCGTCTACTTAGCAGTGGATAAAGTGAATGTAAGTTGCAGCATAACAGCAGTTTCAAATGAAAAAATAAGCGTTTGGGTTATAGATGTCTGCTTAGCAGTGGATAAAGTGAATGTAAGTTGCAGCATAACAGCAGTTTCAAATGAAAAAATAAGCGTTTGGGTTATAGCCGTCTGCTTAGCAGTGGATAAAGTGAATGTAAGTTGCAGCATAACAGCAGTTTCAAATGAAAAAATAAGCGTTTGGGTTATAGATGTCTGCTTAACATTGGATAAAGTGAATGTAAAGGCAGCATAACAGCAGTTTCAAATGAACAAATAATCGTTTGGGTTATAGCCGTCTGCTTAGCAGTGGATAAAGTGAATGTAAGTTGCAGCATAACAGCAGTTTCAAATGAAAAAATAAGCGTTTGGGTTATAGATGTCTGCTTAATCTTGGATAAAGTGAATGTAAGTTGCAGCATAACAGCAGTTTCAAATGAACAAATAATCGTTTGGGTTATAGCCGTCTGCTTAGGCTTGGATAAAGTGACTGTCAGTTGCAACATAACAGTAGTTTCAAATGAACAAATAATCGTTTGGGTTATAGCCGTCTGCTTAGCAGTGGATAAAGTGAATGTAAGTTGCAGCATAACAGCAGTTTCAAATGAACAAATAATCGTTTGGGTTATAGCCGTCTGCTTAGGCTTGGATAAAGTGAATGTAAGTTGCAGCATAACAGCAGTTTCAAATGAACAAATAATCGTTTGGGTTATAGCCGTCTTCTTAGCAGTGGATAAAGGGAATGTAAGTTGCAGCATAACAGCAGTTTTAAATGAAAAAATAAGCGTTTGGGTTATAGCCGTCTGCTTAGGCTTGTATAAAGTGACTGTCAGTTGCAGCATAACAGCAGTTTCAAATGAAAAAATAATCGATTGGGTTATAGCCGGCTGCTTAGCCTTGGATTAAGTGACTGTCATTGTCAGCATAACAGCAGTTTCAAATGAACAAATAATCGTTTGGGTTATAGCCGTCTGCTTAGCAGTGGATAAAGTGAATGTAAGTTGCAGCATAACAGCAGTTTCAAATGAAAAAATAAGCGTTTGGGTTATAGCCGTCTGCTTAGCAGTGGATAAAGTGAATGTAAGTTGCAGCATAACAGCAGTTTCAAATGAAAAAATAAGCGTTTGGGTTATAGATGTCCGCTTAGCAGTGGATAAAGTGAATGTAAGTTGCAGCATAACAGCAGTTTCAAATGAAAAAATAAGCGTTTGGGTTATAGCCGTCTGCTTAGCAGTGGATAAAGTGAATGTAAGTTGCAGCATAACAGCAGTTTCAAATGAAAAAATAAGCGTTTGGGTTATAGATGTCTGCTTAACCTTGGATAAAGTGAATGTAAAGGCAGCATAACAGCAGTTTCAAATGAACAAATAATCGTTTGGGTTATAGCCGTCTGCTTAGCAGTGGATAAAGTGAATGTAAGTTGCAGCATAACAGCAGTTTCAAATGAAAAAATAAGCGTTTGGGTTATAGATGTCTGCTTAATCTTGGATAAAGTGAATGTAAGTTGCAGCATAACAGCAGTTTCAAATGAACAAATAATCGTTTGGGTTATAGCCGTCTGCTTAGGCTTGGATAAAGTGACTGTCAGTTGCAGCATAACAGCAGTTTCAAATGAAAAAATAATCGTTTGGGTTATAGCCGTCTGCTTAGCCTTGGATAAAGTGAATGTAAGTTGCAGCATAACAGCAGTTTCAAATGAAAAAATAATCGTTTGGGTTATAGCCGTCTGCTTAGCTTTAGATAAAGTGAATGTAAGTTGCAGCATAACAGCAGTTTCAAATGAACAAATAATCGTTTGGGTTATAGCCGTCTGCTTAGCAGTGGATAAAGTGAATGTCAGTTGCAGCATAACAGCAGTTTCAAATGAACAAATAATCGTTTGGGTTATAGCCGTCTGCTTAGCAGTGGATAAAGTGAATGTAAGTTGCAGCATAACAGCAGTTTCAAAGGAAAAAATAATCGTTTGGATTATAGCCGTCTGCTTAGCCTTGGATAAAGTGACTGTCAGTTGCAGCATAATAGCAGTTTCAAATGAAAAAAATAATCGTTTGGGTTATAGCCGTCTGCTTAGCAGTGGATAAAGTGAATGTAAGTTGCCGCATAATAGCATTTTACAATGAACAAATAAGCGTTTGGGTTATAGATGTCTGCTAAGCAGTGGATAAAGTGAATGTAAGTTGCCGCATAACAGCAGTTTCCAATGAACAAATAAGCGTTTGGGTTATAGATGTCTGCTAAGCAGTGGATAAAGTGAATGTAAGTGGCTGCATAACAGCAGTTTCCAATGAACAAATAAGCGTTTGGGTTATAGATGTGTGCTAAGCAGTGGATAAAGTGAATGTAAGTTGCTGCATAACAGCAGTTTCCAATGAACAAATAAGCGTTTGGGTTATAGATGTCTGCTAAGCAGTGGATAAAGTGAATGTAAGTTGCCGCATAACAGCAGTTTCCAATGAACAAATAAGCGTTTGGGTTATAGATGTCTGCTAAGCAGATGATGAAGTGAATGTAAGTTGCCGCATAACAGCAGTTTTCAATGAAAAATAAGCGTTTGGGTTATAGATGTCTGCTAAGCAGATGATGAAGTGAATGTAAGTTGCCGCATAACAGCAGTTTTCAATGAACAAATAAGCGTTTGGGTTATAGATGTCTGCTAAGCAGTGGATAAAGTGAATGTAAGTTGCCGCATAACAGCAGTTTCCAATGAACAAATAAGCGTTTGGGTTATAGATGTCTGCTAAGCATATGATGAAGTGAATGTAAGTTGCTGCATAACAGCAGTTTCTAATAAACAAATAAGCGTTTGGGTTATAGATGTCTGCTAAGCAGTGGATAAAGTGAATGTAAGTTGCCGCATAACAGCAGTTTCCAATGAACAAATAAGCGTTTGGGTTATAGATGTCTTCTAAGCAGTGGATGAAGTGAATGTAAGTTGCCGCATAACAGCAGTTTCCAATGAACAAATAAGCGTTTGGGTTATAGATGTCTTCTAAGCAGTGGATAAAGTGAATGTAAGTTGCCGCATAACAGCAGTTTCCAATGAACAAATAAGCGTTTGGGTTATAGATGTCTGCTTAATCTTGGATAAAGTGAATGTAAGTTGCAGCATAACAGCAGTTTCAAATGAACAAATAATCGTTTGGGTTATAGCCGTCTGCTTAGGCTTGGATAAAGTGACTGTCAGTTGCAGCATAACAGCAGTTTCAAATGAAAAAATAATCGTTTGGGTTATAGCCGTCTGCTTAGCCTTGGATAAAGTGAATGTAAGTTGCAGCATAACAGCAGTTTCAAATGAAAAAATAATCGTTTGGGTTATAGCCGTCTGCTTAGCTTTAGATAAAGTGAATGTAAGTTGCAGCATAACAGCAGTTTCAAATGAACAAATAATCGTTTGGGTTATAGCCGTCTGCTTAGCAGTGGATAAAGTGAATGTCAGTTGCAGCATAACAGCAGTTTCAAATGAACAAATAATCGTTTGGGTTATAGCCGTCTGCTTAGCAGTGGATAAAGTGAATGTAAGTTGCAGCATAACAGCAGTTTCAAATGAAAAAATAATCGTTTGGATTATAGCCGTCTGCTTAGCCTTGGATAAAGTGACTGTCAGTTGCAGCATAATAGCAGTTTCAAATGAAAAAAATAATCGTTTGGGTTATAGCCGTCTGCTTAGCAGTGGATAAAGTGAATGTAAGTTGCCGCATAATAGCATTTTACAATGAACAAATAAGCGTTTGGGTTATAGATGTCTGCTAAGCAGTGGATAAAGTGAATGTAAGTTGCCGCATAACAGCAGTTTCCAATGAACAAATAAGCGTTTGGGTTATAGATGTCTGCTAAGCAGTGGATAAAGTGAATGTAAGTGGCTGCATAACAGCAGTTTCCAATGAACAAATAAGCGTTTGGGTTATAGATGTGTGCTAAGCAGTGGATAAAGTGAATGTAAGTTGCTGCATAACAGCAGTTTCCAATGAACAAATAAGCGTTTGGGTTATAGATGTCTGCTAAGCAGTGGATAAAGTGAATGTAAGTTGCCGCATAACAGCAGTTTCCAATGAACAAATAAGCGTTTGGGTTATAGATGTCTGCTAAGCAGTGGATAAAGTGAATGTAAGTTGCTGCATAACAGCAGTTTCCAATGAACCAATAAGCGTTTGGGTTATAGATGTCTGCTAAGCAGTGGATAAAGTGAATGTAAGTTGCCGCATAACAGCAGTTTCCAATGAACAAATAAGCGTTTGGGTTATAGATGTCTGCTAAGCAGATGATGAAGTGAATGTAAGTTGCCGCATAACAGCAGTTTTCAATGAAAAATAAGCGTTTGGGTTATAGATGTCTGCTAAGCAGATGATGAAGTGAATGTAAGTTGCCGCATAACAGCAGTTTTCAATGAACAAATAAGCGTTTGGGTTATAGATGTCTGCTAAGCAGTGGATAAAGTGAATGTAAGTTGCCGCATAACAGCAGTTTCCAATGAACAAATAAGCGTTTGGGTTATAGATGTCTGCTAAGCATATGATGAAGTGAATGTAAGTTGCTGCATAACAGCAGTTTCTAATAAACAAATAAGCGTTTGGGTTATAGATGTCTGCTAAGCAGTGGATAAAGTGAATGTAAGTTGCCGCATAACAGCAGTTTCCAATGAACAAATAAGCGTTTGGGTTATAGATGTCTGCTAAGCAGTGGATGAAGTGAATGTAAGTTGCCGCATAACAGCAGTTTCCAATGAACAAATAAGCGTTTGGGTTATAGATGTCTTCTAAGCAGTGGATAAAGTGAATGTAAGTTGCCGCATAACAGCAGTTTCCAATGAACAAATAAGCGTTTAGGTTATAGATGTCTGCTAAGCAGTGGTTAAAGTGAATGTAAATTGCAGCATAACAGCAGTTTCAAATGAACCAATAATCGTTTAGGTTATAGCCTTCTGCTTAGCCTTGGATAAAGTGAATGTAAGTTGCCCCATAACAGCAGTTTCCAATGAACAAATAAGCGTTTGGGTTATAGATGTCTGCTAAGCAGTGGATAAAGTGAATGTAAGTCTCCGCATAACATCAGTTTCCAACGAACAAATAAGCGTTTGGGTTATAGATGTCTGCTAAGCAGTGGATAAAGTGAATGTAAGTTGCCGCATAACAGCAGTTTCCAATGAACAAATAAGCGTTTGGGTTATAGATGTCTGCTAAGCAGTGGATAAAGTGAATGTAAGTTGCTGCATTACAGCAGTTTCCAATGAACAAATAAGCGTTTGGGTTATAGATGTGTGCTAAGCAGTGGATAAAGTGAATGTAAGTTGCTGCATAACAGCAGTTTCCAATGAACAAATAAGCGTTTGGGTTATAGATGTCTGCTAAGCAGTGGATAAAGTGAATGTAAGTTGCCGCATAACAGCAGTTTCCAATGAACAAATAAGCGTTTGGGTTATAGATGTCTGCTAAGCAGTGGATAAAGTGAATGTAAGTTGTTGCATAACAGCAGTTTCCAATGAACCAATAAGCGTTTGGGTTATAGATGTCTGCTAAGCAGTGGATAAAGTGAATGTAAGTTGCCGCATAACAGCAGTTTCCAATGAACAAATAAGCGTTTGGGTTATAGATGTCTGCTAAGCAGATGATGAAGTGAATGTAAGTTGCCGCATAACAGCAGTTTTCAATGAAAAATAAGCGTTTGGGTTATAGATGTCTGCTAAGCAGATGATGAAGTGAATGTAAGTTGCCGCATAACAGCAGTTTTCAATGAACAAATAAGCGTTTGGGTTATAGATGTCTGCTAAGCAGTGGATAAAGTGAATGTAAGTTGCCGCATAACAGCAGTTTCCAATGAACAAATAAGCGTTTGGGTTATAGATGTCTGCTAAGCATATGATGAAGTGAATATAAGTTGCCGCATAACAGCAGTTTCCAATGAATAAATAAGCGTTTGGGTTATAGATGTCTGCTAAGCAGTGGATAAAGTGATTGTAAGTTGCCGCATAACAGCAGTTTCCAATGAACAAATAATCGTTTGGGTTATAGATGTCTTCTTAGCAGTGGATAAAGTGAATGTACGTTGCAGCATAACAGCAGTTTCCAATGAATAAATAAGCGTTTGGGTTATAGATGTCTGCTTAGCAGTGGATAAAGTGAATGTAAGTTGCCGCATAACAGCAGTTTCCAATGAACAAATAAGCGTTTGGGTTATAGATGTCTGCTAAGCATATGATGAAGTGAATGTAAGTTGCAGCATAACAGCAGTTTCCAATGAATAAATAAGCGTTTGGGTTATAGATGTCTGCTAAGCAGTGGATAAAGTGATTGTAAGTTGCCGCATAACAGCAGTTTCCAATGAATAAATAAGCGTTTGGGTTATAGATGTCTGCTTAGCAGTGGATAAAGTGAATGTAAGTTGCAGCATAACAGCAGTTTCCAATGAACAAATAAGCGTTTGGGTTATAGATATCTGCTAAGCAGTGGATAAAGTGAATGTAAGTTGCCGCATAACAGCAGTTTCCAACAAACAAATAAGCGTTTGGGTTATAGATGTCTGCTAAGCAGTGGATGAAGTGAATGTAAGTTGCAGCATAACAGCAGTTTCCAATGCACAAACCAGCGTTTGCGTAATAGATGTCTGCTAAGAAGTGGATAAAGTGAATGTAAGTTGCCGCATAATAGCATTTTACAATGAACAAATAAGCGTTTGGGTTATAGATGTCTGCTAAGCAGTGGATAAAGTGAATGTAAGTTGCCGCATAACAGCAGTTTCCAATGAACAAATAAGCGTTTGGGTTATAGATGTCTGCTAAGCAGTGGATAAAGTGAATGTAAGTTGCTGCATTACAGCAGTTTCCAATGAACAAATAAGCGTTTGGGTTATAGATGTGTGCTAAGACGTGGATAAAGTGAATGTAAGTTGCTGCATAACAGCAGTTTCCAATGAACAAATAAGCGTTTGGGTTATAGATGTCTGCTAAGCAGTGGATAAAGTGAATGTAAGTTGCCGCATAACAGCAGTTTCCAATGAACAAATAAGCGTTTGGGTTATAGATGTCTGCTAAGCAGTGGATAAAGTGAATGTAAGTTGTTGCATAACAGCAGTTTCCAATGAACCAATAAGCGTTTGGGTTATAGATGTCTGCTAAGCAGTGGATAAAGTGAATGTAAGTTGCCGCATAACAGCAGTTTCCAATGAACAAATAAGCGTTTGGGTTATAGATGTCTGCTAAGCAGATGATGAAGTGAATGTAAGTTGCCGCATAACAGCAGTTTTCAATGAAAAATAAGCGTTTGGGTTATAGATGTCTGCTAAGCAGATGATGAAGTGAATGTAAGTTGCCGCATAACAGCAGTTTTCAATGAACAAATAAGCGTTTGGGTTATAGATGTCTGCTAAGCAGTGGATAAAGTGAATGTAAGTTGCCGCATAACAGCAGTTTCCAATGAACAAATAAGCGTTTGGGTTATAGATGTCTGCTAAGCATATGATGAAGTGAATGTAAGTTGCCGCATAACAGCAGTTTCCAATGAATAAATAAGCGTTTGGGTTATAGATGTCTGCTAAGCAGTGGATAAAGTGATTGTAAGTTGCCGCATAACAGCAGTTTCCAATGAACAAATAATCGTTTGGGTTATAGATGTCTTCTTAGCAGTGGATAAAGTGAATGTACGTTGCAGCATAACAGCAGTTTCCAATGAATAAATAAGCGTTTGGGTTATAGATGTCTGCTTAGCAGTGGATAAAGTGAATGTAAGTTGCCGCATAACAGCAGTTTCCAATGAACAAATAAGCGTTTGGGTTATAGATGTCTGCTAAGCATATGATGAAGTGAATGTAAGTTGCAGCATAACAGCAGTTTCCAATGAATAAATAAGCGTTTGGGTTATAGATGTCTGCTAAGCAGTGGATAAAGTGATTGTAAGTTGCCGCATAACAGCAGTTTCCAATGAATAAATAAGCGTTTGGGTTATAGATGTCTGCTTAGCAGTGGATAAAGTGAATGTAAGTTGCAGCATAACAGCAGTTTCCAATGAACAAATAAGCGTTTGGGTTATAGATATCTGCTAAGCAGTGGATAAAGTGAATGTAAGTTGCCGCATAACAGCAGTTTCCAATGAACAAATAAGCGTTTGGGTTATAGATGTCTGCTAAGCAGTGGATAAAGTTAATGTAAGTTGCCGCATAACAGCAGTTTCCAATGAACAAATAAGCCTTTGGGTTATAGATGTCTTCTTAGCAGTGGATAAAGTGAATGTACGTTGCAGCATAACAGCAGTTTCCAATGAATAAATAAGCGTTTGGGTTATAGATGTCTGCTTAGCAGTGGATAAAGTGAATGTAAGTTGCCGCATAACAGCAGTTTCCAATGAACAAATAAGCGTTTGGGTTATAGATGTCTGCTAAGCATATGATGAAGTGAATGTAAGTTGCAGCATAACAGCAGTTTCCAATGAATAAATAAGCGTTTGGGTTATAGATGTCTGCTTAGCAGTGGATAAAGTGAATGTAAGTTGCAGCATAACAGCAGTTTCCAATGAACAAATAAGCGTTTGGGTTATAGATATCTGCTAAGCAGTGGATAAAGTGAATGTAAGTTGCCGCATAACAGCAGTTTCCAATGAACAAATAAGCGTTTGGGTTATAGATGTCTGCTAAGCAGTGGATAAAGTTAATGTAAGTTGCCGCATAACAGCTATTTCCAATGAACAAATAAGCCTTTGGGTTATAGATGTCTGCTAAGCAGTGGATAAAGTGAATGTAAGTTGCCGCATAACAGCAGTTTCCAATGAACAAATAAGCGTTTGGGTTATAGATGTCTGCTAAGCATATGATGAAGTGAATGTAAGTTGCAGCATAACAGCAGTTTCCAATGAATAAATAAGCGTTTGGGTTATAGATGTCTGCTAAGCAGTGGATAAAGTGATTGTAAGTTGCCGCATAACAGCAGTTTCCAATGAATAAATAAGCGTTTGGGTTATAGATGTCTGCTTAGCAGTGGATAAAGTGAATGTAAGTTGCAGCATAACAGCAGTTTCCAATGAACAAATAAGCGTTTGGGTTATAGATATCTGCTAAGCAGTGGATAAAGTGAATGTAAGTTGCCGCATAACAGCAGTTTCCAATGAACAAATAAGCGTTTGGGTTATAGATGTCTGCTAAGCATATGATGAAGTGAATGTAAGTTGCTGCATAACAGCAGTTTCTAATGAACAAATAAGCGTTTGGGTTATAGATGTCTGCTAAGCAGTGGATAAAGTGAATGTAAGTTGCCGCATAACAGCAGTTTCCAATGAACAAATAAGCGTTTGGGTTATAGATGTCTGCTAAGCAGTGGATGAAGTGAATGTAAGTTACCGCATAACAGCAGTTTCCAATGAACAAATAAGCGTTTGGGTTATAGATGTCTTCTAAGCAGTGGATAAAGTGAATGTAAGTTGCCGCATAACAGCAGTTTCCAATGAACAAATAAGCGTTTAGGTTATAGATGTCTGCTAAGCAGTGGTTAAAGTGAATGTAAATTGCAGCATAACAGCAGTTTCAAATGAACCAATAATCGTTTAGGTTATAGCCTTCTGCTTAGCCTTGGATAAAGTGAATGTAAGTTGCCCCATAACAGCAGTTTCCAATGAACAAATAAGCGTTTGGGTTATAGATGTCTGCTAAGCAGTGGATAAAGTGAATGTAAGTCTCCGCATAACATCAGTTTCCAACGAACAAATAAGCGTTTGGGTTATAGATGTCTGCTAAGCAGTGGATAAAGTGAATGTAAGTTGCCGCATAACAGCAGTTTCCAATGAACAAATAAGCGTTTGGGTTATAGATGTCTGCTAAGCAGTTGATAAAGTGAATGTAAGTTGCCGCATAACAGCAGTTTCCAACAAACAAATAAGCGTTTGGGTTATAGATGTCTGCTAAGCAGTGGATGAAGTGAATGTAAGTTGCAGCATAACAGCAGTTTCCAATGCACAAATAAGCGTTTGCGTAATAGATGTCTGCTAAGCAGTGGATAAAGTGAATGTAAGTTGCCGCATAATAGCATTTTACAATGAACAAATAAGCGATTGGGTTATAGATGTCTGCTAAGCAGTGGATAAAGTGAATGTAAGTTGCCGCATAACAGCAGTTTCCAATGAACAAATAAGCGTTTGGGTTATAGATGTCTGCTAAGCAGTGGATAAAGTGAATGTAAGTTGCTGCATTACAGCAGTTTCTAATGAACAAATAAGCGTTTGGGTTATAGATGTGTGCTAAGCAGTGGATAAAGTGAATGTAAGTTGCTGCATAACAGCAGTTTCCAATGAACAAATAAGCGTTTGGGTTATAGATGTCTGCTAAGCAGTGGATAAAGTGAATGTAAGTTGCCGCATAACAGCAGTTTCCAATGAACAAATAAGCGTTTGGGTTATAGATGTCTGCTAAGCAGTGGATAAAGTGAATGTAAGTTGTTGCATAACAGCAGTTTCCAATGAACCAATAAGCGTTTGGGTTATAGATGTCTGCTAAGCAGTGGATAAAGTGAATGTAAGTTGCCGCATAACAGCAGTTTCCAATGAACAAATAAGCGTTTGGGTTATAGATGTCTGCTAAGCAGATGATGAAGTGAATGTAAGTTGCTGCATAACAGCAGTTTTCAATGAAAAATAAGCGTTTGGGTTATAGATGTCTGCTAAGCAGATGATGAAGTGAATGTAAGTTGCCGCATAACAGCAGTTTTCAATGAACAAATAAGCGTTTGGGTTATAGATGTCTGCTAAGCAGTGGATAAAGTGAATGTAAGTTGCCGCATAACAGCAGTTTCCAATGAACAAATAAGCGTTTGGGTTATAGATGTCTGCTAAGCATATGATGAAGTGAATGTAAGTTGCCGCATAACAGCAGTTTCCAATGAATAAATAAGCGTTTGGGTTATAGATGTCTGCTAAGCAGTGGATAAAGTGATTGTAAGTTGCCGCATAACAGCAGTTTCCAATGAACAAATAATCGTTTGGGTTATAGATGTCTTCTTAGCAGTGGATAAAGTGAATGTACGTTGCAGCATAACAGCAGTTTCCAATGAATAAATAAGCGTTTGGGTTATAGATGTCTGCTTAGCAGTGGATAAAGTGAATGTAAGTTGCCGCATAACAGCAGTTTCCAATGAACAAATAAGCGTTTGGGTTATAGATGTCTGCTAAGCATATGATGAAGTGAATGTAAGTTGCAGCATAACAGCAGTTTCCAATGAATAAATAAGCGTTTGGGTTATAGATGTCTGCTAAGCAGTGGATAAAGTGATTGTAAGTTGCCGCATAACAGCAGTTTCCAATGAATAAATAAGCGTTTGGGTTATAGATGTCTGCTTAGCAGTGGATAAAGTGAATGTAAGTTGCAGCATAACAGCAGTTTCCAATGAACAAATAAGCGTTTGGGTTATAGATATCTGCTAAGCAGTGGATAAAGTGAATGTAAGTTGCCGCATAACAGCAGTTTCCAACAAACAAATAAGCGTTTGGGTTATAGATATCTGCTAAGCAGTGGATAAAGTGAATGTAAGTTGCCGCATAACAGCAGTTTCCAATGAACAAATAAGCGTTTGGGTTATAGATGTCTGCTAAGCAGTGGATAAAGTTAATGTAAGTTGCCGCATAACAGCTATTTCCAATGAACAAATAAGCCTTTGGGTTATAGATGTCTGCTAAGCAGTGGATAAAGTGAATGTAAGTTGCCGCATAACAGCAGTTTCCAATGAACAAATAAGCGTTTGGGTTATAGATGTCTGCTAAGCATATGATGAAGTGAATGTAAGTTGCAGCATAACAGCAGTTTCCAATGAATAAATAAGCGTTTGGGTTATAGATGTCTGCTAAGCAGTGGATAAAGTGATTGTAAGTTGCCGCATAACAGCAGTTTCCAATGAATAAATAAGCGTTTGGGTTATAGATGTCTGCTTAGCAGTGGATAAAGTGAATGTAAGTTGCAGCATAACAGCAGTTTCCAATGAACAAATAAGCGTTTGGGTTATAGATATCTGCTAAGCAGTGGATAAAGTGAATGTAAGTTGCCGCATAACAGCAGTTTCCAATGAACAAATAAGCGTTTGGGTTATAGATGTCTGCTAAGCATATGATGAAGTGAATGTAAGTTGCTGCATAACAGCAGTTTCTAATGAACAAATAAGCGTTTGGGTTATAGATGTCTGCTAAGCAGTGGATAAAGTGAATGTAAGTTGCCGCATAACAGCAGTTTCCAATGAACAAATAAGCGTTTGGGTTATAGATGTCTGCTAAGCAGTGGATGAAGTGAATGTAAGTTACCGCATAACAGCAGTTTCCAATGAACAAATAAGCGTTTGGGTTATAGATGTCTTCTAAGCAGTGGATAAAGTGAATGTAAGTTGCCGCATAACAGCAGTTTCCAATGAACAAATAAGCGTTTAGGTTATAGATGTCTGCTAAGCAGTGGTTAAAGTGAATGTAAATTGCAGCATAACAGCAGTTTCAAATGAACCAATAATCGTTTAGGTTATAGCCTTCTGCTTAGCCTTGGATAAAGTGAATGTAAGTTGCCCCATAACAGCAGTTTCCAATGAACAAATAAGCGTTTTGGTTATAGATGTCTGCTAAGCAGTGGATAAAGTGAATGTAAGTCTCCGCATAACATCAGTTTCCAACGAACAAATAAGCGTTTGGGTTATAGATGTCTGCTAAGCAGTGGATAAAGTGAATGTAAGTTGCCGCATAACAGCAGTTTCCAATGAACAAATAAGCGTTTGGGTTATAGATGTCTGCTAAGCAGTTGATAAAGTGAATGTAAGTTGCCGCATAACAGCAGTTTCCAACAAACAAATAAGCGTTTGGGTTATAGATGTCTGCTAAGCAGTGGATGAAGTGAATGTAAGTTGCAGCATAACAGCAGTTTCCAATGCACAAATAAGCGTTTGCGTAATAGATGTCTGCTAAGCAGTGGATAAAGTGAATGTAAGTTGCCGCATAATAGCATTTTACAATGAACAAATAAGCGATTGGGTTATAGATGTCTGCTAAGCAGTGGATAAAGTGAATGTAAGTTGCCGCATAACAGCAGTTTCCAATGAACAAATAAGCGTTTGGGTTATAGATGTCTGCTAAGCAGTGGATAAAGTGAATGTAAGTTGCTGCATTACAGCAGTTTCTAATGAACAAATAAGCGTTTGGGTTATAGATGTGTGCTAAGCAGTGGATAAAGTGAATGTAAGTTGCTGCATAACAGCAGTTTCCAATGAACAAATAAGCGTTTGGGTTATAGATGTCTGCTAAGCAGTGGATAAAGTGAATGTAAGTTGCCGCATAACAGCAGTTTCCAATGAACAAATAAGCGTTTGGGTTATAGATGTCTGCTAAGCAGTGGATAAAGTGAATGTAAGTTGTTGCATAACAGCAGTTTCCAATGAACCAATAAGCGTTTGGGTTATAGATGTCTGCTAAGCAGTGGATAAAGTGAATGTAAGTTGCCGCATAACAGCAGTTTCCAATGAACAAATAAGCGTTTGGGTTATAGATGTCTGCTAAGCAGATGATGAAGTGAATGTAAGTTGCTGCATAACAGCAGTTTTCAATGAAAAATAAGCGTTTGGGTTATAGATGTCTGCTAAGCAGATGATGAAGTGAATGTAAGTTGCCGCATAACAGCAGTTTTCAATGAACAAATAAGCGTTTGGGTTATAGATGTCTGCTAAGCAGTGGATAAAGTGAATGTAAGTTGCCGCATAACAGCAGTTTCCAATGAACAAATAAGCGTTTGGGTTATAGATGTCTGCTAAGCATATGATGAAGTGAATGTAAGTTGCCGCATAACAGCAGTTTCCAATGAATAAATAAGCGTTTGGGTTATAGATGTCTGCTAAGCAGTGGATAAAGTGATTGTAAGTTGCCGCATAACAGCAGTTTCCAATGAACAAATAATCGTTTGGGTTATAGATGTCTTCTTAGCAGTGGATAAAGTGAATGTACGTTGCAGCATAACAGCAGTTTCCAATGAATAAATAAGCGTTTGGGTTATAGATGTCTGCTTAGCAGTGGATAAAGTGAATGTAAGTTGCCGCATAACAGCAGTTTCCAATGAACAAATAAGCGTTTGGGTTATAGATGTCTGCTAAGCATATGATGAAGTGAATGTAAGTTGCAGCATAACAGCAGTTTCCAATGAATAAATAAGCGTTTGGGTTATAGATGTCTGCTAAGCAGTGGATAAAGTGATTGTAAGTTGCCGCATAACAGCAGTTTCCAATGAATAAATAAGCGTTTGGGTTATAGATGTCTGCTTAGCAGTGGATAAAGTGAATGTAAGTTGCAGCATAACAGCAGTTTCCAATGAACAAATAAGCGTTTGGGTTATAGATATCTGCTAAGCAGTGGATAAAGTGAATGTAAGTTGCCGCATAACAGCAGTTTCCAACAAACAAATAAGCGTTTGGGTTATAGATGTCTGCTAAGCAGTGGATGAAGTGAATGTAAGTTGCCGCATAACAGCAGTTTTCAATGAAAAATAAGCGTTTGGGTTATAGATGTCTGCTAAGCAGATGATGAAGTGAATGTAAGTTGCCGCATAACAGCAGTTTCCAATGCACAAATAAGCGTTTGCGTAATAGATGTCTGCTAAGCAGTGGATAAAGTGAATGTAAGTTGCCGCATAATAGCATTTTACAATGAACAAATAAGCGTTTGGGTTATAGATGTCTGCTAAGCAGTGGATAAAGTGAATGTAAGTTGCCGCATAACAGCAGTTTCCAATGAACAAATAAGCGTTTGGGTTATAGATGTCTGCTAAGCAGTGGATAAAGTGAATGTAAGTTGCTGCATTACAGCAGTTTCCAATGAACAAATAAGCGTTTGGGTTATAGATGTGTGCTAAGCAGTGGATAAAGTGAATGTAAGTTGCTGCATAACAGCAGTTTCCAATGAACAAATAAGCGTTTGGGTTATAGATGTCTGCTAAGCAGTGGATAAAGTGAATGTAAGTTGCCGCATAACAGCAGTTTCCAATGAACAAATAAGCGTTTGGGTTATAGATGTCTGCTAAGCAGTGGATAAAGTGAATGTAAGTTGTTGCATAACAGCAGTTTCCAATGAACCAATAAGCGTTTGGGTTATAGATGTCTGCTAAGCAGTGGATAAAGTGAATGTAAGTTGCCGCATAACAGCAGTTTCCAATGAACAAATAAGCGTTTGGGTTATAGATGTCTGCTAAGCAGATGATGAAGTGAATGTAAGTTGCCGCATAACAGCAGTTTTCAATGAAAAATAAGCGTTTGGGTTATAGATGTCTGCTAAGCAGATGATGAAGTAAATGTAAGTTGCCGCATAACAGCAGTTTTCAATGAACAAATAAGCGTTTGGGTTATAGATGTCTGCTAAGCAGTGGATAAAGTGAATGTAAGTTGCCGCATAACAGCAGTTTCCAATGAACAAATAAGCGTTTGGGTTATAGATGTCTGCTAAGCATATGATGAAGTGAATGTAAGTTGCCGCATAACAGCAGTTTCCAATGAATAAATAAGCGTTTGGGTTATAGATGTCTGCTAAGCAGTGGATAAAGTGATTGTAAGTTGCCGCATAACAGCAGTTTCCAATGAACAAATAATCGTTTGGGTTATAGATGTCTTCTTAGCAGTGGATAAAGTGAATGTACGTTGCAGCATAACAGCAGTTTCCAATGAATAAATAAGCGTTTGGGTTATAGATGTCTGCTTAGCAGTGGATAAAGTGAATGTAAGTTGCCGCATAACAGCAGTTTCCAATGAACAAATAAGCGTTTGGGTTATAGATGTCTGCTAAGCATATGATGAAGTGAATGTAAGTTGCAGCATAACAGCAGTTTCCAATGAATAAATAAGCGTTTGGGTTATAGATGTCTGCTAAGCAGTGGATAAAGTGATTGTAAGTTGCCGCATAACAGCAGTTTCCAATGAATAAATAAGCGTTTGGGTTATAGATGTCTGCTTAGCAGTGGATAAAGTGAATGTAAGTTGCAGCATAACAGCAGTTTCCAATGAACAAATAAGCGTTTGGGTTATAGATATCTGCTAAGCAGTAGATAAAGTGAATGTAAGTTGCCGCATAACAGCAGTTTCCAATGAACAAATAAGCGTTTGGGTTATAGATGTCTGCTAAGCAGTGGATAAAGTTAATGTAAGTTGCCGCATAACAGCTATTTCCAATGAACAAATAAGCCTTTGGTGTTATAGATGTCTGCTAAGCAGTGGATAAAGGGAATGTAAGTTGCCGCATAACAGCAGTTTCCAATGAACAAATAAGCGTTTGGGTTATAGATGTCTGCTTAGCAGTGGATAAAGTGAATGTAAGTTGCCGCATAACAGCAGTTTCTAATGAACAAATAAGCGTTTGGGTTATAGATGTCTGCTAAGCAGTGGATAAAGTGAATGTAAGTTGCCGCATAACAGCAGTTTCCAATGAACAAATAAGCCTTTGGGTTATAGATGTCTGCTAAGCAGTGGATAAAGTGAATGTAAGTTGCCGCATAACAGCAGTTTCCAATGAACAAATAAGCGTTTGGGTTATAGATGTCTGCTAAGCAGTGGATAAAGTGAATGTAAGTTGCCGCATAACAGCAGTTTCCAATGAACAAATAAGCGTTTGGGTTATAGATGTCTGCTAAGCAGTGGATAAAGTGAATGTAAGTTGCCGCATAACAGCAGTTTCCAATGAACAAATAAGCGTTTTGGTTATAGATGTCTGCTAAGCAGTGGATAAAGTGAATGTAAGTTGCCGCATAACAGCAGTTTCTAATGAACAAATAAGCCTTTGAGTTATAGATGACTGCTAAGCAGTGGATAAAGTGAATGTAAGTAGCTGCATAACAGCAGTTTCCAATGAACAAATAAGCGTTTGGGTTATAGATGTCTGCTAAGCAGTGGATAAAGTGAATGTAAGTTGCCGCATAACAGCAGTTTCTAATGAACAAATAAGCCTTTGAGTTATAGATGACTGCTAAGCAGTGGATAAAGTGAATGTAAGTTGCCGCATAACAGCAGTTTCCAATGAACAAATAAGCCTTTGGGTTATAGATGTCTGCTAAGCAGTGGATAAAGTGAATGTAAGTTGCCGCATAACAGCAGTTTCCAATGAACAAATAAGCGTTTGGGTTATAGATGTCTTCTAAGCAGTGGATAAAGTGAATGTAAGTTGCCGCATAACAGCAGTTTCCAATGAACAAATAAGCGTTTGGGTTATAGATGTCTGCTAAGCAGTGGATAAAGTGAATGTAAGTTGCCGCATAACAGCAGTTTCCAATGAACAAATAAGCGTTTGGGTTATAGATGTCTTCTAAGCAGTGGATAAAGTGAATGTAAGTTGCCGCATAACAGCAGTTTCCAATGAACAAATAAGCGTTTGGGTTATAGATGTCTTCTAAGCAGTGGATAAAGTGAATGTAAGTTGCCGCATAACAGCAGTTTCCAATGAACAAATAAGCGTTTGGGTTATAGATGTCTTCTAAGCAGTGGATAAAGTGAATGTAAGTTGCCGCATAACAGCAGTTTCCAATGAACAAATAAGCGTTTGGGTTATAGATGTCTGCTAAGCAGTGGATAAAGTGAATGTAAGTTGCCGCATAACAGCAGTTTCCAATGAACAAATAAGCGTTTGGGTTATAGATGTCTTCTAAGCAGTTGATAAAGTGAATGTAAGTTGCCGCATAACAGCAGTTTCCAATGAACAAATAAGCGTTTGGGTTATAGATGTCTTCTAAGCAGTGGATAAAGTGAATGTAAGTTGCCGCATAACAGCAGTTTCCAATGAACAAATAAGCGTTTGGGTTATAGATGTCTGCTAAGCAGTGGATAAAGTGAATGTAAGTTGCCGCATAACAGCAGTTTCCAATGAACAAATAATCATTTGGGTTATAGATGTCTGCTAAGCAGTGGATAAAGTGAATGTAAGTTGCCGCATAACAGCAGTTTCCAATGAACAAATAAGCGTTTGGGTTATAGATGTCTGCTAAGCAGTGGATAAAGTGAATGTAAGTTGCCGCATAACAGCAGTTTCCAATGAACAAATAAGCGTTTGGGTTATAGATGTCTTCTAAGCAGTGGATAAAGTGGATGTAAGTTGCCGCATAACAGCAGTTTCCAATGAACAAATAAGCGTTTGGGTTATAGATGTCTGCTAAGCAGTGGATAAAGTGAATGTAAGTTGCCGCATAACAGCAGTTTCCAATGAACAAATAAGCCTTTGAGTTATAGATGACTGCTAAGCAGTGGATAAAGTGAATGTAAATTGCCGCATAACAGCAGTTTCCCATGAACAAATAAGCGTTTGGGTTATAGATGTCTGCTAAGCAGTGGATTAAGTAAATGTAAGTTGCCGCATAACAGCAGTTTCCAATGAACAAATAAGCGTTCGGGTGATAGATGTCTGCTTTTCAGTTGATGAAGTGAATGTAAGTTGCAGCATAACAGCAGTTTCAAATGAACAAATAATCGTTTTGGGATATAGCCGTGCACTTAGCAGTGGATAAAGTGAATGCAAGTTTCAGCATTACAGCAGTTTCCAATGAACAAATAATCGTTTGGGTTATTGCCGTCTGCTTAACCGTGGATACAGTTAATGTTCGTTGCAGCATTACAGCAGTTTCCATTGAACAAATAATTGTTTTGGTGAAAGCCGTGTGCTTAGCAGTAGATAAAGTGAATATAAGTTCCAGTATAACAGCAGTTTCAAATGAACAAATAATCGCTTGAGTCATAGCCGTTTGCTTAGCAGTGGATACACTTGTTAAGTCTGCACCATTCACTAAGTGTCAAGACTGAAGCAAGTCTAGACCTGTTAAAGTCTCTTCTTTTTATTATCAAAACAACAACAACAATTACAACAAAGGCGCCCTCTGGGCCAATCAAAAACTTCACACAATGGCTGTAACTTATACATTACATCCCTCCATTCTTAGATAGATCACTAAACATAGTCTCTTAACTTAAATGGAGCTCTCCTTACATGCTCAGATCTCCGAGGAATAGGCGATGCTTTCTGTTTGAAGTCTATAGGTTCCATCTCATCCTCATCCTGTTTTACCAATTCAGGAACTCCTTCTTCCTCAGTAGACTCCCTTGTACTGATTGTCACCATGTCCTCGACAGCATCATTCATATCAGTCACATTCTCCTCTGGGACAAGGATTGTCCTTTTAATGATCTGGTCTGAATGTCTCCGTGTAACTCTTGTCTTGCTCTCTACCTCTAAATTGACATTACCCAACTGCCTCGTAATGATGCCCTCCAGCCACCGTTGACCAGGGCCAAAATTCCTCACAAGAACTGGATCATTCACCCCATGATTTCGGCACGGTGTCATGATCTTAGTACCCTTCTCCATTTTGTAGTTGTACACCCTGCACTTAAACTTGTTTGGCTGCAACAGATGAAAGGCTGTTCTTAATTGTCGCTTGAACAGCAATTCAGCTGGAGGAACCCCAGTTACTGTGTGTGGAGCTGTCCTGTAGTTAAAAAGGAATCTGTTAACTTTTGTTTCAAGAGATGTTTTTGTGGCTTTGTCCATCCTTTTCATTTTTTCCTTGAATGTACGCACACTGCGTTCAGCCTGGCCGTTGGAGGAGGGATGGTAAGGAGCCGTGAATATGTGTTTAACCCCATTTTGTTCTAAAAACCTCCTGAATTCATCACTGAAGAAACAAGGGCCGCTGTCACTCACAACCAGCAGAGGCAGACCATGAGTCACAAAGATTCCCCTCAACTTCTCAATGGTAGCTGCAGCAGTGGATGTCTTCATTATGCAAACCTCCATCCATTTGGAGTAGGCATCAACCACTATTAAGAACATGTGTCCAAAAACTTGCCCAGCATAGTCTATGTGAATTCTTTCCCAGGGCTGATTTGTATATTCCCAACAATGAATCGGAGTTCTGTTGGGCTGTTTCTGATTTAGCACACAACTTTCACACCCCTTGGCGGTCCACTCAATATCTTCATCCAGTTTTGGCCACCATACATAGCTTCTAGCTAATGCTTTCATCCTCACAATGCCTACATGAGTCTGGTGTAATTGCTGCAGAACTTTTCCTCTCAACTTAGGAGGAATAATAATCCTGCTTCCCCACAGTAACACACCATTTTCACAGGTCAGTTCCTCCCGTTTATTAAAATAGGGCTTTAATTGTTCACTCCAACTGACCCCATTCCAGCCATTCATGGTGAATTTGTATACCATTGGAATCTTTGCGACTCACAACCAGCAGAGGCAGACCATGAGTCGCAAAGATTCCCTCAACTTTGCAACAGCAGCAGTGGATGTCTTCATTATGCAAATAGACCCAACAACGGTTTGTGATCGGTGAACATCGTGAAGGGGTTTCCAAACAGATATTGATGTAACCTCTTCATTGCAAAAACCAGGGCAAGCTCTTCCTTTTCAATGTGTGCATAATTCTGTTTTTTGAGAGCATTCGGGAGATGTAATATACTGGCTTTTCACTGCCATCTTCCATCCTATGAGCCAACACAGCTCCCAAGCCATAAGGAGAAGCATCCACTTGTACAAGTGTGGGCTTAGATGGGTCAAAATGAGTCAGAAGGGGTGCAGTACACAGCATTTTCTTTGTTTCTTCAAAAGCTTTTTGTTGGCAGGCTTCCCACTTCCAAACTGTGCCTTTCCTCATTAGACTGTGCAGTCGTGTGGACAAATTTGGTAAATGGCTGCGATACTAATTTACTGCCCCTAGATAGGCTTTCAACCCTGCAACATTCCTGGGTGTGGGGGCTCTGGCCATCACAGCCACTTTCTCTGGTAGAGGACCTGTACCATCCTTGCTAACCTTGAACCCTAGATAGGTTATTTCCTCAAGAAGGAATTCGCACTGGCTTCTTTTCAATTTGAGCCCAGCTATGCTCAGCGTATCTAATACTCTCTCTAGGTTCTTTAAGTGGCTGTTATCATCGGGACCTGAAATTAGTATATCGTCCACTCGTACATTGCAGAAAGGAACATCTTTCAATCGTTTGTCCATCTCCTGTTGAAAATGCCTGTAGCACTGTGCACCCCGAACTGTAACCTTGTGGGTTGGTACAAACTCCTATGTGTGTTTACAGTTAACAATTCCTGGGTACCTTCTGATAGGCGTTGCTGAATTTTTTACCCCCTCTCAGTGTGGCAAATATATCTTCGGTTCGCGGAATAGGGTAGCTGACACATGGAGCTGCTGCATTGATGGTTTGCTTATAGTCCCCACATATTCGGATCCCCCCATTGTTACTTTTAACAACGGGCACTATGGGTGCAGCCCATCTAGAATATTCTACTCTTTTGTAAATGCCTTGGTTTTCTAGGCGGTCTAACTCCTTCTCCACCCCTTCTCTCAAAGCATAAGGTACAGGCCTGGCTCGACAAAATTTGGGCTTGGCTTCTTTATCAATGGGTATATTCACCTGAAAGTCTTTCAGGCATCCCATTTCTCCATTAAATAAGGCATCATATTTTGTAAGTATTTTTTTAAGCCTCGATGGGTTCTCCCTTGTTAAACAAAACAGCCTTTCCCAGTCCAGCTTTAACTTCTTCATCCAATCTCTACCCAGTAGAGTTGGTACCACTCCTTTCACAACCAGTAGTGGTAAACAGTTCACTTGTCCTTCATGTAATACCTCTACAACTGTTGTCCCCTGAGGTTTTACTATTTCACCAGTATACGTCGTCAGTTTTACTGTGCTTTTTTTAAATCCTGAATCCTGCCCAGTTCTTTAAATTTTTTTAGACTAATGACCGAACAAGATGCTCCTGTATCTACCTCCATGACCACTTTTTTTGTTTAACAACAGCTCAACCTTTACCGGTGGTGTTTGCAAGTTAGAAACATTGTATAAATTCAATTCTTCTTGCCGAACCTCCCTCTCATCCAGATTTAACCTTTCCATAGTGAATCCTTTTTCAACTGTCTGGTCTTCATCCACCACATTACTTGGATCGCTCTTTTTAGTTATTTTAAAGAATTTACCTTGTTACTGCCTGCACTTTCTGCGGGTGTGTCCTGTCTTATGACATCTGTAACATTAACTATTTTAAAATGTACATGTATCTGCCGTGTGTCTGGTACTACCACATCTGTAACACTCCCTTCTCAAGGGTAATTTGTGTATTGGGTTTTCATAATCGGGAAATGTTTCCTGCATTGATATAGAATATTTCCGGGCTAATTCTATTGACACTGCTATTTCAATAGCTTGATTCAATGTTAGATCCCTTTCGGTTAGTAGGCGTTCCTGGATTTTCACATCTTTAATTCCAGAGACTAAGCGGTCCCGTATGTATTCACCAACCCTCTCTTCAAAATTGCAGTGTTCGGACATTTTCCTTAATGCGGCCACATAGTCACTTATAGACTCTTCCTCCCTTTTGTCCCTCGTGTTGAACAAGAATCTTTCATGAATCACATTAGGTGCTGGTTTAATATGTCTCTGCATCAGCCCAACTAGTTCATCAAACGTTTTCTTTTCCGGACGATTATCTGCTAAACCTCTTAACACAGCATAGTGTTTTGCACCAATAACGGATAATAAAATCGCCTTTTTCTTCTCTTCACTCTCAATATCATTGGCTATAAAAAAAACTCCACACGTTCAATGTAGTTAATCCAGGACTCCTCAACATCGTTCCATTCCCGTAAAGTGCCCATCAACGCCATTTAAAAAAAAATTTTTTATGCTTCTGGGAACTCCGAACACATCCAATGAGTGTGTTTACTTTTTTTTCTTCTTAAAAACTTCCAGCACATGTTGGTGTTAATCTTCCAAATCCCTTCCTCGCATATTCTTCTACTACCGCGTCGCCAATTATAAAGTCTGCACCATTCACTAAGTGTCAAGACTGAAGCAAGTGCCGATCTGTTAAAGTCTCTTCTTTTTATAATGAAAACAACAACAACAATTACAACAAAGGCGCCTTCGGGGCCAATCAAAAACTTAACCCAATGGCTGTAACTTTATACATTACAGTTTGGGTTGTATCCGTGTGTTAGCAGTGGATAAAGTGAATGTAAGTTGCAGAATAACTGCAGTTTCCATTGAACAAATAATCGTTTGGGTGAAAGCTGTGTGCTTAGACGTGGATAAAGTGAATGTAAGTTGCAGCATAACAGCAGTTTCTAATGAACAAATAATCGTTTGGGTTATAGCCGTCTGCTTAACAGTGGATAATGTGAATGTAATTTGCAGGATCACAGCATTTTCAATTGAACAAATAATCGTTTGGGTGAAAACTGTGTGCTTAGCAGTGGATAAAGTGAATATAAGTTGCAGCATAAACGCAGTTTCTAATCAACTAATAATCGTTTGGGTTGTATCCGTGTGTTAGCAGTGGATAATGTGAATGTAAATTGCAGCATAATAGCAGTTTCCAATCAACAAGTAATCGTTTAGTTTGTAGATTTGTGCTTAGCAAGGATAAAGTGAATGTAATTTGTAGCATAACAGCGGTTTTTAATCAACCAAATAGACAGACATGTGCTTGGTATAAGAAAAATTGAACGTGAGTTTCAGTGAAACAAATGGTTTTCAATTAACAAATAAACGTTTAGGTTTGAGCTTAACAGTGCGATAAACTGAATTTAAGTTGCGGCCTAACAGCGGTTTCTAATGAACAAATAATCGTTGGGGTATAAATATGTGCTTAGTATATGAATAAAGTCAATGTAATTTGTGGCAGTACAGTGCTTTCCAATGAACAAATAATTATTAGGGCATAGCCGTGTGTTTGGTAGGGAATAAAGTTAATGCAAATTGCAGTGTAACAGCAATTTTCTAATGAACAAATATTCGTTAGGGTTGTAGCCGCGTGCTTAGTAGGGGATAAAGTGAATGTAATTTGCAGGGTAACAGCGGTTTTCAATAACAAAATAATCATTAGGAATGTACACGTGTGCTTAGTAGAGGATAAAGTGAATGTAAGTTGCAGCATAACAGCTGTTTCCAATGAACAAATAATCGTTTGGTGCTTAGCAAGCGATAAAATGAATGTAAATTGCAGCATAACAGCTCATTTCTAATGAAAAAATAACAGTTTTGGTTGTAGCCGTGTTTTTAGCAGGGGATAAAGTGAACATAAGTTTCAGCGTAACAGCGGTTTCAAATCAACAACTAATCTTTAGGGTGTAGACAGATGTGTGCTTGGCAGAGGATCAAGTGAATGTAAGTTTCATTAGATTGAGAATATGCCACTGAGGACTTTCTCTGCTTCACACGCCATGTCTTTCGGAACTGCTGAAACATGTTGGAATTAAAAGGTGGGCCACCATCGCTACTTAGTTCTTCTGGGGTGCCATATGTGTGGAATAGTTTCCGACAAATAGATAGTAGTTTTGGGGTGATGGGGTGGTTGAAGATGATACAAAATAATCCAGCCAGTGAGTCGGTCTGCACAGACAAGGTATGCAATGTGTCCCACGTATTAAAGGTCCATCACTATCTGCTGGAAGGGCCAATCTGGAGCTCGGGTTAATACGAGTGGTTCAGGTGGCTGACTTGGGCAATGCTTGTGCAAATGAGGCAATTGATTCTAAAGTTACATATTGAGCATTCATATCGGTATAAATTCAATTCTTCTTGCCGAACCTCCCTCTCATCCAGATTTAACCTTTCCATAGTGAATCCTTTTTCAACTGTCTGGTCTTCATCCACCACATTACTTGGATCGCTCTTTTTAGTTATTTTAAAGAATTTACCTTGTTACTGCCTGCACTTTCTGCGGGTGTGTCCTGTCTTATGACATCTGTAACATTAACTATTTTTAAATGTACATTTATCTACCACATCTGTAACACTCCCTTCTCAAGGGTAATTTGTGTATTGGGTTTTCATAATCGGGAAATGTTTCCTGCATTGATATAGAATATTTCCGGGCTGATTCGATTGACACTGCTATTTCAATAGCTTGATTCAACGTTAGATCCCTTTCGGTTAGTAGGCGTTCCTGGATTTTCACATCTTTAATTCCAGAGACTAAGCGGTCCCGTATGTATTCACCAACCCTCTCTTCAAAATTGCAGTGTTCGGACATTTTCCTTAATGCGGCCACATAGTCACTTATAGACTCTTCCTCCCTTTTGTCCCTCATGTTGAACAAGAATCTTTCATGAATCACATTAGGTGCTGGTTTAATATGTCTCTGCATCAGTCCAACTAGTTCATCAAACGTTTTCTTTTCCGGACGATTATCTGCTAAACCTCTTAACACAGCATAGTGTTTTGCACCTATAACGGATAATAAAATCGCCTTTTTCTTCCCTTCACTATCAATATCATTGGCTATAAAAAAAACTCCACACGTTCAATGTAGTTAATCCAGGACTCCTCAACATCGTTCCATTCCCGTAAAGTGCCCATCAACGCCATTTAAATTTTTTTTTTTTATGCCTCTGGGAACTCCAAACACATCCAATGAGTGTGTTTACTTTTTTATTTCCTTAAAAACTTCCAGCACATGTTGGTGTTAATCTTCCAAATCCCTTCTTCGCATATTCTTCTACTACCTCGTCGCCAATTATTAAGTCTGCACCATTTACTAAGTGTCAAGACTGAACCAAGTCCAGATCTGTTAAAGTCTCTTTTTTAATAATCAACACAACAACAACAATTACAACAAAAGCGCCCTCTGGGCCAATCCAAAACTTCACCCAATGGCTGTAACTTGATACATTACAGAACGGATGATAGTTATGCTCGCCATCCGAGATTCGTCTAAGAGAAGGCCACTGATCGGTCAAGCCAAGGGCCAAAGAGGAAGTAGATTGCTTGAACCAATCAGCAGGCAGCTAAGAAGTCATTGATATTTGAACAATATGGCGGCTTGTAGGAAACTGCTACTGCTTAGATTAATTTCTGGTAGAAAATCAAAAAGAGGTTTACAAAAGTAAAAGATGGGTTTACCTGGTTGAAATTGTCCGTCTGTGACGGTAGTTTTGCAAGTTCGAATTTGTGTTTCGTTGGTAGACGAAATGTGAAGTAGTAAGGTTTTTTTTATATCCGCTAATGGCGGTTATTTGGTAAAATGTTCATTGTAACACGACGTGAGTTGAATGACCGAATTCAAATTTATTTGTGTGAAATTGCTGTACACAATTTATTAAAATTTGAGGTCGTTAAGTTGACGCTCGTTGCTATTTGTCGGCGACGAATCGATTTGTTGACAATATTACTTCATATATTCTTGTGAAGAGGTTCTTTATTTTTATGTGAAAAAATAAATATTGTTTCGAGTCACCTCCTGTGAAGGTTTGTTGGGATTTTTCCCGCTGAAAATGGAGGACGAAGCCTCAAGTCCGCTGGAAGAGAACTTGGCGGCAATGTACGTGACCGGACAAGAAGAGAGAAGACAAACAACGTATATATATTGAGAAGGATATTTATATAAAAAGAGGGGGAAAAAGAAGAGAAGAAAGAGTTGTTTGCAAAAGAAGTGTCTTTTGCGGACTCACTGAAATGCCAGTCATCCTTTAACAGGATTCCTTCAAGTCACACTGGATTGTCCTTGTAAGTGGCTTCTTTAGGTAGAAAAAGGGAACTGTGCACACGCAAGGTGTGAAAGAATGGAGGCTCCCGGAACGGGTGGATTAGCCTAAAATGTTCGAAAGGGCCTTATCATTTAGGCCATATGTGCGTAAACGTACGCTAAAAAAGGGGGAGCCCGACGCAGCTAAAGGCAAACCGGTGTTCCCTGCTGGGCTGCTGGAATCAAAGAGGCCGAGGTTTTCAAATCGGCGCTCTCCAGTGTTTTCTGCTGTGAATGAAACAGTGGTCTGCGATTGGCTGACTTTCATCCAATCACAGGGCACTTATAATTCATTCCGCTTAATAATTCCAATAGGATAGGCTAGTCGCCGTTCGTCTGTGACGCGTTTGTCTTAATTATATCCGTTGGTAACGGTGGTTCTGTAAATTAAGAGTGAATGACGAGGCATAGTGTTGTGACCGTTTTCAAATTCATTATCCGTAGAATAGTTGTAAACTATTCTTTAAAATTTGAAGTGTTTCTGTTGAATGGAGGTTGTTAAATTTATGCGATTCGTTTTGGGCATAAGTAAATGTTGTCTGGTCGATTTAATTTTCTTTTTTTGTGTGTCAGCTAGTTGCCGAGGCAAGGGAAAGGTTTTAAGTCACTGAGAATATTTACGCATGTGCATTTAGTGGTGTCGGTGGATCCATTTTTTTTTAATTCTCCACGTGCGCGCTAATGCAGGTAGAGTGTAGCAGAAAACTAACCGTTTTCAAGTATTTGCTTACGCGAAAATGAATTTACTTGTTTAATTGTTTGTTTAGTTTTTCCGTGACAAATGTCCCGTTAGAAATGTTTTAGTCTTCAGTGAAGTAAAATGTCTGGTTTTTGTTTTTCAATGAAAAAATGTTTGCATGGAAATGTTTTAGCTTTTCGGTAAAATATGTCCATGTGGAGATGTTTTAGTTTTCCGGTGATTAATTTTTTATGCTGTCCGTTGAGTTGGCTGAACAGAATTTCTTCTTTTGTAAAAAAAACATGAAGCCGAAATTGACTTTTAATAACTCTGGAGGCTGTGGCAGGAAAGTTTGAAGACGAGACTCACCAAGTTGTCAGAAAGCTGTATGCTCTAGGGGTCACAAAAATGTAAGATGGAAGAGGAAACGTTAGTGTGTAAATGAGTATTTACTAAGACAAAATTATGGAATTTTCCGTGATTATAATTCCCCAGTAAAGAAAAGAGAATAGTTCATAATACATTATGTTTGTAAACTGGCTACGGTGTCAGAACGTGTCCATATATGTATGTAAGTATGTGTGTCTGTACACCGGTGTGAAAGTCAGTTCACATGTAAGCAGTTATGTGTGTGTGTTATATTAAGTCTGTAGACGTAAGAAAATAAAGAAATAGTATCGGAACAGTTAAACAGAGGTGTCGCCAAGATCAAGTCCAAATGAATGTTAATATCTCTCTCCAGTGTAAAAAAAAACGTCGTTCAGTCCAACATAAAAAAATCCAGCACTATTCTCTCCTTTCGTTCGCTTTACGATCCCACGTTCAGAACGATCTCTACGTCTCTGCCCGAATCTTCATTTTCCCTCTCTTATTGAAAAAAAAATGCGACGCATGCAAACCAACTTAATTTACATAAATCTCTCACTCGACACCGCTGCCCGGATCTTCAAATAAAAACCTTATTTGAATTTCTGACGCCTTTCTCCTCCCACTCCTATTTCTTTTTTATCGTCAGCGAGCGTTTTCGGGTTCGACCCACACACACAGCATACCAGATGCTGCCTCTTTGAACGGCGCCGACAAGTGCCTGCATTTACGTCAGTCGGCCGCTCTCCGGTACACCTCCCTCTCTTATCTCATGATCACACATGTGGCAACCCGGTGCAGGTCTTTTTTGTCTGGTGCTTCTCCGCGGTAATACGGCTGCGACTTCTTCCTCAGATAACTCGTCCGCAGGGGGAGCATCCGATGCATTTGTACAAGGCCTTGGACTGTCTGGCCTTCTCCGCGGTGATGCGACCACAACTTCCTCCTCCGACGACTCGTCTGCAGAAGAATCACCCGATACATCTGTGCTAAGCATGGGGCTGTTTACGCCGCTCATACTGATCACTCGCGCACTCTGAGTGGACGAATCACTGTCACTTCCACTTTCCGATGTAGTTGAACCTATAATGGGTCGTAGGTCCCTTACGTGCCGAGGCATCCCATTAATGAGGACATTCTGTGGGCTAATCACACCTGTAATGCGTTCAACTGCATTTGGACTTCTCGTCCAAACACGATCTCTCACCTTGTAACACAAGTGTTGCTGTTTGGACTCATCGGGGAACACCATATCGATGCCCTTCAGTCTGACCGTGTAACAATGGATCATGTTAGCAGGAGCTGTCAGAGGTGACACATCGTCCTTCGGGGTGGCATTGTACCAATAAACTGCCTCCATCACTGAACACAGTTTTCTTGCGGCAATTCGCTTCACACTTCGATGGCACCGCTCTGTGATACCATTACCTGATGGTCTATGTGCACAGCGAAATCGCAGTCGAACTCCCCACTCATTTATAAAGTCTCTAAAACTCTTACTGCAGAATGCTGGGTCATTATCCAGGAGTATCTCAGTTGGTGGCCCGCGCTCGCAAAATACATTTTCTAATTGGTCGATGATGCTTGCTGCCTCTTGCCGTCTGAGACAACGCCAAATAGAAAACCGTGTAGGCCCACAGTCAATGATCGACAGATAGTGTTTTCCCTGATAATGCGTTATATCTATTCCCACTCGATACCAAGTCTCACTGACATCCAAGTTCCCCTTCGGCCAGCACACGGACGGCGGATCGATCGACTGACACTCTTTGCACTCTCTCACTACTGTCCTGACGGATGCCTTAGAAGTCGTGGGGTCGACCCTGCTAACAAAGTACCACGTCCTTTTTATGCCAGGGTGACCACTTTTGCGATGGATAGCCCTGATTTGCTCGGATTCTGGACTGGGTGTTGATACAGCACACACATGGCCCTGGGGTTCAGCTGCTTTTCTAATTAAGTTAAACCATCGTTGTGGTACGCGTGTCAGATTATCCGTTCGGTTATATTCTGACTTTACTAAGGTAATGTTCACTGACAACCTGTACTCTTCTATCAAGCTTAAAAGCGCACCTAGTCGTCGTCTTATCAGCATTTCGCTTGCTGCTTTAGTATGCACTCTGGACTTTCCTGTAAGGGTATACATTATCCATTTGTGCACACAGGCAGAGTCAGTAAAAATATGCAATATGGATGCTTCCCACATCAGCGCCATATTAATGCCTTTTAGTACAGCATCAAATTCTGCCAGATTTATGTGCTGTGTATCCTTTGCTTTGCGTATCCAACTTGCATCTTCTATCACAGCTCCATTCTGCTCCAGCGAAACTCCGATCGCCAAAGAGCTTGCATCAACCCAGACATCGACTTCACGACCGTCAACACACCACCTGCCTCGTACGGGTCTCCTTCGTGCACTCTCGCAACAATTTCTGTCAGCATCGTGGTCAACGGAATATCGTCCACCTCATCGTCCCAGCCCTTGGTAACTGCCACTGCTCTCCTTTTGATAAATGCGGCTGCCACTCTGATACATCTGCCCACTGGAGAGTGCCCAACTAGTTTTCCACACAAAGAAAACACGGCACGTCTGGTGATGCAGCGTGGCATACTCGGAATCTCGTTGCCTCGTTCCCATTTTAGCATATTGCATTCCTGCCAAACTTTCAAGCCGAGTACCCGCGCACCGTCTTGCAGCCGTTCAGGTTCCTTACTCAACAATTCAAAGTCGGCCAGATGCTGCCTCACTTTAGCTGCGGACACTATGTTTTCATTTATGAAAACATCATCGATATATGCTGATGTTGCCCGTTGAATAGAGTCGTCTCTCGACAATGCCGGGTCCACAATAGCTCGCATAATGGCTGGTGCCACATGGAGCCCAAACCCCATGCGTGTCAAGCAGTACCTCTTCCCCTCCAATATGACAGTCTGGTATGGCCACAAGGATTGCTGCACATGCACCTGTAGGTAAGCCCTCCGCAGATCGAGCACTGATACATTAGCGCCTTTCGTCCGCCACTCTCTCAGCTTGTGTGCACATATGTCTACATGTGCTGTGTAGGCATCGACGTGCTTATTCAGTTCGCGAAAATCCAGAGCTGGCCGCACCTTAGATTTGTTCTGCTGGAAGATTGCCATTAGCGGAATTAGGCCCTTTGGGGGTCCTAGTTTGTCTTCAGGATAGGGAAGTAGCTATCCATTGTTCAGCCATGTTTGAAGCTCACGTCTATAGTCCTGGCGGATTTGAGCGGGTACTGAGTATTCAGGCACCCTGTTTTTGATTTTACCAGATGGTTGATCACCTGACCACTTCCACGACACCGTCCACACTTTGGCCTGTTCGTCAAACGTGGCGCTAAAATCGGGTTCCTCTATCGTGATCGCAGCGCAAGCATGTGGACCCGTTTTGTAAAAGATGGCTTCGCCAGACTGGTCAATGCTGACCCCACCCAGCATCTTGATGACAGTGTACGACCAAGACATCGACCTTTACAGTTTATGGTATTGCCAACGAAATGGTTCCAACGGTCATAATGTTCGATCTCCGATAATTCTGAGGACTACATATTGAGCCAGTTACTATAGACCGGGAACATCCAGAGTCCACCAGTGCTCTGCGTTTCTTTCCATCGATTCACACTTCAGCGGTAGGGAGTGCCTCTCTTAAATGGACCGAGGAGAGACCGGCACTGATATCTCACCTCCTTTTTCGTTTCCCGGACACCCAGATGCAATGTAGCCTATCTTCTGACATCTGTAACATTGTTTCTTTCCTCGTGATTTATATTTGGGGCCAGTATGCCCATCACCCTACTGATACTGGTAGTTTCTTGCGAAGTGGTTTGGTCCAGAGCATTTATAGCACATAATGCTTCCACTAGCCGGCACAGTGTGTGATGTTTGATTAGCTTTAAACCGGTTGTATAGCTGCCGCAACTAATTCCTTGTCGTTGGTGATGATAGCCCGTGTTCTCGTTACAATCCGCCCTAGACTTATGTGATCCATTCTCGACGACGCCCGGTCGTGGGTCGGCAGTCCTGCTACAAAGGCGCACACCATCCATTTTTTCTGGAAGTGTCTCCCCAACAAGGATGGCAAGTCTTCGAAGCTCAGCCAAAAACACATCTACAGTCTCTCCAGGTAGTAGCCGTCGCGTCGCGAAGTCCTCATACGCCACAAATGAATCAGTGGCAAGCGCAGTTATCAGCGTCTGCTTGACTTGATTTACATCTGCCCTCTGTTCCTTACCTAGCTGTCGATACACAGCAAGAGCGCCCCCTCTTAACCACAAGGGAATAACTCGCGCTACTTTGTGAAACTCACATAATTCGAAAACAAGTTCTACCTGTTCGATCCATTCCACTATCCGAAGGTCAGTAATAGTTCCACTAAATTCTGGAATCAGACGAATGTCGAATTGCCTGTTGGTCATGTTAAGGCCGAGATAGCTTGTAGACGAAAAAAAATAAAGAAATAGTATCGGAGTAGTGTCGCCAAGATCAAGTCCAAATGAATGTTTATATCTCTCTCCAGTGTAAAAAAAAAACGTCGTTCAGTCCAACATAAAAAAAATCCAGCACTGTTCGTGTGAACAATGTGAGGTCGGGAACCCTGGTGTGTGTTCCATTATGGCGATCGGGTGTCCGCACTAAGCCTGGTATCAATATGGTTTGTCGGAGGGAGCTCTGAGAGTCCAGGTTGAGTAAGGAGGGGTTAATCGGTCCAGGGCGGAAACGCAGCAGACAAAATACCCCGTGTAAGGCAGTAGTAGGATCGCGCACGTGAATAGTTGTCGTATACCACCCCATTCAATAAAAAAAACGTCGTTCAGTCCAACATAAAAAATCCAGCACTATTCTCTCCTTTCGTTTGCTTTACGATCCCACGTTCAGAACGATCTCTACGTCTCTGACCGAATCTTCATTTTCCCTCTCTTATTGAAAAAAAAAAATGCGACGCACGCAAACCAACTTAATTTGCATAAATCTCTCACTCGACACCGCTGCCCGGATCTTCAAATAAAAACATTATTTGACTTTCTGACGCCTTTCTCCTCCCACTCCTCTTTCTTTTTTGTCGTCAGCGAGCGTTTTCGGGTTCGCCCCACACACACAGCATACCAGACGCTGCCTCTTTGAACGGCACCGACAAGTGCCTGCATTTACGTCAGTCGGCTACTCTCCGGTACTAAGTCCACGTGTATGAGGCAGTAGCCATTTTGGCTTCTCGGTACTTCGTGTCGAAGTGGTCAGAGCTAGGTAGCCCTGTGTAGTAGTCGTCTACATGTCGGGAGAGGCAAAAAAAGAGGGAGGGAGTGGATAAGAAAGTCATTGATATTTAAACAATATGGCAGCTTGTATGAAACTGCTACAATACTACTCCTTATCATCCAACCGGAAACAGACAGATAGAGAGACTTAATGTCATTATATGGAAGGCGGTTCGTTTAGCTCTTAGATCACGTAACCTGTCTGAAAAGGATTAGGAACTGGTACTTGCCGAGGTGCTCCACTCACAGAGATCGTTGTTGTGCACATCAACTAACGCCACACCACATGGACGTTTTTTTCACATTCCAGTGCCGTTCATTCCATGGAAACCCGCTTCCCTCTTGCCTAATGGACCCTGGACCCATATGCTAAGGAAATTTGTAAGGAACAACAAAAACGAACCCTATGTAAACCAAGTTGAGCTCCTTAACAGTAACCCGACCTATGCAAACATTAGGTACTCAGATGAACGAAACTCTACTGTGTCTGTTCCGAAGCCCATTAAAGCTCAAGGTCTCCTATTGAGGAACAAGATGGAGGGAACCATTTCGTGCCAGTACAGGATAATATACCATGTCATAACGGGATCTATGATGACACGTTGGACCAGCCTGAACTAAGGCGATCCAGTCAGGTAACAAAGGCTCCCAATCGATATGGAGATTGACTGACCAAGTAAAAAAAAAAGAAGGGCATTTACTATTAATCGGAAAAAGTACATTTACTATTAATTGAAAACATTTTTTTTAAAATACTGAATGAAAAAATTAAGTCCAAAACAAACAAGTAAAGGTTATTATTTTCTTTTTCTTTCTAGCAAGGAAGAATGTAATATTACATATTGTAGTACATGCGTATGACCCAGTCGCGTTCGGTATTTGCTCACTAGAATCCAGCCGACTCCATTGCATTAAAACGAACTATCCTTGTTACCCTGACAACAAATTGCGAATAATTCGCGCCGTTCCCATTGGTCATTCGCTCACCACTGATCCCCATTTTTCACATTTCAATCACACCTGTTGCCGACCCGACCAGCTGTCAAGGGTCAACGTCGACGTCATGCCGATACTTGACAAACCCACATAACAGATGACACCCACTCATCTTTATATCTTGTGTACGTTCATAATTAATAACCGTTGATTAAATATAAATTATTGTGTCTGTTTTCTTGCTATTGCTTTATATGACAAATATATGGGTAATTAAAGAACCGGAAGTGACGTCTTATTGGCCTGTACCGGAAAACGGGAAAATAATGAAAAAGATCGAGGCTAAACTGGTGTCGATCAAATTGTACTAAAATACAATTTATTATTGTAATAACATATTGTTAAGTATGATTTATGAAAATTATTATTTGTTAAAAAAGAAACCTCCCGGCCCGTGTATATCTATCTCCAATCTTTATTAGTCAAAATATCGTCTGTGTATATATTAACAAAATGATAACACGTACATGTACATGTTACACACATTTTGTATTTAGTACGGTGATTAAAAGTTTGTGGTATTACTGTCTGTCTCTTCCGTCATTGTGTCCTCATAAGAAATGAAACGTACAGAATAGCAATCTTTAAAAAATATCGAAAGATTTTGGCTCGGTGAAAATGTATGAATGAATTTATCGGAAAACGGAACAAATAGTACGTAACATCAGATTGATACATAAAACAGAAATCTATAAAAAAAAATACCGAAACATGAATAAATATTTCGTTATTGGTCAGCATAAGCACGTGGTATAAAAAACAGCTAAAAGATTGTTAGCTACACGCCATGTAAAAGAGAAATAGATTACGCTTATTATGCTGTCTTCAGGATGCGTTTGTTTAGCAGAAACGTGCAACCGTCGGGCAGCTAATATAAACTCTTATCGACAAACAAAACTCTGAGGCATGGTGTATTTTAGATAGATCGATAAAATTAAAAACTGAAAATAAAATAAAAACATTGTTTCAGAAACACATAAATACAAAAATTAAGATGAGACAGAAAACGAGGGTTTACTAAAATCTAAAACCGCCGCAAGCTAATAAATTACAGAATAGAAAATATAGGAGCATAAAAGATAATAAAGAAAGGAGGGATACAATTATGCTAGAAAATTAAGCATAATACACGCTGTAAATGGATATTCGCACGTGGTTAAAAGAGTAAACAGAGTTCGCTTGGATAAAAGTAATATAAAAAGAAAATAATACTGGCGCTATTTAATTCTGTTTTGAGGGAGAAGAAAGGCAATATTTCTTTCCGGGGGTGCCTAAAATGTCGGAATATTGAAAGGGATAGGAATCTCTCTATGAGTGTCGGGGCTGGAAGAATCCCTTAAGAAGAAAGGCCGGAAAAAGAAAATAAATGCTAAGGGATTTATTCTAGACAGAACACTTCTCGCCTGACGTTTTTGAAGTCATGAAATTGCACTAGTCTTTAGTGCAAAGACGGACAATCTCAATAATGGGTCTGATGAGCCGCTTCAGAAAGGAGCTGGAGCAGGGGCCGCTGGAGTAGGAGTCACTGAAAGGAATAGGAACAGGAGCCGCTGGAGAAGGGGCTGCTGAAAGGAGATGGAGCAGGCGCTGTATGGAGTGAGCGGGAGAGGCTAACTGGAGCTGGAGCAGGTGCTGTGTGGAGTAAGTTGGAGAGGCAGGCTGGACCAGGGGTTGTGGTGTCGTCTTTTCGCTTTACTGTTTTTGAAAATACAATTTAGAGGCAAATTGTTTCTTGAAATCTTTAGCCGTGATGGCTGTTGAGGTTGGAGATGCATTCCCTCTTTGGGGTTATTGTCTCTGTTCTTGTTTATTCCGATGGTTATTAGCAGGATTAACCTCTTGTTTTTGGTAGTGGTTCGGGCGGTAGCCTGTCTACACCAGCAAATTTAGAATACTGTTCAGTCATCTCAAGAATACTCTGGGTCCTGTCGTCTTTAGCTGTGCTTGTAGTTGCAGTCGTCCTTGATAAAGCTAGCCTGGCTGGTAGGTCGTTTTTTAAAATGGTGTTTCTTTTAGACTTAACAAAAGGTGTTTCCTGAGGTGAAGGTGTATTGGATATAATGGATGGGTTGAATGACTGCTGAGGCGAGAGAATTTAAGGGTTAGTTGAAAGGACAACTATTTGTAGTGGGTGGTGCAGATGGTTTAGAAAAAAGGGGAAATCCATAGGGAGATTCGGGTGTAGCAGCAGCTTCGACGGCTTGAGCGTGGTGAAAAGTGTAGGCGATATGTATGAGGTTGGGTAGAGCCCTGATTATTGACGACCAATGGAGAGCTTCTAAAAATGTAGGGATCCGAGCTGCATGTTCACAGAAGATGTAGTTTATGGAGACACTTGTGGACGGACCTTCGTGTTTCTGCTGGGGTTGATTAAGTCGTAACTGACTGTTTCTAGGCAGCCCTCACATCCTGGTAAGGGAAATGCAGGACCGTTAAGCCAAGTAGTTCTTTGGAGATGAGATGCAGGTACAGAGCTGGTGCCGAGATGAGCATGGTTCTGATCGGTGTGTACGTATTTCAACTGTTTAGGATGAGAAGGTCTACGTATACGCAACACACGATTGCTGAGGTACATGTAGAAACGTCTGTGTGATGTAAAAAGAAGACACGAATAGAAATACCTTTTCTAAGGCTTTATTCAATTAATTCAAAACTACAATGCCAACAAGGCAAGAGGCCAAGAACGTATATATGGTAAAAGAAAGAGAACGCATTTAAATTAAAAAGTCACGTGGACAAGAAAACCCAGTAATTTTACTTTAACGGAAATATATGCAAGTGCACGTAATCCATCTCGTAATCCCAAGGTGCTGAGTTCAATCCTGGGCAAATGCAGCTGAAGAAATATAATATACATAACATTCTCCCCCACTTGTAACAGAGATTGTTATCAGAAAGTTTTATAAATCCAGACGCTGGACTGGTTTGCGAATCCTGCTAGACCGGCGGGGAAGTAGTTCACTATCAGAAGCACCATATCTCTGGGAAGGTTGATTCTCTGAATTCTGATTCACTAATTCATTTTCTGTATAACTTTCCTTAGGTGAAGGAGTATTTGTGGAACTTGTATCAGGCAAAGGGCCCATGTCAGGTAGAACGTTTTCAGCAGAATCTTGAGATCGACCCGAGCGTGGAAAACGTGCTAAATGTCTTAGTGCTACTGAATCTTCCCGGCCATCGTGATATCGTATTCTTGCATGTGTAGGGTTAGCCTCGAGGAGTTCCACTACCTCAACGATCGGGTCATATTTACTCCTGTTACCAAATCGCTTTAATAACACCTCCCCAGGCTCACAGAGCCAAACAGGTAATGCAGTGCCAGTGGAAGAGCGCCTTTTAAAATTGAACATGCGTTCGTGAGGCGTAGCATTTGTGGAGGTGCATAGTAGAGAGCGAATAGTTTGTAAAACATCCTGTAGAACATCCTGCCAAGCGCTAATGGGTAACCGTTTTGATCCCAAAGCTAATAAGATGGTGTTCCAAATAATGCCGTTATAGCGCTCACATTGGCTGTTACCTCTTGGGTTATACGCAGTAGTGTTACTGGATCCAATTCCAAGTCGCAGCAAAAATTGTTTGAATTCCTCCGACATAAACGAAGTTCCTCGATCGGAATGGATGAATGAGGGAAGTCCAAAAATAGAAAAAATATTCACCAGGCACTGAATCGCGGTTTGAGAGGAGCAATCACGACAAGGGAAAGCAAACGGAAATCGACTGTATTCATCGACGACTGTAAATATGTAACGGCAACCTGATGAAGATGCCGGGATAGGTCCTTTGTAATCGACAGAAAGACGCTGGAATGGAGCAGTAGAACGGATAAGAATATTATTAGTAGAAGTAAAGAATTGGGGTTTTATTTTGGCGCAAGTAGTACATTGAGATGTCACACGTCGGATTTCATCAAGTGAATATGGCAAATTTTGTGACCTTACAAAATGCCAAAAGCGTTGTACTCCAGGATGTATTAAGGAATCATGAATTGATTTTAGTTCCTCCAAGGAAGAAACAGCAGCACCACATACTCTGGATAATGTGTCAGCGACAATATTTTCATTCCCGGGACGGTGTTTATATCATATGAAAAGGGAAGAAGTTCCATTTTCCACCGTATAATTTTATCGTTTTTAATTTTTCCACGATTAGCAGGTTTAAACACAAAAGATACGGCTTGTTGATCAGTAATAATAGTAAAATGTTTCCCAACAATGAGATCTCTCCATTTACGAACACATTCGACTATGGCATATGCTTCTTTTTCGACTATATGAAGTCGCATTTCAGAGAGGTTTAACGACCGAGAAAAGAATGCTACAGGTCTCCCAGCTTGTAAAAGAGTGCCTCCGATAGCCTTTTCTGAGGCATCGGTTTCAATAATAAACGGCAATTCATCATCAATAACTTTTACGGATGATTCAGCAATGTCTTTCTTGAGTTTTTCGAAAGAATTTACAACTATAGGAGGCATAGGGAATTGTTTATTTTCGACCAGTAGACGAATTTTGTATGAATACTTAGGTATCCATTTCGCATAGTAAGCAAACATACCAAGACACCTTTTTAACGATTTTGAATCGGAAGGGGGAGGCATTTGCAAAAGAGGTCTCAAACGCTCTGGATCAGGTTGAAGAGTTCCATTACAAATTTGGTATCCAAGCACGTTAATAGAACGAAGTGAAAACTTTGATTTTTCCCGGTTTATTTCGAGGTTGTATGTCGAGGCAGCTTTTAAGAAATACTCCAAATTGACGTCATGCTCCTCCTGGGTTTTACCGCAAATAGTTATATCATCTATATACGAGAAGGTTCCAGGTAATTTGTTATCAGAAATGAAAGAATTCATAAATCGTTGAAAGGCAGAAACCCCGTTTGTGACCCCCATGGGTATTCGTTTAAATTGGTACAGACGGTTTCCAGCCTGAAAGGCCGTATAGGGGCGATCTTCAGGGCAAATTTCAATCTGATAGTATGCTTTCGACAAGTCAATTATACTAAAGATACGATACTGGGCTATTTGGTCAACGAGATCCCCAATTCGTGGCAAGGGGTATGCATCAAGTAAGGTGAAACGGTTAATAGTTTGGGAGAAATCGACTACCAATCGTTTCTTTTTATTAGTTGACGAAGTCACAACAATTTGAGCGCGCCACGGAGAGTAACTTGGTTCAATTATATCATCCTCAAGCATTTGTAAAATTTCTTTTTCAATGAATCGAGAGTCCTCCGCACGGTAATTTCGGGACCCAGTAGCAATAGGTTTGCAATCACGGGTCAAGTTTCGGAACAATTTAACGGGTGCACAACTGATTTTGGTTAAAGCGCAGATTTTTAGAATATCCTGAGACCCTCCAAAAGAAATAGTGATACTCTGGTGTAGTTTTAAGAAGGGCACTCCGAGTATAATATCCATACAGGAATCAGGAAGTACTGTGAAGTCAATTTCTTTATATTCGTAACCATTGAAGATAACGTCCTCAGTACAATATTCAGATAGCTTGAGGGAAATGGCCGATGATGCCATGGAAATTACGGAATTCCGTTTAGAAGTAGACAGTTTCATTGTTTTAACAATACGAGCACTGATAAAGTTATCAGAACTGCCGGTGTCTATGAGAGCAGTTAATCGTTTACCCTTTAATTTTACAATTTTAGTAATAGGAGGGAACCTATCATCATCTTTAGCACGGGCTACTATAATAGCTGAGGTGGAACGTGAAGGTGTAGACATGATAGAACGGCAAACTTTGGCAAAATGGCCGAGTTTGCCACAGTTTCGACATACTTTATCGCGGGCAGGACAGTGGCGGCGATCATCCTTAATGTGACGTTTCCCTCCGCAGTTGTAGCACTTTCCATGAGCAGGAAGGGCAGCAGACAATTGTACAGATTCACACTCCATAGGAGCAGTAATAGTGGCCTCCTCGACAGAATCAGTAAACACATTTTTAGTCGTGGTAGCAGCAACGGTAGGTCCAATCTGAGAAGCGTATGACTCAGCACGAAATTGAGCCTGTTCTAAAGCTCTAGCACATTGAGTAGCCTCCTTGAGATTTAACGTATCATTTTCAAGTAGTCTGGCACGTATTACGGAAGACCGGAGACCACGTATAAATGAATCACGGACAGATTCATCTCTGTAAGTAGTAGCAGTAACATCTTTGAAGCAACAGTCTGCGGCAAGTCGGTTCAAGGCCTGAAGGTACTGGTCTACAGACTCATTTTCCTGTTGTAGACGTGTAGAAAGCAAATGTCTAGCATGAATAACGCTTGGAGACTTATCATAAACACTTTTCAGCAATTCAACAGCATGTTCGAATCCAGAACAACCCTCGATAATGTCAGCAACGGTAGCACCAATGTTTAAATAAAGGACTTCGAGTTTGTCTGGATTTAAAGAAGCAATAGTAGATAAGTAATAAGTAAAATTACGGTACCATAGTCTCCAGAGCTTGCCAGCCTGAGGGTCTGCAGAAGATATATCAAACTTGTCCAGACGAATAATCTTATCCATGAGAAATTTGTAGTTTTGAAATAATTGAATAAATTGTGATGTAAAAAGAAGACACGAATAGAAATACCTTTTCTAAGGCTTTATTCAATTAATTCAAAACTACAATGCCAACAAGGCAAGAGGCCAAGAACGTATATATGGTAAAAGAAAGAGAACGCATTTAAATTAAAAAGTCACGTGGACAAGAAAACCCAGTAATTTTACTTTAACGGAAATATATGCAAGTGCACGTAATCCATCTCGTAATCCCAAGGTGCTGAGTTCAATCCTGGGCAAATGCAGCTGAAGAAATATAATATACATAACAGTCTGGTTTCATTTTGGATGTACTCTAAGACTACCTTATAGCCTGTGTAGAAGGTAATGAAGCTGCAAGTCTATCTCAGAAGAGATCGATTCGATTGCCAGGAGGGTAGCACAAAGCTCTGGTCTGGGGACGGAAAGTTCAGGTCGTGGGGCAAGTTTCACTTTACCCGTGTTGAAGCTGTTTTGACAGTTTGCTTCGTTGTCGTTGACTTTGAGGTAGGCGATGACTTTGGTAGGGTCATTGTCGATGTACCAAAGAATCTCAGTAAATTCCTGTGTTCGTCTTTCGCCGGGAAACACTGTAACATCCGTTCGGAGTCAGCGATAATGGTGTTCGAGAAGGCGATATCCTCGATGGGAGGTGCTGCCCTGTCGTCGTCCTCGGTTTGTTGGGGCACGTTTTCTGAGGGGTGGCCGTCACACACCCGTGTAAGCTGTGAAACCGCTCTGGTTGCTGTTAGAGAGTCACCCTCCTCGCCGTGCTCGGGGGTTGATCTTGCGTATACAGTTCGAGCTAGTGGTGGTCCAGTCGTCTCTCGTTTGGGTTGACGTGCCAGATCAGCTGGCATATAGTTAAGTTTCGAGTGGCTATGTCTGGAACGTTTGTTGTACTTGCTGGCACCTTCTCTTAACACCTTTGCTTCGGCCACGGCGGTGGCCGCCTCCATTTTGAGCTGTAATCTCTCCAACTTCCCTTTTATTTCTAGCTTCCTGTCAAAGAAGGGTAAACGTGTCTTGGCCCTTGTCGGGCGATAGCAGCAGCACTCGTAGACGTCCTGCTCGAGGAGCGAGAGTTGCGTGAGTTGCCTTGGCCGGTTGGACGTGTTGTGGGTCATCGACAAAAGGGTAAAAAGAGGGGTGACTGGTTGTGAGAAATAATAACTAGAAAAGAACGTACTGTATGGGCACTACTGTTATTGAAGTAGCGTCCGTAGTTCAGATGGATTATTTCTGTTTCTCTTCATGGAATGACCGTAAGTCCGTTAAGTAGGTCCTTACTGTTGACGGTTGGTGTAGACCATGTATTCCGACCATTGGGAAGCGCTTTGCTTGTGGTACAACGCATGAACTATTTGGGGGGAGCTGGTGCTCCCACTACAGTTTGCAATTCCTTTGTGCCAGACTTAAAGACAAGTAAAATAAATTCACTGCACTAAACATGTCAGCTCACACGCGGCAGCCATGTTCTGATCGGGGCCAGTCGGTGTGATCGGAAATGTCAGCTAAATATTAACAATGTTATTGACAGCAGCCAGGTTCAAGTGGTCAGATCACCTGTCACCAGGGCTTGTTGGAACTCAGAACAGTGTGGTGTATATTGTGCCTCTTTTTTCTCTCTTTTTACCCCTCTCTCTCCCTTCCCCTATCTCGCTTAGCTCTTAACAAGCGAAATATTAGTCGGCTTTCGAATCAACACGGGATGAGACGCATGTTTTAACATGCTCGCCGAACTGTACTCAAATTCGGGTTTTTAAATATGTTAATTCTTCGGCAAAAATAAATATATTTTTTTAAAGTAATATGGTTTTTCTATTATTAAATAACGTTGATTTCCAGCTCAGTGGTCCCAGTCAGTTCAGCATGCCAGCCGACCAAACAGCCAGCAAGCCGACGAAATACTTAGCCGGTTATGAATAACCCCTTCATTAAGGGGATGTGCCTATTGTTACGACTCTGGGAGCTTGGTACCGTGCCAGGACTATAAGAGTCCTTCCAAGGACGTCTCTACGGCGTGGATCATCACGTCACACTCCCCTACAGCGACTTTCGCCCAACCGATGATTGCTCACTGGCGATAACGACGACTACATTTCGTCCCGTTTCAAAGATCGCTCCCGGAAAAAGATAGTACTACACGTTTTTACTTGGCTGGAGTCCGACAATTGGGAAGCATCTCCGTTCTTACTATGCTAGAGTCCGACCATTGGCAGGTATCTCCGTTTTTACTATGTCGGAGTCCGACGATTGGGAGGCATCTCCGTTTTTACTATGCAGTCTCCGAAATGCGTTTGTTTAGCAGAAACGTGCAACCGTCGGACAGGTAGATTAAACTCTTATCAACAAACAAAACTCAGAGGCATGGTGTATTTTAGATACAGGTTTATTGCACATCGGCAAAGGTAAAAACGGAGAAACCTAAAATGTGTGAATATTTAAAAAGATAGAAATTTCTCCATAAATGTCGGGTGAAAAGGCCGCTAAATGAACAGGATCCGCGCACCAGGAGCTTCTCGCCCGTGTTGGGGCTGGAAGAATCCCTTAAGAAAAAAGGTCCGGTAAAGGGAGATAAATGCTAAGGGATTTATTCTACGCTAGACAGAACACTTATTGGTCGTATCTATGAAGGTCAGCCAGAAGAAAGTCCAAGTTAAGGAGTAAGAAATCCGTTTAGTAACATCTTATTTAGCGTTACAATCGCTGCCTTCTTTTTCCCTCAAGAATATAGGCCTACAAGCCTCTTGCACAGTTTATGCGTATATATATATATATATATAGCTTATTTAGTTCAATTTAACGTTTATATATTTTCAAACACATTATATATATACAACAGAAATTTGCCAAAACACACTGACCAAGATGCTTCATTTGAATAATAATTTTATAAATACTGTAAAAATTAATATTCTGCACAATTAATGTAATACTAATAATGTAATACTTATTTTCATAAGCATAATCATTAACAGCATCATTGTCGTCGTCAACAACAACAACAACTAGAAGTTATCTTTTGAATGAAAAAAATGATTTTGAATATTAAACGTTTTTCATTAAATCGTTGTAATTAATATTATTACTATTACTAATATTAATATTAACGTGAAGATAAATATTACACATGTAGGAAAGTGGGGTACAAAAATAGTTTTGTACCCCACTTTCCTACATGTGTAATATTTATCTTCACGTTAATATTAATATTAGTAATAGTAATAATATTAATTACAACGATTTAATGAAAAACGTTTAATATTCAAAATCATTTTTTTCATTCAAAAGATAACTTCTAGTTGTTGTTGTTGTTGACGACGACAATGATGCTGTTAATGATTATGCTTATGAAAATAAGTATTACATTTGCCATAAAAACAATGAAGAAAAAAGTCCCCTTACTCCCACCTTTCTAAATTAAAAATAGAGTTGCTCGGGGGCATAAAAACATATAATTGAAGAAAAATCGCGTGTGTAACATCTTTATATTCAATTTTCTATTGCTCCCCCTCTCTCTATAGCCGCCTCTTTATCTTTCTACCTTTCTCTTCCCTGGTCGCCCCATTTCACCGCTACTTTCTAATTTTGCCTTTTGTGAAAGCTGTTTCTTCCCCACCATTTCTCCTACGTTGCCCAGGGCAATAGTGTGACATATTTCTATAAAAAGTACCACCTCTATATGAGCCTTCTATATAGGTACTTATCTCCGCCCCGGTGTTCATACTATATACGTATCTATCGCCACCCAGTGTGCATAATATTACGTACCTATCGCCGCCCTGGTGCGCATACTATATACGTATCTACCGCCGCCCTAGTGCACATACTATATACGTACCTATTGCCGCCCCAGTGCAGATACTATATGAGTACCTATCGCCGCCCCGGTGCGAATGCTAAATAGTACCTATCGCCTAAAATTTTCCCCGAGGCTCTAATCTCTTAAGCCCCCACCCCAATTATGTTTTCACTCTCCCACAACCCTGAGAAATATTTCAAGTTATAAAAAAAAAATTTGGCCCAACCCCTAAAAAATTTGGCCCGACCCCTAAAATTATCCCCGACCCCCTAATCTCTGCAGCCACCCCCAATTTTTTTTTCACTCTCCAACAACCCTGAGAAATATTTTAAGTTCAAAATAACAAAAAAAAAAAAATTGGCCCAACCCCTAAAATATTCCCCGACCCCTAATCTCTGCAGCCCCCCTCCCTAACCTTTTTTTTAACTCTCCCACAACCTTGAGAAATATTTTTAGTTAAAAGAAAAACAAATTTGGCCTGACCCCTCAAAAGTTCGGCCCGACCCCTAAAATGTTCCCCGACCCCTTAATCTATCCAGCCCCTTCCCCAACTTTTTTACACTCTCCCACAACCCTGAGAAATATTTTAAGTTATAAAAAAATAAAAATAAAAAATTTGGCTCGACCCCTAAAATTTTCCCCGACCCCTAATCTCTCCAGCTCCGCCACCAAACTTTTTTTCATTCTCCCACAACCCTGAGAAATATTTTTAGTTAAAAAATTTTTTTTTTTTAAATTTGGCCCGATCCTAAAATATTTGGCCTGACCAATGAAATTTTCCCGACCCCTAATCTCTCCAGCCCCCCCCCCAATCTATTTTTTCACTCTCCCACAACCCAGTGATATATTTTAAGTTGGAAAAAAAAAAAATTGGCCCGACCCCTAAAATTTTCTCCGAGAAATATTTTAAGTTACATGTAGACGTTATTTGATATGTATACAAATATTAGTAAAAATAATGGCAGAGCATAATTATTTCTCTTTTCTTACTTTACTTATTGAGACGTTATTTAATATGTATACAAATATTAGTGAAAACAGTAGTGGAGCATAATTATTTCTCTTCTTACTTTACTTATTGAGACGTTATTTAATATGTATACAAATATTAGTGAAAACAGTGGTGGAGCATAATTATTTCTCTTCTTACTTTACTTATTGAGACGTTATTTAACATGTATACAAATATTAGTGTAAACAGTGGTGGAGCATAATTATTTCTCTTCTTACTTTACTTATTCAGATGTTATTAAACATGTATACAAATATAAGTGAAAACAATGGCAGAGCATAATTATCTCTATTCTTACTTTACTTATTGAGACGTTATTTAATATGTATACAACTATTAGTGAAAACAATGGCGGAGCATAGTTATTTCTCTTCTTACTATTCTTATTGAGACGTTATTTAATATGTATACAAATATAAGTGAAAACAGTGGTAGAGCATAATTATTTCTCTTCTTACTTTACTTATTGAGACGTTATTTAATATGTATAAAAATATAAGTGAAAACAGTGGTGGAGCATAATTATTTCTCTTCTTACTTTACTTATTGAGACGTTATTTAATATGTATACAAATATTAGTGAAAACAGTGGTAGAGCATAATTATTTCTCTTCTTACTTTACTTATTGAGACGTTATTTAATATGTATAAAAATATAAGTGAAAACAGTGGCGGAGCATTATTATTTCTCTTCTTACTTTACTTATTGAGACGTTATTTAACATGTATACAACTATTAGTGAAAACAATGGCGGAGCATAATTATTTTTCTTCTTACTTTACTTATTGAGACGTTATTTAATATGTATATAAGTATTAGTGAAAACAGTGGGAGAGCATAAATATTTCTTTTCTTACTTTACTTATTGAGACGTTATTTAACATGTATACAAATATTAGTGAAAACGGTGGTGGAGCATAATTATTTCTCTTCTTTCTTTACTTATGTCGACGTTATTTAATATCTATACATTATAAGTGAAAACAATGTCGGAGCATAATTATTTATCTTCTTACTATTCTTATTGAGACGTTTTTTAACATGTATACAAATATTAGCTAAAACAGTGGTGAAGCATAATTATTTCTCGTCCTACTTTACTTATTGAGACATTATTTTACATGTATACAAATATAAGTGAAAACAGTAGTAGAGCATAATTATTTCTCTTCTTACTATTCTTATTGAGACGTTATTTAACATGTATACACGTATTAGTGAAAACAATAGCTGAGCATAATTATTTCTCTTCTTACTTAACTTATTGAGACGTTATTTAACATGTATACAAATATTAGTGAAAACAATAGCGGAGCATAATTATTTTTCTTCTTACTATTCTTATTGAGACGTTATTTAATATGTATACAAATATTAGTGAAAACAATGGCGGAGCATAATTATCTCTTTTCTTACTTTACTTATTGAGACGTTATTTAATATGTATACAAATATTAGTCAAAACAGTGGTGGAGCATAATTACATCTCTTCTTACTTTACTTATTGAGACGTTATTTAACATGTATACAAATATAAGTGAAAACAATAGCAGAGCATAATTATTTCTTTTCTTACTATTCTCATTCAGACATTATTTAACATGTATACAAATATTAGTGAAAACAGTGGTGGACCATAATTATTTCTCTTCTTCCTTTACTTATTGAGACGTTATTTAACATGTATACAAATATTAGTTAAAACAATAGCGGAGCATAATTAGTTCTGTTTTTACTTTACTTATTGAGACGTTATTTAACATGTATACAAATATTAGTGAAAACAATGACGGAGCATAGTTATCTCTTTTCTTACTTTACTTATTGAGACGTTATTTAACATGTATACAAATATAAGTGAAAATAATGGCGGACCATAATCATCTCTTTACTTACTTTACTTATTGAGACGTTATTTAATATGTATACAAATATTAGTGATAACAATGGTGGAGCATAATTATCTCTTTTCTTACTTTACTTATTGAGACGTTATTTAACATGTATACAAATATAAGTGAAAACAATGGTGGAGCATAATTATTTCTTTTCTTACTTTACTTATTGAGACGTAATTTAATATGTATACAAATATTAGTGAAAACAATGGAGGAGCATAATTAGTTCTTTTCTTACTTTACTTATTGAGACGTTATTTAACATGTATACAAATATAAGTGAAAACAATGGTGGAGCATAATTATTTCTTTTTTTACTTTACTTATTGAGACGTAATTTAATATGTATACAAATATTAGTGAAAACAATGGAGGAGCATAATTAGTTCTTTTCTTACTTTACTTATTGAGACGTAATTTAATATGTATAAAAATATTAGTGAAAACAGTGGTGGAGCATAATTATTTCTCTTCTTACTTTACTTATTAGGACGTTATTTAACATGTATACAGATATTAGTGAAAACAGTGGTGAAGCATAATTATTTCTCTTCTTACTTTACTTATTGAGACGTTATTTAACATGTATACAAATATAAGTGAAAACAATGGCGGAGCATCATTATCTCTTTTCTTACTTTACTTATTGAGACGTTATTTAATATGTATACAAATATAAGTGAAAACAATGGCGGAGCATAATTATCTCTTTTATTACTTAACTGATTGAGACGTTATTTAATATGTATACAAATATTAGTAGATACAATGGAGGAGCATAATTATCTCTTTTCTTACTTTACTTATTGAGACGTTATTTAATATGTATACAAATATAAGTGAAAACAATGGTGGAGCATAATTATCTCTTTTCTTACTTTACTTATTGAGACGTTATTTAATATGTATACAAATATTAGTGAAAACAATGACGGAGCACAATTATCTCTTTTCTTACTTTACTTATTGAGACGTTATTTAATATGTATACAAATATTAGTCAAAACAGTGGTGGAGCATAATTATTTCTCTTCTTACTTTACTTATTGAGACGTTATTTAACATGTATACAATTATAAGTGAAAACAATAGCGGAGCATAATTATTTCTTTTCTTACTATTCTCATTCAGACATTATTTAACATGTATACAAATATTAGTGAAAACAGTGGTGGACCATAATTATTTCTCTTCTTACTTTACTTATTGAGACGTTATTTAACATGTATACAAATATTAGTGATAACAATGGTGGAGCATAATTATTTCTTTTCTTACTTTACTTATTGAGACGTTATTTAACATGTATACAAATATAAGTGAAAACAATGGTGGAGCATAATTATTTCTTTTCTTACTTTACTTATTGAGACGTTATTTAATATGTATACAAATATTAGTGAAAACAGTAGTGGAGCATAATTATTTCTCTTCTTACTTTACTTATTGAGACGTTATTTAATATGTATACAAATATTAGTGATAACAATGGTGGAGCATAATTGCTTCTTTTCTTACTTTACTTATTGAGACGTTATTTAACATGTATACAAATATAAGTGAAAACAATGGTGGAGCATAATTATTTCTTTTCTTACTTTACTTATTGAGACGTAATTTAATATGTATACAAATATTAGTGAAAACAATGGAGGAGCATAATTAGTTCTTTTCTTACTTTACTTATTGAGACGTTATTTAACATGTATACAAATATAAGTGAAAACAATGGTGGAGCATAATTATTTCTTTTTTTACTTTACTTATTGAGACGTAATTTAATATGTATACAAATATTAGTGAAAACAATGGAGGAGCATAATTAGTTCTTTTCTTACTTTACTTATTGAGACGTTATTTTATATGTATAAAAATATAAGTGAAAACAATGGTGGAGCATAATTATTTCTCTTCTTACTATTCTTATTGAGACGTTATTTTACATGTATACAAATATTAGTGAAAACAGTGGTGAAGCATAATTATTTCTCTTCTTACTTTACTTATTGAGACGTTATTTAATATGTTTACAAATATTAGTGAAACCCATGGTGGAGCCAAATTATCTCTTTTCTTACTTTACTTATTGAGACATTATTTAATATGTATACAAATATTAGTGAAAACAGTGGTGGAGCATAATTATTTCTCTTCTTACTTTACTTATTAGGACGTTATTTAACATGTATACAGATATTAGTGAAAACAGTGGTGAAGCATAATTATTTCTCTTCTTACTTTACTTATTGAGACGTTATTTAACATGTATACAAATATAAGTGAAAACAATGGCGGAGCATCATTATCTCTTTTCTTACTTTACTTATTGAGACGTTATTTAATATGTATACAAATATAAGTGAAAACAATGGCGGAGCATAATTATCTCTTTTATTACTTAACTGATTGAGACGTTATTTAATATGTATACAAATATTAGTGAATACAATGGAGGAGCATAATTATCTCTTTTCTTACTTTACTTATTGAGACGTTATTTAATATGTATACAAATATAAGTGAAAACAATGGTGGAGCATAATTATCTCTTTTCTTACTTTACTTATTGAGACGTTATTTAATATGTATACAAATATTAGTGAAAACAATGACGGAGCATAATTATCTCTTTTCTTACTTTACTTATTGAGACGTTATTTAATATGTATACAAATATTAGTCAAAACAGTGGTGGAGCATAATTATTTCTCTTCTTACTTTACTTATTGAGACGTTATTTAACATGTATACAATTATAAGTGAAAACAATAGCGGAGCATAATTATTTCTTTTCCACTATTCTCATTCAGACATTATTTAACATGTATACAAATATTAGTGAAAACAGTAGTGGACCATAATTATTTCTCTTCTTACTTTACTTATTGAGACGTTATTTAACATGTATACAAATATTAGTGATAACAATGGTGGAGCATAATTATTTCTTTTCTTACTTTACTTATTGAGACGTTATTTAACATGTATACAAATATAAGTGAAAACAATGGTGGAGCATAATTATTTCTTTTCTTACTTTACTTATTGAGACGTTATTTAATATGTATACAAATATTAGTGAAAACAGTAGTGGAGCATAATTATTTCTCTTCTTACTTTACTTATTGAGACGTTATTTAATATGTATACAAATATTAGTGATAACAATGGTGGAGCATAATTGCTTCTTTTCTTACTTTACTTATTGAGACGTTATTTAACATGTATACAAATATAAGTGAAAACAATGGTGGAGCATAATTATTTCTTTTCTTACTTTACTTATTGAGACGTAATTTAATATGTATACAAATATTAGTGAAAACAATGGAGGAGCATAATTAGTTCTTTTCTTACTTTACTTATTGAGACGTTATTTAACATGTATACAAATATAAGTGAAAACAATGGTGGAGCATAATTATTTCTTTTTTTACTTTACTTATTGAGACGTAATTTAATATGTATACAAATATTAGTGAAAACAATGGAGGAGCATAATTAGTTCTTTTCTTACTTTACTTATTGAGACGTTATTTTATATGTATAAAAATATAAGTGAAAACAATGGTGGAGCATAATTATTTCTCTTCTTACAATTCTTATTGAGACGTTATTTTACATGTATACAAATATTAGTGAAAACAGTGGTGAAGCATAATTATTTCTCTTCTTACTTTACTTATTGAGACGTTATTTAATATGTATACAAATATTAGTGAAACCCATGGTGGAGCCAAATTATCTCTTTTCTTACTTTACTTATTGAGACATTATTTAATATGTATACAAATATTAGTGAAAACAGTGGTGGAGCATAATTATTTCTCTTCTTACTTTACTTATTAGGACGTTATTTAACATGTATACAGATATTAGTGAAAACAGTGGTGAAGCATAATTATTTCTCTTCTTACTTTACTTATTGAGACGTTATTTAACATGTATACAAATATAAGTGAAAACAATGGCGGAGCATCATTATCTCTTTTCTTACTTTACTTATTGAGACGTTATTTAATATGTATACAAATATAAGTGAAAACAATGGCGGAGCATAACTATCTCTTTTATTACTTAACTGATTGAGACGTTATTTAATATGTATACAAATATTAGTGAATACAATGGAGGAGCATAATTATCTCTTTTCTTACTTTACTTATTGAGACGTTATTTAATATGTATACAAATATAAGTGAAAACAATGGTGGAGCATAATTATCTCTTTTCTTACTTTACTTATTGAGACGTTATTTAATATGTATACAAATATTAGTGAAAACAATGACGGAGCATAATTATCTCTTTTCTTACTTTACTTATTGAGACGTTATTTAATATGTATACAAATATTAGTCAAAACAGTGGTGGAGCATAATTACATCTCTTCTTACTTTACTTATTGAGACGTTATTTAACATGTATACAATTATAAGTGAAAACAATAGCGGAGCATAATTATTTCTTTTCTTACTATTCTCATTCAGACATTATTTAACATGTATACAAATATAAGTGAAAACAGTGGTGGACCATAATTATTTCTCTTCTTACTTTACTTATTGAGACGTTATTTAACATGTATACAAATATTAGTTAAAACAATAGCGGAGCATAATTAGTTCTGTTTTTACTTTACTTATTGAGACGTTATTTAACATGTATACAAATATTAGTGAAAACAATGACGGAGCATAGTTATCTCTTTTCTTACTTTACTTATTGAGACGTTATTTAACATGTATACAAATATAAGTGAAAATAATGGTGGAGCATAATCGTCTCTTTACTTACTTTACTTATTGAGACGTTATTTAATATGTATACAAATATTAGTGATAACAATGGTGGAGCATAATTATTTCTTTTCTTACTTTACTTATTGAGACGTTATTTAACATGTATACAAATATAAGTGAAAACAATGGTGGAGCATAATTATTTCTTTTCTTACTTTACTTATTGAGACGTAATTTAATATGTATACAAATATTAGTGAAAATAATGGAGGAGCATAATTATTTCTTTTCTTACTTTACTTATTGAGACGTTATTTAACATGTATACAAATATAAGTGAAAACAATGGTGGAGCATAATTATTTCTTTTTTTACTTTATATATTGAGACGTAATTTAATATGTATACAAATATTAGTGAAAAAAATGGAGGAGCATAATTAGTTCTTTTCTTACTTTACTTATTGAGACGTTATTTAATATGTATAAAAATATTAGTGAAAACAGTAGTGGAGCATAATTATTTCTCTTCTTACTATTCTTATTGAGACGTTATTTTACATGTATACAAATATTAGTGAAAACAGTGGTGAAGCATAATTATTTCTCTTCTTACTTTACTTATTGAGACGTTATTTAATATGTATACAAATATTAGTGAAACCCATGGTGGAGCCAAATTATCTCTTTTCTTACTTTACTTATTGAGACATTATTTAATATGTATACAAATATTAGTGAAAACAGTGGTGGAGCATAATTATTTCTCTTCTTACTTTACTTATTAGGACGTTATTTAACATGTATACAGATATTAGTGAAAACAGTGGTGAAGCATAATTATTTCTCTTCTTACTTTACTTATTGAGACGTTATTTAACATGTATACAAATATAAGTGAAAACAATGGCGGAGCATCATTATCTCTTTTCTTACTTTACTTATTGAGACGTTATTTAATATGTATACAAATATAAGTGAAAACAATGGCGGAGCATAATTATCTCTTTTATTACTTAACTGATTGAGACGTTATTTAATATGTATACAAATATTAGTGAATACAATGGAGGGGCATAATTATTTCTTTTCTTACTTTACTTATTGAGACGTTATTTAATATGTATACAAATATAAGTGAAAACAATGGTGGAGCATAATTATCTCTTTTCTTACTTTACTTATTGAGACGTTATTTAATATGTATACAAATATTAGTGAAAACAATGACGGAGCATAATTATCTCTCTTATTACTTTACGTATTGAGACATTATTTAACATGTATACATCTCTCTAGCCCCCCATCCCAACTAAGTTTACACTCTCTACCAACCCTGAGAAATATTTTGAGTTCACAACAAAAAAAAAGAAAAGGATTTGGCCTGAACCCTAAAAAGTTCGGCCTGACCCCTAAAATTTTCCCCGACCCCTCAATCTCTCCAGCCCCCTATCCCAACTATTTTTCACTCTCCCCCAACTCTGAGAAATATTTTGAGTTCAAAACAAAAAAAAAACGAAAAAATCTGGTCTGACCCCTAACAAGTTCGGCCTGACCCCTAAAATTTTCCCCGACCCCTCAATCTCTCCCGCTCCCATGCCAACTAATTTTTCACTCTCCCCCAACCCTGAGAAATATTTATAGTTCAAAACAAAAACAAAAACAAAAAAGTTCGGCCTGACTCCTAAAATTTTCCTAGACCCCTCAATCTCTCCATCCCCCCCATCCCAACTAATTTTTCACTCTTCCCCAACCCTGAGAAATATTTTGAGTTCAAAAAAAAAAACAAAAAAAATTCGGCCCGACCCCTAAAATTTTCCCCTACCCCCTAATCTTTCCAGCCTTCATCCCAACTTATTTTTCACTCTCCCCCAACCCTGAGAAATATTTTGAGTTCAAAACAAAATAAAAGAAAAAATTTGGCCTGACCCCTAAAAAGTACAACCTGACACCTAAAATTTTCCCCGACCCTCAATCTCTTCAGCCCCCCCCCCCCCAGTTATCGCTTTTCCTTAGCTATCCTTTAACAACATTCCTGGGGGAGACCGTTATACTTTGGAAGCAGCAATATTTCTAAGGACCGTTATACTTTAGAAGCACCAATATTTCTAGGGACCGTTATACTTCAGAAGCACCAACATACCTTTGAAAATCAAGGAGGCCTCCTGAGCACTACTGAAATCACTCTTACCGGTTGTCAGGTGCGGATGTGATTGAGCAACCCATGTTTCACTACACACTATGACGTAGCCTTCCTATGATGTTATTAATGAATCCGGACAGAACTTATGGGATAGCAACCGGACAGACCGGACAGAATTTAGGGCAAGATTTACGGATTTACGAACGGACGTATCTAGACGGACCGACGTAGCTGGACAGACAGACGGACGGACAGACGTAGCTGGACAGACAGACGGACAGACGTATGTGGAGAGATGGAGTGACGTAGCTGGATAGACAGACGGACAGACAAATTTGACGGACAGACGTATGTAGATGGACGGATGTATCTAGACCGACGGACGTTGCTGGAATGACAGATAGACGGACGGACAGACGGACGGCGGACGTAGCTTGAGAGATAAACTGACATAGCTGGGACGTATCTAGACAGACGGACGTAGCTGGACAGACAGACATACTTACAGACGTAGGTTGACAGATGGACGGAAGTATGTTGACGTAGCTAGACAGACAGACAAACGGACAGATGTAGGTGGAGAGATAGACTCACGTAGCTGGACAGACAGATGGACGCACGTAGGTCGTCTGATGGACGGCCGTTAGTGGACTGATTTACGGACGGACGTATCTAAGCGGACAGACGTATCTGGACAGACAGACGTACGGACGGACAGACGTAGCTGGACAGACGGACGGACGTAGGTTGACCGATTGACGGATTACGTATCTAGACGGACGTAGCTGGACAGACAGACGGACGGTCAGACAGACATAGGTCGACGGATCAACGGATCCATGTTTGTTCAAAGAAAATAATACTTATTATTACTTGCCCCGCTGCAGATACTATATAAGTACTAATCGCCACCCCGGTGCGCATACTACATAAGTACCAATCGCCACCCCGGTGCGCATACTACATAAGTACCTATCACTGCTCCAGTGTGCATACTACATAAGTACCTCTCGCCGCCCCGATACGCATACTTCATAAGTACCTATCACCGCCCTGGTACGCATACTACATAAGTACCTATTGCCGCCTCGGTGCAAATGCTTAATACGTACCTATCACCACCCGGGTGCGCATGCTATATATGTACCTACTGCCGTCCCGGTGCACATGCTATATACATAACTATCACCGTCATGGTGCGCATACTATATATGTACCTATCTTCACCCCAGGGCGCATGCTATATACATACCTATTGCTGCCACTGTGCACATGCTATATACGTACCTATGGAAAACCCTATGCAATAGTATATACGTGCCTATTGCCGGCCTGATGCATATTATATACATACCTATTGCCGTCCCGGTGCGAATACTATATATGTACCTATCGCCGCACAGATGCGCATACTATATACTTACTTATCTCTGCAAGGGTGTGTATACTATATATGCACCTATCACCAGCCCAGTTCGCATACCTAAGAACCTATATTAATGTGCCCTGTCATATCCAAGAACAAAATTCAAGTTCATTCATGTAGTGTCACTATCATAAAAAAGAAATCATATTAATCAGCCCTATTTAAGTTCAACTAAAAAAATGATTTCGCCCCATTCCACACGAAAAAATTTTATTCTCCACACCAAAAAAAATTTTACACTCCACCAATCCTGAGAAATATTTTAAGTTAAAAAAAAATTTCCCCGACACCCACTAAATTGTTTCCCTCCTACCCTACCAACCCCAAAACACTTTACTCTCTCCCTATCCTAAGAAGTATTTTAAGTTCAAGAGAAAAAAAAAATTTGGACCCACCCGCCAAAAATTTTCCCCAAATTTTATTTACTCTCCCACTACCCTGAGAAATATTTTGAGTTAAAAAAAAAAATTTGGCCCCACCCCCCAAAATTTTACTGATTGAGACGTGGTTTAATATGTATACAAATATTAGTGAAAACAATGGTGGAGCATAATTATTTAGTCGGTTAATTTTACTGATTGAAACGTTATTTAATATGTATATAAACACTAATGAAAACAATGGCGGAGCATAATAATTTATTCCTTTAATGTCACTGATTGAGACATTATTTAATTTGTATACAAATATTAGTGAAAACAATGGCAGAGCATAATTATTTATTCGTTTCATTTCACTGATTGGGACATTATTAAATATGTTTACAAATATTAGTGAAAACAATAGCGGAGCATAATTCTTTATTCCGTTAATTTCACTGATTGAGACGTTATTTAATATGTATACAAATATTAGTGAAAACAATGGTTGAGCATAATTATTTATTCCTTTAATTTCACTGATTGAGACATTATTAAATATGTATACAAATATTTGTGAAAACAATGGCGGAGCATAAATATGTATTTCATTTAATTTTACTTATTGAGACATTATTAAATATGTATGTAAATATTAGTGAAAACAATGGCAGAGCATAATTATTTATTCCTTTAATTTCACTGATGTAGACGTTATTTAATATGTATACAAATATTAGTGAAAACAATGGCGGAGCATAATTATTGATTTGTTTAATTTAACTGATTGAGACGTTATTTAATATTTATACAAATATTAGTGAAAACAATGGCGGAGCATAATTATTTATTCTGTTAATTTCACTGATTGAGACATTATTTAATATGTATACAAATATTAGTTAAAACAATGGCTGAGAATAATTATTCATTCTTTTAATTTCATTGATTGAGACATTATTAAATACGTATACAAATATTAGTGAAAACAATGGCGGAGCATAATTATTTATTGCGTTAATTCCACTAATTGAGACATTATTTAATATGTATACAAATATTTGTGAAAACAATGGCAGAGCATAATTATTTATTCCTTTAATTTCACTGATGATGACGTTATTTAATATGTATACATATATTAGTGAAAACAATGGCAAAGCATAATTATTTATTTGTTTAATTTCACTGATTGAGACATTATTAAATATGTATGAAAATATTAGTGAAAAATATTTCGGAGCATAATTATTTATTCCTTTAATTTCACTGACTGAGACGTTATTTAATATGTATACAAATATTAGTTAGAACAATAGCGCAGCCTAATTATTGAGTCTTTTAATTTCACTGATTGAGACATTATTAAATATGTATACAAATATTTGTGAAAACAATGGCGGAGCTTAAATATGTATTCCTTTTAATTTCACTAATTGAGTCATTATTAAATATGTAGTAAAATATTAGTAAAAACAATTGCGGAGCCTAATTATTCATTGCTTTAATTTCACTGATTGAGATATTATTTAATATGTATACAAATATTTGTGAAAACAATGGCAGAGCATAATTATTTATTCCTTTAATTTCACTGATGATGACGTTATTTAATATGTATACATATATTAGTGAAAACAATGGCGGAGCATAATTATTTATTTGTTTAATTCCACTGATTGAGACGTTATTTAATATTTATACAAATATTAGTGAAAACAATGGCTGAGCATAATTATGTATTCTTTTTATTTCACTGATTGAGACGTTATTAAATATGTATACAAATATTAGTGAAAACAATGGCGGAGCATAATTATTTATTCCTTTAATTTCACTGATTGAGACATTATTAAATATGTATGAAAATATTAGTGAAAAATATTTCGGAGCATAATTATTTATTCCTTTAATTTCACTGACTGAGACATTATTAAATATGTATACAAATATTTGTGAAAACAATGCGGAGCTTAAATATGTATTCCTTTTAATTTCACTAATTGAGTCATTATTAAATATGTAGTAAAATATTAGTAAAAACAATTGCGGAGCCTAATTATTCATTCCTTTAATTTCACTGATTGAGACATAATTTAATATGTATACAAATATTTGTGAAAACAATGGCGGGGCATAATTATTCATTCCTTTAATTTCACTTATTGAGACATTATTAAATATGTATACAAACATTAGTGAAAACCATGGCGGAGCATACTTATTTATTCCTTCAATTTCACTAATTGAGTCGTTATTTAATATGTATACAAATATTTGTGAAAACAATGGCGGAGCATAATTATTTATTTCTTTTAATGTCACTGATTGAGACGTTATTTAATATTTATACAAATATTAGTGAAAACAATGGCGGAGCATAATTATGTATTCTTTTTATTTTACTGATTGAGACGTTATTAAATATGTATACAAATATTTGTGAAAACAATGGCGGAGCATAAATATGTATTCCTTTAATTGCACTGAATTTAGTCATCGATTTAGTGCTTGGCATTATATGCTTAAGCTCAATTTTACAGCACCTGGTCACCATAAATCGTCACACATTTAGTACTGGCCACGCTATGCATTGCTTAACTTCTTTTTGACCAATAATAATGACAACAGAACGTTCTTAACATTCTTAACATTGTATTGTTTTATTCCCGGACAACGCCAAATACAAGGAGGTGTACTAAATCGCTCTGTCTTATTCCCCTCCCTTTGGTGAGGGCAATAGTCCGAAGAGAAATTGAAAAAAAAATCTATAATAATGTGACGATGGCATAAAAATAGATACAAACCTATCACTATGACGTCATGTACCTATCAATGTGACGTCACGTGCACAAGATAACATTAAAAATCGTGATCACATTAAACGAAAAAATGGCTTTTTGACCCCATAAAAGTAATCTTTTTTTTTAATTTTTAGATATTATTTTCTCGAGGTTATGGCGGTTAAAATAATACCTTATTTGGGGGTGTTTGTATAGTATTTTTTAAGTTTTAGCGAGACATACACACACACAGATTTTTGCTTGAGGTCATAAAGACATATAGTTGAAGAAAAATCGCGTGTGTAACATCTTTATATTCAAACTTCTATTTCTCCCCCTCCTCTATAGCCGTCTCTTTATCTTTCTACCTTTCTCTTCCCTGGTCGCCTCATTTCACCGCTACTTTCTAATGTTGCCTTTTGCGAAAGCTGCTTCTTCCCTACCATTTCTCATACGTTGCCCAGGGCAATAGTATGACATATTTCTATAAAAAGTACTACATCTATCTGCGCCTTCTATATAAGTACTTATCTCCGCCCCGGTGTTCATACTATATACATATCTATCACCACCCAGGTGCACATACAATATATGTACCTATCGCCACCCCAATATGCATACTACATAAGTACCTATCGCTGCCCCGGTGCAAATGCTACATACGTACCTATCGCCACCCCAGTGCGAATACTGCATACGTACCTATCGCCGCCCTGTTGTGAATACTACATAGTACCTATCACCACCCCGGTGAAAGTGCTAAATACGTCCCTATCGCCGGCCTGATGCGAATGCTAAATATGTACCTATCGCTGCCCCGGTCACCGTGCTGAATACGTACCTATCGCCACCCTGGTGTGCGTGCTATATACGTACTGATCGCCGCCCCGGAGCGCATGCTTAATATATACCTATCACCGCCCTGGTGCGCATTCTATATACATACTGCCATCCCTGTGCACACTATATAGTACCTATCGCCACCTCTATGCACTACTATACACGTACCTATTGCAACCTCGGTGCACATACTATATATATACCTATCGCCGCCCCAGTGCGCATACTATATAGTACCTATCGCCACCTCTATGCACTACTATACACGTACCTATTGCAACCTCGGTGCACATACTATATATATACCTATCACCGCCCCAGTGCGCATACTATATTCGTACCTATCGCCGCCCCGATGTGCATACTATAAACTTACCTACGAAATATTTTAAGTTAAAAAAAAAAAATTTCGCCTGACCCCCTAAAACGTGTGGCCCGACACCTACAATTTTCCCCGACCCCTAATATCTCAAGCCGTACCCCCAATTTTGTTTTACTCTCCGCGAACACTGAGAAATATTTTGAGTTCAAAACAAAAAAAATGTTTAAAATTGGCCTGACCCCTAAAATGTTCGGCCTGACCCCTAAAATTTTCCCTGACCTCTCAATCTCTCCAGCCTCCCATCCTAACTTGTTTTTCACTCTCCCCCAACCCTGAGAGATATTTTGAGTTCAAAACAAAAAAAAAAAACACTTGGCCTGACCCCTTAAATGTTCGGCCTGACCCCTGAAATTTTCCCCGACCCCTCAATCTCTCCAGCGCCCCCAACTTTTTTTTCACTCTCCCCAACCCTGAGAAATATTTTGAGTTCAAAACAAAAAAACAGCAAAAAATTTGGCCTGCCCCCTAAAAAGTTCGGCCCGACCCCTGAAATTTTCCCCGACATCTCAATCTCTCCAGCCTCCCATAATAACTTGTTTTTCACTCTCCCCCAACCCTGAGAGATATTTTGAGTTTAAAACAAAAAAACAGCAACAAATTTGGCCTGACCGCTAAAAAGTTCGGCCTGACTCTGAAATTTTCCCCGACCCCTCAATCTCTCCAGCCTCCCATCCTAACTTGTTTTTCACTCTCCCCCAACCCTAAGAGATATTTTGAGTTCAAAACAAAAAAACAGCAAAAAATTTGGCCTGACCCCTAAAAAGTTCGGCCTGACCCCTGAAATTTTCTCCGACCCCTCAATCTTTCCAGCCCCCCATCCCAAATAAGTGTTCACTCTCCACCAACCCTGAGAAATATTTTGACTTCAAAATAAAATAAAAACTAAATAAAATTGGCATGACCTTTTAAAAGTTCGGCCTGACCCCTTAAAATTTTCCCCGACCCCTTAATCTCTCCAGCCCCCCACCGTAACTAATTTTTCACTCTCCCCCAACCCTGAGAAATATTTTGAGTTCAACACAAAAAAAGAAAAAAATTTGGCCTGACCCCTAAAAAGTTCGGCCTGACCCTTAATATTTTCCCCGACCCCTCAATCTCTCCAGCCCCCCATTCCAACTTGTTTTTAACTCTCCCCCAACCCTGAGAAATATTTTGAGTTCAAAACAAAAAAAAGAAAAAAATTTGGCCTGACCCCTAAAAAGTTCGGCCTGACCCCTAAAATTTTCACCGACCCCTCAATCTCTCCAGCCCTGCATCTCAACTAATTTTTCACTCTCCCCCAACCCTGGGAAATATTTTGAGTTCAAAAAAAAAAAGATTTGGCTTGACCCCTAAAAAGTTCAGCCTGACCCCTAAAATTTTCCCCGACCCCTTAATCTCTCCAGCCCCCCTCCCCCCACCATAACTAATTTTTCACTCTCCCCCATCCCTGAGAAATATTTTGAGTTAAAAACAACAAAAAAAGAAAAATATTTGGCCTGACCCCTAAAAAGTTCGACCTGACTCCTAAAATTTTCCCCGACGCCTAATCTCTCCAGGCCCCCCCATTTTTGTTTAACTCTCCCAAAACCCTGAGAAATATTTTGAGTTCAAAAAAAAAAAAAAAATTGGGGCCGACCCTAAAAAATATGGCCCGACCCCTAAAATTTTCTCCGACCCCTCAATCTCTCCAGCCCCTACCCCCAACTATTTTTTCACTCTTCCATAACCCTGAGAAATATTTTAAGTTACATGTCGACGTTATTTAATATGTATACAAATATTAGTGAAAACAATGGCGGAGCATAATTATTTCTCGTCTTACTTTACTTATTGACACGTTATTTAACATGTATACAAATATTAGTGAAAACAATGGCGGAGCATAATTATTTCTCTTCTTACTTACTTATTGAGACGTTATTTAATATGTATACAAATATTAGTTAAAACAGTGGTGGAGCATAATTATTCCTCTTTTTACTTTACTTATTGACACGTAATTTTACATGTGTACAAATATTAGTGAAAACAATGGCGGAGCATAATTATTTCTCTTCTTACTTTACTTTTGTCGACGTTATCTAACATGTATACAAATATTAGTGAAAACAATGGCGGAGCATAATTATTTTTCTTCTTACTTTACTTATTGAGACGTTATTTAATATATATACAAATATTAGTGAAAACAGTGGTGGGGCATAATTATTTCTCTTCTTACTTTGCTCATTGAGACTTTATTTAATATGTATGCAGATATTAGTGAAAACAATGGCGGAGCATAATTATTTCTCTTCTTGCTATTCTTATTGAGACGTTATTTAATATGTATACAAATATTAGTGAAAATAATGGCGGAGCATAATTATTTCTCTTCTTACTTTATTTATTGAGGCGTTCTTTAATATGTATACAAATATTAGTGAAAACAATGGCGGAGCATAATTTTTCTCTACTTACTTTACTTATTTAGACGTTATTTAATATGTATACAAATATTAGTGAAAATAATGGTTGTGCATAATTATTTGTTACTTTAATTGTACTGATACTACACTAACTTCACACCTCTCAAAAAGCAGGAGGTAATACCTGGGAGGATGGTATCATGTCAACAGAAGAAATGCGGTTAGGATTAAGCAACTCTTGCTTCACTATAAACTCATGTTTACAAAAGTGCTGTTATTGATTAAACAACACTTGCGTCACTATAAACGCATGTTTCAAAAAGTGCCGTTAGGAGTTAAGCGACCCTTGCTTCACTATGGACTCATGTTCAAAAAAGTGCCGTTAGGGATTAAGCAACACTTGGATCAATATAAACTCATGTTTCGTTGAGATTAAGCAACCCTTGCTTCACTATAAACTCATGTTCAAAAAGTGCCGTTAGGGATTTCCTCTGACGTCATTTCCTGTTAAAATCGTGACTTTGCATTATTTCTCAAATTATACATGATAGCATTGTTTTTTTCTCAAATTAGTACTAAACAACGTTGAAAAGCGAGGAAAAAGCCCCCCCCCCCCGAAGAGTCAATTTTTTTTCCGACACTCCCCCTCCCCAAATTTCGCCTGACGCGCCACTCCCCCAAATTTGGTGTGAGGCGCTCACACCGGCGAATGCCGAAACCTCCCCCCTAATTTGACCTAAAGCAGTCACACCGCCGCACTATCTCCACAACTCTCAAAAAGGAGGAGGTAATGCCTAGGAGGGTGGTATCATAATAACAGAACGGGCGTAGGGGAGGAAGGGAAGGTAGAAAGGGTGGGAGTGAGAGGGAAAGAAGGGTTGTAGTGTGAGGGATTTTCTTCCCTACACTCTTTTCCTCTGACGTCATTTCCTGTTAAAAGCGTGACTTGGCATATTTCTCAAATTATACATGATAGCATTGTTTTTTTTCTCAAATTAGTACTAAACAACGTTGAAAATCGAGAAAAAGTCACCCCCCATTGGAGAAAAGTGCTCAGTCGACCCCCGAAGAGTCAGTTTTTTTTCCGGTTCTGAGATATTACACATCCCAGGGCTGGCCGGTCATAATGATTTCAACCGTGTGACGGTTTGTTGGGTACTCTCGGAGGAGTATCTGGACATACAAACAGACAAACAAACAGACAGACAGACAAACATACAGACAAGTAAGTGCCCTTTATATAGTAGACTAGCAGGGTTACCCGGCGTTGCTCGGGGTCATAAAAACATATAATTGAAGAAAAATAGCGTGTGTAACATCTTTATATTTAAACTTCTATTTCTCTCTATGGCCGTCTCTTTATCTTCCTACCTTTCTCTTCCCTGCGCGCCCCATTTCACCGCTACTTTCTATCCAAACTTGTTTTTCACTCTCCCCCTACCCTGAGAAATATTTGAGTTCAAAAACAAAAAAAAACTAAAAAATTTGGCCTTACCCCTGAAAAGTTCGGCCTGACCCCTTAAATTTTCCCCGACTCCTCAATCTCTCCAACCCCCCATCCCAACTAATTTTTCACTCTCCCCCAACTCTGAGAAATATTTTGAATTCAAAACAAAAAAAAGTAAAAAATTGGGCCTGACCCCTAAAATTTTCCTCGACTCCTCAATCTCTCCCGCCCCCATCCAAACTAATTTTTCACTCTCCTCCAACCCTGAGAAATATTTTGAGTTCAAAACAAAAAAAATATATATTCTTGCCTGACCCCTAAAAAGTTCGGCCTGACCACTAAAATTTCCTCGACCCCTCAATCTCTCCAGCCCCCCCCCATCCCACTAATTTTTCAATCATCCCAACCCTGAGAAATATTTTGAGTTAAAAAAAAAAAAAATTTGGCCTGACCCCTAAACTTTTCCCCGACCCCTCAATCTCTCCAGCCCCGCATCTCAACTAATTTTTCACTCTCCCCCAACCCTGGGAAATATTTTGAGTTCAAAAAAAAAAAAAAAAAATTTGGCCTGACCCCTTAAATGTTCGGCCTGACCCCTAAAATTTTCCCCGACCCCTCAATCTCTCCAGCCCCCCATCCCAACTAATTTTTCACTCTCCCCAACTCTGAGAAATATTTTTAGTTCATAACAAAATAAAAGAAAAAAATTTGGCCTAAAAAGTACAACCTGGCACCTAAAATTTTCCCCGACGTGAGTTCTCACTCTTGTCAGGTGCGGATGTGATTGAGCAACCCTCGTTTCACTACACACTATTAACGTAGCCTTCCTATGATGTTATTGATGAATCCGGACAGAACTTATGGGATGACCTGATACAACCGGACAGAATTTAGGGCAAGATTTACGGATTTACGGACGGATGTATCTAGACAGACGGACGTATCTAGACCGACAGACGTTGCTGGAATGACAGACGGACGGACGGACGGACGGACGGACGTAGTTTGAGAGATGGACTGACATAGCTGGGACGTATCTAGACGGACGGACGTAGCTGGACAGACAGACAGACGGACGGACAGACGTAGGTTGAGAGATGGACTGACATAGTAGGACTGACAGACGGACGGACAGACGTAGGTTGACAGATGAACGGAAGTATGTTGACGTAGCTAGACAGACAGACAAACGGACAGACGTAGGTGGAGAGACAGACGGATGCACGTAATTCGACAGATGAACGGTCGTTAGTGGACGGATTTACGGACGGACGTATCTAGACGGACGCACGTAGCGGGACAGAAAGACGGACGGACAGACGTAGCTGGACAGACAGACGGACAGACGTATGTGGAGAGATGGAGTGACGTAGCTAGCTAGACAGACGGACAGACAAAGTTGACGGACAGACGTATGTAGACGGACGTATCTAGACCGACGGACGTTGCTGGAATGACATGCAGACGGACGGACAGACGGACGGCGGACGTAGCTTGAGAGATGAACTGAAATAGCTGGGACGTATCTAGACGGACAGACGTAGCTGGACAGACAGACGTACGGACAGACCTAGGTTGAAAGATGTACGGAAGTATGTTGACGTAGCTAGATAGACAGACAAACGGACACACGTAGGTGGAGAGATAGACTCACGTAGCTGGACAGACAGATGGACGCACGTAGGTCGTCTGATAGACGGCCGTTAGTGGACCGATTTACGGACAGACGTATCTAAACGGACGGACGTATCTTGACAGACAGACGGACGGACGGACGGACAGACGTAGCTGGACAGACGGACGGACGTAGGTTGACGGATTGACGGACGGACGTATCTAGACGGACGTAGCTGGACAGGCAGATGGACGGACGGACGGACGGACGGACGGACGGACGGACGGACGTAGGTCGACGGATCGACGGATCCATGTTTGTTCAAAGAAAATAATACTTATTATTACTTGCAGATACTATATAAGTACCAATCGCCACCCCGGTGCGCATACTACATAAGTACCAATCGCCACCCGGGTGCGCATACTACATAACTACCTATCACTGCTCCAGTGTGCATACTACATAAGTACCTCTCGCCGCCTCGGTACGCATACTTCATAAGTACCTCTCGCCGCCCCTGGTACGCATACTACATAAGTACCTATTGCCGCCCCGGTGCAAATGCTTAATACGTACCTATCACCACCCGGGTGCGCATGCTATATACGTACCTACTGCCGTCCCGGTGCACATGCTATATACATAACTATCACCGTCGTGGTGCGCATACTATATACGTACCTATCTTCACCCCAGGGTGCATGCTATATACGTACCTATTGCTGCCCCTGTGCACATGCTATATACGTACCTATGGAAAACCCTATGCAATAGTATATACATGCCTATTGCCGCCTCGATCCATATTATATACATACCTATTGCCGCCCCGGTGCAGAATACTATATATGTACCTATCGCCGCACAGGTGCGCATACTATATACTTACTTATCTCTGCAAGGGTGTGTATACTATATATGCACCTATCACCAGCCCAGTTCGCTTACCTAAGAACCTATATTAATGTGCCCTGTCGTATCCAAGAACAAAATTCAAGTTCATTAATGTAGTGTCACTATCATAAAAAAGAACTCATATTAATCAGCCCTATTTAAGTTAAACTAAAAAAATTATTTTGCCCCATTCCACACGAAAAAATTTTATTCTCCACCCCCCAAAAAATTTTACACTCCCCCAACCCTTAGAAATATTTTAAGTTAAAAAAAAATTTCCCCGACCAAAAAAAAATTTTACCCTCCAACCCTACCAACCCCAAAAAACTTTACTCTCTCCCTATCCTAAGAAGTATTTTAAGTTCAAGAGAAAAAAAAAATTTGGACCCACCCGCCAAAAATTTTCCCCAACGCGCCCTCTCCAAATTTTTTACCCTCCAACCCACCCCAAATTTTGTTTACTCTCACTACCCTGAGAAATATTTTGAGTTAAAAATAAAAATTGGCCCCACCCCCCAAAATTTTACTGATTGAGATGTTATTTAATATGTATACAAATATTAGTGAAAACAATGGTGGAGCATAATCATTTATTCGTTTAATGTCACTGATTGAGACATTATTTAATATGTATAAAAATATTAGTGAAAACAATGGCGGAGCATAATTATTTATTCTTTGATTTTACTGATTGAGACATTATTAAATATTTGTACAAATATTAGTGAAAACAATGGCGGAACATAATTATTTATTCCTTTAATTTCACTGATTGAGACATTATTTAATATGTATACAAATATCTGTGAAAACAATGACGGAGCATAATTATTTATTCCTTTAATTTCACTGATTGTGTCGTTATTTAATATGTATACAAACATTTGTGAAAACAATGGCGGAGCATAATTATTTATTCCTTTAATGTCACTGATTGAGACATTATTTAATATGTATACAAACATTTTTTATTCCTTTAATGTCACTGATTGAGTCGTTATTTAATATGTATGAAAACAATGGCGGAGCATAATTATTTATTCGTTTAATTTCACTGAATTTAGTTATCTATTTAGTACTTGCCATTATATGCTTAAGCTCGATTTTACAGCATCTGATCACTATAAATCGTCACACATTTAGTACTGGCCACGCTATGCATTGCTTAACTTCTTTTTGACCAATATTAATGACAACAGAACGTTCTTAACATTGTACATCAACGCCAAATACAAGGAGGTGTACTAAATCGCTTTGTCTTATTCCCCTCCGTTTGGTGAGGACAATAGTATGAAGAGAAATGAAAAAAAAATCAATAATAATGTGACGATGGCATAAAAATAGATACAAACCTAGCACTATGACGTCATGTACCTATGAATGTGACGTCACGTGCACAAAATAACATTAAAAATCGTGATCACATTAAACGAAAAAATGGCTATTTGCCCCCTTAAAAATTAATCTTTTTTTTTAATTTTTAGATATTATTTTCTCGAGGTTATGGCGGTTAAAATAATACCTTATTTGGGGGTGTTTGTATAGTATTTTTTAAGTTTTAGCGAGAAATACACATACACAGATTTTTGCCTTATATATATTGAGATATTGAGATGAGATGAGATGAGATGAGATGAGATGAGATGAGATAATAAAGCCGAAAAACACAAAGTAACCATTTTAAATTACTCAGGAATATATAATTATTTTAGTTCACGTTCCACATTTAACGACTGTCAAGAATACCCAATAGAACGACAAGGTGCGCAAAAAACAAATAGTAAACAAATAACTATTACCAAAGGCAATAAAGGTTACTTTTCTACCCACCTGCCTATTTGTGTGTGTGTTTTAAAGTCCTTTAAAGCGTATTTTTATTATAAATTAAAACGTTCGATCAAACATATTACGTTATACTGAAAAACAAAGATGGCTGACAGTCGTTCGCCAACCATCTACGAAGTCTGATGATATTTTTTGGTATTTTTTCCATTAAATTAGGTAGAAAAGTAAATTTTAAGGCGTTTGGGGCTGCTTTTTGTTTACTATTACTTCACCCGTAAAGATGAAAAACAAACTTTGAGGATATCTGCATACGCCATCTTGAAAATGGAACTGTAACGCGATCGGATTTGGACGAATTATTAAAAAAAAAAACGCCTTAAAAAACTATAAAACACAAAAACATAGGCAGGCACGTGGAAAAGTAACAGTTATTTGTTGATTATTGTTTTGTTTTTTTCACCTCTTCTTTTCTGTTGGACTAGGTCCATCAAACATTACATTGACAAAACTGCAAAATCACTGATATGCCGATTGTGTAATGAAAGGGAAGAAACCTTAGCGCATATTGTATCTGAATGCCAAATGCTAGCAAAACACCAGTATCAAAAATGCAGACACAGCAAAGTCGCTCAAGTGCTACACTGGAATATATGCAAACTTTATGCATTGGACCACAATGAGAAGTGGTATGATCATAAGTCAGAAGTGGTACAAGAGAACGACAATGTCAAACTTCTTTGGGACATGCGCATACAGACTGATAAGGTTCTTGAATATTCAAAATCTGACTTAATCTTTCTAAACAAAAGCAAGAGAACTTGCTTAATCATTGATGTAGCCTGCCCTTTCGATACCAGAGTGCAGGAGAAAGAACACGAAAAAAAAAATATCAAGACCTAAAATGGGAATTAGTTAGACTGTGGAAATGTAAAGAAGTAAAGGTGATTCCCGTTGTAATTGGAACGCTTAGAACCATAACGAAAAGCCACTATAAATGGCTTAAACAGATTGACGAGACAATTTCTTCTCCAGTTCTGCAAAAGGCTTGCCTGTTAGGAACAGCGAAAGTGTTAAGGTATAACTTGAATGTCTAAGGTCAAGGGAATTGACTTGATGTTCAAAAAAAGAAAACTCCAACCAAAAACATCAAAAAGTTAAGACTATTATGAAATAATAATAATAATAATAATAATAATAATAATAAAAATAATGGTAGTGATGATGATGATGATGATGATGATGATGATGATGATGATGATGATGATGATGATGATGATGATGATGATGATGATGATGATGATGATGATGATGATGATCCGCAATTGGTAATAATGTTAATGGTAATAATATGTACGGTATTAGTAACCACATTAATAATGTATTGTAATTCTCATTATAATAATAATGGAAAATTTAATATAATAGTCATACCGAGCATGATATAATATATGATATATAAATGGATAACTATGTTATCTGTTTTTAGTTTGTGGATAGATATGTTCTTTTTCCTAATAGGGGTCCTAGTTTTGTCGTGTTTTATGGGGTCAGTATTGCATGAAGGGGGTAATTTATTCTAGGGGATTTAGTAGATACTATAGAATGATGGGTTGAGTTAGGGTTAAAAAAAATTATTTTTATGGTTTTCACTCTATTTTCCAATATATATATATATATATATATATATATATATATATATATATATATATATATATATATATATATATATATATATATATATATATATGTCCGCCGATTGCGTAAGCATGAAATATTGATGTCTGTAGGCAATAAATAATTAATATTTATTTATAAATATTATTATATAGCCCCCTTTACTAAGGCTGGTGAGTGAATGTAATAACAAGCAGTACTACTAGCTTCATTGCGATTTGTTGTTGTTGTTGTTGATCAATCTTCGCCACTTGCTGTGAATACCCGCCGACTTGGTATTTGCAAAGTTAAATTTCTGGTGGCCAACTGGTAAGTCTCTTGACTGCGAATCTGTGGCGATTTGTGATCGGAGTTCGCGCCCGCCGACCGTCGGTAATTAGCTTCCTGCACTGAAGATTGTGTAAGCATGAAACATCGATGTCTGTAGGTAATAAATAATTAATATATATATATATATATATATATATATATATATAGTCACAACCGTTACCCTTCGCGCATAAAAATTAATTAATCGCGATTAAAACTTATGATTAAAAAAAGTAAAAATAAATCTTAGCAACTTCTATAAGAAAATAGAATATTTTTATAAAATTGTTCTCCAAATTAAATACCTTTGTAACCTCACATTTCAAATACTAAAACCCTATATATTATTTACTTGGCTCCATTTCACGTAGAGTTTTATTTTTATTCTTTCGTGTTATTAGTAGTTTTATCTTTAATAAAATGTTTCGCAACATAGCATACATAGATTGAAAGAATCTTCCTACACAGTTAGAAGAATACATTCGCTAATTGTTATCTGAATTAGAGAATAAATAAACCTAACATGAACTAGTCCTAATCTTTCAATTCTAAGTTAAAAACTCTATATCTCATACGAAACACGATCCGTTCACTTTCCATGCATGTTTTTTTGTGAAACACGTATTCATTGGATAATCACATAAATTTTCGTATATTTGTCCAATCGCTGCGTTTGTTAATTTCGCCTACCAGAATATCAGAATTACAACATCTATTATATAAAATTATATCAGTCAGATTTTCAAATTCAGAGATTCCAATTCCTAAAAATTAATATTCCTTTTATTTAGCGCTTGGCCATGTTGTTAAAAATAAAAATTGTAATTCGCTTTAATTTCTTTGTAAATTTCTGCTCTGAATATTTCCGTGTGGAGGGGGATATTTTTTCTGCAGTAAACATCAATTACTGATAGATGCCATTTTGAAAATCAGCAGAAAATGTCACTATTATTACAGAATACTAAGACTGATACATTCTTTTGTTTAATAATACTATTTGTGGCTGCCGCCAGATTAGTTTGATAGGCTACATGGCATTTGTATTTCCTTTTGTACGAATCACAGTGTCGAAATATCGAAACTCAATAGTCCTTTGTTTAAATTCCTTACCATAAAATAGATCCTAAATATAAAGGCAAAAAGGTAGAGAAAATATATTTCCATATAGAATAAAAACGTTTAGTTTAAATTGAAGATTATAATATAAAGTAATTTATAGTTTTTTGTTTTAGATAGAAAATATATTCGATATTTCTGCTTGTATTGGCAGTCACATTTCTCATTCCGTGTGGTCTTGAGAAAAACACTTTTTTGATTCACATGTGTCTGGTGTCGCTGTCATGTCTATGTTTCTTTGTCGCATTTTTATGTATTGTTTGTTGTGAAATATTGTAGCCTTTTATTTTGATGTACATTTGTTCTGATATTTCTGTCAATTTTTTCGTTAATTGCAGTTTTCACATCTGCATATGTGCATCGGGAATAAACTATCATATAAACATAATTCACGCAGTTTGTCAGTTCTCTCACACAAAACTAGAGATCACACTATTCAAATGTTAAACAAATAATACTTTCATTCATATAAAAAATGCCGTGGAAAGAAATAATTAACATCTGAATTTTTAAAATTTCGATGTCAAAATCATCTGTAAACGGTGTATTCATTTCTAAGCACAAGTCAAATAATGTAAGAGGATAACTCATTTAAATTAAAGAATAAAATAGGAATTTTCTCTCTTAAAATTATTATCTCTTTTTCTGTATAAGTTTTAAAATGTGCAAGCAAAAAAAAAGAAGTAAAAACTAACATGCCTCCAGTGCATCTCGAGCACCGTCGGGTATGTACAGCTGGTGACCAATAAAAAAAAAACTGACGCACCTTTTTTGGCTTATTTATCCAAACATAATTAAACCGTAATATAATCAAGTTCCATTACATAGACAAAATAAAAATGAATCTATATTAAATTAAATCTTTATTATTATTATTATTATTATTTACTCACTAGGAGTTATCACACTGGTCATCGTCAGTGATCGCCCACTGCCAACAACCTGTGGTATTCCCTGGAGTCTGAGTGACAACAAGTCTCCTCAGACTTCCAGTATGCTCCACCTCTTTTCGTTCATCACCGCTGATGACCTTGCGGTATCGCAACAGCCACCTACCAACGATTTCCCGCTGATAAGGGCCATTGGTCCCCTCTGGGGCCCGAGTGGCAACAAGCCTCCCCAAGGTCCCAGAACTCTCCGCGCTCTTCCAGTGGAGGTCTGGTTTGCGCTTTCCCTCCTCGACCCTCTGTCCATAATTTTCGTGGCATTAGCCTATGCTTGCGCCTCTCTCGTGCGGTTGTATTTTCTCCGGTTCTGTTGTCTTGTGCGTCCATGTGTTTGTTCTCCATTCGTTGCTTATGTGGGTTGGTTTCCGCATTCGAGGACATTTCTCAGGATTGTAGCTGTTTTGATCATTACTGTCCTTTGCATGGTCTCAGTTATCCCTTTGATTCCTATTTCTCCTAGTCTTTTCTCCATGTTTTTGGGGACTGTTCCTAGTGCTCCTATGATTATTGGTGTTATACTGACTTTCTTCATGTTCCATATTCCTTTCAATTCTCTGGCAAGTTCAGTATATTTGCTTCTTTTTTCCGTCTCTTTGATCTTCACTCTGTGGTTTGCTGGAACGGCAAAGTCTACGATTTTGCAGGATTTTTCTTTCTTGTTGATTATTATCATATCCGGTCTCCTTGCTGTTATGGGTTTGTCTGTTTGTACATTCATATCCCATATGATTTTGTGTTTTTCGTTTTCTAGTACAGTTTCTGGTTTGTGTTTGTACCGTTTTTTTGCATATTCGAAATTCAGTTGTTTGCACATTTCCCGGTGTACTTTTTTCCCCACGCTGTCATGTCTGTTCTTGTATTCCCTTTGTGCTAGCTTGCTGCATTCACTTATTATATGATTTATCGTTTCGTCTCTTTGTCCACACAATCGGCATTTTCTGTTTTCCTGGGTTTTATCTATCTTTGCTTTAATAAAGTTTGTCCTAATCGCATTGTTCTATGCGGCCGTCAGCAGAGATTCCGTTTCTCTGTTCAAGTGTCCTTTTCTTAGCCATGCCCAGCTGTTTTCATTGGCTTCATCGCTTGTGAGTCTTATAAAGCGTCCATGTAGTTGTTTTTCTTCCCACTTTTCCTTTCTTGTCTTTTTGTTTCTGAGTTCAGTGCTTCCGGAGTTGTTTGTTGGGCTGGTGTCTCTTGCTGTAGTGATCAGCCTTTCCGTGTTCTGGGTTACATATTTCTCCAGCTCTTTTTTGGTGTCTTCCACACAGTCTTCTATACTTACCAGTCCTCTACCTCCTTCATTTCTTTTCATGTAGAGTCTGACCGTATCGTCTTTTGGGTGCAATGCATTGCGCATAGTCATTAGTTTTCTAGTCCTTTGGTCAAGGTGCCTGAGTTCTTCTTTGGTCCAGAGTATCTTATTAGTGATACAGCCCATGTGTTTATCCCTTTTACTAGGTTTCTGCTATATAGTTTAGTTTCTAAGAGTTTCCTTGTTCTTCGTAGATATTCTTTTCCAATCTTCTCTTTCATTTCTGTATATTTGATTGTGTCTGCTTCCATAACTCCCAGGTATTTATAACTCTCTTGTTCTCCTAGCGCCCTCATCTCCTTTTGGTTGGGGAGTTCTATACCTTCTATCGTCTCCAGTTTTCCTCTTTTGATCTCTAGCAGTGCACATTTTTCTATTCCAAACTCCATTTGGATATCCTGGCTGAATATCCTGGTTGTGTTTATCAGCTTTTCCAGTTCTTTTTTGTTTTTTGCAAAGAGTTTGAGGTCATCCATGTACATCAAGTGGTTTATTCTTTGTTCTGTATCCGTAAACCTGTATCCGGCATCACACTTTCTGAGTATGTAGTTGAGTGGCATCATAGCTATTATAAACAATCGTGGTGATAGAGAGTCTCCTTGAAAAATGCCTCTCTGTATTTTTATCTCAGATAGGTATTGTCCTCCGGCTGTCAGTTTTAGTCTCCATGTTTCCATTGCTGTCTGGATGAGATTAATAATCCTGCCTGGTATCTTGTATATTTTTAAGCATTCAATTATCCATGTTTGGGGGATTCTGTCGTAGGCTTTCTTGTAGTCAATCCATGCCATGGTTATGTTCTTTTGTCTGCTCTTCACCTCCTTCAGGGTCTTTTGATCAATGTATAGTAGATCATGTGCCCCTCTTTGTCCTTTCCGGCATCCTTTTTGTTCCTCGGGGAGCAGTCCACGTTTGTCCAGGGATTGGTAGATTTGTTCTCTCAGTTGTGCTGTGAGAATTTTCCACATTATTGGTAGACATGTTATCGGTCTGTAGTTGCTGGGGGTCGTTCCTTTTTGGGGGTATTTTTGTATTAATGTTGTTCTTCCTTCCGTCATCCATTCTGGTACGTCTGTTTTGCGGATACATCCACTCAGTTTCTGCGCTAGTCTTTCATGCAGGGTCGTGAATTTTTTAAATCAGTATGCATGTATTCCATCGTGGCCTGGTGCTCTCCAGTTATTATTATTATTATTATTATTATTATTATTATTATTATTATTATTATTATAAAATAATAATAATCTTAAATCGCAATGTAATTGCAGACCTACAAATTTACTTTATTTTACCTCCAACTAAATAAAATTATTATTTCGGTAAAATCGTCCCAGTTCAGTGTGTTATTCTCGATTGCCAATGATTCTGTTATTTTATTATTCCGTAATCGACCGCTTCACCTAAATCTGTAGCAGTCACCAATAGGGACTACTTTTGAATGCGTAATTACTGTCCCTGTGAGCTGACTTGTCTAATCAAATCACAGGGCGCAGTAATATCGTTAGTTCCCTAAGGGACTACTTATGTCCCCTTAGGGTTCGAGGAAAAAGATCAGACGACCTCCTGGCACCAGCTTGGACACATCGCAGAGATCACCAGCGAGGAACGAGGAAACGCTCTCTCTCCCGCCGCTGTCCTCACTCGACGACTACTACCATCTTCACATGAAGAAATCCACGGGCGGCCCTAAGAACTCTTATATTATTCCTCTTCCTCAGACGGACACCGCCCCACTCTTCTACCTATACCAAACGGTATAGGTAACCTTGAGTTAATAAAACCCCTTTTTGTTATAGTTACAGAAATACTTTTCGTTGTTTCGTTTCTTTACGAGAAGATAAAAGGATAACCCCTTTCAAACCTCCCATCATCTCCTTACAAATATCTCCTTACAAATAGTGACCCGACGCTAAAAGAAAAAAAAACAGACCTTCTGATATACGAAACGTAAGGAAAAAACGGAATATAAAAAAACAAACAAAAAAAAACATCGAAAAGTTATTTCTGCGACGAAAAGGTAAAAAAACTCCGTCGTTTAAAAAAACAAAAACAAAAAAAAAAAAAGTCATAAATTTAGAAAGACACGAAACTCCGCGTTTTTGTAAACAGAAAAAGAAAAAATTTCAATCTCGAGAGATTCGGAAACTTTTAAAATTCTCTTTAAAAGCTTAAAAAAAGGACAGTTATTTTTAACACCAAAAAAGAAAAAAAACTACCGAAATCACTTTTTTTCTCTCTCTCTCTCTTTCTCTCTATCACAGTAAAGGCGTACTTCGCATCGAAGAAACTTTTTCTTTTATAAAATATTTTTTCTGTCTTTAACTGAACTAATTCTTGACAGTGAAATACTTCAAAATACCTTAAAATATAAAACTATCAACAAAAAAAACTTTCTTCCGAATTTAAAACAAGTTTCAAACAACTTTAGACGGTCAGACTCGGCGACGCCGCGACGTATCCACCCTCCAAAATGGCGCTGACCAATTCTTTTGATTTCAACCGAAGAAATTAGACTCAACAAACGAAGAAAGAAAGCATTCTTTTTGCCTTTAACAAAAAAAAGACTCTTGTTTTTACGAATATTTTTTTTAAAATGGCCCCTTAAAAGAGTAAGTACATTAGTTTTTCCCTTTTACACACAAATACATACACTCAAATATATCTATCTCCTCTGTCACCAAAACAAAATACATACTTATTATTATTTTTTAACTTCTTGGCTTTCTACACTTACACAATTCCTCTTTCGTTTTTTTTCTCTCTGAAATGTGTGTTCACGACGATGCTTTCAATTTTCATTTAACTTAGATTTCTTGGTCTGGGATCCCATTAAACACAAAAAAATGAGCGCTTTATCTGCTAACGCCGGAGACAGCAGTCAACAGGTCACATTGGCCATACTCCAGGCGATAGAGCGACTTGAGAGAAACGTGAAAATTAAGCATGTCTAGATTTCAATCGCCTAGACGTTGTAATCGTTCGTCGTCCCCACACCATCGCCACTCAAATAAGCCAGGATTGTGTTACTACCACAGTCGCTATGGCAACCAAGCACATAAGTGTAAACAACCTTGTTCGTTCCCTAACCAGGGAAACTAAATTCTGGGGACCCAAGCACGGCACGGTCTCCACTAGGTTCTCATGATAACCGTGCATATTTCATTAGGGACTCAATATCCCAAGCACGTTGCTTGGTTGATACTGGGGCCGCTTGTAGTATTTGGCCACTGAAACTACTAGCTAAAAAGCCACCAGTGTCGTCCATTTCACTGCAAGCCGTAAATCACTCCCCTATTCCCACGTAAGGTCAAATTTCTCGTTCTTTGGACTTGGAATTGCGCAGAGACTTTACGTGGGTCTTTACAGTCGCGGATTTACTCTACCCCATTCTGGGCTCGGACTTTCTGCACTACTTTAATCTATTAGTGGACATGCGCAGACGACGGGTGATAGATGTTAATACGGAACTTTCCGTACCGGGTTTTAAATCAAACACCCCATCTGTCAGCCCGGTATTCTTTATTGCCGCAACCGTTGACCCATACCAGATCCTACTCCATTCCTACCCAGAGTTAACAAATCTTAATTTTGTTGTGAGTAATCCAACTCACTCAACAAAACATTATATTGAGACCACAGGAGCTCCTGTGTTCTCACGCCCTCGTCGCTTACCTGTAGAGAAACTAAAAGCGGTGAAGGCGGAATTTAACCATATGCTGCAACTGGGAATTATATACCCCTCGTCCAGTCCTTGGGCTTCCCCTTTGCATATGGTCCCGAAGCGCTCTGGAGATTGGCGTCCGACTGGGGACTATCGACAACTCAATGCCATGACGGTACCTGATCGTTACCCAATCCCACATATACAGGACTTTGCTTCGTCTCTGCACGGTTGTAAGACCTTTTCCAAATTGGACTTAGTAAAGGCTTACCATCAGATTTCACTGAATCCGGCCGATATACCCAAAACGGCGGTAACAACTCCTTTCGGGGCGTTTGAATTCCTGACTATGCCTTTCGGTTTGCGAAACGCGGTTAGTACCTTTCAACGCTTCATGGACGAAGTAGTGCGAGATCTTGACTTCGTCTATAATTACATAGACGACATACTTGTGGCAAATGCCTCACCTGAAGAACATGTCACCCATCTCCGCCTACTGTTCGAACGGTTTCAGCAATACCAGGTGAAGATTAACCCTGGTAAATGCGTTTTCGGTGCTTCGTCACTAGTTTTCCTGGGCCACATTATCAGCCCTGAAGGCATATCTCCCTTGCCTGAAAAGGTTAAACCTCTACAAGACCTTCAACCACCCACTTCACTTCGCCAACTAAGGCACTTTCCGGGTCTGTTAAATTATTACAGACGTTTTATCCCACACTGCGCGGATCTCTTTCCGACCTGTTACGTAACAGGAAGAAGAAAAACGAGCAGATTTCACTGAATGATATTCAGCTGAAAACCTTCAATGAAGTGAAGCAAAAACTAGCGACGACATCCTTGCTTGCACATCCTGTGTCCAATGCCCAGTTTTCACTGGTCGTTGATGCATTGGGCACAGCTGTAGGTGCAGTGTTGCAACAGCAGCACCAAGGCCAACTGCAACCTCTCGAATAGTTTTCGAGACAACTGAAACCGGCAGAACAACGTTACAGCACGTTTGACCGTGAACTACTGGCAATGTACCTCGCAGTGAAACACTTTCAGCATTCACTCGAGGGCCGTCAATTCGTGATCTACACTGATCACCGTCCACTTACATACGCACTGCGTGCTAAGTCGGACAAATATTCTCCTCACGAAACTCGCCACTTGGATTTTGTTTCGCAATTTACTAACGATATCCGACATATATCTGGTGAACAGAATGCGCCGGAAGACGCCTTGTCCCACCTTCCAATAAATTCTCTGTTTCACCTTCGGATATCGATCTACAACAGATGGCTTTAGACCAGCCATGTCTGGACAATGGATCTGCTAATTCAAATACCTTCCTGTGCCCACTTCGGGCACGCAGATCATCTGTGACACTTCAACAGATTCACCTCGCCCTTTTGTTCCACTGACTCATCGTAGGGTTGTTTTTGATACCCTTCACAACTTGGCACACCCCGGACTCAAAGTCACAGTGAAGCTGATTTCAGCTAGATTTTTCTGTCCAAATATGAGGGGTGATATCACTGCCTGGACACGTTCCTGCGTATCCTGCCAAAAGTCAAAGGTGCACAAGCATATCCGTGCACCCCTTGGAACATTCAGCACTCCAGACGCTCGATTCAGCCATGTTCATATTGATCTGGTTGGACCATGACCTGTCAGTCAGGGATTTACACTTGCATAGATCGTGTTACACGGTGGCCTGGAGCCATCCCTCTTAGTGACATTTCGGCTGAATCCGTAGCGCGAGCCTTTATATCGGGCTGGATATCGCGCTATGGAGTCCCCTCAACTATTACCACCGACCGTGGTGGACAGTTTGAATCCCACCTATTCCAGGAACTTTCCAGGATTTTAGGGATTAAACCAGCTATCATCCAGCTTCCAATGAGATGATAGAACGCTTCCATCACCAATTGAAAGCCGCATTGCGTGCTTATCCTGACCAGCAGCGGTGGAGCGAGTACGTACCTGTTGTCCTTCTTGGCTGTCGCTCCGCGATTAAAGAGGACCTCGGATACTCTTCAGCCGAACTTGTCTATGGACTACCTCTATCGTTGCCGGGTCAGATGTTGACCCCGATAGATTTAACGGCAACAGATACAGCTCTGTATATAAACAGACTGTGAGCTTACTTTTTATGAGCTCCCACCTATGCAACCTATGCAACAGACCATTAAATCTTCAGTCCCTAAAGACATTTCCTCGTGGACTCCTGTTTTTTGTGCGAAAAGACTCTGTGAAAGCCCCTCTTGCTCCTCCTTATTCTGGTCCTTATTGCGTGCTTTCACGCACTGACAAACTTTTCACCCTTGACATTGGTGGCAAAAAAGACACCGTATCCATCGACAGGGTGAAAAGAGCTTTTCTTAACGCAGAAACCCCTGAGCCCCATATTCCCCCTACTGTGCATCAGACAACTGCAAATACACATTTACTTTTTGAAACCCCTAAAGAAAATTATGTCACCACCACACGTAGTGGTCGACGAGTACATTGGCCCAAAAAACTGTCTAAAACTGCCTATATATAGAATGAGCCTTGTACTCTATTTTTCAAAACATACTTCCACACTTCTCCAAAATTACTTTTTTCAAAGAGAAGACAAACTCTTAAATAAAAAAAAAAATTTTTTTTTTTCATTAATATACAAACATTTCCTGAAAATACTTCTTGCAGAAAAGACTTTTCCCTGCAAAGCAAAAAAAAAAAACAAAAAAAACTTTTTAAACATTTGTTAATTGACAAATTTTGTATTTTTGTTATTTCCCACTGCTACACTTCCTTTTATTTCCTGTCGGCTTTCAGCCTATGCCGCGGGTTATGTAGCAGTCACCAATAGGGACTACTTTTGAATGCGTAATCACTGTCCCTGTGAGCTGGCTTGTCCAATCAAATCACAGGGCGCAGTAATATCGTTAGTTCCCTAAGGGACTACTTATGTCCCCTTAGGGTTCGAGGAAAAAGATCAGACGACCTCCTGGCATCAGCTTGGACACATCGCAGAGATCACCAGCGAGGAACGAGGAAACGCTCTCTCTCCCGCCGCTGTCCTCACTCGACGACTACTACCATCTTCACATGAAGACATCAACGGGCGGCCCTAAGAACTCTTATATTATTCCTCTTCCTCAGACGGACACCGCCCCACTCTTCTACCTATACCAAACGGTATAGGTAACCTTGAGTTAATAAAACCCCTTTTTGTTATAGTTACAGAAATACTTTTCGTTGTTTCGTTTCTTTACGAGAAGATAAAAGGATAACCCCTTTCAAACCTCCCATCATCTCCTTACAAATATCTCCTTACAAATAGTGACCCGACGCTAAAAGAAAAAAAAACAGACCTTCTGATATACGAAACGTAAGGAAAAAACGGAATATAAAAAAACAAACAAAAAAAAACATCGAAAAGTTATTTCTGCGACGAAAAGGTAAAAAAACTCCGTCGTTTAAAAAAACAAACAAAAAAAAAACAGTCATAAATTTAGAAAGACACGAAACTCCGCGTTTTTGTAAACAGAAAAAGAAAAAATTTCAATCTCGAGAGATTCGGAAACTTTTAAAATTCTCTTTAAAAGCTTAAAAAAGGACAGTTATTTTTAACACCAAAAAAGAAAAAAAACTACCGAAATCACTTTTTTTCTCTCTCTCTCTCTCTTTCTCTCTATCACAGTAAAGGCGTACTTCGCATCGAAGAAACTTTTTCTTTTATAAAATATTTTTTCTCTCTTTAACTGAACTAATTCTTGACAGTGAAATACTTCAAAATACCTTAAAATATAAAACTATCAACAAAAAAAACTTTCTTCCGAATTTAAAACAAGTTTCAAACAACTTTAGACGGTCAGACTCGGCGACGCCGCGACGTATCCACCCTCCAAAATGGCGCTGACCAATTCTTTTGATTTCAACCGAAGAAATTAGACTCAACAAACGAAGAAAGAAAGCATTCTTTTTGCCTTTAACAAAAAAAAGACTCTTGTTTTTACGAATATTTTTTTTAAAATGGCCCCTTAAAAGAGTAAGTACATTAGTTTTTCCCTTTTACACACAAATACATACACTCAAATATATCTATCTCCTCTGTCACCAAAACAAAATACATACTTATTATTATTTTTTAACTTCTTGGCTTTCTACACTTACACAATTCCTCTTTCGTTTTTTTTCTCTCTGAAATGTGTGTTCACGACGATGCTTTCAATTTTCATTTAACTTAGATTTCTTGGTCTGGGATCCCATTAAACACAAAAAAATGAGCGCTTTATCTGCTAACGCCGGAGACAGCAGTCAACAGGTCACATTGGCCATACTCCAGGCGATAGAGCGACTTGAGAGAAACGTGAAAATTAAGCATGTCTAGATTTCAATCGCCTAGACGTTGTAATCGTTCGTCGTCCCCACACCATCGCCACTCAAATAAGCCAGGATTGTGTTACTACCACAGTCGCTATGGCAACCAAGCACATAAGTGTAAACAACCTTGTTCGTTCCCTAACCAGGGAAACTAAATTCTGGGGACCCAAGCACGGCACGGTCTCCACTAGGTTCTCATGATAACCGTGCATATTTCATTAGGGACTCAATATCCCAAGCACGTTGCTTGGTTGATACTGGGGCCGCTTGTAGTATTTGGCCACTGAAACTACTAGCTAAAAAGCCACCAGTGTCGCCCATTTCACTGCAAGCCGTAAATCACTCCCCTATTCCCACGTAAGGTCAAATTTCTCGTTCTTTGGACTTGGAATTGCGCAGAGACTTTACGTGGGTCTTTACAGTCGCGGATTTACTCTACCCCATTCTGGGCTCGGACTTTCTGCACTACTTTAATCTATTAGTGGACATGCGCAGACGACGGGTGATAGATGTTAATACGGAACTTTCCGTACCGGGTTTTAAATCAAACACCCCATCTGTCAGCCCGGTATTCTTTATTGCCGCAACCGTTGACCCATACCAGATCCTACTCCATTCCTACCCAGAGTTAACAAATCTTAATTTTGTTGTGAGTAATCCAACTCACTCAACAAAACATTATATTGAGACCACAGGAGCTCCTGTGTTCTCACGCCCTCGTCGCTTACCTGTAGAGAAACTAAAAGCGGTGAAGGCGGAATTTAACCATATGCTGCAACTGGGAATTATATACCCCTCGTCCAGTCCTTGGGCTTCCCCTTTGCATATGGTCCCGAAGCGCTCTGGAGATTGGCGTCCGACTGGGGACTATCGACAACTCAATGCCATGACGGTACCTGATCGTTACCCAATCCCACATATACAGGACTTTGCTTCGTCTCTGCACGGTTGTAAGACCTTTTCCAAATTGGACTTAGTAAAGGCTTACCATCAGATTTCACTGAATCCGGCCGATATACCCAAAACGGCGGTAACAACTCCTTTCGGAGCGTTTGAATTCCTGACTATGCCTTTCGGTTTGCGAAACGCGGTTAGTACCTTTCAACGCTTCATGGACGAAGTAGTGCGAGATCTTGACTTCGTCTATAATTACATAGACGACATACTTGTGGCAAATGCCTCACCTGAAGAACATGTCACCTATCTCCGCCTACTGTTCGAACGGTTTCAGCAATACCAGGTGAAGATTAACCCTGGTAAATGCGTTTTCGGTGCTTCGTCACTAGTTTTCCTGGGCCACATTATCAGCCCTGAAGGCATATCTCCCTTGCCTGAAAAGGTTAAACCTCTACAAGACCTTCAACCACCCACTTCACTTCGCCAACTAAGGCACTTTCCGGGTCTGTTAAATTATTACAGACGTTTTATCCCACACTGCGCGGATCTCTTTCCGACCTGTTACGTAACAGGAAGAAGAAAAACGAGCAGATTTCACTGAATGATATTCAGCTGAAAACCTTCAATGAAGTGAAGCAAAAACTAGCGACGACATCCTTGCTTGCACATCCTGTGTCCAATGCCCAGTTTTCACTGGTCGTTGATGCATTGGGCACAGCTGTAGGTGCAGTGTTGCAACAGCAGCACCAAGGCCAACTGCAACCTCTCGAATAGTTTTCGAGACAACTGAAACCGGCAGAACAACGTTACAGCACGTTTGACCGTGAACTACTGGCAATGTACCTCGCAGTGAAACACTTTCAGCATTCACTCGAGGGCCGTCAATTCGTGATCTACACTGATCACCGTCCACTTACATACGCACTGCGTGCTAAGTCGGACAAATATTCTCCTCACGAAACTCGCCACTTGGATTTTGTTTCGCAATTTACTAACGATATCCGACATATATCTGGTGAACAGAATGCGCCGGAAGACGCCTTGTCCCACCTTCCAATAAATTCTCTGTTTCACCTTCGGATATCGATCTACAACAGATGGCTTTAGACCAGCCATGTCTGGACAATGGATCTGCTAATTCAAATACCTTCCTGTGCCCACTTCGGGCACGCAGATCATCTGTGACACTTCAACAGATTCACCTCGCCCTTTTGTTCCACTGACTCATCGTAGGGTTGTTTTTGATACCCTTCACAACTTGGCACACCCCGGACTCAAAGTCACAGTGAAGCTGATTTCAGCTAGATTTTTCTGGCCAAATATGAGGGGTGATATCACTGCCTGGACACGTTCCTGCGTATCCTGCCAAAAGTCAAAGGTGCACAAGCATATCCGTGCACCCCTTGGAACATTCAGCACTCCAGACGCTCGATTCAGCCATGTTCATATTGATCTGGTTGGACCATGACCTGTCAGTCAGGGATTTACACTTGCATAGATCGTGTTACACGGTGGCCTGGAGCCATCCCTCTTAGTGACATTTCGGCTGAATCCGTAGCGCGAGCCTTTATATCGGGCTGGATATCGCGCTATGGAGTCCCCTCAACTATTACCACCGACCGTGGTGGACAGTTTGAATCCCACCTATTCCAGGAACTTTCCAGGATTTTAGGGATTAAACCAGCTATCATCCAGCTGCCAATGAGATGATAGAACGCTTCCATCACCAATTGAAAGCCGCATTGCGTGCTTATCCTGACCAGCAGCGGTGGAGCGAGTACGTACCTGTTGTCCTTCTTGGCTGTCGCTCCGCGATTAAAGAGGACCTCGGATACTCTTCAGCCGAACTTGTCTATGGACTACCTCTATCGTTGCCGGGTCAGATGTTGACCCCGATAGATTTAACGGCAACAGATACAGCTCTGTATATAAACAGACTGTGAGCTTACTTTTTATGAGCTCCCACCTATGCAACCTATGCAACAGACCATTAACTCTTCGGTCCCTAAAGACATTTCCTCGTGGACTCCTGTTTTTTGTGCGAAAAGACTCTGTGAAAGCCCCTCTTGCTCCCCCTTATTCTGGTCCTTATTGCGTGCTTTCACGCACTGACAAACTTTTCACCCTTGACATTGGTGGCAAAAAAGACACCGTATCCATCGACAGGGTGAAAAGAGCTTTTCTTAACGCAGAAACCCCTGAGCCCCATATTCCCCCTACTGTGCATCAGACAACTGCAAATACACATTTACTTTTTGAAACCCCTAAAGAAAATTATGTCACCACCACACGTAGTGGTCGACGAGTACATTGGCCCAAAAAACTGTCTAAAACTGCCTATATATAGAATGAGCCTTGTACTCTATTTTTCAAAACATACTTCCACACTTCTCCAAAATTACTTTTTTCAAAGAGAAGACAAACTCTTAAATAAAAAAAAAAATTTTTTTTTTTCATTAATATACAAACATTTCCTGAAAATACTTCTTGCAGAAAAGACTTTTCCCTGCAAAGCAAAAAAAAAAAACAAAAAAAACTTTTTAAACATTTGTTAATTGACAAATTTTGTATTTTTGTTATTTCCCACTGCTACACTTCCTTTTATTTCCTGTCGGCTTTCAGCCTATGCCGTGGGTTATGTAGCAGTCACCAATAGGGACTACTTTTGAATGCGTAATCACTGTCCCTGTGAGCTGGCATGTCCAATCAAATCACAGGGCGCAGTAATATCGTTAGTTCCCTAAGGGACTACTTATGTCCCCTTAGGGTTCGAGGAAAAAGATCAGACGACCTCCTGGCACCAGCTTGGACACATCGCAGAGAGCACCAGCGAGGAACGAGGAAACGCTCTCTCTCCCGCCGCTGTCCTCACTCGACGACTACTACCATCTTCACATGAAGACATCAACGGGCGGCCCTAAGAACTCTTATATTCTTCCTCTTCCTCAGACGACACCGTCCCACTCTCTTCTACCTATACCAAACGGTATAGGTAACCTTGAGTTAATAAAACCCCTTTTTGTTATAGTTACAGAAATACTTTTCGTTGTTTCGTTTCTTTGCGAGAAGATAAAAGGATAACCCCTTTCATCCTCCATTATCATCTCCTTACAAATCAACATGACGTCGCCTTCTTTTTAAGCCAGTATTAAATAAATATTTTAGATAATGAAATTCATACACATTTCATAATATATTATTTTTAGCGATATTCCGCGTGTCTCCCTCTTTACAACACAGTAATGCAGCACACACGCTGCGGACCGTTTTTTTAATACATAATACACACGTTGTAATCTAATCTGCAATATGGGTTCATTTGCATCGTCCGACTTCTGTTTGTTATTCTCGATTATCAGCCATTTCGTTATTCTACTATTCAATAATCGATCGCGTCTCCAAAATCAAATTTTAAAGCTAGCATTAAATGCACCTTTTAAAATACTGAAATTAATTAGATATTTTATAATATACTGCTTTTTAACGATATTCACGGGCTGTCTTATTTACGTACACAGGCTGTAATCAAGTCCGCAATGTGAGTACGTTTGCAATAACAAACGATAACATGTGTATGTTTCCATTAAAGATCGTATTCGTTATAACATCTATTCCATTCAGATTTTCACAGTTTTCATTCACGGATTTTTAGTGTCCAGTCAAGGTTTGACTCCCTTTGCATATCGAAAGTTAAGAAACTACCGAGCATGCGCATTGAAGGATACCGGAAATTAAAAAATGCCCGGGGAAAACTTATCAGCCACGGGCGTTTTCCAGCACGAATTGAAAACGCACACATATCTTTTCGTCTTCATTCTTTTTTTCTTTTACACCTTTGGTTTTAGTCTTGCGAGCCGACTCTACGACATTACATCTGGCGACGAGAATTTAAGTGACGAGTTCACATTCACTACCATATAAAAAAGAAGAAAAAGGAAATCTGCGCGGGAGATTTTATTTAGACCCCCCCCCCCAAAAAAAAAAATGAGAGATATGACTAGCCATAATTTGCCCGTTTTTCACAATTTCAGCATTCACTGTGACCAAAATAAAATTGGCATTCTCTGGCAAAAGTGGATAGATAAATTAGAAAACTTGTTCATTCCATTAAATATTGATACTGATAGAAAACAAAAAGCTACTCTTTTACATTACTCCGGTGACAAAGTTTTCGACATCTTTCACAATTTCACTGACAAACTGAAGGGTGTCAGAGCAACCACTGGCGGAAAATGGGACGGTGATACCAAACCAATATGAAACAGTGAAGAAATCTCTAACCATTCTACGCCGGCTTGTCCAATCAAATCACAGGGCGCAGTAATATCGTTAGTTCCCTAAGGGACTACTTATGTCCCCTTAGGGTTCGAGGAAAAAGATCAGACGACCTCCTGGCACCAGCTTGGACACATCGCAGAGATCACCAGCGAGGAACGAGGAAACGCTCTCTCTCCCGCCACTGTCCTCACTCGACGACTACTACCATCTTCACATGAAGAAATCCACGGGCGGCCCTAAGAACTCTTATATTATTCCTCTTCCTCAGACGGACACCGCCCCACTCTTCTACCTATACCAAACGGTATAGGTAACCTTGAGTTAATAAAACCCCTTTTTGTTATAGTTACAGAAATACTTTTCGTTGTTTCGTTTCTTTACGAGAAGATAAAAGGATAACCCCTTTCAAACCTCCCATCATCTCCTTACAAATATCTCCTTACAAATAGTGACCCGACGCTAAAAGAAAAAAAAACAGACCTTCTGATATACGAAACGTAAGGAAAAAACGGAATATAAAAAAACAAACAAAAAAAAACATCGAAAAGTTATTTCTGCGACGAAAAGGTAAAAAAACTCCGTCGTTTAAAAAAACAAAAACAAAAAAAAACAGTCATAAATTTAGAAAGACACGAAACTCCGCGTTTTTGTAAACAGAAAAAGAAAAAATTTCAATCTCGAGAGATTCGGAAACTTTTAAAATTCTCTTTAAAAGCTTAAAAAAAGGACAGTTATTTTTAACACCAAAAAAGAAAAAAAACTACCGAAATCACTTTTTTTCTCTCTCTCTCTCTTTCTCTCTATCACAGTAAAGGCGTACTTCGCATCGAAGAAACTTTTTCTTTTATAAAATATTTTTTCTGTCTTTAACTGAACTAATTCTTGACAGTGAAATACTTCAAAATACCTTAAAATATAAAACTATCAACAAAAAAAACTTTCTTCCGAATTTAAAACAAGTTTCAAACAACTTTAGACGGTCAGACTCGGCGTCGCCGCGACGTATCCACCCTCCAAAATGGCGCTGACCAATTCTTTTGATTTCAACCGAAGAAATTAGACTCAACAAACGAAGAAAGAAAGCATTCTTTTTGCCTTTAACAAAAAAAAGACTCTTGTTTTTACGAATATTTTTTTTTAAATGGCCCCTTAAAAGAGTAAGTACATTAGTTTTTCCCTTTTACACACAAATACATACACTCAAATATATCTATCTCCTCTGTCACCAAAACAAAATACATACTTATTATTATTTTTTAACTTCTTGGCTTTCTACACTTACACAATTCCTCTTTCGTTTTTTTTCTCTCTGAAATGTGTGTTCACGACGATGCTTTCAATTTTCATTTAACTTAGATTTCTTGGTCTGGGATCCCATTAAACACAAAAAAATGAGCGCTTTATCTGCTAACGCCGGAGACAGCAGTCAACAGGTCACATTGGCCATACTCCAGGCGATAGAGCGACTTGAGAGAAACGTGAAAATTAAGCATGTCTAGATTTCAATCGCCTAGACGTTGTAATCGTTCGTCGTCCCCACACCATCGCCACTCAAATAAGCCAGGATTGTGTTACTACCACAGTCGCTATGGCAACCAAGCACATAAGTGTAAACAACCTTGTTCGTTCCCTAACCAGGGAAACTAAATTCTGGGGACCCAAGCACGGCACGGTCTCCACTAGGTTCTCATGATAACCGTGCATATTTCATTAGGGACTCAATATCCCAAGCACGTTGCTTGGTTGATACTGGGGCCGCTTGTAGTATTTGGCCACTGAAACTACTAGCTAAAAAGCCACCAGTGTCGCCCATTTCACTGCAAGCCGTAAATCACTCCCCTATTCCCACGTAAGGTCAAATTTCTCGTTCTTTGGACTTGGAATTGCGCAGAGACTTTACGTGGGTCTTTACAGTCGCGGATTTACTCTACCCCATTCTGGGCTCGGACTTTCTGCACTACTTTAATCTATTAGTGGACATGCGTAGACGACGGGTGATAGATGTTAATACGGAACTTTCCGTACCGGGTTTTAAATCAAACACCCCATCTGTCAGCCCGGTATTCTTTATTGCCGCAACCGTTGACCCATACCAGATCCTACTCCATTCCTACCCAGAGTTAACAAATCTTAATTTTGTTGTGAGTAATCCAACTCACTCAACAAAACATTATATTGAGACCACAGGAGCTCCTGTGTTCTCACGCCCTCGTCGCTTACCTGTAGAGAAACTAAAAGCGGTGAAGGCGGAATTTAACCATATGCTGCAACTGGAGAATTATATACCCCTCGTCCAGTCCTTGGGCTTCCCCTTTGCATATGGTCCCGAAGCGCTCTGGAGATTGGCGTCCGACTGGGGACTATCGACAACTCAATGCCATGACGGTACCTGATCGTTACCCAATCCCACATATACAGGACTTTGCTTCGTCTCTGCACGGTTGTAAGACCTTTTCCAAATTGGACTTAGTAAAGGCTTACCATCAGATTTCACTGAATCCGGCCGATATACCCAAAACGGCGGTAACAACTCCTTTCGGAGCGTTTGAATTCCTGACTATGCCTTTCGGTTTGCGAAACGCGGTTAGTACCTTTCAACGCTTCATGGACGAAGTAGTGCGAGATCTTGACTTCGTCTATAATTACATAGACGACATACTTGTGGCAAATGCCTCACCTGAAGAACATGTCACCCATCTCCGCCTACTGTTCGAACGGTTTCAGCAATACCAGGTGAAGATTAACCCTGGTAAATGCGTTTTCGGTGCTTCGTCACTAGTTTTCCTGGGCCACATTATCAGCCCTGAAGGCATATCTCCCTTGCCTGAAAAGGTTAAACCTCTACAAGACCTTCAACCACCCACTTCACTTCGCCAACTAAGGCACTTTCCGGGTCTGTTAAATTATTACAGACGTTTTATCCCACACTGCGCGGATCTCTTTCCGACCTGTTACGTAACAGGAAGAAGAAAAACGAGCAGATTTCACTGAATGATATTCAGCTGAAAACCTTCAATGAAGTGAAGCAAAAACTAGCGACGACATCCTTGCTTGCACATCCTGTGTCCAATGCCCAGTTTTCACTGGTCGTTGATGCATTGGGCACAGCTGTAGGTGCAGTGTTGCAACAGCAGCACCAAGGCCAACTGCAACCTCTCGAATAGTTTTCGAGACAACTGAAACCGGCAGAACAACGTTACAGCACGTTTGACCGTGAACTACTGGCAATGTACCTCGCAGTGAAACACTTTCAGCATTCACTCGAGGGCCGTCAATTCGTGATCTACACTGATCACCGTCCACTTACATACGCACTGCGTGCTAAGTCGGACAAATATTCTCCTCACGAAACTCGCCACTTGGATTTTGTTTCGCAATTTACTAACGATATCCGACATATATCTGGTGAACAGAATGCGCCGGAAGACGCCTTGTCCCACCTTCCAATAAATTCTCTGTTTCACCTTCGGATATCGATCTACAACAGATGGCTTTAGACCAGCCATGTCTGGACAATGGATCTGCTAATTCAAATACCTTCCTGTGCCCACTTCGGGCACGCAGATCATCTGTGACACTTCAACAGATTCACCTCGCCCTTTTGTTCCACTGACTCATCGTAGGGTTGTTTTTGATACCCTTCACAACTTGGCACACCCCGGACTCAAAGTCACAGTGAAGCTGATTTCAGCTAGATTTTTCTGGCCAAATATGAGGGGTGATATCACTGCCTGGACACGTTCCTGCGTATCCTGCCAAAAGTCAAAGGTGCACAAGCATATCCGTGCACCCCTTGGAACATTCAGCACTCCAGACGCTCGATTCAGCCATGTTCATATTGATCTGGTTGGACCATGACCTGTCAGTCAGGGATTTACACTTGCATAGATCGTGTTACACGGTGGCCTGGAGCCATCCCTCTTAGTGACATTTCGGCTGAATCCGTAGCGCGAGCCTTTATATCGGGCTGGATATCGCGCTATGGAGTCCCCTCAACTATTACCACCGACCGTGGTGGACAGTTTGAATCCCACCTATTCCAGGAACTTTCCAGGATTTTAGGGATTAAACCAGCTATCATCCAGCTTCCAATGAGATGATAGAACGCTTCCATCACCAATTGAAAGCCGCATTGCGTGCTTATCCTGACCAGCAGCGGTGGAGCGAGTACGTACCTGTTGTCCTTCTTGGCTGTCGCTCCGCGATTAAAGAGGACCTCGGATACTCTTCAGCCGAACTTGTCTATGGACTACCTCTATCGTTGCCGGGTCAGATGTTGACCCCGATAGATTTAACGGCAACAGATACAGCTCTGTATATAAACAGACTGTGAGCTTACTTTTTATGAGCTCCCACCTATGCAACCTATGCAACAGACCATTAAATCTTCGGTCCCTAAAGACATTTCCTCGTGGACTCCTGTTTTTTGTGCGAAAAGACTCTGTGAAAGCCCCTCTTGCTCCTCCTTATTCTGGTCCTTATTGCGTGCTTTCACGCACTGACAAACTTTTCACCCTTGACATTGGTGGCAAAAAAGACACCGTATCCATCGACAGGGTGAAAAGAGCTTTTCTTAACGCAGAAACCCCTGAGCCCCATATTCCCCCTACTGTGCATCAGACAACTGCAAATACACATTTACTTTTTGAAACCCCTAAAGAAAATTATGTCACCACCACACGTAGTGGTCGACGAGTACATTGGCCCAAAAAACTGTCTAAAACTGCCTATATATAGAATGAGCCTTGTACTCTATTTTTCAAAACATACTTCCACACTTCTCCAAAATTTTTTTTTCATTAATATACAAACATTTCCTGAAAATACTTCTTGCAGAAAAGACTTTTCCCTGCAAAGCAAAAAAAAAAAACAAAAAAAACTTTTTAAACATTTGTTAATTGACAAATTTTGTATTTTTGTTATTTCCCACTGCTACACTTCCTTTTATTTCCTGTCGGCTTTCAGCCTATGCCGCGGGTTATGTAGCAGTCACCAATAGGGACTACTTTTGAATGTGAGCTGGCTTGTCCAATCAAATCACAGGGCGCAGTAATATCGTTAGTTCCCTAAGGGACTACTTATGTCCCCTTAGGGTTCGAGGAAAAAGATCAGACGACCTCCTGGCACCAGCTTGGACACATCGCAGAGAGCACCAGCGAGGAACGAGGAAACGCTCTCTCTCCCGCCGCTGTCCTCACTCGACGACTACTACCATCTTCACATGAAGACATCAACGGGCGGCCCTAAGAACTCTTATATTCTTCCTCTTCCTCAGACGGACACCGTCCCACTCTCTTCTACCTATACCAAACGGTATAGGTAACCTTGAGTTAATAAAACCCCTTTTTGTTATAGTTACAGAAATACTTTTCGTTGTTTCGTTTCTTTGCGAGAAGATAAAAGGATAACCCCTTTCATCCTCCATTATCATCTCCTTACAAATCAACATGACGTCGCCTTCTTTTTAAGCCAGTATTAAATAAATATTTTAGATAATGAAATTCATACACATTTCATAATATATTATTTTTAGCGATATTCCGCGTGTCTCCCTCTTTACAACACAGTAATGCAGCACACACGCTGCGGACCGTTTTTTTTATACATAATACACACGTTGTAATCTAATCTGCAATATGGGTTCATTTGCATCGTCCGACTTCTGTTTGTTATTCTCGATTATCAGCCATTTCGTTATTCTACTATTCAATAATCGATCGCGTCTCCAAAATCAAATTTTAAAGCTAGCATTAAATGCACCTTTTAAAATACTGAAATTAATTAGATATTTTATAATATACTGCTTTTTAACGATATTCACGGGCTGTCTTATTTACGTACACAGGCTGTAATCAAGTCCGCAATGTGAGTACGTTTGCAATAACAAACGATAACATGTGTATGTTTCCATTAAAGATCGTATTCGTTATAACATCTATTCCATTCAGATTTTCACAGTTTTCATTCACGGATTTTTAGTGTCCAGTCAAGGTTTGACTCCCTTTGCATATCGAAAGTTAAGAAACTACCGAGCATGCGCATTGAAGGATACCGGAAATTAAAAAATGCCCGGGGAAAACTTATCAGCCACGGGCGTTTTCCAGCACGAATTGAAAACGCACACATATCTTTTCGTCTTCATTCTTTTTTTCTTTTACACCTTTGGTTTTAGTCTTGCGAGCCGACTCTACGACATTACATCTGGCGACGAGAATTTAAGTGACGAGTTCACATTCACTACCATATAAAAAAGAAGAAAAAGGAAATCTGCGCGGGAGATTTTATTTAGACCCCCCCCCAAAAAAAAAAAATGAGAGATATGACTAGCCATAATTTGCCCGTTTTTCACAATTTCAGCATTCACTGTGACCAAAATAAAATTGGCATTCTCTGGCAAAAGTGGATAGATAAATTAGAAAACTTGTTCATTCCATTAAATATTGATACTGATAGAAAACAAAAAGCTACTCTTTTACATTACTCCGGTGACAAAGTTTTCGACATCTTTCACAATTTCACTGACAAACTGAAGGGTGTCAGAGCAACCACTGGCGGAAAATGGGACGGTGATACCAAACCAATATGAAACAGTGAAGAAATCTCTAACCATTCTACGCCTAAAAAAAACAAGTCATGCAAAATTCTCAATTTTCGACGCGCGATGCAAACTACAGATGAAACTTGGACTCATACCAGTCCAGGCTAAGAACTCTAGCATCCACACGCGACTTCCAAGATACAGACTGGAAAATATTGGCCCAGATTCTGCAGAGCTGTTCGTCCTCTAAGGTTAGAAGAAGGGCGTTAAGAGATAACTCTACCCTGAAACAAATACTAGACGATGTCAGGGCTATCGAACTTGCTTACACACGAGCTGTAGACATAGAACAAAGAGAGGTCTGTGCACTTTCATCCTACAGCAACAACAAAAAGCCACAAGCTATACACACGAAGTAACGGAAAGAACAATGGTGTCAACAACTCCAACAGCGGACATCATCTCGGATATACACAAATACACTATGTAACTCTGAGACCCCGACCACGTAGGAGACAAAATAATAATAAGGATATTTGGCAACACAAGTGACGTGTCCCGCCAAGGGGCAGGAGTGTAGGAACTACCTTAAAATGAACCATTTTGCTCAAATCTGCAATTGCATGCTGGTGTACAAACAAAAAATGAAGTATTTAATGCCAAGTTTAAATTGAGCAAAGATTGCAACCAAACTAACGAGATGGATGTACACAAAGACAAACGAAATCTCAAAGTCAAACTAAAAGAAAAAGAACTGTCGCATCAAACCCCTCAAATTGAAAAACGATGAAGACATGACGAATTTATAAAATGCATTTGACTGCAAAGCCAAAGAGATTGAATCCAAATACAAAAAAAAGGTTAGGGTTTTACGGGACGAACTTGAGCTGAAACGTAAATTGGAAATTCATGAAATTGAAGAGAGAAAGAACAGGCAAATAAACACTTTGATGAAGAATCACAAGAAAGCTGTCAGTGACACGAGGAATCATTACAATAACATTACGCTCATCAACTTTGGTTTGATTAACGTTCTCAATGAGCAAGTCGACTTTCCTCATCTCGTCCGTAAGTCTTCTCTTTACATCTTCATACAGTTGCTTCAGCCCAACCTTTTCTTCTGCAACTGCTTTTATCCACCTACTTCCCAATGTCCTTTACTTCTTCTTTATCAATGCAATTTTTCTTTCTTTCTTTGATGGTTGACTTTTGTTTTGGAAATACTTTCTCGTTAACTCAAACCCTTTCTCTTACGTGTTCATAGATGATTTCTGCTATCTTCTTCAGCTTCGGTGTTTCCTTTACAGCGTGATGTCATTTTTGTCACTTCCACATTTGGTCAATTTATCTTAGCTTTCTTATCTGGATGTTTCCGTTCTTGATTTTCTGCCTCAACTGTGACACGTTCCAGTTCGTTTGACCTGTGTTGTTGAGATACTTTCTTTTTGCTTGATGGATCCGTAACCCGTTAGACGCAACACTTCAGCTTTTCGTTATCCTTTTCTAGACCGGCTCATTTTGCATGTTATCAGTCATGTTCGTTCCTGTAGATCCGAAGGGTCTGTCTGTTTGTTTTGACTTGTTGCGAATAAATACCAGGATCATGGGTTATGTAAAATTCACCAAGAAAGTTAATGGGCGTATTCCCGGATCTATAAATTCACTCTTATATGGGCTATGGGTCAGATTTCGTGTGGGGCGTATCGATTATTTCAGCTATTTCAGCTTAATTTCAATTTAATTATGTATTAATTTAAATAGAAAACAATTATATCATGTCTTTTTTATAAACAAATTGCAAGTCATTCCCGAAAAAAAACCTGCAAGTCATTTCTTCAAATTCAACCGGAAATGACATCATAAAAAGAATTCGGTGTGGAAGGGGAGAATTCAAAATTCTAATATGATAATTCTAGGAAGAAGATGGAGGGTGACTAACCCAGGCTTTACTTAGCCAACTTATAATTCAAAACAGGAAATGAGTCAGCATTTGTTAGATTTTATATTTTAGTGGACACTTCCCGCGAGTGCCCGCCACTGCTCGCCACTGCCCTCCACTGCCCGCCCTATGAAGAAATAGCCAACTCAAAACAGGAAATGAGTCAGCATTTTTTAGATTTTACATTTCAGTAGACACTGCCTGCCACTACCCGCCAGTGTCCAGAAATCATAATTAAAAACTGGAAATGAATCCGCATGTTTATAATTTTACATTTTAGTAGATGATGCCAACCACGACCTGCTAATATCCGCCACTTTCCGCCAATGCCCGCCACTATCCGCTATGCAAAGAAATCGCCAACTCATAATTGCTATGAATTCTTTTATATATCGGTTACATAAATGAACATGTTTTATGAGTTCTTTCACATGACAGATGAACATGATTTTTTATAATAGGGACACTACATAAACCAACATGGTTTACGAGTTGAAATCAAGAATTGACAGTTACAATTTATGCTTTTCGGCATTGTCTGGGATCAATGATTGTATAAGTCATTGCATTAAAGTTCGATTTCCAAGTCTTTAAAAAATAAAATGTAAATTGATGATAAACTGTATTGAGGCAATCATTCTCACTGGTTGTGGGCAAAGGTGAAACTGTTGTTATTCCGAGGATACCAATTATACAATCAAATATACCTTTTCACTTTAAGCGGTTGCAGTTTCCTGTACAACTTTGTTTCGCTATGTCCATCAATAAAAGTCAAGGCCAAACACTAAAAGTTGCCGGATTGCAACTTGAAGAACCATGCTTTTTACATGTGTGGGTGCAAAAACAAATCTTTTTGTGTTTGCATATCAAAATAAAACAAAAAACATTGTTCATAAAGAGATTTTCAATCTTAATGCCAGATGATTTTCTGATTATTATTAAATGATGCAGTTTGTATTTACTTAAACTTTCTTTAAAGTTTTGAAACTTTCCATATCAGTTTCAAACTTTTACTTATAAAATATTTTTTTCATAAACAGCATATGGTAATTATACATTTTATTAACTTGTATAAATGTTTTGTATAAATGTTTTGTTAACTGGAAGCATGTTTTTAAAATGTACACTAAAATAAAAAAATTATAGAAATTATCCTCTGATCCTGTGATAAAAAATAAAATAATAAAATCGACAATTATGTTTTTGTGGTTTGTATTTAAAGAAAATGAGCTAAAAAGTTATTTGCTTTACCTGGTTTCATTCGTTTTTGTTAAAATGATTTTTCTTTTGTTTTGTGAAAAATAATTTTTTTGTGTCGTGAAAGGCTCGTTTTTGTTTTTGTAATTATTATTTTTTGTTGTTTTGTTTGTTTATTGACTCGTATTTTCTTATATATATATATATATATATATATATATATATATATATATATATATATATATATATTCTCTTCGTATATGAATTTTTCTGTTGTTGTTTTGCCACAAAGCTCGCATATATATATATATATATATATATATATATATATATATATATATATATATATATATATATATATATATATATAAATATGTAAGTAAATTACGTGTACAACAGAATGGTAGGATTAATTTTAGAGGAAGCATTATTAAAATCAATGAAACAGACGAGTGGGGAAGAAAAAAAAAAAGGAAAATTGTTAAAATTACCTTAAGGCCTTGTCGTCTGACCCTCTGAGAGGAAACGTCAGAATGGTAAATTAAAAACTAAAAGTCGAATGAGAAATGAAGGGGGGAGAAAAATAAATAAATAAATAAAACTTATTTCAGTTGGAGGAAACGAATGAGAAGGGGAAAAAAAAAAAATTAAATCTCTCAACGTTATGGTGGCTTTGAATCATTAAAGATCTCCAACTGATGTTACAAAATCTTTTGTCTACACAGGCTAGGTCGATAGTTGTTAATGACTAACGCCTCAAGAATATTGAGATGGTAGTTCGACCTGGCACTGTGTAAAACAGAAAACCACCCATCGGAATACCTGTCAGAACAACTATTTGTACTAACGAGGTGATTACCGATGGCTGATATATATATATATATGTATATATATATATATATATATATATATATATATATATATATATATATATATATATATATATATATTGTACTTTGTCGCCACGCCGCATAATACTTATTTTCGCACTTTTTATTTGTTTTTAGTTTTACTTTGTTCTAAGTTTCCTTCGCTAAATTAGATTATTATTTAAATTTATTTGTTTGTTTTTAAGTTTCGAAATGGTTATCTTTATTTTTTTATTGTATCGTAAGATTGTATGTTATCAGACGGATTTAGTTAGCGTGTTAAACATCGGAGAGTCACCAATTATGGCGGGGGTTTAAGTTCTTGGGTGCTCTGTCACACTATCAAACGTCTTTCCGTTTCGTCATGGTGATGTCACACATGTCAAGAATCAAAAAAGTAAACAATAATGATATGAAAAATGCGCAACGGCGTACACGTACAGCTAGTATATATATATATATATATATATATATATATATATATATATATATATATATATGGAACATGAAAAAAGAAAGCCAAAACCTATATTACTTATACATTCATCAACGTTTTGTCTTTTATTTAAGACTTCCTCAGGATGAAGAAACAATGCAGAAAAATCATACAGATATTAATGTTGATTTGCCAAAAGTTGTCAAAATTTCGGCAGTTTTTTGCTTGTTTTCATCCACTGTCGGAATTTTCGTGTCGTTAACGAAAAACCGCTCTAAACGATGGTCATGTTATCTAGGACAATTATCATAAAAAAATTATAACAAGAGATAAGGAATGGGACAATACAAGATGTTCGTAAAAGTTAAAATATAGTTTTATTTACAAAAAAAAGATGGCCTGGACTGCTTTTTTTTCCAAAGCTGGAATAAATAAATTATTCCTGGATAACATGCAAAAAAAATAAGAATCAAAAAAATACAACATCAGTATCTCTGAACATAAAGGTTAGATACAACAAAAATTGACACAATCAAAGTCAAGGAATAAATCCTTTTAAAACATGAACTTACTATAAAGTCCGTATTCTCACAAATCAATCAAAAGTCTCTTTTTTTTCTTTACACCAAAGTTACAATCAAAAGAAATAAAATTAACAAAGCGTGCCGAAGTCCAACATAATTTCCACGATAAAATTAACTCTTTTTTATTTTATCAAACGTCTGTCAGATAGTTCTTATCTTCTTCTTTTTCTTCAATATTTTCTTTTAGCAAATCCGATGCAATATGTATGGCACAAGAACAGTACACATTTCAAATAAACACAATACTCACTATTTTCCATCGTTCGTCTTGAATGGTGAACACGCGCGTATGTGACTGATTCAACTGGCACAGTTGAATATCATCTCAAATCGATCTGTGTGCAAAGACGATCAATCTCTATGATTCTTAATCTCTGATTAGAATCTTCTCGACAGCAAAGTATTTCACTTCTCGGGAGCTAAGCTCTTCAACATAGGCAATTTCGTTCCCGGAGCCATCTCGTTCAACTTCTTCATTCCAAGTCTTGAACGGTAATCACGCGCAAAAGTAAGGATAAAACTGGCACAGTTAAATCTTCTCGAATCGATCCGTGTTGCAAAGTATTTCAAACAACATGTAATTCAGCCAAGAGATATCATATCTCTTAAATTTCCTCAAGTAGAATTCTTGCAAATTTAACGTCCCCACGTGGACGGAGAAACAGTTTTAACATGTGTCGACTTCAACGACCAACTCTGTTCTTGAATTTAACGTCCCCTCGTGGACGGAGAAACAGTACGCAGTTCTTTCCTGCCCAACGTTCAAATCTGTTCTTGAATTTAACGTCCCCACTTGGACGGAGAAACAGTTTTAACACGTCTTGTCTTCAGCGGCTAAATCTGTTCTTGAATTTAACGTCCCCTCGTGGACGGAGAAACAGTTTTAACATGCGTCGAGTTCAACGACCAACTCTGTTCTGATTAAATTTCGCGCCGATATATCCAGACACGACAAATTGCATCATTGCTAAAAATAGAAATCACGTGACACATGGCCTTCACCGCTTAACACCTACGCAATATCCATATGACCTTCGACCTGCACGTAGGCCCCCCCTACCCTTCAACAAAGGGAAGTAACCGTTGACTTACTTAGAAAAACGTCTAGAAATTTCCACACTCTCCCGACAAAGAAAAAAAAATGTACAATGTCTATACATGTCTCATGTACACATCAATACCACAAATAATCATCATCCTGTTCACTCACCTTCTTGCGAGTTCGAATGGGTCTAGAATTGGAAGTCGAGGAATGATCTCCTCCAGCAACATCCGGCTGGACCACATCAGGAACCTCTGAACCACAAGGCTCTTCAGGAACCTCCGAGGCTTGATGGGAATGAGTAACCGACAACTCCATCGGAAAAAGGTGTCTCAAAGAATGTTCCTGAGAGGAACCATCTGCCTTCTTAATCAGGACAGATCTAATATGAGAATCATCACCTGGAGTCAAACCTATCACTCTACCCAAGGACCAATATGGGCGAGCTTTGGCTGGGTTCTTAACAAGAACCACATCGCCTATCGCGATGACATCACCAAAATCAGATTGGTACAGATCACCACTCAGTTCTCTCAAGCCGAGCAGGTATTCTACGTACCATAAAACCTTAAATTTCTTTAAGAGAAGATCCCTTTGTTTCAGCTTCTCCAAAAGGTCACTCCTAGAAGGAGGAGAATTCTCAAGAAAACATTCTTCAGAATTTATAAAAACAGTACTGTTACAATACGGGCGAATAAACGCGTTTGGAGATATAATATCCAAACCATCATCTCCAGAACATCTATAAGTCAGAGGACGTGAGTTAATGGCATTCTGTATATCAGACAACACAGAAAGAAGTTCAAAATAACCCAACTTCTGCCGACTCACTAACTTATAAAGACAAACCTTCACCGTCTTAACAAGACGCTCCCAAACACTGCCGAACCAAGCAGAATATAAAGGTATCGTCTGGTGCTTGATGTCAAAGGTACTAAACTTCTCTTCGAACTCGTCAGACACCAGCACTTGCTTAATCAAACCGCATCCAGCAACGAATGATTTAGCATTGTCTGAGTATATATGGGAAGGCACCCCATAAATGTTAAAAATCTCACCAATGATAATATCACTGAGTGGGTAGACATGTCACCCACTAACTCCAAATGAACCGCCCTCACATTGAAGCACGTAAAAAGTAATATATACATTTTTTGCGGTCCCCTTTCATCTTCAACCCACAAGTGACCAGTAAAGTCTATCCCGGTATGGTTGAAGGGCTTCACAAAATTAACTCTGTGCTTAGGTAAATTGGTTACCTTGGGGTATTTGAAAGATACGGCATTGTATCTTTTACACAGAGCACAGGCAGAGATAACCGACTTCACTGCCTGCCTGGATTTATGTATCCAGAAACCTGACAAACGGAGTTTGCTGAGGGTAGCTGCAATACCCAAATGCTTACATTTGAGATGACAGTCCATAACAATCAAATCAGTTATATGACTGCCTCGAGGTAACAAAATCGGATGTAAAATTTCCGGAGGGTAAAGGCTGGCTTTACCAATCCTTCCCCCAGACCTTATCAAACCTTTATCATCCAGGTAAAGATCCAACTTCGCCACCAACGGAGGAATCTCACGGTTGGAGGGGTTCAACAAAAAGGACTTTTCCCTGTGAAGAAGCAAGGATTGCTCCTACTTAATCAAATAAATTTTGGCCACTTGGCCTTGGAAAATATTAATTTAGCAGCTCCATACTGGAAAATGTAAGCCGCAAAGCCAAAGGCTTGTTGTGAAGCATCACAAAAGATTATTAACGTGGCAGGCGCAGAGGAATCAACAGCACATCTGGGGATCCTCACACTATGCAGATTCATCAACTCAGGAAACAACTTGTTCCTAGTGAGCTGCAAACTCTCCGGTATCTTCTGATCCCATGACACCTGAGTTTTCCATATCTCACTGAGCATTACCCTTCCCTTGATAGTCACAGGCAAAACAAGCCCCAAAGGGTCGAATATGGAAGAGTTCTGCGATAGGATGCCCCTTTTTGTATCAGCCGGCACATCCAAGGAACCGACCGCCACATGCAAATTATCCTGCACAGGATCATACTCATAACCCAACACCCTCTCCAGAGGAGAATCATGGGTGACAAAACTTTTGTCAGCTTTCATTCGAGTGGTCAAAACATCACTATTGGAATTACAGGACCTTAATGAAAAATTACCATCCTGCATGATACTCATTGCATTCAGGTATAGGTCCAACAAAGTTTTCTGTGAATTGTGAGTTTTTATAAGATTATCCACATAAAAATTTTCCATAAGCATATCCCTACATAAACTATGAGGGTATTTTTCAACATGATGTCTAATGACGAAGTTGAGAATAAATGGGCTGGCCACAAACCCGAAAATCAATGTTTTGTAACGATAACATACCAGTTTGTCATTCAATTTCACAAAAAAGCAAAACCGATTCTAATCTCTTTCGGTTTCCAACCGAATCATGAGAAAGGCCTTACGGACGTCAGCCAACAGGACATAACGGTCCATACGAAACTTCAACAATAACTCTAGCATATCCGTGAAAAGGTTAATTCCCGGATAGACACAATCATTTAGAGAGGGATGTCCACCTGTTCGCAACGAACAGTTGAACACCGGCCTTATCTTTGTGGTACTCTGACCATTAGCCTTAATAACCGGACGGTGAGGAATCCAAGTATAATGAGTGAAATCCTCTGGATTCACTTCCACCCTCTCAATAATGTCCTCCCATTCCTGCTCTAAGAAAACCTGGCAGTAGTCCTCATACAGACCCTGCCTCGTCAAACGAGTGACAACCTTATCAAGTACGTTCAACGACACTTGATGGTTGGAAGGAACAGAAGGCAACTTTCCCTCGTCCCATGGCAAACTAACATAGTAGCATCTGTCTCGGTACGAGATCGAACTGCGAAAGGCATCAATTTTATTCTTGTCATAATCACTTACAGAGTTCTCAGTAACTCCTAGTGTTTCCAAACTAAAGAGCTTGTCCACGGCTCTTTCCACAGAAGAATCAACAAAACTATCGAAAGGGTCGAAATATCGAGACTTCGGCTCAAGCACAAAATAAACATGTGTCATAAGACACCGTGAGTGTTCGGACATAACTTGGCTGTAATTCGCGCCAACAACGGAGGTATCCGTTTTCTTCATAACAGGACTCACAAAATTGGACATATCTCCAAAAGGCACAATTCCTTGAGGAAACTCAAAAACAGACCCATTCATGAAGGGAGACAACTTCATGGGTCCCAAATACATCAGTAGATCAACACCTACCAAACCATGCACAGTAATACAATCATTTTCAACATTTGAAAAGTCACCAGCCAATTTCTCCCCACCCGCAATAATACTCTCAATAGCAGTAGACAGACCCCTGACGTGAAACTGAAGGTCCAAGCCTTCGTCCACCAAAAAGGGTATAACACACTCAGAGTTCGGCACTTTGACCCGCAACTCGAGTTCATTTAGGCTCCTTCTGGCCGTTCCGAGAAAAGTCTTAATAAAGAAGTCCCTTCTCCTTACAGGCATAGAACGGCAATTCAATAGGTCCAGAACTACATCAGACAAATAGGAGCGCTGGCTTCCTGAATCCAACAGACAATTGAAAGATTTTACAACTCCATTATTGACCACGTCAATTTTAATTATAGGCAGGAGAAGATTCACTTCTCCCACCTGGAGACAGGGGTTAGTATCCAGCCGAGACTTGTCAAAGTCAGGGCATAACGCACCTGCATGTTCGCAACTTTTACACTTCCAACAGGGGCGGAGACGACCACTTTTACCAGGGCACGCCTCGGCGTCATGGAACGGGCTAGTACAACGGGTACACAACTTAGCCAATTGGCATCGTTGTAACCGATCCCTTAGAGAGGGATACTTCCCGCAATAGTAAGCAATATGGCCGTCACTACTGCAAAGGAAGCACTTATGTCTACTGGGTTTAGTTTTTACAAAAAAGTTCTCCAAAGTGGAGGGCTTCTTAACAGCACTAGCGGACCTGAATCTAAAGGAACCCGACGAACGCGGTTTGGCGACGGGCTTTACAGTTTTAACCATCCTGGGTTTGACGATGTCCAACGTGCGCAACACCTCAGAGTAATTATCAAAGATATCTCCCAGAGATGGGTAATTACCATTGACGGTATGAATCAGTTCCCGTCTCACAGAAAAAGGAATTTTTTCAAAAATAATGCTACTTAGCAACAGATTGCTGGGGGCCTCCTCCTCTAGAAAATCCATACCAAAGGAGTTTTTCAGCTCGTATATTTGAGCTTTCACCTTAGTTAGAAAGCTCTTCACCGAGTTAGTATCTGAATCCCCAAGAGGTTTAGCACTATGGAGATCCTTAAAAATAGAGTTTACAATAAACTTTTTATCTAAAAATTCTCTATCTAGGATCTCCATCGCTGCCTCAAAGTTGACGTCCAAGATGGAAAGATGTTCCACTATTCGGTAGGCATATCCCCCGAGGTGATTTTTCAGAATAATCAACCTCATGGACTCACTGGTTATATTTGACACGCAATTTACGAACTCCTTCGAGAAGTTGAGATACGCCAATCTGTCGCGTTCCAAACTCATGGGGTCGAAAACAGGACAGACAAGCTTTGGTGTCACACTACAAAGGGACGCTTTAGACTTCTCCCCTTCTCTATTATGTGGGGAGCCCTCATCCTTCCACATGCTCTCCAATTCGCTGAAACGTCGATCCACATGGATACGATATAACGTTTCGCTCCGACAGTTCTCAGACATCTCTTCGCGAGACTCGCTCTCAATATAGGCACGTGTGATCTGCTCATTGAGCGAATCAATGGACGCAAAGAGTTCCTTAACCCTAACCTTCTGGGAAGAAACAAATTCCCGGTTCTCCCCTTCGCCACCCCCAAGAACATCAATAATAGTATCGACTTTAATTTTTACAATATCTCGCCTTTCTACAAGGAGATTAACAGTGGGGGTAGACGCCATTATGAACAAAATACAATATGGCGATCAGGTGTGGGCTAACCTAAAATAGGCGCCAAACGTCTTCTTAATGGCGGGAAAATGACAACGTAAAATTATCTAAGTAAGATTCCTACAAAAAAAAGGAAAAAGGCTGTACCATAGTTAACCAAAGTCGTTCAAATGTAATTCTAACAATTCCACTTATCAATCCAAGCAAAATTCTCAAGGGAAAAATAATTACACAAAAATCATTCAAAATCCAACATTCAACAGTTCACAAAAATGGCGACTTAGAATACGCGGGAAATTCACAAAAATGACTCCACGTGGCGGACAAAAATGGCGATCAGACTCTTAAAAAGGCAATTTTCACATAAAATACATAAAAAGAAAAAGAAAAAAAAGCAGTCAGCTTAAAACAGTATTAAAACCTGAACATCTCGCATTTGACCACGTTTTAATTGTAATGAATGGGCTGCCGAATCCAGTGCATCACGTCTGACACACGCAACTAGGCGCCAAGGCAGAAAGGAGATTATAACTTGAAGTAAGTTCCTTCATTGACTTAGTACCAAAAAATAGCAATAGAAGAAACCCAATCCAAATTAGTAGCATATTTTCGAGTATTTTTTCCAACACGCGAAATATGAAACAAGAAGTAGAATGCTTTTAATAGAAAGAAAATTAATTAGATCATTCCCAGCACATCATCTGAATACGTTCACCCAAACGAATCTAGGATAGAAAAGGCAGAATGCTTTTAATAGAAAGAAATAGATATTATTCCAGTATATCGTTTCAATACGTTCATTGTAAAGCGAAAATGGGACCAAAAAAAGCAGAATGCTTTTAATGGCAACTAAAAAAAAGCAGAATTCTTTTAATAGAAAGAAAATAAATTATTCCAGAATATCGTTTTGAAGTTAGTCCACCCAAAACAAAAATGGAACATAAAAAAAGCAGAATGTCGGAATTTTCGTGTCGTTAACGAAAAACCGCTCTAAACGATGGTCATGTTATCTAGGACAATTATCATAAAAAAATTATAACAAGAGATAAGGAATGGGACAATACAAGATGTTCGTAAAAGTTAAAATATAGTTTTATTTACAAAAAAAAGATAGCCTGGACTGCTTTTTTTTCCAAAGCTGGAATAAATAAATTATTCCTGGATAACATGCAAAAAAAATAAGAATCAAAAAAATACAACATCAGTATCTCTGAACATAAAGGTTAGATACAACAAAAATTGACACAATCAAAGTCAAGGAATAAATCCTTTTAAAACATGAACTTACTATAAAGTCCGTATTCTCACAAATCAATCAAAAGTCTCTTTTTTTCTTTACACCAAAGTTACAATCAAAAGAAATAAAATTAACAAACCGTGCCGAAGTCCAACATAATTTCCACGATAAAATTAACTCTTTTTTATTTTATCAAACGTCTGTCAGATAGTTCTTATCTTCTTCTTTTTCTTCAATATTTTCTTTTAGCAAATCCGATGCAATATGTATGGCACAAGAACAGTACACATTTCAAATAAACACAATACTCACTATTTTCCATCGTTCGTCTTGAATGGTGAACACGCGCGTATGTGACTAATTCAACTGGCACAGTTGAATATCATCTCAAATCGATCTGTGTGCAAAGACGATCAATCTCTATGATTCTTAATCTCTGATTAGAATCTTCTCGACAGCAAAGTATTTCACTTCTCGGGAGCTAAGCTCTTCAACATAGGCAATTTCGTTCCCGGAGCCATCTCGTTCAACTTCTTCATTCCAAGTCTTGAACGGTAATCACGCGCAAAAGTAAGGATAAAACTGGCACAGTTAAATCTTCTCGAATCGATCCGTGTTGCAAAGTATTTCAAACAACATGTAATTCAGCCAAGAGATATCATATCTCTTAAATTTCCTCAAGTAGAATTCTTGCAAATTTAACGTCCCCACGTGGACGGAGAAACAGTTTTAACATGTGTCGACTTCAACGACCAACTCTGTTCTTGAATTTAACGTCCCCTCGTGGACGGAGAAACAGTACGCAGTTCTTTCCTGCCCAACGTTCAAATCTGTTCTTGAATTTAACGTCCCCACTTGGACGGAGAAACAGTTTTAACACGTCTTGTCTTCAGCGGCTAAATCTGTTCTTGAATTTAACGTCCCCTCGTGGACGGAGAAACAGTTTTAACATGCGTCGAGTTCAACGACCAACTCTGTTCTGATTAAATTTCGCGCCGATATATCCAGACACGACAAATTGCATCATTGCTAAAAATAGAAATCACGTGACACATGGCCTTCACCGCTTAACACCTACGCAATATCCATATGACCTTCGACCTGCACGTAGGCCCCCCCTACCCTTCAACAAAGGGAAGTAACCGTTGACTTACTTAGAAAAACGTCTAGAAATTTCCACACCACAGCCATGCCGAAATTTGGACAATTTTTGACAAAATTAATATCTGTATGATTTTTTTGCATTCGTCTTGGGAAACCATGTATAAAATATCGCCTCCCACCTGTACATAGAACAAGCTATACTAATCTTACTATTGAGCTATGAGATTGTAATCTACTTTTTCATGTGTGCACTACCTCCACTATTGCAACTATTTGGCGATAAGAGATTTTAAGAGTATAAAAGCAAGTGATGTGAGAACAGTGATCAATATATACAGGGTGTCTCAAAAAAATGTACTCACTCTTAGAATGGCAAAATGTGCAGAAGATGTCGAGTTTGCACACAAAATTGTGTGGAGCGATGAAGCAAAGTTTTCTCGTCATTCTACGAGTGAGTACATTTTTTTGAGACACCCTATATATATATATATATATATATATATATATATATATATATATATATATATATATATATATATATATATATATATCAGAAAACGAATACTAGTTTAAAACAAATGCATTCATGTATCGACACTGTATTTTCGCCTGAACAATGGAAGTCTAGCAAAACAATGTATATGAAATTGAGTTTGCGCATACAATAGTTTTATATAAAACACTCTCGTCTTCCATATGAATAAATGAGCTATAGTTGCACTTGTCAGAGTTGAAGTATCTTTATTCAAAAGCGTCTCGTTCATTGTGGAAAGAAATCTTACATGTCTCGTGTATGACGGCTCGATGTTGCGTGTGAGCGTTAATTCTCTAAATGTAAAAGAATTCTTGGAATATTTGTATCTTAAATACATTCGCGTGCACACGCACATGCGCGCATGCGCGCACACACACACCGAAGCAGCGTGGCATATCAGGCGATGCATTCTACCAACAAGCAATGATTGACACTTGAGAAAATGATCGTATGTCCGTGTTGTAGATCTACACTAGTATTGCTCAGTTTTTCAATGAACAACTTGAATTATTCGTTGTAAAAAAATAATAATTGTATGAAAGAGGAGTGTGTGGCCGACGCCACAACTGGTCAGGGTATATATGTACGACCTTACTTTCTTTGTTGACTCAGTCCTTCTTCGTCCCTGAGGTAGAGAAGAGGGGCTGATCTCGTGAAATCACGTTGCCCGAAGTTTTCGGCCAATCAGGGACCAACAGGTCAGCTTGACCAAGCGTGGTTTAAGTCCCTATAAAAGAAGGCACGCACTTCCTTTTTCTCTCTTTTTCCTTCCGTTTGCTTGCAGAACGCACGCAGAGGAGATCGCCGACACTCCCCACCACACCGGCTCGACCGAGGAGGTGGGGGAGGCAAAAAGGTAAACTCTTTTAATTCCTATCAGGAATAGCGAACTTTTCTTCAAACATACACCATTTCAATTGCCACAAAATATCACTTTACATCAAACACCATCGCATATACCACTTTTACAAACATGAACTTACGAACAGAACTATTGCACTCCTAAAAGTACGAACTCTACAACATGTCTTAGTCAAATAAATTGTTTAGCTGTTTAATATAAATGTTTTTCTCTTAATTATTAATTATATAAAATACCATTCTTGTTGTCCTTCGCTTTCTTTCTAATATAAGTTTAGATAATAATAATAATAATAATAATAATAATAATAATAATAATAATAATAATAATAATAATAATAATAATAATAATAATGTTCTCTCTCTTTCTTCCCTTTGTTTGTTTTAATCTATTAATTCTATCCACACGTGGTCCGGCCACTTCGACCCCTCCACACGTGGTCGGGCCACGTCCAAACAGTGGGATGACATGCTGCTACAAAGGCATCTCTCCCATAACCATTTGTCCGACAATCCTTCGCCACTGTGGTTAATCCTTTGTTCTTCGAACCCTTGGCCATAAGTTCTTTGCTTACTCTGGCGTCGACTCCGGTTGTCTTTCACATCTACTTTCTACTAGACTTAAGCAACATTGGAGAGAACTTCGATTACTGATCGTGCATTATGGACTCTTTCATCGCGCAAACACCCTTTCAAGGTTATTCACTACAACGCTTTCCGTTTTTTATTTTATTTGTCGTTGTTTGAAAAAATAATTTTTGTTTTGTTTTGTTATTTGTATAAAAAAAATCCGTTTTCATTAGTTTGTTGTCTGTTTCTTGTTTTTTTTTTGGAGACTGGTCGAAAAGGTTTGTCGCCCGGCACCCATTTTACGACTCGACACACCTAAAACAAACCGGATGTTTAATCCTTGAGTGCCTTAACCCGTGTGACAGAAATCAGCACACTTTCTTCTGTCTGCGCACATCGTCACACGATCCAACGAATCAAATTTCATCAAAGCCAGCAAGACACTATAAAAAGCAGTGTCCATCTCCACTGTGTGCATTCGAGGTCTTTGTCCCTGCCTCTGTGCTTGCCATTGTCTCCTCCGTTGTTGCCGACCTCACCTCACCCCACAGACCTTTATAAGACATCACAGCGCCCTTTCTCCACTACAGCGACTCTTTCCAGCGACTGAACATTTGTTGCTATTGAACATAAGACCTGCAGTCTGTGCTGTTTCCATCAGCCTGTGTAAGTTCCGGCCGTGTTGTTCCTTGGTTTTCCCATATATGATCACATCATCGATCAGTGCCAGGGCTCCCGAACACTTTTCGATGATCATGTCCATCTTCTGTTGGAATACATCTCGGGACCTAACAAGACCAAACGGCATTCTTTGGAAACAATACCTTCCAAACGGCGAATTGAACGTGGTCAGTAGCTGCGACTCCTGGTCAAGCTTGACAGACCTGTATTCATTCTTAGCATCCAGTTGGACAAAAAATTGGCGTCAGAGACTTTGTGTGTTAGCTCCTCCATGATCAGAGTTTTGTGATGGCAACGCATGATCTCTTTATTTAGATCTTTAGGGTCCAAACACAGCCTTAGTTTGTAGCGGTCATAAACAGACCTATTTCCCCCCTCGAAAAATGTCCCCATTGAGTGAGCGGGTCACACACCGCCCACTCAGTCTGTAGGGAGCATCAAAAACCCTTCTGTCGGCTGAAGAACTACTTCAGCCCCTTTGGGAATTACAGACGGCCCCAGAGAGACCCCAGCAAGCAAAGAGGAAACACGTCTTTCACTCTCTCGCCTGTTCCTGTATACTGGACGCTCACAACACATACATGACTTGGGCCATGACTGATAGGGTGTTGTTGAATCTTAACACAATGTGGTATTCCCCTTCGAAGTGATCAATCCGGTCAAATTGATCTAGGTAAGTTTCAATCAAGTATTTCGCTAATTGATCGGGGTATCCTTGTTAGAGTTGGCTGGGGCACAATTTGTTTGCTGAATGGCACAATGCAGAGTGGCCAGTTTTAAATCATTTAGGGAGGGTAACCCTAGTATAGTTGGTCCACCGGAAGTCACCGCATAAAATTTTACGGACCTCCATTCACCTTTATATACGCATTGTAGCAATACAAATCCATTTTGCGGTATGTTCGACCCGTTGTAAGCCGTCAGTACCGCTACTTCTGTGTGTGTGTTGTCCATTTTGGTTCACACTGCTTGGAAACATCCGTTGGAATGTGCGTAGAGGAGGGTGTTTCCTTCCGCACATGTATCCACCTTGACTTTTAGGTTGTGCACCCCTTTTCTGTTGGGTAACACAATGTCCAGTGTGGCGAATGCCTGTCCGACTGTTCTTTTGGTCCTGGATTTGCATCGTATGGAAATACATTTTTTCGAAGCTGTCTTCCATTTGGTCCTGAACCTGAATGGAATTCTGATTCTGTCGATTTCTGTAAGCGTTTTGTTGTGTTAGATGCTTTTTGGGACCAGTGTGTCTGTCTGTCTGACTTTTCTTTTTTGTTTTAACACATCGTAGCCCAGTGGTTTTTTCGTCCACATGCTACATCGAGCAGAGCATTTCCCATTTTGATGGGTAAGTCCACATTTGTTGCAAAACTCCTGCTTCCCAGGCATGTGCTTTATTGCACTTATTTTGTGGTCGTCACTCCCCTGTAGTTCGCCCATTTGTCTCATATTATTTATTGAGGCATCGTGACTCCTACAAATGTTTAGAACTTCCTGAAGCGTCTTCGACTCGTTTTTGCTGAGTAGCTGTTTTTGAAATTCTGGGTATTTAATTCCTGTGATAATTTGGTCGATTATACACTCTTTCACGCCCCTCGCGTTTCGGAACTTGCATTTTTTGTGTCAGCAGTCTGTATCGCACTAGGAAACAGTGTAGTTTGTGGCTCTAACTGTTTCAAAAATGTCCCCAAATAATTGTAGGGTTGCGCTTGTCGGCTTCGTTCCCGAATTGTATCGTTCTACTTCCGATAAAAATTCCTTTTATGGAGAAATACAAATTACATTGTTGTTGAACAAATTTGAAGATTCCACCAAATTTGAGGTTTCCCAATGGTTCGCTCGTACTGTTGGACATTGTTATAAACACTTTAAAATAATAATCAAGAAATTTGAAAACAAAAATGAATGCACTCACGATTTTCGTCAGTAAAAATCCAACATGGCGGTTACCGCGCTTAATAAAATGCACGTGGTGCAATCATGTCGGGAAAAACGGCTTTAAAAGAAATACGCTGATTTTTTCTCCGATAAGTTTGCTGTAGAATTCATAATTCCTTTTTCTTGTTTATGTTACCGCTGCCACCATATAAATGTTTTATACATTTGTGTTAGTAAAGCATGCTTTTGTGGGTATGTGAAAAAAGAGAGAACAGAGACAGGTTTAGACTTATACGGAGGTCGCAATCTTAAATCTAGCTTCCCTTTGTTTATTATCGGACACTTATGTCTAAGAGAGATCTAAGGGGGTAACTACGCCATACTCTGACACCGGCTGCTTCTCTTAGCGGCCTCTGCTCCGACCCCAGCATCTACTCCAGCAACTCCACCTGCTCCAGCTTCATACACCGCGTGCTACAGCTCTCTCCAGCGGCTCTTGCTACAGCTTCTTTCAGCAACGCCTGTTCCAGCTCTCTTCAGCGGCTCTTGTCCAGCTCTCTCCAGCAAATCCTGCGCCAACTTTCTCCAGTAACGCCTGATCCAGCTCTCTCCAGCAATTCTCGCTATAACTCTCTCCAGTGGTTCCTGCTCTAGCTCTTTCCAGCAACGCTTGCTCCAGCTCACTCCAGCGGCTCCTGTTCCAGCTATCTCAAGCAACGCCTGCTCCAGCTCTCTCCAGTAACGCCTACCCCAGCTTTCTCCAGCGGCTCCTGCTCCAGTTCCTTCCAGCGCCTGCTCCGGCTCCTCCTAGCGGCCCCGCCTCTTTTCCAGCCTTCCCTGTTTCCAGTGACGTCATCCCTGTTATTATAGCTTTCCTACTCACGTTTTTACCTTTATGGTAAATAAACGATTCTTTTTAACTCTTCATCTGCGTTTGTCCTCTCTTCTTTGCCATTGCCTTAATTTGCCTGTGTCCACTTTCTTAGTCGTAAGACCGATCACCCTTGAATAGTGGCGCTGTCCAAGCGTCGCACCCGACGCTGCCCAAGCGTCCGGACAAAAACTCCCTAGGTGACTGAACCCTACAACAGGTTTACTGTTCCACGTGGCATTAATAAAACACCCGAAATGAGTTAAAATAAGGTCGCACGGGAGTTGATAATTGAACATTTATGAATATCGTTTCATTTTTAAATGGATTGAAAGCTGAAACGCATTATGTAGATTCCAGTTGTGCGAAGTTATTATTAGTAAATTGGCACAGTAGAAGATTCGTTGTCGACGAAGCGAGTCGGAAGGATAAGTGTTGTTTTGTTTTCTTCACAGCGGGTCGAGAAAGACTGAGAATTATCTTACGAAACATCGTATGGAGAAAAATGCTTCCACGGCGTATTATTAGCGTAGTGTTCTTTTTGCATGCAGTTCGGAAGGTTTTTCGAAGCGTCAGATGTGTATTTTTAGATTCTAGTAGTTGCTTAACATCTGGGTAAGGGGAAGAGACGATGAAAGTGTAGTCTCAGTGAGCATAACTGTTGGACCGCGATTGTCGCGAAAGGCGAGAGTAGCGTGTTGGAAATGCCAGTATCGGGAGAAGGGTCACTGTGTTGAAATGTTGTCAAGAATATTTTCAAAACTCAGGTTTTAATTTCCAGTGTAGTTTTTGTTTTCTTTGAAAAGGGTTGTTTTATAGTCTCCGGTGTGAGGTGTTGATTAAGACGAACTTGTGTATTGGCAATTAAAAACTCTGATATACCAGGCGGATTTCTATTGGTTTGTGGGTAACTTGAGTCGTCATGTATAGTGAACTGACAATTTCTGTATAGCACGTGTATATCTTTTGTTGAGAAAATACTTCGGAAAATACTTCTCTGTAAATAAAAAGAGAGAGGGGCAGAGAGAGAGAGAGACGAGAGAGAGAGATTGGTGGAGAAAGAGACTGAAAAGGAAATCATCTTCTAAAAACCGAAGAAAATAGAAATGATGAAGAGTGCTATGAAGCATAATTGACGATAACGAAATAAGGTTTGTAAGAGGATTATTGTAAGAATGCAGCAACTACAGACCAATTCGACTTCTTTCGTTCACAATGAAAATTCTTGACCACAGAATACGGGAGATTGTCACGATTACACGAAATCGGTGCGGGTTCGTCAAGAAGTGTGACACACAGACACTATCCGTTCTTGACGTAGAAGCAAACCGTTGCATATTGCCTTCCTCGACATGGAAAAACCCTTCGACTACATACCACATGATGTGACCTGTTATGCACTGCGACACCATGGTTTCCCCAAAGAGCTGGTTAGCTGGGTCAGACAACTCACCAAAGAGTCTGGTACGAATTGCCGCTGGTATGTCTAAGGACTTCTCAATCACATTTGGAGTGCACCAAGGCTCGGCTTCACCAAAGATCTACACTGGTTAGTGCTCTGGACACTCTTGTATACGAATGATGTCCTGATCGCCTCTGAGAGTAAATCTAACCTGCAACAAGTCCAGTCCTGGAAGGACAAACTGGCGCAGTTTTGTCTCCATCTAAACAGCAAGAAGACGATAAAGACGGCACGATCGAAATCGACAGACACCTTCAAGTATCTTGACCTGACGCTCAGCGATGACGACAACATCCTCGACGAAGTCGCTGTGCGCATCAATGTGGCTTGCCTCAAATGGCGCACCGCCGCCGACGTCTTGTGTGACCGCAGGATCGGTGACCATCTAAAGTTCAAGATCTACCGAACTATTGTAAGACCCATCGCTTTGTACAGCTCCGAGGGTTTTTTTCTTACTAACAAGTCACAGGATATCAAGGCTCAAAGGCTTTTTGAGGAGAAGGGCCAATGAGTTTGTCAGGTTGGCGGTGAGACAACATCGTGAGGATTAGTAACGATTGTTGTAATTGGTCAGAATTTAATTATTTAAGAGGACGGCTCAACAAGAATTAATTTATATTGGATTTAAAAACATGTTGTCGTCAGCTGGGAAACAGCCCCGTGATATTGTGTTCCACAGACGAGTAGTTCTAGAGAATACATTTTGCGCATGGAAGTTCCGTTTAGCTTTAGGTACACAGGTACACAGAGGGAGAAAGATAAATTTATGACAGTGGCTGTAGATAGATGAGTTTTTATTGTGAATATTTACATAGAGGAACCATAGATTGGAGCTCAGTTGAACACCGACCATGAAAATAACGATAGGGTAAAGAAAGACTAGCAACGCCTCTACTGTGAGAAAGAGGTATTAGGGAAGAGAAGAGGGCATCGTTCATTAAATTTTGAAGTCGGTTTTGTACTCTGTCAAGGCATGAAAGGGTGCTCTGAGCAGCAATCCCCATATTTGGGCACAGTACTTCCTCTTAGGACATATTTGTCTCTTATACAAGTAGAGGATTGCGTTTGGAGTGAGATATTTTCTGAAGCGGTAGAAAGATACAACCATTTTTCCAGCGATCTTAACAACGGATTTGATGTAAGTCTTCCATTTCAAATCTGAACTGCAGGTCAGTCCGAGAAGTTTATCAAGGAAAGAGCCATTCATTTCAATTAGGGCAAAGTGAGGATCTGTGCGTTGAGGATGGAAGGAGAAAAGCTTGGTTTTAGACGTATTAAAAGTAACCAGCCATTCTTTTCCCCATTACATCATGTGATCCAGGTCGAAAGAGAAAGAATCAGAAAGATCTTGATCCTTAATGTTCTTCGACGTGTTGTGTCATCTGCATAAATGGCGACGAATGATCTTAGAATGTGATTTGAGAGATCATTGGTAAAGATCAAGAAGAAGGTTGGACCCAGAATGGATTCTTGAAGCCAGCCCGCGTTGATACTATGCGCTCCAGACTGCTGTCCATCAACTGAAGTAATAACGAAGGTCCAATAAAACGCAAATCACTCTGGAGTAAAAAACGAAGGTCCAAAGAAACGCAAATCACTTTGTCCGTAGATCACAAAGTCCTCTGTCAGCTTCCAAAGCAGATCTCTACGTTCGTCACACGTACACTTACTTCGCACTGTTTCATTGAAGACGGTAAGAGACCCACTTTTATTAGGCTGAGGCACACATAATTTGCATGCGTGCAATGTGACTTCGCGAGACTCCGTGTGAACCGTACGTAATAAAGGTTTACAGACGCCATGTTGAATTCTTTTCCTTCATCCGCAGGACGTTTCGCAAGTAAGCCCCCTTCACGTTCCCCACACTCCCCCCTGATCTCATGACCACAGAGATGGCAGGCAGGAATCGATCGCCTTCGCCGGTTGCTTCTTCGGAGGGGGACAACGCAAGCCCCATCTTCGCTTGTGCTCTCGTCCGTGGTCTGAGGGTCGAGAAACATCGCGTCCGCTAGGATACTGCTGATATCCGAGTCACTGTCCGATGGGGCTGCTGCAAGCCAGAGCGATGCCTCACTGCTCTCTGACTCCGACTCGCTCTTGTCGTCCAGTAATGGTTGCGTTGCTAACCGTAGGTCTCTAACGTGGCAGGGCATACCGTTAACCCGCACCGCCTGTGGGCTGATTACTTCAGTGACGCGTCCAATTCCGTATTTCGTCGTACACTTACCACGCGGGTTCTTAATCCAGACGACATCCCCTTTTTTCAGTTTCTCTCTGGTTACTTCCAGTTCGGGCAGCGGGTTAGTCTCTATGCCTTTCACCCTGACGTGATACCTGTGCAAGGTGTCAGCCGGCGCTGTAGAGGGTGAAACATTATCATTTGGGGTTACGTTATACAGGTAGACTGCCTCAAATACCGTGCAGCCCATCCTGGCCGCGATGGTTTTGACGGTTCTGTGATTCCGCTCGATGACCCCATTTCCACTCGGTACGTGGGCGCATCGAAACCTCAGGTGTACTCCCCAGCCATCATCAAACTTTCTGAATTGCTCACTGGTGAATGCAGCGCCATTGTTGGTTAATATCTCCGTTGGGGGGCCACGTTCAAGAAAAATACTGTTTAACTGACAGACGATGATGGCTGCATCTTGCCGGCGCAGCATGCGCCATATCGCAAACCTGAATGGACCGCAATCAATGAGAGTCAGGAAATCCTAGCCGTTGTGGTGAGTAATATCCATCGCCAGCTGGCTCCAATGGCTTTTCACTCCCAGCTTTCCTTTCTCCCAGCGAACGGGTGCTGGATCAATGGATTGGCATGCTACACAGTCTTTGACCACTTTCCTGACGTCTGCCCTCTGTACTCTTGGTTCAACCAACTTAGCGAAATATAGGGTCCGCTTGACCCCAGGGTGCCCGGTTTGTTGGTGGACTTCTTTGATGTGATTAGATCGAACGGGGCTCACGGAAGCGGCGAAGGCGGGCTGCATGGGTTCAATAGTCTTTCTTATGGCATCAAGCCATCTTTGAGGTACTGTCGTCAAACAATCTGCTTTGTTCAGGCTGGATTTAACCAGGGACACCTCTATTGACAGCGCGTATTCGTTCACCAGCTTCATGATCGTGTCGAGCCGCCGTCGGATAAGCATCTCGCTCGTGGCTTTGGTTCGTACCGGTGAGAGTATCTGAAATCCACTTATGGACGCAAGCAGAATCTGTGAATAGTCACAGGGTGGTCGTCTTCCAAAGGATTGCCAAGTTTATCCCCTTGATAACTGCATCAAGTTCTGCCAGGTTTATGTGCTGGGAGTCCTTTTCTGGGTGTAACCAGCAAGCGTCTTCCACCACCGTTCCATCATGGACCACCGATACGCCAATGGCGAGAGAGCTTGCATCAACCCACACACTAAGGTTCTGGCTGTCGACGCACCATCTGCCCTGTGCTGGGTCTTCCTTGTGCACTCTGGTGAGGACCTCTTTGAGCATTGTATTGAGAGGGACGTCATGAGTTTTGTCATCCCATCCAGTGGTGACGTCGGAGGCTCTCCGCTTGATAAACGCCACCGCAACACGAAGCCAGCTGCCCACAGGAAGGTGTCCAACTAAATTTCCGCACAAGGAAAATACGTTTCGTCGTGTGACAACACAAGGCATGTCCGGGTTTAATTTCTTCGTTTCCAATAAGAACGTCATCTTCCTCCCAGACCTGCAAACCAAGTACCCGTGCGCCATCCCGTAGCTTTCCGATTCCTTGCTGAGAAGGCCAAAGTTGTAGAGATGCTCCCTCACGCACGCCGCATGTACAATTTCCTCGTCCACGTACACATCATCAATATATGCAGATGTTGCCCGCTGAATGCGCTCATCCTTAGTCAGAATGGCGTCAACAATCATTTGCATAATTGATGGCGCTACATTAAGTCCAAATCCCATGCGGGTTAGGCAATACCTTTTCCCCTTGATGAGCACCGTTTGATAGGGCCATAGTGATCTGTGTACACGCACTTGAAGGTATGCTTTGCGAAGATCCAGTACAGATACATTAGATCCCGCTTGCCGCCATTCCCTCAACTTTTCAGTGCACACGTCCGCGCGAGCTGTAAAAGGGTCCACGTGCTCATTCAATTCCCGATAGTTGAGCACCGGCCTCACCTTCTGCTTATTCTGTTGGATAAGTTTGTAGTTCCTTGTCGTATTCTGCACGAGCTCCGGGGGGAATTTTGTATTCTGGCACCTTATTGCATAATTTCTCGGGTGGCTGCTCCTCCGACCACTTCCAGGAGGCTGTCCAGGACTTAGTGCACAGGTCGAATTCCGCACAAAAAACAGGCTGTTCCAGCTTCATGGCTGCACTCAGAGCAAGACCCGCTTTTGCGAAATGTGCCCTACCGTCACCATCAATGCGTACACCACCCAATTCCTTGATGACGTCCATTCCCAGGAGCAGGTCATAACCGAGCAGGTCATCGTTTACAACCAAGGCTCGTACGGTTACTGTGGGCCCATCGCCGACACCTGCGCGAATGATGCTAACGCCACAAGAGGCAATCGAGGCACCGCCAACCGTCAATACCAGGACCCTTTCCTCATCCCATGCGTCACAGCATGCATTGCGCACGAGGGTCTGCGTGCACTTGGTGTCTACGAGCGCGAAGTGCTCACGCCCGTTTACGCACACGCTCACTGCGGGTAGCGCCTTATTTGGCGACGATCTGGGGAGAAGACTGGCGCTATAGCTTACTGCCCTTGCCCGTTTCCCGGACAACCTCTTGCCACGTGACCCAGCTTGTTGCACCGGTAGCAACGCACGCGTTTTAACGTTCCTCGATCGGGTGCGTCCTTTGCACCGCTTCGGCTTCGGCAGTCTTTTGAAAAATGGTTCGGCCCGCCACATTTGTAGCATCTCACGTCTTCTGTTGGTGGTGAAGACGCTTCCGCAGCTGTCGAAACCGGCTCTGTGTCCTCTTTCAAAATGTTTCGGGCTCTGGCCAACAACTCGTCAAGCCCAATCTCACTGAGTCTGGACGATGCTTGCAGCAGTCTGCTGGCGCTGTCTGGGAGTCCAGTCAAAAAAGCGCATCTCACTGAACGGCGCGGCTAGCCTCCTCAAATCGGCCAGGTAGACGTCCACAGTCTCATCTAGCCCAAGCCGCCGTTCGGTGAACTGCCTCCAGGCGACGAAAGGGTCCACAGCAAAGGCTGCGTATAGCGCCTGCCTAACTTCCTCCAGGCCTGGTTCGTCTCCGAGCTGCTGATACACCGAATATGCTCCTTTGTTCAGCCTCAGTGGGATGACCAGTGCAGGATACTTTATCTTGCAAAGTCTGCAGACGCGCTCGGCTTTCTCCTACCACTTGACTACAGAGGGTCCGGAGGGGGAGCCGTCGAACTCGGGTATTAATCTCAAGTCGAATTTGTCCATCGCCGAAATAGTTTGAAGTAATAACGAAGGTCCAACAAAACGCAAATCACTCTGGAGTAAAAAACGAAGGTCCAAAGAAACGCAAATCACTCTGTCCGTAGATCACAAAGTCCTCTGTCAGCTTCCAAAGCAGATCTGTACGTTCGTCACATGTGCACTTACTTCGCACCGTTTCGTTGAAGACGGTAAGAGACCCGATTTTATTAGGCTGAGGCACACCTAATTTGCATGCGTACAATGTGACTTCGCGAGACTCCGCGTGAACCGTACGTAATAAAGGTTCACAGACGCCATGTTGAATTCTTTTCCTTCATCCGCAGGACGTTTCGCAGGTAAACCCCCTTCACGTTCCCCACACTCCCCCCCCCCCTGATCTCATGATCACAGATATGGCAGGGAGGAATCGATCGCCTTCGCCGGTTGCTTCTTCGGAGGGGGACAATGCAAGCCCCATCAGCGCACAGAACAGACAAACACGAGGACGTTTCGCAGGTAAGACGCCTTCACGTTCCCCACATCAACAACTACTTTTATAAACCTATCTGAGATAAAGGATTTAATGGCTGAGAGGACATTTCCAGATATTCCATATCTTGTGAAGTAGACCTTTATGCCAAACCCTATAAAAGGCCTTCGATATGTTAAGAGCTATGGCTCTAAAAACGAAGCCCCCATCAATAGATTCACTGATTCTGTGTGATATTACAGTCAGCACATAAACTGGTGATCTTGCAGGACGAAATCCATATTGCTTGTCACTGAGTAGACTGTTTTTGCTGAGGTGATTGACAACTTCTTGATTTATCACAGATTCAAGCAACTTACTCATGACACACAGAGAACTTATTGGTCTGTACTGGGATACGGAACACCAGTCTCTAGAATTTGTGAATACTGGGCAGCCTAACGAGGAAAGCATTTATCCTTTAAGCAACGATTGAACAGCTTTGTAAGACTGGGAGCTAGTTCTGGTTGTTTTTAAGCACTATGATTGGAACGTTGTCAGGACCAGTTACTTTGCTGGCATCAAGGTTCTTGATAAGTTTCGCAACATCCCGGAGTAAGATTGATATATATATATATATATATATATATATATATATATATATATATATATATATATATATATATATATATATATACCTCCTGAAATTCCCCTATGACTGAAAACACTGAGTGACATACACTGGCGTAGCTAGGGGGGGCGAGGGGGCGGGCCGCCCCGGGCGGCACACCTGAGGGGGCGGCATTTTGAGAGGGTAAAAATAGAAAGTAGAGAAAAAAATAAAAAAAAACAAAAGTTAACAAAAAATATGAAATTTTATACTATAATTTTATATAATAATAAATTTAAATGAGAACATTTGAAAACCTGAAAATGTTATGAAATGATAAAATCATTTTTATTTATTTTTTTGTCGTTGTTGTTAAAGTCCGAATTTTCGCCAAATAACATGGATGTATCAAGGAGAGAATAGTCCGATGTAGTTTTCTTTTCTTTGTCTTCATAATGTTATTATTAAGAGGGCGAGCCCTCCGAAGAGAAAAAACGTCTTGTATCGGTGCTTTTTTAAATCCGTGTGTGTAATCGCTCGGTTTTCAGAAATTTGTTGTTGTTAATAACGTTTCAACTCTTTTAAAAATAGTTTTAATATATTTTAAACAAATGTATTTATGAATGGCAAATAAGGCTATAAATTTATTTTTTGTGAGAGAACTGTCGCAAGGCATCAAGTCGGTTGAAAATTTACAAACAGATTTTTCGCGCCTTTTTTTCGGCAAAGTTATCAATGACTCTATCAAAATTCACTTCTGTTATCAAAGGCAAGATAAGTTACTCTTCTACCTATCTCGACAAGTTTTTAGTGGTTTTTACTCACTTAAAACGTGTAATCAGTTAGAAAAACATAGTGGCTATCGGTATATGCGAAAAATACAAATGAAATCCATTCAATATATGTTAGCGTGAGTCGTGACATAGGGTGACATATATTCGGTGAATTTCTAAGAGTATTTTCAATATGTATTTAGTTTTAAGTCAATTTCCCGAACTTGCCGCATTCTAAACGAAGTCTGGCGCCATTTTTTATTTTTTGACAGTTTTTCTTCGAATCTATGTGTATAATAAAACAAACCCGAAATTGTTAATTCGATTTACTTCTCTTACTTTTCATTTTAATAAATATTCGATTAATATTACATGATATATATACATCCACTAATATATATATATATATATATATATATATATATATATATATATATATATATATATATATATATATATATATAAGGTTAAGATTTTTTTGTTATTGGCGTTTGTTCCGCGATAAGCGTTTGTTTACATTTTTTATATATTTTTATACATTCGCAACCTTAGCTATGAGCTCTTTATTATTCATATTATTATATGAATGAATCGCCCTAACTTTTTGGACGCATTTAATTTAATTATGTTTTTACGTGCATAAAATAAAATAAACTAAAATAAATGTTATGTACGTAAAACATAATTAAATTAAATTACATATATATATATGTGTGTGTGTATAATAGTCATTCACACACAGGACTGTTTCGCTGTTTACAGCTCATCGGTGCGGCTAGACTTTAGCAACTACTTCCAGCTAGGAACGAAATCCGATCATCTGAGAGAGCGAGGGAGAAATATTTTAACAACAATTAGCAGCCTTTGGGCTGATATCACAGTGTAGTATCTGTTCTAATGATACACTTCTCCTTTTCTGTCGTCGGTCAGTATGGGGAAATCGTTCATGACTGAGAATTTTTATTTTTGTTCCTATCCAGAGTGCCCCTTTTTGTGGAGCTGGATTTTCCCCACATTAAAAACCGGCCTTGTGTCTAACGCTGCCCTCGTGGAGAGGCAAGTAAATGGGAACAATCGGCAGTCGTTGCCAAACCGACCTCAGCTCTAATTGTACACAAGATCTAATTTTAAACAAGACCATTGCTATATTCGCTTACGGCCGTTTGCCATTTTCGGCTCTCATTATGCTCAACATTATGGGAGCATTATAATAAATACGTATTTATTTTATAACTATATATGTGCATATATACATATATATGTGCATATACACATATATTTATACGTACATATACATATATACATACATACGTGCATATATACATATATACATATATACACACACATACACATATATAAATACGCATATATACATACATATATATGTATATATATATATATATATATATGTATATATATATATATATATATATATATATATATATATATATATATATATATATATATATATATATATATATATATGGCTGGTTTTAATTCTTGAACAAAATTTCCATTAATTGAGAATAAATTGCTTTAATTCATTTCAATCACTAAGTTTAAAAAATGCAAGCATTAATTATTTCTGGAGATATACTCAGTGACCGGCTGACCTAACAGGATAGGGCCAAGCCTAGGCTTCGGCCAAGCACCAAAAAAACAAAATGACCTCAGAAAGATTTCATACTTAAAGGGGAACTTTCATATAAATTTTTATCGAATAGGTGCGAAAAGAAATATGGATATTTGGGTGTATATACACCGACATCAAAGAGGAAATAACATTAGATGCGAAAGTTTGAATTCATTAATTTTATTACTGTCCAAACGTTTGTTTTTGTAGCATACTTTTTATAACTCCTTGTAAACTTTACAATTGCTAGCTGGGGGATCGGACAAAATCACCCCGGGCAACCCCCACCATCTACTTAAAACAAAAGGAAAACAGATAAAATCTCAAATGAATAAAAAATATTAAAAATCAGTTTTCATATTTTTATTTAAATTTAATTGAATTTAGGAAAATTAGATACCGTAGAACTAATTTTCGCAAGGTATGAAAATTAAGAATAATGTTAACTTAATAATAATGGACCAGTTTTCCTACCTAGCAAAAAATTTTCCATGGACGAATTATCCATGGGCGAGTATTTTTAAGATTGAGGTTTCTAATTAGATTGGAAAGTGAAGAAATCAACCTTGGTCCATTGATTAGGGTTAGAATAGAGGTCACGCATCTGTTCAGGATCCTGTTTGTTATTTGCAAAATATTGTGAGAACCAAGCCTTTGCTCAGCCACTCTAGTCTTTCTATAAGCTTTTTGCACTTCTAAAGGCTGCTTTGCGTTGAACGTTGAAATAGTGGTTTCTGTGCGCAATGGCGGCGGCATATTTGGGGATATTTGGGGATGTACCATTGTTAGCAGTTTGACTTCTGTTGGAATGTCTTGGAGGGTATAAACGATTAACCAATTAGTTAAATCGGATGCGATACAGGACACATTCTTTTAAAACATGGAATTCAATTTCTTATATAAAAGATCTGAGACTGTCCCAGTCAGTCATCGAGTATCGATACACTGTGCCATGGAGAGGGACATCAGAGGTCTTATTGAATTTTGTTTTGATCTTAATTGAGACAACTGAGTGATCAGAAAATCCCAGCAGAGAACGAACAGTCCAGGACAAGTTGCCAGGAAAAAGATCAAGAAGACTTACAAATTGCCCGTCAGCCTCGGGTATGCGAGTAGGTTTGTCAAAAATCTGTGTTAGATTATAAGTAAGGGAGAAATCGGTACAAAATCTCCTTTCACCATCTGTCTTGTTTGAGTGAACTAAACATTCAACATTAGGAATATTAAAATCACCACAGACATTAATATTGGCAGAAGGGTGAGCAGACAGGATATGGTCAATTTTCTCAAAGATACTAATCCCGTCATTGTAGAAACAGTGGAAGGGGAAAGATTAATGCAGTGTTGTGAGTGCGCTACTCGAAAACACATATAGGACGATTTAGGGTCTTCTTTGAAGATGTTCCTGTCATATGGAAAGCCGTCTCTAACGTAGGCACATATTCCATTTCCTTGACGATCTTAAGGGTCATGTGTTGATGTCATATTCACGTAACATTTAATCATGAAATCATCAGTAGAAGTAGACACGAAGGAGCTAAGGATGTGTATGTCTATATTTGTTAATGCGTTTAAGTGGTAATATGAGTGTGTATAGAGTTCTCTTGTTCTGCTACTATGTGTGGGAGTCATAGCAGTGTATGTGCGCAAATGGTAATGTGATACTGTGTGTGTAGGGGTATGTGCGCGCAAGGCAAGGAAAGCTTGTGCGTACTTTTGAAGTATCCGTTCTTTTTGTCTCCCCGGTCAAGAGGTCAGGGGTGGAGTGAGAGTGTACTTCTGGTGTGGTTTTCACGGTCCGTTGCTTGGGTCTGTCTGAGAGAACTATGGTTATTTTTTCGTTCTTTTATATAGGGGGTCAATTCAATTCGTGTCAGCTTGCAAATTTACAGAGACGTGCCAGTTTTTGATTGGTTGGAAACATGTTTCTGTTACGAACTCCCTTGCCCTAGGAGAGCGTATCCCAACGACGCAGAGAAAGAAAGAGGGCAGCAATTCACGCCATTTGCTTTTTGGCGTTCGTTCAGATCGCGTTTCGTCCACCACAAATGTATTATTTAATGAAAATAAAGCATCGTAGAGGTTAACAATAAAAAAATCTTTTAGATTATAGATCTTGTGGCAAACGCCACAACTAAGTACCCTCTTTCTTTCTTTTTTTGCTTAGTCCTTCTTCGTCTCTGAACCTCGCAAAGTCACGCGGGATCACGTTGTCTAGGGATTCCGACCAATGGGGTGCCTACAGGTCAGCTTGGCCGCGCGTGATTTTAAATTTATAAAAAAGGTCACGCGTTCCTTCCCTTCCTCTTTTTGCCTGCAGCGTTCTGAGGTAAACGCACACAAAGAACTCTCGTCGACCCCCCCCCACACACACACACACACGCTAGCTCAAACGAGCAGTGTGGGGGAGGAGGAAAAAGGTAATCCCTTTTCTTCAAGAATCTCTTTGTAATCCAAATAAACTCTTCCTGCAAACATACATATTACATTCGACACACACAAAAAGACATTCCATATATATATATATATATATATATATATATATATATATATATATACGCTTACAAGTACGAACCTACAAACTCTCTATAAAATATTGAGTAAATAAATTGTTTCTGTTAAATATAAATGTTTTCCTTTTTATTAACTTAATAAAATGACTATTCTTATGTTGTTTAGCTTTCTCATTCCTTCGCTTTCTTTTTTCTTTTTAATATAAGTTTAAGTAAACATGTTTTCTTCTTTCTTTATTTCTTTGTCTTAACCTCTTTATTTAATCTACACGTGGTCCGGTGGAGTCCAAAGCAGTGGGATGACATGCCGTTACAAAGGCATCTCACTCACAACTTTATGGTCGGGGGATTCATTCACGCATAACCATTTGTCCGGCAATACTTAGCCACTGTGGTTAGACCTTTGTTCTCTTTCGAATCTCCCGCCATTAACAACACTTCCAAGGTGGCCCTAATTGGTGACCTCCCCGACGATAATACGCTAAATAAATCCTTCTGATAATATACCAGCTTACAAAAAAATAAAATAAAGATAACCATTTCGAAACTTAAAGACAAACAAATACATTTAAATATTAATCTCATTTAGCGAAGGAAACTTAGAACAGAGTAAGGCGTTAAGTAAAACAAAAAAATCCTTTTCACGAGGCAATGCAAGGAAAGAAAATCTTTAAAAACAAAAAAATCATTTCTGACGAAAAGAACAAGAATCTTTTTACAAAAAAAAAAACTTATTTCACGAAACAAATTTGAATGAAACAAAAAAACATCCTTTCACTAAACAAAAAAAAAGTGCTTTTCGCGAGACAGGGAGAGATGGGTCTACAAAAGAAAAAAAACAGGAATCCCTTTACAAAAAAAATCTACCCACGTGGCGTAGATATACCGAACAATAAAAAAATCCCGCCAAACGAACTCCGTGACAAAAACCATTTAAAAAATGGAGCTACGAATGGGCAAATACAAAAGAAAACTATATTTTTTAAAGAAAAATAACGACATCAACCCGACAACCAAAAAAAAACATAATAATAGTCTTATCAGACGAGGAATAAAGGAAGCAACAAAAGGCGCCGAGCGTTGAATCCTCCCAAGTCAAATACAGCTTCGTGCAAGAAAATCTAAAACCTGTCAATCTGCGTCAGCCCAAGAATAATTGCACGAACGCACAAAATTTCGACGCGGCCTCGAAATTGATTCCTAAACAATACCCAGCTTCATACTAGAGACATTTCTTTCACCTGATATTTCCTCAGACCAAGAATCTCTAGTGTGAACGCTAAGTCCCAGCAGAAAAAATAAATACACACTCAAACGGCAAAACTAACAAACATTACCAGCTTCGCGTGGCAGAAAATCCCAATGTGCACAAAAAAAAAATTTCGCCCGCGAACGCTAATTTTGCTGGAACAACCATATAACTACAGCTTCATCCTTCCAGAATGAACGCTAAATCCTCGCTGATAAAGATTATATTTATATAAAAAAGAAAATGTTTAATACAATTGGCAAAACGCCATAATCGGACACAAAAAAAACATGGATTTATTCTACGCGGAGATAGTAAAATGGCAACAACTATTTCGAAAAAGTTCTATCATAGGCTATCCCCTGTACGAATTACCAAAAATGAAAAGAAGTATATATAAAAATGCCTAATTCGGTATATTTGTTGCTACAAAAAGGGAAGACAAGTTACAACAGATCTAACAACTCCGTGTCTCGGCGGGGAGCTTGTGTGGCAAACGCCACAACTAAGTACCCTCTTTCTTTCTTTCTTTCTTTCTTTCTTTCTTTGCTTAGTCCTTCTTCGTCTCTGAACCTCGCGAAGTCACGCGGGATCACGTTGTCTAGGGATTCCGACTAATGGGGTGCCCACAGGTCAGCTTGGCCGCGCGTGATTTTAAATCTATAAAAAATGGGCACGCGTTCCTTTCTCTTCCTCTTTTTGCCTGCAGCGTTCTGAGGTAAACGCACACAAAGAACTCTCGTCGACCCCCCACTAGCTCGAACGAGCAGTGTGGGGGAGGAGGAAAAAGGTAATCCCGTTTCTTCAAGAATCTCTTTGTAATCCAAATAAACTCTTCCTGCAAACATACAAAAAGACATTGTGTAAGGTGACAATAATGTGTGGATGAAAGGCGTTATCCTTTCATCTTCTCGTAAAGAAACGGAACAACGAAAAGTATTTCTGTAACTATAACAAAAAGGGGTTTTATTAACTCAAGGTTACCTATACCGTTTGGTATAGGTAGGAGAGAGTGGGATTGTGTCCGTCTGAGGAAGAGGAAGAATATAAGAGTTTTTAGGGCTGCCCGTGATTTTCTTCATGTGAAGATGGTAGTAGTCGTCAAGTGGCGACGGCGGTGGGAAAGAGAGCGTTTCCTCGTTCCTCGCTGGTGCTCTCTGCGATGTGTCCAAGCTGGTGCCAGGAGGTCGTCTGATCTTTTTCCTCGAACCCTAAGGGGATATAAGTAGTCCCTTAAGGAACTAACGATATTAGTGCGCCCTGTGATTTGATTGGACAAGTAAGCTCACAGGGACAATGATTACGCATTCAAAAGCAGTCCCTATTGGTGACTTCTACAATTCCATACGCTCGCACACACAAACACACACACACACACACACATATATATATATATATATATATATATATATATATATATATATATATATATATATATATATATATATATATATACGCTTACAAGTACGAACCTAAAAACTCTCTATAAAATATTAAGTAAATAAATTGTTTCTGTTAAATATAAATGTTTTCCTTTTTATTAACTTTATAAAATGCCTATTCTCATATTGTTTAGCTTTCTCATTCCCTCGCTTTCTTTTTAATATAAGTTTAAGTAAAAATGTTTTCTTTCTTTCTTTGTCTTAACCTCTTTATTTAATCTACACGTGATCCGGTGGAGTCCAAAGCAGTGGGATGACATGCCGTTACAAAGGCATCTCTCCGACAACCTTATGGTCGGGGGATTCATTCACGCATAACCATTTGTCTGGCCATCCTTGGCCACTGTGGTTAACCCTTTGTTCTCTTTCGAATCTCCCGCCATAATTAACAACCTCCACTCCGGCCATAATCTCATATATTACGAAAAGAAAAACTAAATTCTGTGTTAATGAAACTCGAAGAAAAATTAATTTCTCGAATTAATGATATTATCATTTAATAAAGCATTGTTTATTTAATATTTTCACAAAAATAATAATATTGCAGAAATAATACGACGCTGATTTCTGATATTTGCATTTACGACGGTCACGACGTAACCGGCCTTTCACTTTCTTTCTTTCTCGCTATTGTTATAATTGTGTAAGACTCTAAACGTACCGACACGTAGTTCAGCCATGAATGTAAAATGTGCACAGGTTGAAAACCCGATGAAAGAAAATCAACCCGTACTTCATAAAATGAATACACATCCTATCACAAATTATAAACATTATATATAAACAACCAAGACGAAATTAACAGTACATAACAAGTATTTATTTATTTAAAAAAAAGAGGCTGGTTGTTATTATTCGGAGAAAGTCGATCCGAATTAAAAGTTAATTCTTAGCAAATATGAAGGCTTATGTGCCTTTATGAAAATTAAAATAGGAAAGTTCTTTTTCCTGACACCAAAGTTATAATTGTGTCGAACCCCAAAGGTTATAATTGTTAAACTTATTTTTACGCGTTCCTGCGCGAGTACGAGGCTCTTTTGTGAAGAGACCGTAACGAGTTCAAATATATCAATTAAAAAGCTTATAGCCTTTATGGAAATAGTTCTTTTTTTTTCTTCTATTAATTCGAGGAAAACAAATGAGAAAACAGAACATAAACAAAATGAAAGTTGATTTAGGATAATTAATATAGTATCCTTTTTGTTTGTTTGTTTTTTTAATTATTTGTCCTGATTTGTAAACACATACCTTTTTTGTTTTGACGGCGGAGAGAAGGATATTTTATAGAATTTTGGATTCTATGGTCCGCTTTTAACAAACTGTTTTTAGGGTCCCGAGCTATACATAATCTCGTGGTGTCCGGCATACAGCCGTAATAAATGTCGCTGCATTTCTTCCGCGTTAGATTTCAAAATACTATTTATTTATTTTTGATTTGTTCGCGGGATAAATTTTCTGAATCTGGTGAGCGGTTGATTCTCTGAGGCATCCGCTTTTAACGTCGGTTCGGGACCTTCTCCATGGCTTTGTGTGCGGGAATAAATTTTCTGAATCTGACTGCTTGGTGAGCGGTTGATTCTCTGAGGCGTCCGTTTTTAACGTCGGTTCGAGACCTTCTCCATAGCTTTGTGTGCGAGAATAAATTTTCTGAATCTGACTGCGTGGTGAGCGGTTGATTCTCAGAGGCGTCCTCTCTGGATAACTTGCCTGAATATGACGGCTTGGTGAGCGGTCTGTTTCTCAGAGGCGTCCTCTCTGGATAACTTGTCTGAATATGACGGCTTGGTGAGCGGTCTATTCTCCGGATATCTTGGATAAATTGTTTAAAAGTTACCGCGGTGTGATCCTTCATTTTCCGATGCTCGTTTTCAATGCCGGGCGAGGCCTGTCTCCTCAGAGACGTCCTTTCTCCACGGACCCCGAAGCTCGATTCCCCGAAATTTTCTCACCTGATTCGATTTTGCCGCTCTGTATAAAACAACAGCATTCTCTCACCTGATTGGTTGAGTCTTTCGCCCACGCCAATGCGTGGGCTGACTCCGTCTGCCAAACATCCTGTTGACCCCTTTTTGACAAACGCCGCCGTCTGCACCGTCTTTCTGAATTGGTAGGGGAACATGTGCCGACAATTCCCCCGCTCCCCCTTCCACGCTTTATGGGGCAAACTATGTAGATATAACACTATTTCATCACGACTATCACTCTCTTTTTTGCTATATATATATAAAACATGTATATATTTTCATTTATTTATTAAAATTCCTTACTTTTCAAATTACCGTTGTGTTATGAGTTTAAAATAGAACGTAACGGGTTGTACACTAGCAAAACGCGTTCTTTTATTAATCGCCGTATAAAAAGGTTATTTAATTGAAAATAATAATTAATATATTTAAGTAAGTATAGCGAAAAATATATAGAATAAATATTTAGAGTAAAAAATAAATAAATAGCTCTTTCTTTCCGTGGTTCGAATATTTTTAGATGAGGGTTGATAATTTTGTATTATTTGGTTGGATTACTATTCTCATTTTGGTTGTTATTCTCACAACATTTCAATCGGCGTAACCATCGTCCTTCCTCTTTATCTTCTATGTGAAGAGTCTTATATCAGTCATGTTGATTTCTCCTTCAGTGTTCTTTCAGTTATTTCGTTTCATTCGAAGTGTTGATGGCATTAGTTTCGACAGATTTGCTTGTCGTCGTCTGCTCGGCGGGCGCTGGATAGAGACTGTGTATCTTTCATATTGCCTTCAATCTTGTCCTTGCTGCCGAGGTATGTGGCACTTTTGGAGACTTTGCCAGTTCTCTTCTTCTGTAAAAGAATTTTGCATGGGCTTTGAGTATCTGAAGGGTTTTGTGCAAAACCTTCTTCTGTTTTTATTTCTGACACGAATGGTTTGGGGGCAACATCAGAGTTTGGCCGAAACTCTCTATGTTCTGTTCTTTTTTTTCGGCCAGGGACTTGCTTTGTCTTGTGAGTATCTGAAGGTTTCCTTGCAAAACTTTCATCGTTTTTTTTTCTCTGGCACGGGCCCCTCGAAAGGTTTTTGAGCAACATCAAAGTTTAGTGAAACTGTCTCTCCATTCTCTCTGTATGTTCTGCTCTTTCGTTTCGTTTCTTCGTTTAGTTTCGTTTTTGTTTTCGATTCGTTTCGTTTTTTTCTACTCTTCGTTTCGTTTCGTTTAGTCGTGTTAGTTTTGTTTCGTTTTTTTTTTGTTTAAAAACGGAAGTTCTTACGTTTAAAATCCTCCGTCGCCAGTGATTGTGTCGCCAGTTGTCAACAGTTATTGTGTTTCCATTATTTTCCGTCTCGTGGCTGTAATAGAATAAACATATGTAGGAACGAGAACACGTAAAGAACGAAAGAGAACAAATTGATTTGCACGCTCCAACGCTTCTTTCGATAAGAGAAAGATTGACACGTCAACATTTATTATATAGGATGAGAAATACACAAGGGGAATAGCTCTCGGAGTTTCCAGAATGTCTGATGTAAGATAACTAGGATACTATTTTGATTCGCGTTTCTCAGGTGTAAACGGACGGTCGCAGCTTCCAAATGTACGTTCCGACGAAAGGGTACGACACTACATGTTCGAACCTTGCAAAGGAGATGGGCAGATGCTTACGGCAAGTCAAGCTTCACTTTGAAGGACCATTACGAGAAATCAACGACGGCGTCAAATTGAACAACCTTCTATGGGCCGGTATCAAAGGGCAGGGAATAAGTGACACGTTTACTTTTAGACAGGATGAAGCGAGGACAGTTGATACTTACATTAAATATTTCAAACAATATGTAAGCCCGCGGTCGAATTTCTATGTGCACATTCTGTGGAAGAAGCCATTATCGAAGAGAGTGTCTGGCAAAAGGAAAACATGCATTATATGTAATAACAAGGGACACTTTGCCAACGTTTGCCGTTCAAAAAACAAAACAAAACAAAAACAAGGAATGACGAAGCCAAAACAAGGAATGACGAAGCATTAAAATAACCACGATAAATGACGAGACACAGGCATGTTGTGGAGAAGCATTGGTAAAGATTTGCACAGACTCTGGTGTATCCGCTGAGGTAAATGTCCTCGTTACACAGAAAGACATACTGGGCTTCGACCTACTGCTCGGATATGACGCTATCAAGGCACTGGGTGGTGTTCTCATTACACCAGCTGGGACTGTGAAATTCCCTAAGGCACCGGTGTGTGCCGCACTTTGTATTGATCGGCCAGACTTCAAGGTGGAGTTTGATCAACGCCAAAAGATCTGGACTGCGTCGTGGAAATGGACGGACGATAAAGTACCAATCAAGCTACGGAATGGCGTCACAGAATACCCCGTGGCCGCGAACGTTAGAGCCGCATATGAACAAGAGCTTGACGCCTGGATCAAAGATGGCTGGTTGATCCCGTACCCCAACCAAGAGCTTGGACCTCCAAAAGCTCTTATCCCTTTAATGACAGTGGTAAAACATAACAAATCAAAGGTGCGACCAGTCATGGACTACCGTGAGCTCAATTGAGGCTCACACGGCTGATGCCGATGTATGTGCAAGCAAGTTACGGGAATGGCGCCAGAAAGGATCGAATGTATCATTGCTCGATCTGAGGAAGGCCTACCTGCAGATGAGGGTCGACAAAACTTTATGGCCATTCCAGACGGTGGTATTTCACGGCAAGAGATACTGCCTAACCAGACTTGGTTTTGGGTTGAATGTGGCACCGCAGATCATGAAGACCATCGTTAGTGCTGTGTTATCCCAGGAAGAGACCGTCGAAAAGGCAACATCGGCGTACCTTGACGACATTTACATGAAGATGTCAAGTCAGTAATGCACATCCGCACAAAATTGTCAGAGTTTGGCCTAACGTGCAAAGACCCAGAGCGGCTTAGAGATGGAGCACGCGTACTTGGCCTGGAAGTCAGAGGGGAGGATGGCACCCTGCGATGGAGACGAGGAAATGTGATTTCCGGCATCCCTGAAGTTCTCACAAGAAGGACAATTTTTTCCTTGTGCGGAAAACTTGTGAGACACCTGCCAGTGTGTGGTCGGCTGCGTGTGTCAGTGGGTGTAATAAAACGTAGGGCGAATGCAGTAACCAAAGGGGTGGCTGATCAAACAAGTGATGCCCTCCTCACCTGAATGATTGCAGAAAGTGTGAGAGAGCGACGCACGAGGACCCGGCTCGAGAAGAGTGGTGTGTCAATGGAGAAGAAATGAATGTATGGGTTGACGCTAGTTCACTAGCATTGGGAGTTCTGTTGGAGAAGGATGGAGCCATGTTGGAGGGTGCCTGTTGGTTACAGCCTGCGAACACCGCCCAGCACATCAATCTTGCTGAGTTAGATGCTGTGATGAAGGGTGTTAACCTAGCACTACAGTGGCAACCAAAGAGGTTGCACTTGCATACTGACTCTCTTTGTGTCCGACACGCTGACTGGGAAAGCAAGAATACGCACTAAGGCAGCAAGTGAGATGTTGATAAGACGATGGTTAGACACCTTAAAGAGTCTGGTCTCCGAGTATGGCCTGGTAGTCAGTGTAACATTGGTCCCGTCATATTGCAATCTTGCTGACCAACTGACATGAGTGCCTCGCAAATGGTACAATGCAATAAAGGTGGGTGCCGAGCCCATTCAGCAAACATGCGCTGCTACAGTAAGCACGATGAGCAAGCAGCAGATAGAAAACATCCACAGACAGAGTGGACATCCAGGCATCAAGAGGACTCAATATTTCATGAGGCGCGTAAATCCAGCAGTGGCAAAATCAGAGATGAAACAAGTCATCAAGCACTGTGAGATGTGCCAGTCAATTGACGCAGCACCAGCGCGGTGGCGAAAAGGACGACTGGAAGCAAGTGACACATGGCAAAGGGTGGGAATGGATATCATCCATTATAATGGCAACCACTTTCTTACTCTCATCGACTGTGGACCAACCCGTTTTGCAGTTTGCCGAATCTTGGTGTGCAATTGCACACCAAGATTCGGCAAGCGTTATTATCCGTCTTTTATGAAAGGGGTGCACCGCATGAGATTTTGGCCAATAACGAGCCAGCCTTTTGCAGCCAGCGAGTAAGACAGTTTTTATTTGAATGGGGAGTTCAATTGCGGTTGCGATGTGCTTATGTACCATCAGGCAATGGCATCGCGGAAAGCAACCACCGCAGCATAAAGAGGATTGCTGCCAGGAAGAAGTGTTTCATTGTGGAAGCAACATACTGGTACAATGTTATGCCAAAGGATGGCATGTCCCCGTCAACCGCAACCGCGAATGCCATCTACACATACCGAACTCGGGTAAAAGGTATCGACATTGTGCAGTCAATTGACAATGAGGAGATGGACAGGCAATATCATGTGGGAGATCATGTCTGGGTGAAACCACCAGGCTGTCGATGTACCACCAAATTCAAACGTGGACGAGTGACTGGCATGGTCAGTCAGCAATCTGTCCTGGTTAATGGAATTCCACGTCACATACACGATCTTCGCCCTGCTTTGGAAGCAGACCATTCAACCACTGGGGAAAGTAATAGGTTGTCTGGCGATGAACTATTAATGGGCAGCGCCAGTGATCCTCACGAGAATGAAGCCGCAAGTTCAGAAGTAGAAACTTTGTCAGTAGATTTAGAAGCGGAAACTTCATCGGACGATTCAGAAGCAGAAACTAGGATATATATCCCACTTCGGAGAAGCTCACGAATCAAAAGGCCACCACCACCCTGCATCATGTGTGATCAAGAGATCAGGGGAGGGAGTGTAGCAGCCATCATGCAGGTCCAGAAAGAAAAAGAGTGAGGGTTGCACCGTGTGTTGTCCATCTGGGATTGAACCCAGAGTGTTCTAGTCACCAAATGGAAACGTGTGCTTTTTGTCACGCGGCGAGACTTCACATATGCAAATGAGCCTTGTTTTGCATGGGCTGATTCTCGTCGTGATAAGAAGCTTAGACACTTTGCTCTGGGGGAAGAGCGAAAAAGGTTGACGTTGTGACTACGTCGAGTGCAAAGAGAAAAAGAAAGAAGGAAAAGAAAAGAAAAAAAGAATCAAATTCTGGACGAAAAGTTTGATTGTAAACGTCGCGTCGTTTTCGTGCGTGTTTGGATTGTTGGTAATGAAAAGACCAAAAAAGACAATTCGGCGTCCCGTTTGAACTCAGTCTTTATTTTATTAACTCTCTGTTACATCAACACTTTTCAATTTCAATCCTTTTCAATCTCTTTCAACCCTTTTAACCTTTTTGAATCTATTCCAACCCATTTGAACCCTTTTCAACCTCTTCCAACCTCTTTAAAACACTTTAAACATCTTTCAACCTCTTTTTCCTTTTTCAACTCATTTCAACCCTTTTCAACCTCTTCCAATCTCTTTCAACCACTTTTCAACCATTTTGAACCTCTTTCAGCCTCTTTCAGCCTTTGCTAACCTTTTCAACATTTTTAAACCTCTTTCAGTCTCTTTCAATCCCTTTGGACATCTTTGAGCCCTTTGTTTTAACCTCTTTCAAACCTTTTCAACCCCTTTCAGCTTCTTTTTAATAACTTTCAACTCTTTTAACTCATTTCAACATACTTCAGCTTCTTTTAATCTATTCAACAACCTCTTTCACCCGTCTCAGCTTTTCTCAAGTTCTTTCAAATCTTTTTAGCTTTTTTCCCACACCTTCCAGCCTTTTTCAACACCTTAAAGCATCGTTCAACCCAGCCTCGTTGAACTCTTTCAACCTATTTCAAGTTTTGAATTTTGCAACAAACGAAACAAAAACAACTAAAATATAATTCATTTTCAGCGATTAAACTTTTACCTGTTTTTTTACGAGGTGGAATTTTGATTGAAACATTTATTTTTCTTCGTCGTTTTATGATGTTTCGTGGGTTCTAATCATATAATTGTAAATTATATTCATCAAACGGTCGATTTTTTTGTTAATATAACTTTTTCATGATAACGCATCTTTAATCTTTATTTATTGAGAAAACTCGCTCTCTTTGTTCTGTACTTTAAGTAAAAATATCGACCAAAAGACAAACTTGTTTGCACATATAAACGTATATAAACACACATGAACCGTTGCGTATTCGAACATTCACGCCACTCCTTCAGCTCACAATTCCTACTTATTTACTTTTGTCTTTGTAGAGTATTATGTCGGATGTATTACACGGAGGGACGTCCTTTGACATAACACTGGTAACCCTCCAACAATATTGGACTAATCGTACAACACTTCACACAAGCAAATCTCTTTCGATTTTCGCCTAGGAGTGTAGTATCTGTTCTGATACTACACTTCATCTTTTTTTGTCCTCGGTCTGTGATGAAGAAATCCTTCTTGACTGAGGTAGAGACTTCCATTTTTAAAGTTGGAGTTTTCCCACATTAAAAATGGACCTTATCTCTAACTCAGAGAGGCAAGTAAATAGGAACACTTTACACAAGCCGATACATAAGGCCAATATGAGTCAGTCTCTGTAAAACATTAATTCATGATCATAGACCGGAACACTGTACACCCGACACTTTGACGGTAAGACTGAAAAATGACCAACGGTCAAAATTCACAGCTTTGAAGCATGGAAAGAAGCCCAGCAGTAGACTAACAGTATATACAGCTCTTGTTAGGTTAGAGAACGAAAATATTGCGTTACGGCAGGAAAAATTTCATGGTAAGTCGAACATGTCTCACGTAAAAAACAAATCGACCTATAATCGGACCGGAATAAACTGACAGCAACTCGTTATATTTATCGATTCATGGAACCATTATGAATAAAAAATACTTAGTGACTGACCCGGCAATTATACGAAACATGCTGAGAACAGTATTCACTCCTGCATGCATCCAACCACATTATCCAGTGTACAGAGGTCTGACTGTGAACGACGGCCCAAGCAAACTAAGACCTCCTAGACTCCACAATGTCCCAAGCTCTGCAGAGGATAGGTAAAGATTTCACAGCCGCTGAATGAATGGTAAGAGCTGCTTACTTTAATGGTGTGATAATGAGGCACATGGTGAGTGTTATATCAGTATGTCATCGTTCATTTGTTTACCTTTTGAACTTCAGGTAATTATCTGCCCTTAGACTGTCCCCACTTCCTGTCCTCACTTGTAATGGCGTCTTATGTAAATAAAGTTCGTGTTTATTTACTCTCCGTCTCTGTTTGTTTTTAATCCAAGCCATCCTCGACACGCGAGAACACAACATGGTGTCAAATGTTTCTCAGTGAAAATCACATTTATGGTGATATTTGTCAGGTTTATGTGACATTACACTCGTCCTTACAGCTATACGTCGAGGTAAGAGGAATTTGACTCTACTGTTTTGTTTATTTCTCATCATGGACCCCCCCCCCCCATACGCTAGTACCAACGATAGACTGGTCCAGTCCCAACTTTGGAAAAAAATTGGACATTTTTTTTACGTCAGGCTATATTATATTTTGGTGGACCACTTTGTGACGTGAACGACGACGTGAAAGTAAATTACCTCCTTTTGTGGACTGGTGTCAAAGGGCAGGAAATTAGCAACCACTTCGTTTTTCAGAGGGATGAGAGTAAAAATGTAGACTACTACATGAGACATTTCAAGAATTATGTCAGTCCTCAGTCAAATCTTTGGGTGTCTCAACACCAACTTTTACAGAGTCTCCAAGACAGCCCACACGTTCCTAAAGAGGCTGAGGTAATTATAAAAAATTGCAAATATGATCTCATAGTCGAAGAGACAAACCTTGTGGACTTATTTATATTTGGACTAAACCTCAAATCAACCCAAAAGTCACTGTTAAAAGAAAGTAGGGGTTTATCAATAATGATATCAAACATGTTGAGGCAATCCGGACTCCACTTGAGAAGCTCAGTGCCCATGAATATATACATTCATGTGGTTTCTGCGGTAGAGGGCACCATAAAGGTGAATGCCCAGCCAGTAAAATGGAGGACTGTATTTTTATTCTATAGAATGCCAAAAGAAACAAGTTCCCTTGCAAATTTAAGAATAGATAACAAATATAGCCCAGATAGAGCAAGTGGGATCATGCCTTCTGGGAGTGAGATACCAGGACAGATTCACTAGTTCAACATTTTATGTGGTTAAAACCAAAGGGCCAATTCTACTTGGGCTACAAACCTCCAGAAAGTTGGTCCTGGTGACACTCAATTTGGCAATTAACACAGACGATCCACTTAAGAATCAAAAGGAATGCCGCTAGTCTAAAATGAGACATGTCACTAAAGGAAATTCCTAAGAGGGAATCCCAAAGTACAGGAACAGATTTTCCACAAATTTTCGGATGTATTTGATGGCATTGGATGTCTGCCAGTAGAAATGCGATAAATGTAGACCAAATAATAGCCCCAGTTGTACACCCACCCTGGGGAGTCCCTGCGGCTCTAAGGGACAATTTTAAAATTGAGCTTGATTCGCTGGTAAATCAAGGCATAATAACTCTAGTGACCAAACCAACCTCATGGGTCAACTCATTTGTTTGTGTCACAAAAGTCAATGGATCAGTCAGGCTATGTCTATACCCCAAAAACCTGATCAGGGCCATACAGCGACCACATTTTGTGACCCCCCACATCCGAAGACGTGGTCTGAAGGCTACACGGTGCAAAATGGTTCACGACGATAGATGTCAAATCCGGTTACTGGCAAATGAAACTGAACGAGAAATCAAAGGAATTGACAACATTTATCACCTCATTTGGTAGACAGATGTTTTACAGATTTCCAGGATGAATTCCAGCGAGCCATGTTAGAGAACTTTGGAGACATTAAGAATGTTTTCTCCATCTCCGATGACACAATCGTATACGGTTTTGAAAAAGATAGTAGTGACCATGACCAATCACTCAATCAGCTCCTTCAAAGAGCTAAGGAAAGGAACTGCAAATTCAACCGAGAAAAGTTGGTGGTACGCATATCAGAAATACCATTCTTTGGCCACATCATATCCAGAGATGGTATAAAACCAGATCCCAAAATGTTGAAGGCGATTGCTTAGATGCAACTCCCCAAGGATGAGAAACAGATATCCAGCTTCCTTGGACTAGTTAATTACCTCAACAAGTTCTCGCCCCATCTCTCAATACTGACCAAGCCACTATGGGACCTGTTGTCTAAGGACAATGATTTTGTCTGGTCATCTCAGCAACAAGCAGCATTTGACAGCATCAAAGAAGAAATCCAAAGATCTGCCGTACTGAGGTATTTTGACACAAAGACACCAATCACGATACAAGTGGATGTTACTGCTGCTGGACTCAGTGCAGCACTCTTCCAAGTGCTTTTGCAAGCAAAACTCTATCTGGACCGAAGACACGATACTCAAACATTGAAAGAGAGATGCGTGCTGTAGTTTTTGGCTTAGAAAGGTTCCATCATTATGTATGGGATCACAGGGTAACCATTCAGACTGACCACAAGCTATTTAAATCGATCACACTCAATAACTTGGCACAAGCACCTCCAAGGCTGGCAAGGATGCTGTTAAAGATTCAAAGGTATGGATTTGTAATGAAATACAGCCCAGACATAGCGATCCCCATAGCTAACTGTTTGTCAAGAGTGTCACCCAACCAGGCAATCATATTGAAGGCATCGACATCAACATCCACATAATGAACACTCAGTTAAGTGCATCACCAACACACCTACAAAACATTAAGCTATAAACCATGAAGGATTCAACTCTAAGAGAGCTCATCAACACTGTGATGACCGGATGGTCATCTGATCACTCCTGGTGCCCCAGTTGCTTACTCCCATACTGAAATTTTAGGGATGAAGTTGGGATCCAAGACGGTGTCCTACTGAAAGCCAACAAAATCATCATGCCTACTTCACTCCAACCAGATGTTCTGCAACAACTGCACTTATCACATCAGGGAGTAGAAAAAACCCAGCTGCGGGCCAGAACTGCCGTTTACGGACATGGTTGCAAGATGCCCCAGATGTCAGAGGTATCAACCAAGTTCCCCATCAGAAACATTGCTTCAGCACGGAACCCATTTATTACTCATGGCAGTATATCAGCACAGGTATCTTCACAATGGAAGGAAGTGAGTACCTTTTAGTGGCGGACCTATATAGCCGCAGTCTATTTGTATGACGCCTGCAGTCAACAACATCTACTGCAGTGATCAGGCAACTGAAACAAATATTTGAGGAACAAGGTGTTCCTAAAGTGGTCTATAGTGACAATGGGCCTCAGAACACAAGTATGGAATTTGCTAACTTTGCAGAGAAGTTCAACTTTAAGCACACATTACCCAATCCAATGGGTTTGCAGAAAAAATGGTTGGCATATGCAAGAAACTACTTCTGAAGGCCCGAGAAACTAGCAATGATTGCCTTTTGTCGACGATGTCATATAGAGCTACACCGCTTTCAACCAACCTTAAATCCCCAGCAGAACTCCTCAATGGGAGGCCCATCCGAACACCACTAGTCTCTAAGCAACAGCTCGGAGATGAGCAATCCAGAGACATAATGTAATGGAACAAAGACAAGACAAAGAACCGGTATGACCAACGGAATAGTCACCACCATCCACCATTGCATGCAAGTCAGCAAGTCCATATCCAAGATGAGAAAACCAAGTTGTGGGAACCTGGAACAGTCACACAAACCACTGCAGAGCCAAGGCTATACCTTGTAGAATCCGCAGATGGCAGTATTCATCGAAGAAACAGACAGTTCCTAAGGCCCGCAAGAGCAGGGTTGATCGAAAGTTTATATAACAACAGACACAACCACCCACTAACTGTTGATACCAATGCACCACCCTATTACTGATGGGATGCGTGTATACCCGAGCAACCGTGGTGCGATCTCTCCATCCAGCCAACACTGTACGAGCACCTACATACCCTACACCAGTACACAATGCACAAGCTCTGCCCACAACTGCAAGGCCTTATCCAAATAAAATTGCCGAGACATATTTGGAGCCACGTCGCTCTGGACGTCCCCGAAATATACCACAAAGACTGGACTTGTAATGCTTAAAAAATAAAATAAAATAAACCATACCCTCCTTGTTTAACTTTAAAAAGAGAGATGTTGCATCAGTATGTCATCGCTCGTTTGTTTACCTTTTGAACTTCCGGTAATTAGACTGTCCTTACTTCCTGTTTCCACTTGTAATGGCGTCCTATGTAAATAAAGTTCGTGTTCATTTACTCTCTGTCTCTGTTTGTTTTTAATCCAAGCCATCATCGACCGGCGACAACACAACAGAGAGGGATGTCTCAGAAACAAAAGGAGGTCAGTAAACTGATCAACAACGAGAATGTTGAAATAGAAACTTTGCATTCTCACCACTAAAGGCGACACAGGGCTTCTCACCAATACGGACAAAGGAAATCGAGAGGTAAAGTCCATGTATCACTTCATTTAAAACAGAATTAAGTTTCAAGGGAGCCTTTAGATTCGCATCATCCTTAATATATAGTCTTAATTTCGGAAGTCCATGCAAAATTCGGGTACATCTCCATGGGACCAACTTGCCTCAGCACTAACCAGATGAACGCTGTAGCTGACACAGATGTGCTCTAGTCGACCTGCAATAGAGCAAGTTCTAAAATGCACAGACAAATACCTAATACCGACTAGTAACCGAATCCGAAGTATCACAGAGAACTAACAACACATAAAATATATCAACTAACGATTGTTAAGCCTCGAACGGTTGCTTACGTACATTCCTCATAAAACACCAGGGAAATTGAATGCCGCACCAGATTATACGTCAAGCATCCCCAACACCAATACAATATTGAGAAACTAACATAGACTCAGCAATGACCTTCTAAAAGAGAAGGCCATCTCACTAAGTCTTGTTTTTTTCTGCTGACGTCACAGTGGTCGGTGCTAAGAAGATAAACAAGACACTTCGAAGGGAACTGTTACACATTATATGTAAACATATGGCGGTGGTAATTTCTCTCTTAAATTATTTCATCTTTGATCTAGTAATTGTTTTATATTTAAAAAAGGATACTGATGGTTTTGTTCATGTTGTTTTCAAGGTGGAAGTCTGATAGTGATTTGAACATAACACTATACAAAAACTCATTTATTATTGGAATGTTATTTTGCAGCCAGTCAGTGAGGGGAACCCTCACTGACTGGCTGCAGCCTTGCCCCTTAAGGGTCTCACGGATTGGCTGTCAGGCATCCCAATCCCTACTCCCTCAGGGGTCCCGTGAGTCAGCCCATAAAAATGCTTGCACGCTGTGTCCCGGCCTCTTTTCGACCCACCTTTTGAACCTGGTAGGATCGCGGCTGGATGCTTCTGAGACAAAACCCACGACGGCAGTCGCAGAGAGTCCCCACTTCTTCCTGTTACCAACCATCTTGGACTGAAGTGACTACATATCGACAAGAGCCAGAATGGAGGCGCGCACGTGCAACCTGTTACCAGAACTCCCACAAGATAAGTTTGCGAAGCACGTTTTCGCAAACCTAAATTAACTTCCTCCTTTCTGAACTTTGAACTCACCATTGGTTGTATATATTGGGGGGACTAAATTTGATGTTGGTGCCTGGAGGTGTAAATGTGTCGTTGGTTGTGATGTATTGGCAAATTTGGCATCTAGGTCTGTTACATTTGTTGTTTCCCTGTGGTGCGAGGGTGTGATGTATCTTGGTTGATGTAAGAAGAGAATCTAAGTTTGGGGGCTGTCGTTTTGGGTGGTTTCTTGTATATTTTGTTAATCGTGGGGTCGTTCTATAGCTGTGTGCATATGTTTTTGATATATGTAATATGTAATTTGTTGGTGTTGGGATTGTAGTCAAATACCATTGGTATTTGTGAGTGTGCTTTTTTGCTGTTATTGTATGTTAGTAGGTTTTGTCTCTTTGTGTTGGATGCTTCACTATTAGATTGTTTTATTATTTTGAAGGGGTACTTCCTGTGGAGGAAGTGGTTGGCTAAAACACCTACCTGTGTTTCGTACTCGGTTGGGTCCGAGCAGATTCTTTTGATGCGTAGGCATTGACTATATATGATTGATTTTTTTTGTGGTTAACGGGTGGCAACTCTCAAAGTTTAGGTAACCGTGTCCGTCAGTGGGTTTAGTGTAGAGTGATGTGGTGATGTGATTGTTGGTAATGTGTACTATGACGTCTAAGAATGGGATGTGTGTGGTGGAGTGTCCTGTTGTGAATTTTATGCTGTTGTGGCAGTTGTTTAAATGTCAGTAAAAGTCCATCAGTGACTCTTCTCCATGTTGCCAAATCAGGAAAATGTTGGAAAATGTTTTAGATGTCAGGGGTCCCACCTGATGAGAGACTGTAGTGAACCAAGGCCGGGTGTTATCTGTTTCCGGTGTGGCCAGGTTGGGCACATAAGTAGGAATTGCCTTTCACTTCAGAGAAACGAGTAAAGGGGTGCTATTACGCCAGTAGTCGCCCCTTTACTTCTGAAAAGGCGTGTGAGAGTGTACTGCCACAGATAGTGGTTACTGTCAACGGAAAAAGAGCAAGAGCCCTTGTTGATACCGGCTGTACAACTACACTTGTTACGATAAGTGTCGTCAACTTTTGGAATGGAGCCAGCAATATAAGAGCAGTAGATGGCAGAGAGGTGAAATGTTGTGGAGAGACTGATGCTGAGATTATAGTAAGAAATATACAGCTACGACTCCGAGTAATTGTGCTGGATACGCTCGTTGGGGGATTTGATGTGATACTGGGCTTGGATGTTATCGACCGACTGGGAGGAGCTACAATTGCTAAGGGTGAGGTGAAGTTCGGCAAGCAGTATGACACTAGAATATCAAGAAGCGCGAACAGTAATAATGCCATCCGGCCGACAAAACCCAGGCCATGTCAGATTGAGGATGAGGACTTCCGAGCCTATTTTGATGGTGACAAGTGGACAGTAGAGTGGCAATGGACCGCAGGACTGCCTGTGTTGACAAATCGGGTTAGCTGCTATGAAAGCATGCTAAAAGGAGAGATAAGACCGCAGTTTGAAAAGGAAGTTGAGAGGTGGATCGACGAAGGAATTTTAATACCATGGTCAGGGAAGGTTGAAGGAATTCTGCCACTCATGGTAGTGGTTCAGCCTACTAAGAGGAAAGTCAGGCCAGTATTGGACTTTCGAGAGTTGAACAAGCACGTGGCCTGCCACACTAAAGATGGAATCGACGTATGTGAAGAAGTCATGAGGGAGTGGAGGAAAAGAGAGCGAGCAACCAAAATCGTGGACTTAAAATCGGCCTACCTTCAAATCCATGTGGACAAGAAGCTATGGCGGTATCAATTGGTCGAATATAAAGGTCAGATCTATTGCTTGGCCAAACTTGGATTTGGACTGAATTCTGCACCGAAAGTCAAGGACGGCCTAACTAAGCGAGAACTTTTCTCTGTGTGCGGGAAGTTGGTTGGTCATTATCCCATAGTTGGATGGCTGCGGACTGCATGCAGCTTTATTAAAAGGCAGACCGGTATGGACCGATGGGAGAATGAAATTGACCCAGAGGTGTTGCACATGATAAAGGAAGTGATCGATGAAGTAAAAAAGGTGGACCCTGTAAAGGGAGAATGGCATTGAAAAAGGAGCCTGGCATTAGGAACATTATTAGAAGGTGTAACTGTTGAAGATGCTGCCTGGCTACGAAAGAAGAATGATAGCGCCCACATCAATGTTGCGGAGCTTGAAGCCACACTGAAGGGCATCAACCTGGCTTTGAAATGGGGGCTACAAACAGTGGACATTAGAACAGACTCAGCAACAGTGGCATCGTGGATTAAGTCTGAAGTGTCGGGAGATAAATGGATCAGGACCAAAGGAGCAACTGAGATGCTTATCAAGCGTCGACTCGGGGCACTTGGAGACTTGATCAGAGAATTCAAACTGAGAGTAACCATCACATTGGTTCCATCACAGAAAAACAAGGCAGACGTGCTGACCAGAGTGAAGAAGGCTTGGCTACGAGAGAAGAAAGATGTGGCTCCGGTGTGCTGTATCGTAGATGAAATAAAGCACCTGCATAATATGCATCATTTTGGTAAGGAGAGGACGTTATATCTGGCAAGAAAAGTGAATCCAAACATCGCAATGGAAGATGTTCAGGATGTGGTTAAACACTGTAGGGAGTGTCAGTCCATTGATCCTGCACCATCCAGGCATGAAAAAGGAGAACTACATGTAACAGACAATTGGAGGCGACTGGCCATTGATATCACGCATTATAGCCATGAACTGTATTTAACTATGATTGACTGTGGACCTCGGAGAGTAGCAATATGGCGAAAAATTAGAACAGAAACAGCAGAAGATATAAAGAGAGTTGTTGAGGAGGTGTTTATGGAGAGGGGGGCCAGTAGAAGAGGTCCTGATAGACAACCGGATGTCCTTCCGCTCAGAGGTCTTTAGAGAGCTATGTGATAAGTGGGGTGTTAGGCAATATTTTAGAGCAGCGTACCGCCCATGCGGCAATGGAATCATAGAGAGACACCATCGAACTATAAAAGCTATGGCAGCAAGAAGCCAAATTTCGCCCCAAGAAGCGGTCTTTTGGTATAACATGGCACCGAAGGCTGGCCAAGACGAAACGTCAGTGCCACATCGATCTGTCTTCACGTATGAATGGCGACATCCACTGGCAATGACAGAGAGAGTTGAACAGGGGAAAGCGAAAATCACTGTGGGTGAGGAGGTGTGGGTGAAACCGCCCAACGTCAGATGTACAACCCGCTGGGGAAGAGGAACAGTAACTGATGTACTATCTGAAAACAACGTGTCAGTTAACGGAGTTCCTCGTCACATATTAGATATACGGAGAGTTACCTTACCATCAGATGAAGACGTTGAAGAAGTCCCCCAAGAAGAACCCGTACGAAGGTCGCAACGTGAACGAAGACGGCCGACGTGGATGGTGGATTATGAAACCAATTATTGATTTTGAAGATCAAGGGGGCGTGTGGTTAAGTACCATTTGAGTTATACCCCCTTTGCAAATTGGCTGTTTGGAGTCTCTAACCACTAGATGGCTCTGGTGGGGAGTCAATTTGCATAGGGGTGTGGTTTAGTGCTATTTGAGTTATCCCCCTTTGCAGATTCGCTGTTTGGAGTCTCTAACCGCTGCATTTGCATAATGGTGGATTTAACAGTATAAAAACTGTACTCTTTTGTGAAGAGTGTCAATGCTCAGTGAGCAAAGTGAAGTGGAGAGAGAAAGAGGTGCAGAAGGCAGAAGGCAGTTGGCAGTTGGCAGTTGGCAGTTGGTGGAGAATTCATAGATTTTTATTTTTCAAGAACTTTCCTTTTACGGATAGACCATTTTTTGTAAGAGCGTGAAAATAATCTCTCATTTTGGTTTGACTTGTTTTTGAAGGAGAGCTGAATGTGATTTCTGACGTATCTTTCTTATGTGAGCAATGTCTGACTCTTCAGTATCTTTAGAATCTTGTTTAACACTTACAAATCTTCGGCTATTTTCTATAATGTTAAATTTGACTCACTTTCTAACTTGTTTAGCACTCTACGTCAGCTTTCTACATCTTTGGCTGATACAAGTCCTTCCACGAATATTAGGCATTTAAAGTTATTCACGCTAATTTCAGGTAGTTTGAAATCGTCACAGTGTTTATTAGCGATTCGCGCGAAAATCGAGTAGTCTTCGCTGTCTTTTCTAATTATGTTCATGCACTTCCCCAATCTGCGGAACAGGCAAGTTTTAGATATAAATAATTCTGTCAAAAGTTTAACAGCTTCAGAAAAGGTCAAGTTGCTGTTTTTTATTCGGGGTAAAATATAGTCCACGAATTTGGTATGTTCGGTGGTCCCTGATTTTCTTAGCAGGAGGCGAACATTTTTAAACTCTTCCCAATTTTCACAATCTATTTTGTATAGATCCTCATACCTTCTGAAATATGAAGCGAGGACTTTCTCCTCGTCTGGGTAATAAGTGAAATTGTCAACTGCACTCCAAACGGCATTTTGAAAAAAAATCATATTCGACATTGTTTGTATTAATAAGTATTAAAACTGGTGTTGTCTTTATTCGAACTTTTGCTGTCTTTCTTCGATTTTTTAATTTTGTTCCAGTAGTTTTTCTTCGTTTTTTTTTTAAAGTCATGGTTCTAGTAGAAGTTTTTCAAATCTTTCTTCGTTTTTTAGTTGTTGTTGTCGTTTGTTAGTTGTTGTTGCATTTGGTGTTTAACGAGTTCTGCCATGGTTATTTGAAATCTTTTATGTTTACATGTGTCTTTATAGAATACGGGTTTTAGACGTTTTTTTTACATTTAATATTACGCTGCTAACGTAAAAGAGAGAAAGAAAAAGTATAAAACCTTTTTGTCGACAAAAATTACTGTTTTTAGTAAATTTTTCAGGTAACAGTAGTTTTTACGGTTAACACTTTAGTAAACGGTAAAAATAAGGTTTATCATTTCAGCGGTGGTAGTTTTTTTTCTTTTGAAGAGAAAAGAATGTATTCCCTTCCTGTTAAAAATTAACACAGTGCCGGAATAGAAATAATGAAATCACTTACTTTGTTCCTTCTTTGAGAGAAATACGTTGGTTTCTTCATAAGACAAAGGAAATGAGAGAAATCACTTAGGCTAAAAAATCCGATTTACGAGATTTTTTTCTCTTGGTCCGCCGATAAAACATGTTTTTAGAACTTTGGAGGTTGTCGAGTAATTTCGTCCTTTTTAAGGTTCTCAAATAAAAGTCCCTTAATGTTCCTCGTCGCCAGTGTTGTGGACCTGTAAGAGGGCCGGAAAGAAGACACGAACTCGGAATGTAAGTGTAACAAAGTATATTGAAGAAAGTATTAATACATCATATAAAGAGAGTGGTTGAACGTATGTCTGACTGCCAGTATTAGACGTGGGTAGTTCATACACCGAGAGACGTGTGCTACCGGTATTTATAGTGAAGCGGAAGAGTTCATGTAGTCCGTAATGTATATACCATAACACCTTGCCAATGCAGATAGGAATTTCCAAGCCGCAGACGTTCAATTTTCCCATTAATCTCCGAGGGGGTGTCGTTCTGATGTTTTACATTTGAATTGTTCTCATGCATTATTCCCATTCAAGAAATGAAATGTTGAACAGCCACAAAATGTTACCCAAGTCTAACAACTAAAGCCTATGGGCACCCAAAATGACACACAACAAAGAACAATAATAAAAAAGCAGACGTAAGGATTGTGCGACATTAGTTTACCCACTCATCTATTCTGGCTTCCTTCGCTCTTCACTATATTCTTTAGTTTAGTGACTTCTGTATCAAAGGTTTTGAAAAGCCATCTTTTCGATCATTCTTTTTCAATCTCTGATTTTCAACTCGTTGTTAATGATTCCTGCGTTTCGTTTAGCTTTTTCCAGAGTTAAAAAGTTTGGTTTAACGGTACCATTATAAAATAAACGCTGTCTCTGGTCTCTTTAATGTACAACCACATAAGTTGGATCCCCATTTCTCGTATATAGCATTACTTCGAGATGACTGCGAGATCAGGTTGGCCTTTTCCTAATTCAAACTCACTGAAGAGTTTGTACCAGTTTAAGTCGTCGATTGTCTAAAATCTTGATGATAAATTGTTGTAAAGGGAGCTCCGCTGTATCTGCGTGTACTGTGGTTGACGAAAATAAAGCTGATCGCTTATCAAGAAGAATAAAGTCTTGTCTGGTTAAGGAAAATGATGGGATTCTTAAAAGCAATATAATAATTATAAAGGTTATATAAGGCTTGTGGGGTATTAGCAGCGACTTGAAACAAATGTGTATTCTAAACTTCACACAGAGAATTCAATAAATATTTTTTGTGCCGAATCAACAATTCCAATATGTCTTCCTTATCTGTGATTTCTCAATTCTCCAGACAGCGTTATTTTTATCTATTGGAATTTTCACGTGCTCTTCTTTCCCACAGTATGTTTTATTGGGGTGACCGCTCACTTCCTCTAATATTCGGAATAAAACAAAATTCCCTTTTTATTTTCGAGTTTATTCACTTCTCGTATATTTCTACGATACCGTCCCATATCGAATAAAATTACAGAGATTCGCCGGGCAAGATCAAACCAGTTCACCCCGGAATTAAAAGACTGCAAATTGTCTTTTTATGAAAACAAGTGTTAACTTTAGAATTTTCATGGGAAAATAATGACTCATGAAATTTAATATTTGTTCCAACTCGCGTTTTAACCCTTTTTCTAGAAACTGTAAAAATAAGTTTCTACACTTCATTCAATAAATTAGTAATCATGTTACAGCATCAATGGCTTTTAGATCGTGAGGCTGCCATTCCGTTACAAGTTTTTCATTGTGCTCCTATTGTCGAATTTTTCGTGGGTGTTAACGAAAACCGCTCTAAACAAAAGTCATGTTACCTAGGACAATTATCACAAAAAAATTATAACAAGAGAGAAGGAATGGACGAGTACAAGATCTTCATAAAAGTTAAAATAAAGTTTTATTTACAACATCGGGATTTCTTAACATTAAAGTTATATACAACAAAAATAGACACAATCTTAAAAAGGCAGTATTCTTACAAAATCAATCAAATAGTCTCTTTTTTTTCTTTACACCAAAGTTACAATCAAAAGTAATAAAATTGACAAACCGTGCTGAATGTCGACATAACTTCCATGGTAAAATAACCTTTTTTTATTTTATCAAACGTCTGTCATAAAGTTCCTTTTTTCTTTCCTTTTCTTCTATAATTTTCTTATAGCAAACCCAACGTAAGAAATACGTCACTAGAACAGTCCAAATTTCAAATAAACATAATACTTGATTTTTTCACAGTTTGTCCCAAATAGCATCACATGCGATCATGTGAGGATCCAATTTTCAAAGTTATCTCTTTCAAATCGATCTGTGTTGCAAGGACGATCACACTTTACGATTCTTAATCTCTGATTCAGAATCTTCTCAACAGCAAAGTATTCCAGTTCCCGGGAGCTAAGCTCTTCAACATAGGCAATTTTTATCTCGTTCAAATTCTCCATAATTCTTCATTCCAAGTCTCTGACCTGAAACATCTTCAAAGGGAAATATTCGTTGACCGAAGGAAGAATATTTCATACATAAAAGGCAATTCTTGCCAAGAGATACTCTATTTCTTAAATGTCTTCAAGTAGAAATTCTTCTCAAAATTTAACGTCCCAACTATGGACGGAGAAACAGTTTTAACAGGTGTCGACTCCGGCGCCCAGGTCTGTTCTGATTAAACTTTGCGCCAATATCAAATCGAGACAGAACTAATGCCTCATTTCTAAAAATAGAAACCACGTGACACAAAATGGCGTCAACCTAACCCAACTCCTACGCAAAATAATCCATGTGACCTTCAACCTGGCACGTAAGCAAAAACCGACAGCCTTCACCCTCAAACGGTTTCAAACAAAGGGAAGCAACCCATGACTTACTAGAAAATATACCGAAATTTCCACACTCTCCCGACGAAGAAGAAAAAAAAAAATGCACAATGTTATATACATGTCTCATGTACACATCAATACCACAAGTAGTCATTATCCCGTTCACTCACCTTCTTGCCAGTTCGAATGGGTTCAGAATTGGAAGTCGAGGCATGATCTCCATCACCAACATCCGACTGGACCACATCAGAATCCTCGGAACCACAAGGCTCTTCGGGAACCTCCGAGGTCTGATGGGAATGAGTAACCGACAACTCCATCGGAAAAAGGTGTCTCAAAGAATGTTCCTGAGAGGAACCATCTGCCTTCTTAATCAGGGCAGATCTAATATAAGAATCATCACCTGGAGTCAAACCTATCACTCTACCCAAGGACCAATATGGGCGAGATTTGGTTGGGTTCTTAACAAGAACCACATCGCCTACAGCGATGACATCACTAAAATCAGACTGATATAGATCGCCACTCAGCTCTCTCAAGCCGAGCAGGTATTCCTCATACCATAAAACTTTAAACCTCTGTAAGAGAAGATCCCTCTGTTTTAACTTCTCCAAAAGGTCACTCCTAGAAGGAGGAGAATTCTCAAGAAAACATTCTTCAGAATTTATAAAAATTGAATTATTACAATGCGGGCGAATAAACGCGTTTGGAGATATAATATCCAAACCATCATCTCCAGAACATCTATAAGTTAGAGGACGTGAGTTAATAGCATTCTGTATATCAGACAACACAGAAAGAAGTTCGAAATAACCCAACTTCTGTCGTCTCACTAACTTGTAAAGACAAACCTTCAGTGTCTTAACAAGACGCTCCCAAACACTGCCGAACAAAGCAGAATATAAAGGTATCGTCAGGTGCTTGATGTCAAATGTACTAAATTTCTCCTCGAACTCGTCAGACACAAGCACTTGCTTAATCAAACTGCATCCAGCAACGAATGATCTAGCATTATCCGAGTATATATGGGAAGGCACCCCATAAATGTTAATAAATCTAACCAATGATAGTATCACTGAGTGAGTAGACATGTCACTCACTAACTCCAAATGGACCGCCCTCACATTGAAGCATGTAAAAAGCAAGATGTACATCTTTTGCGGTCCCCTTTCATCCTCAACCCACAAGTGACCAGTAAAGTCTATACCTGTATGGTTGAAGGGCTTCACAAAATTAACTCTGTGTTTAGGTAAATTGGTAACCTTGGGGTATTTGAAAGATACGGCATTGTATCTTGTACACAGAGCACAGGCAGAAATAACCGACTTCACCGCCTGCCTGGATTTATGTATCCAGAAACCTGACAAACGGAGTAGCTGCAATACCCAAATGTTTACACTTGAAATGACAGTCCATAATAATCAAATCAGTTATATGACTACCTCGAGGTAACAAAATCGGATGTAAAATTTCCGGAGGGTAAAGGCTGGATTTACCAATCCTTCCCCCAGACCGTATCAAACTTTTATCATCCAGGTAAAGATCCAACTTCGCCACCAACGGAGGAATCTCACGGTTGGAGGGGTTCAACAAAAAGGACTTTTCCCTGGAAAGAAGCAAGGACTGCTCCAACTTAATCAAATAAATTTTGGCCACTAGGCCTGGTTCTTTCATGGATTTCCGCAATTTCAATACAAACTTAAACGTGTAGGACAAAACTCTCATGAGTTTTCCCAAGGAAGAAAATCTCTTAAAATCCACTACCGGTGACAATTCCTGAATCACAGGAGACACAGAGATGGCATTAGTCAGCACCAACCTCTGACTGTCAGAACTAAAACAGTTCAAATCATACACTGGCCAGGTAAAATTCTCACCGACCAGCCACTGCGGCCCCAATAACCAAAAGGGCAATAGAGATTTGAATTTCTCCAAGGAAATACCCCTGGTGATCAGGTCGGCAGGGTTGTCAGAAGTGTTCACATACTTGAACATTACTTCCAAACCTTGTTCACACAATTTATCCACTCCCACTCGAATATCTTTTAACCTATTTCGGACAAATACACTCTTTGTCACAACTGTCTCGGACAGAATCCAGGACAACACGACCTGTGCGTCCACCGCAACCACTATTTTCTTGACCACATCCTTTTGAAACACCTTCAAAAGATTAGGGATACATTTCATCGCCAAAAAGACGGACAACAACTCAAGTGACGGCAAAGTTCTCTTTGTCAAAGGAGCCACTTTAGCCTTGGAAAATATTAATTTAGCAGCCCCATACTGGAAAATGTAAGCCGCAAAGCCAAAGGCTTGTTGTGAAGCATCACAAAAGATCATTAACGCGGCAGGCGCAGAGGAATCAATAGCACATCTGGGGACCCTCACACCATGCAGATTCATCAACTCAGGAAACAACTTGTTCCAAGTGAGCTGCAAACTCTCCGGTATCTTCTGATCCCATGACACCTGAGTTTTCCATATCTCACTGAGTATTACCCTTCCCTTGATAGTTACAGGCAAAACAAGCCCCAAAGGGTCGAATATGGAAGAGTTCTGCGATAGGATGCCCCTTTTTGTATCAGCCGGCACATCTAAGGAACCGGCCGCCACATGCAAATTATCCTGCACAGGATCATACGCATAACCCAACACCCTCTCCAGAGGAGAATCATGGGTGACAAAACTTTTGTCAGCTTTCATTCGAGTGGTCAAAACATCATTATTGGAATTACAGGACCTTAATGAAAAGTTACCATCATGCATGATACTCCTTGCATTCAGGTATAGGTCCAACAAAGTTTTCTGTGAATTGTGAGTTTTTATAAGATTATCCACATAAAAATTTTCCATAAGCATATCCCTACATAAACTATGAGGGTATTTTTCAACATGATGTCTAATGACGAAGTTGAGAATAAATGGGCTGGCCACAAACCCAAAAATCAATGTTTTGTAACGATAACATACCAGTTTATCATTCAATTTTACAAAAAAGCAAAACCGATTCTTATCTCTTTCGGTTTCCAACCGAATCATGAGAAAGGCTTTACGGACGTCTGCCAACAGGACATAACGATCTATTCGAAACTTCAACAGTAATTCTAACATATCCGTGAAAAGGTTAATTCCTGGATAGACACAATCATTCAGAGAGGGATGTCCACCTGTTCACAACGAACAGTTGAACACCGGCCTTATCTTTGTGGTACTCTGACCATTAGCCTTAATAACCGGACGGTGAGGAATCCAAGTATAATGAGTGAAATCCTCTAGATTCACTTCCACCCTCTCAATAATGTCCTCCCATTCCTGCTCTAAGAAAGCCTGGCAGTAGTCCTCATACAGACCCTGCCTCGTCAAACGAGTGACAACCTTATCAAGTACGTTCAACGACACCTGATGGTTGGAAGGAACAGAAGGCAACTTTCCCTCATCCCATGGCAAACTAACATAGTAGCAACTGTCTCGGTACGAGATCGAATTGCGAAAGGAATCAATTTTATTCCTGTCATAATCACTTACAGAGTTCTCAGTAACTCCTAACGTTTCCAAACTAAAGAGCTTGTCCACGGCTCTTTCCACAGAAGAATCAATAAAACTATCGAAAGGGTCGAAGTATTCAGACTTCGGCTCAAGCACAAAATAAACATGTGTCATAAGACACTGTGAGTGTTCGGACACAACTTGGCTGTAATTCGCGCCAACAACGGAGGTATCCGTTTTCTTCATAACAGGACTCACAAAATTGGACATATCTCCAAAAGGCACAATTCCTTGAGGAAACTCAAAAACCGACCCATTCATGAAGGGAGACAACTTCATGGGTCCCAAATACATCAGTAGGTCAACACCTACCAAACCATGTACAGTAATACAATCATTTTTAACATTTAAAAAGTCGGCAGCCAATTTCCCCCCACCCGCAATAATACCTTCAATAGCAGTAGACAGACCCCTGACGTGAAACTGAAGGTCCAAGCCTTCGTCCACCAAAAAGGGTATAACACACTCAGCGTTCGGCACTTTGACCCGCAACTCGAGTTCATTTAGGCTCCTTCTGGCCGTTCCGAGAAAAGTTTTAATAAAGAAGTCCCTTCTCTTTACAGGCATAGAACGGCAATTCAATAGGTCCAGAACTCCATCAGACAAATAGGAGCGCTGGCTTCCTGAATCCAACAGACAATTAAAAGATTTTACAAGTCCATTATTGACCACGTCAATTTTAATTATTGGCAGGAGAAGATTCACTTCTCCCACCTGAAGACAGGGGTTAGTATCCAGCCGAGACTTGTCAAAGTCAGGGCACAACGCACCTGCATGCTCGCAACTTTTACATTTCCAACAGGGGAGGAGACGACCACTTTTACCGGGGCAAGCCTCGGCGTTATGGAACGGACTAGTACAATGGGTGCACAACTTAGCCAATTGGCATCGTTGTACCCGATCCCTTAGAGAGGGATACTTCCTGTAATAGTACGCAATATGGCTGTCACTACTGCAAAGGAAGCACTTATGTCGACTAGGTTTAGTTTTTACAAAAAAGTTCTCCAAAGTGGAGGGCTTCTTAACAGCACTAGCGGGCCTGAATCTAAAGGAACCAGACGAACGCGGTTTGGCGACGGGCTTTACAGTTTTAACCATCCTGGGTTTGACGATGTCTAACGTGCGCAACACCTCAGAATAATTATCTAAGATATTTCCCAGAGATGGGTAATTACAATTGACGGTATGAATCAGTTCCCGTCTCACAGAAAGAGGAAGTTTTTCAAAAATAATGCTACTTAGCAACAGATTGCCGGGGACCTCCTCCTCCAGAAAATCCATACCAAAGGAGTTTTTCAGCTCGTATATTTGAGCTTTCACCTTAGTTAGAAAGCTCTTCACCGAGTTAGTATCAGAATCCCCAAGAGGTTTAGCACTATGGAGATCCCTAAAAATAGAGTTTACAATAAACCTTTTATCTAAAAATTCTCTATCTAGGATCTCTATCGCTGCCTCAAAGTTGGCATCAGAAATGGAAAGATGTCCCACTATTATATACAACAAAAATAGACACAATCTTAAAAAGGCAGTATTCTTACAAAATCAATCAAATAGTCTCTTTTTTTTCTTTACACTAAAGTTACAATCAAAAGTAATAAAATTGACAAACCGTGCTGAATGTCGACATAACTTCCATTTTTTTATTTTATCAAACGTCTGTCACAAAGTTCCTTTTTTTTTTCCTTTTTCTTCTATAATTTTCTTATAGCAAACCCAACGTAAGAAATACGTCACTAGAACAGTCCAAATTTCAAATAAACATAATACTTCATTTTTTCACAGTTTGTCCCAAATAGCATCACACGCGATCATGTGAGGATCTAATTTTCAAAGTTATCTCTTTCAAATCGATCTGTGTTGCAAGGACGATCACACTTTACGATTCTTAATCTCTGATTCAGAATCTTCTCAACAGCAAAGTATTCCAGTTCCCGGGAGCTAAGCTCTTCAACATAGGCAATTTCGTGCCCGGAGATATTTTTATCTCGTTCAAATTCTCCATAATTCTTCATTCCAAGTCTCTGACCTGAAACATCTTCAAAGGGAAATATTCGTTGACCGAAGGAAGAATATTTCATACATAAAAGGCAATTCTTGCCAAGAGATACTCTATTTCTTAAATGTCTTCAAGTAGAAATTCTTCTCAAAATTTAACGTCCCAACTATGGACGGAGAAACAGTTTTAACAGGTGTCGACTCCGGCGCCCAGGTCTGTTCTGATTAAACTTTGCGCCAATATCAAATCGAGACAGAACTAATGCCTCATTTCTAAAAATAGAAACCACGTGACACAAAATGGCGTCAACCTAACCCAACTCCTACGCAAAATAATCCATGTGACCTTCAACCTGGCACGTAAGCAAAAACCGACAGCCTTCACCCTCAAACGGTTTCAAACAAAGGGAAGCAACCCATGACTTACTAGAAAATATACCGAAATTTCCACACTGTTTGACGAATACTTGCGTCTAACCAAAATGTCGTTGTCTGGCATTTGTCATCAAGCTATTAAAGCCCTGGAGCGAATCCCCCAGTTTTCTGGTTTTTTATTATTGTAGTTTCTGTTATAGTTACTCTTTCCAAATATTATAATGCTTTCTTTATAGGAGAAAATGAGTGTATTATCTCCGACAAGACATGTCACGACTTGGTGAATCCTTTCTGTGGTCTAGGGTCGACATTACTGGTTCGCGGTTACAGTCTTGTCCTATACGATTGCTTTTAATTTAGGGGTTTGCTCGTAAATAGAACTCATTAATATATTTATGGCACCGTTAAAGATTGTTAATGACTATGCTGTGTTGTGACCTTCGTAATAGTAAACTAAGCCCTGTTCACTCGAAAACGACGTCATGCTAGTAAGTAGCAAGCGAGATCTGTTGAACAGTCAGAATATCGATAATGAATGAGAGCTTTAAAAAAAGCATTAGAACATTTAGAATAAAAGTGACAAACTTTCATTCTAACATTTAATAACAACTTTATTGGGCCGTCTTCGTTAGTACGTGAACAAAAGGGGAAAAGGTTAGTATGTCCATAAGTATTGACGAAGACAGTAGTAAAGGAATTTCCCGTTATTATATTTCCCCAGTGGGGAAAAGAGAATTGTTCATGATATTGAATGTTTGTACACAAGCTATGGTGTCAGGACGCGTCCATATGTGTGTGCAAGTAGTGTGTGTCTGTAATATCAAGTCCACGTGTTGAGGCAGTAGCCATTTTGGCGTCTTGTCGAATCCAGGGCAAGTGGCCCGGGAAAATGTCTGTTGCGTCCGCAGAGAGGGGGGGGGGGCGTGTGTTTGGCAGTGTCAAAGTAGGAAAGAGAGAGAAGTGTCGTCTCGTGCCACCGAAGTAAAAGAGAGTGGGCGGATGGCGGTCCAGTGTTTATATAATTATGCTAGCCATCCGAGATTCGCCTAAAAGAAGACCACTAAAAGAAGTAATTTGCCTGAACCAATCAGCAGGCGACTTGGTGGAAACTGCTACAAATACTCTAAAAGTTGCGTTTAAAAAAGAAAAGAAAGGAAAACGATTCGATTCATATTGAAACTGAACTTGATTCAATATAAATTTAAAAAGACAAGAATTTAAAAAGAATAGTTTTGTGCTGTTGTTTCTCCATTTACTTTAGTAAATAAACATTATGTTGTTTCATAGATTTTAGAGACTAAAATTCGTTTTATTATTTTGATTGTGGACAATCTGAAAACAATTTTCTTTCCAGAAGCTATTAAAATAAAAACATGCGAAATCAAGCAAAGCCGATTATACTTTTTTAAGTTACAATATCAACCTATTTGTTTTGTAGAAAATATTGTTGGTTACGGTGTAATTATCCGTGTTCCTGTTTACTTGCCTCTTTACGAGGGCAGAGTTAATTAAATAAGCAAACATATTTTTAAAAAAAACATTAAATAATTAAAAATTGAATACGATAAATAAATAAATAAATAAATAAATAAATAACGAATTTTATAAGTGTTATAAAAGTGAAAAACTATTTAGAAATGGATATATAAACAAAGTTATTTTATTGATCATTTCGCTTTGTTTAATTTTTAAATATTTTTCCTAGTCCCAACGATATTTCAACTGTTTTAGAATTTTATTATACACAAAGAACTTTTTGGCACAATGGATGGACCACTTTCATACCTATCAAAGACAATGCATGCTTTTCCATATCTACTTGTGAAATATCTGCGGTATTGGGCGCAGATCTCATCAAATGTGTAACCTTTTTGCAATGGGAGGCGTTGAAGTGGTGCTCCACCATCTAAGAGATACTGTGGATCTGAAGACTATGGACCTGATTGTACAGAGGAAGTCAGTTCCCATATTGCGTTTGCCAAAGCCGTTATTTTTTTGTCTCTCACAGTGGTCTGAAAGAATCAGAAAGTGCAGGTGGGTAACCACAAAGCTCATACTGGAAATGTTCTTGCTGCTACTGAGTTGAGGGTTCATTTGTAGATAGCACACACAGTCTCTGGAATAGGAGTTGTGGATCAGTCTCAACTGCTTCATCTTTGCTGAGCGAAACTTTTGACCCAAGTGTAATTGCCTGATCATTTCTTTTAAAAGTGTACTCGTGGACATTTTCTCCAACCATTGAAGCTATGATTCCTTTCCTATGGAGTTTGCTCTGTCAACATTCACCTTTTTGTCTCCAGTTACTCCACTTGAAATGCTGTGAATGGACAGATCTTCCATGAAAAGGTCATATGTCTGGAGAAACGCAAGGAGCTTCCATGTATCCCTCACATCTCGCTCTTTTCTTGCTGAAGTAGCCTCCTGGTGCTGGTCACTAGTGCCATAACGAATGGCTGCTAGTTCTTGCATTGTAAACTTTATTTCAGTGCATGCTGGCAGTGATAGCGTCCAAACCAATCGTTGAATTTCGTTCATTCCTCTGCCATGAGTAAGACGTCTTCATGCTTCTCATTAGCACCTGCTCAATAACCAGATCCGTCGACAAGCCAGCCCAGTAGCGATCACTCTGTCTAATCACATAGAATCCTTCAGAAAATTTCTGGTACACTTCAGGATGGCTTTTCGGCAGCCCCTCCATTTGCTGCAAGTACAAGTAGGTCGACTTTGCATATAGGATGTGTCCTGCTGCAGTGAATATTGGCAGCATTTTCCTCACAGCATCAATGTGCAATTCCCAGTTCCCGCTGCGCTTTGCCTTGATAAACAATTGCAGGATCTTCACCATATCAAGGTATTGAATCCACAATTTTGCTGTTCGCTGGTCAACCATCGCATCCTTCACATGGTTGATTCACTTGGCAATCCTGGTCATAGATTCTGATGACAGAACATTATTCAATGTCTCAGTCCCATCAAGGAGACCTTTCAATAGCCTTTGAGATTCCTGCAGGTCTTCATTTTGAGGAAATGACTCTTCTGTATCAGTGTTGGGTTGATCATCCTCAGTGACATGTGAAACTGACAAATCATAGGCTTTCGCTAACAAAATAGCATTCAAAGCAGCATCAACTAAGAAATGAGCATGAATGGCTCTTGCAATTGTTTTGCCACTTAGCATGTGCTTGACTGTGTTTTCAGCATACACAAGTTCAAAACGTTCTTGCAATCCAGAACCTGTCATCAATGACCAATTGACCCCAGAAAGCTCATCTGTGTATGGAGCCCACCAAGTCTCTAGAAAAATGATTTCAGGGGACTGGAACTAGGCTGTGACTCAACTATCATCATTGTTTTGTACCAAAGTGGTTGATCGAATGTTAGAATTGGTGTAATGTTGTTTTTCCTGGCTAAATCACTGATGTAACATAACGTTGAGTACATGCAGGTTGGGTTACCAGGGTCCATGTCGATCATTGGCAAAAAAACTATGGCTGATTTCCCAGGATATGTTCCTTTGTGCACTGACTGCATAAGGCCTGACCATGCGGGTCTTGACGAATGTGGAATTAGTGAAACCCTCCAAAGGATGTCAACATTAGCAGTGGGATCGACAACTTTCTTGAGCTGGAGCTCTTTAAATGTCACTGGTGGTTTGTTGGTGTGCTGTGAATCTAGGTACTTGATGTTGATCCTTCCAACCCTTATATCTTCTAAAAGGATCTGAATCCTTGGAACTGGTTTTGCTTTAACTTTCCCGAGCATAAAAGATGCTATGATTCCCATACCGTGGAATGTATTAAATCCATCAATACTCCTTACATTATAGTCCAAATTATCAGCTACGAACTGCATAAATTCAGTTTCAACAGTGGAGAGAATTTCAGCACCACTTCTTTTGAATTTCTGGACTTCCGAGTAAGATGAAGAGAAGCCATGCTTATTCAGAGTGTCAATTAAGAACCTCGATCCAAATTGATCATGCATTTCCACTGATAAACCAAACTGCAAAGGTTCAAGGAGAATACTGGGTGTAGCAGCCTGCATTATCGCTTGACCAACTGATGCAAGTTTCAAATCATTGTCTTTGTCTGCAAATATCTTCCTGAGATAGATCAACAATGTTTTAGGAACATATTCAAGAATCGCATCCTGTTCAAGATCATTCTTAGACAGGTAATATTCTGAACTTGTCTCGATACCTTTAATGTCATTCTTGATAAGCTTGGCTGCCATCTCTATGATTCTAATGGCCGCTGATTCTGAATTGTCTTTTGAGCGGCTCTATGTATAGAATTCATGGAGAATACATTTTGCTGTACTTAAGAATGTAACAACATTATGTTGCCCATTAATTTCAGTCACAATGATTTTGTCTTTGAAATGTTCTAACAATCGAGATTTCATGTATGAGAGACTGTATGGTTCAAAGCCAGTGGCCTAGAGAATTTCCTCCATTTTTTTAACAAGATCGACAATAGTGAGTTGCTCCTCGTCATTTTGCTGCAAATATTTAGCAACTTCCAGAAATGCCTGCTTTCTCTCTGAATCCTCTGGTCTACCAAGGTTTTGTTTCTTAGAAGAATCAGCAGAAGATAATGCCTTAGGAATGTTTGTATTGGTATCAAAGTTTGCAAAACATGTTCTGTGATAACGTGCTTCTTCTGAAACAAGGTCAGCTACATAACCTATTCTACCTTTAACAGTGGATGCCCAGCCATCATATTTTCGGACTTTCTCACAAACTTTTAACACTATATCCTTAAACTCGATAGTTTCTACATGGGAAACATCAACACCTCTTTTCTTTCTATCAGATTTTGCTCCAGAACCACAAAAAAGTGTTACTTAAATTTAAACACACACAAAGAACGGCTTGCATGGGATAGCACTTCATCATGGGTGGACCTGTTTTTACGGTCAATTTCTATGTATTTGGGCTTGATCCAACGCTGTCTGCATTTCTTGTGAAAACATTGACCAATCTGAATTATGATCTTCTCTCCACGTTGTTCAGAAGCTCTGTTAATGGAATCGATGCCTTTCTGGCTGACGATGAATGTTTTTTCATTACTGGACAGTTCATTGTTGCAAATAGCACACTTGTCAGCATCCATAATTATCGGTACTTCACTTTGGCCAACCTGAAATTAGAATATGACAGAATATTAAGCTCCTGCAGTAATACAATCAAAAGAGACAAAAATAAGGCATAAGAAGTTATAATTATATTTAACTTTATGAAAACTGTTGGTTTTATCCAATTTCACATTGCTACATTTGGTATTTTTGAAGATGAATTTACAGAAGTTGAGTTGAGAGAGGGGAGACTTGAATCGGTGGCAATCTTTAAAGATGGCGCCCGTTGACCCCTTTCCGCATAGCTAATTTTGGTAAACTTTTTTTATCTGAAAGAGAGGTTATTCATGCCCAATATCCAAGTTAAAAACCTTTGTTAGCAATTTGTTTGAAGTTCAGCCAAAAAATCATCTAGATTAACTGGACTATTAAGAGAGAAACGCCCACACATACATTCATACGTGCATTTGCAAACCAAAATCTAACATTAAAAACAGTTTTCATTCGATCGCTAGAAGACACACATCGAGTTATAGTTATTTCGTTATCATTTTATTCTCTTCTACAGAATTTCACACTATTTTGAAAACACCACACACGCGGCTGGTCTTAAATAGACGTCACAACTATGGACACTTACAAAAAAGTTATCACAAAACGAAGAACAATTTGATTGCTCACACCAATAAACACAATGAATAAGTTTGATTAAGAGAGTTTGAATTACCTACTAGACACTATCCTTGAGTGTATTCGGTCTCCCTGTAAAAGGGTTTGTCAGGACAACTTTACATGAGGATACTTCACCTTACAAATATACCCTGACCAAATATTCAAAATAACAGTATTCGAAGCCCAAATGATATCCCTTCCACACTACTATACACTGGCTTATAAAAGGAATAGTGCACTTTCTCCAAGTAATGCTATCTCAAATAACAGTACTTAGCTGGATACTCCACCAGACTAGATGAATTCTTGTCCTGGAATCCAGTAAGACCAAGAGACCACAAGAAAAATATACTATAACATACTTAACCGGTTAATTAGGTAGAGGAAAATTAATGTTCTTAAATTCTTTAATAACTCAACGTTTGACAGGTAAAGGAGAACATTAATGAAATATTCGAATATCTATGCATCTCATATAGAGATCAAGTGTGTTGTGTCCACATATTTTGCCCCATAAAGCATGAAAAGAAGAGATGGGAATTTGTTGGCACATGTTCCCCTACAATAAAAAAAACTAAGGTGTAATTCGCCAAAAAGCAAAAACACATTACCAAATGTAGTCTAGGCAGCTAGACGCAAGAGCCTGGAAATCAGCCCACACACTTTGCAGGGGCAGAAGTAGGGCAACCAATCAGATTGGAGGAAAACCTGTTGCTAGGCAGGAAAGGCCCTACAGAAATAGCAGGAAAACCCCGGCCAAAGGAACACAAGACAATCAGATTTCAGGAGAGGACGAGTGAAGACATGTCAAATCGAGACAATATATCCCCGCATACAAGGAAAAGTGAAATTCAAAATTTATCGGCTGAGAAAAATACAGTGAGGATCTTATCGCTGTCTATCGGACATCACAAGAAAACCCAAGTTCGACAACGTTTACGAGATTACCTATAACTCGTCACACTAAAAAAAAGCTATCCGCGAAGGACAGACTTGAAGACCTAAAATCCTGTGATAATATCCTTCATGAAGCCGACAAAAAATATATTTTTTTAAATATCCGAGAAAGACGGACATCAGAATAAAAGATTCTGTGATAACACTCAGCGTGTCAGCTTATTACACGAATAAACTCTATCAAAGGTATGTGCCCTATGAAAAAAAAAATGACATATTTTAAATTCGTTCTAATTTGAACTTTTGTAATTGCCAATTTTTTTACGCCTGACTGATCAACCATTCTCGGTCTCAACAAAACCAGTCCCTCTATCAAAAACTCCCCTAGAGCGGAGCAGAAGTTTTAGTTTGTTAATTTTACTTAATAAACTCTTGTTATGTTTGCATAATATCGCTCTTGTTAACTCTTCCCTGGTGGCAAAGCCGGTAGCTTACATAGCATAAAAATGGCGTAAGCCGAGAGGCCCCCAAAACGGACATGTTAAGCTCAGGCCAAAGCACAAATAGGACACAATGCCTAAGATGGCTGAAGCCAAGAAACGGATATTCCTGCCATTTAATAAACAGGCGTACCCACAGAACAGAGCGAGGGACAAATATCGACAGCCAAATACTCAGAACAGGCAGCACAATATAGAAACACGAGCGACCAACAAAACACCCAATAGTGGTAGACACCAGCGAACAGTACAGGCCTGCTCTGCCATAGTGACGAACAATAATCAAATCGACATCCACACTGATTCAGATGAGGAGGATTTTCTTCAAGTGATGCTACAATCCGTGCCTAATATAGACAATAAAATTCATCACATATCAATATTCAGCAGGATAGGGGACCAGGTTCCTTATTCACAAAAATATCAGTCGAAATTCAAGTGTGGCACAATGAGCTTTTGGGGAGCTAAGTGCTCCCCATACAATGCATAATATTCGTGAGCCTTGTGCCAGGCTTGCGCTGAGGTTTCGGGAAAGCTTGAAAGTTCAACAAAAATGGAATTGTTTATATTTCATATATCAAAGTCAGAATGGGAAGAGAATCATATTTGATCCTGACGAAGGAAATATAAAGGTCAAAACAATTCGATGACAGGTTTTGAGTGCGATGGGATCGGGGATCAGAGTGTTATCATTCGACTACATCGGCTATGAGACTCAAAAATATAAACATTTGACGGGTCATACACTGATTGTGCCTGTATTCTCTCTCTCTCTTTCTCTCTCCCTCTGTCTCTCTCCTTCTCTCTCACTTTCTCCCCTTCTCTATCTCTCGTTAAGAGATTTTGCAAATGCAGACGGGGCTTTGAATTCGAACCTAGAAGACGCGTTTTGGTTGCGCTCTCAAAAAGTTTTAAAAATGTGTTCAAGAAAATAAATATATATTTTTATAAGAAAACAGAATAAATGTTTTTCTTTCCTTATTTCAAATAAGGTTCTTTTTGCAGCACCAAAGGTCCCTCCCAGCAAGCCGGTTCCAGAAGTAAACGACAGAGATGATGATTGCTCACTGGTAACAACTGCAAGTAATTACGTGCACATGTTGTAACAGATCGCCCTAACGTTCCAAAAAGGTCCCCCCGTCAAACGGTTCACACTGGTGCCGGTCCCAAGATTAACCTCACTGGCCAAACGATCGGTTCACACAAGGACATACAATTTACACAATAGCAATGATTGACTCAGGGTGTTCAGTAACAATCATACCCAGTCACCTTATCCTTTGCAACTTAAAGAATCACATGACTGCAACGTCAGTAGAAATAGCAAGCATCAAAAGAAATATTCGGGCGAGCACCAAAATTTCATGCGCTATTACCATAGGCGACGCCGGATCTCCAAAGTTCGAGGTGGTAAAAATTCTTGTTGTTTCTTTTAGAGAAGCATTCGCCATAAAATGGGCGATTCTAAAATACGATTATTTCTTATACGGTCGCACATTCATTATTTTCACAGACCATAAATCCCTGATATACCTCGATCAAAAAGAGTTCTCTAACGTCAAAATTAGGTGATGACAGGAAGAAATCTCTTCGTATAGGTTTATCCTAGAATACATTCAACGAATGTGTGGGCCAACATGCTTAGCAGAAGCCGAGATGCCGATAAGGCCAAATGCGTGCTGGGCAGCTCACCAGCTGGACGGACATTCAGATTACAGAATACAGGCCTTCATGTATACATACCATTCTGGTGCAAGGAAGACATTGATAACGCACAGCTCACGCAAGTCCATCACACCTCATTCTCTTTTTAACTATAAATGCTGGTGTTCCTCATGGCTCTATTCTAAGCCCAATACTGTTTCTTCTCTAGGTAAATGATCTTCCTGAGAATATTAACAGCTATGCTGATGATATCACTCTCTATTCTGATGTTGCTTCTCGCCCTTCTTACTGGTATCAGTTGAAATATGCAGCTGATCTAGAAGTTGATCTGGGTACGGTTATAAATTAGCATACGAAACTTCTTAGTTTTTCTCATCAAATTTTTCTTGGAATTAATACATTAGATCCATTGCTCTTTCTGCTTCTCGTAAAGTCGGTTATGTCTATCGCTTCAAACACTTTCTCACATCTGAGGCTATTCCCTTTCTCTACATATCTACAATCAGACCATGTATGGAGTACTGTTGTCATATTTCGGCTGGTGAATCTCTGTCCCATTTAGGAGTTTTTGATAAAGTTCAGTAGCGTATCTGTAATTTGATTGACCCCCACCTTTCTTCTCTGCACACCCATTCTCACTAACGTGATGTTCCTAGTCTCAGTCTTTTCTATAAATACTATTATCGCATGTGTTCTTCGGAATTATGTGATCTATTCCCCGCTTCTTTTGTTCCAGCTCGTTTGACTCGTTGGTCTATTGGTCTCCATTAATTCGCTGTTTTGATACCTTATTGTAATACAACTTCCTATTCCAGTAGCTTCTTTCCAAGAACCGCAGGCTTGTGGAACTTTCTTCCTGTTGATTATTTTCTTCCTACCTTGGTCTGTTTAAAACTAACCCATATACACATGTGTTTCATGCAAAACTTGCAATTATCAGTATGTGAGGAGACAATCTCTGACGGTCACACGGTTCGAACTCCGATACGAAAGTGATGTTTGACTCAGTAGCCGGAGCGCGTACCAACATGCATTAAAATGGCGAAGTTAACGTCTACATAGCAAATACGCCGGCTATCTAGCAAGCCGTCGAGAGCACTCAATAGGTGAGGCCTAGAGTTATGCATTACACTGAATGACGGCTTGTTGTCAACTTGACTTAAAGTAATTATTATTATGCAAGAGCTTTGAATAATTTTAAATATACATATATATCCTGGCTGTTTATTCGTTTATGAGTATGACCACTTTTTGCGTATGTGATACTAGTGTAAAACCTTCCGGTGAGAGGCGTGAATATGACATTTTAGGCCTGCTAAACTTTTACAGACAATATCACAGATGTGGCAGGTGTCGTTATGATCTCATGGTGATTCACCAAGTTGACATATGACATGGTTACCAAATTGCAAGCTTAGCATGTTAGATGTAGTTACCACACTCCTACCGCTGTATGTCTCAAGAGTTTTATGATGCAGCAAGCTGTATCTATATAAAGTTTTATGATGAAGCAAGTGGTATCTATATAAAGATCACATACTAAAATGAAGTATAGTCACCAACGCTTTTGCGACACAACGACCAGTATCGGTAACAATGAACCCAATGACAGACAAAAAGTCCGATGACCAGTAGTCACTTCGACTAGAGGTATTATATTAGTTTTCCTTTTGCTGCTTAAGAGCACATATCTCCTGGTATACACCTTGAGTATAAATATGTATACATATATATATACACATATATACATAGATATTTCTGATGTTGTTTTTTTTAGTGATAGAAAGTTTTTAAAAATAGTGAAAAAAATTAAAAACAGCAATGAATGATAAAGACAAAAAGCAGCCACTAGAGATGAGATGCGGAACATGAAATACAGTCCTTTCTGACATTTTTTTTTGTCTTGAATATATTGAAAATAAATATTCGTCGCAAACCCTGATGAGGAGTGACTAATACTAAGACACCCTCCCCCCCCGGTTCTGCGCAAATAAACGAACGATGAGGAAAAAAATCCGCCAGAATGAGGTGAAACGTTAAACATGGACCCCCCCCCCCCCCCAACGCTGCCTCAGCAGTTGAAACCTGAAAACAAACATCGTTGGAAACACTGATGAAGAGTGATGAACATCAAGACGTTCTGGTGCCACACAAGTGAAAGAATAATGAAGAAAAATTCGTTAAAACGAGATGAAGAACGTCAAACAAGGTGTGATGAACATCAGGGTCCTCTGGTGTTGCACAAGTGAACGAACGATAAAGAAGAAGAAAAAAAAGAAAAGTAAAAAAAAATCTGCTGCTGTTTTTTCTTATTTTATATATATATATATATATATATATATATATATATATATATATATTGTATGTGTGCATTTAGGCAGCATTTTCTCATTTATGTAAACATTGTTAAAAATTACAGAATTCGTCTGTTTAATCATACCTTTTTTTATTTTTCTCATGATCTTTTTGTATTAAAATCAAAAAGAATAAATAAATGTTCCATAGGTTTCACGAACGTTTTCGATTCTTCGTCAAATCATCTTCAGGTGTCAAAAGCAAATGAACAAAAAAAGCTGGAAAAAGAAGATAATTTTAAAAAGACGGCGGAGAAACGCGTATAGGACGTTTTTTCGCATTGTTCCAGGAAGTCGTTGACGATTTAAATTCAACAACGCTGAATGGCATCACAGAACAAAATCGCATTACGTTAAGCATTTTAAAATGTTACCACTGGTTTCATATGTGATGTTGTTGATTTTAGGTTTTTGTGTTTTTATGTAGATAGTTTCCAGTATTTCCAGCTTTCAGTATTTCCAGCGTTTCTCAACTGTCTTTATAAAATTCTCTTCTTTCTCCAGTTTTTTTGTTCATTTGCTTTTGACCCGATACACTAATTTTGTAGCGGCTTCCGCTGCTGCTTTTAAATATATATATAATTTGCCTAGAACCGATGACTTGCAAAATCTGAATTACGAACCATATCGACACGTTGTCTCTTTCCAGGATTACATAGTATGCAAATATGTTTACGTTTTACCCCAGAATTATACATTGGATCTATTTTTGTAAATTGTGCATTGTTTTGGTCGCAGATTAAATCTGGCTCCAGAAATCCTGTTCTGAAGAAAGACATTCTTTAAATAAATGTTTAACAAACTTAAAGTAAACATCCTCTGAAAACAGCTGGAAACGACTTTGATACCATTATGTGCACTCTTTATTTACAATATCGTTGTAAAATAATTTAAATCTGTAAAAATGCATATATATACTTAGCTCTTTATACGAAATATCATCGAACTGTTATAGTTTTTGTAAGTTAATGATAGATCTTTGCAGTTAACTAAAAAGACTTTTCTAATTGATTTAAATTTTAATATGTATATATATATATATGTCCCTTTGGACGAATACAGAGTGCTCAAATACGTTTGTAAGAGCATGCAAGAGTAAGATACAGTACCGTCCAAAATTAAGGAACAAAAATTAAATCTTTTGAATCTAAACAAAATCATATATTATTTTTTGTGAAAATTTCACTGAATATACACATTATGTAGTTGGACTTTTACCGAGATGAATTAAAATAATATTTTTAAAGTTATCCACCATTTTACAGATTTCAAGTGACCAAAATTAAGGAACAAAATATCATTTTTAACTAAATCACATTAATAAGGTGTGGTGTTTGGTAATAAACAACAGTCAATTGTGGTGGTTGTAAACATATCTTTATTTAACAAGGGTTATAACAACATGTGTGTATCAACGGTCGTAATCTCTCTATCTATGTCCCTAGCTATGTCGCTGCTGCTGCTGCTTCCTGCTCTCGTACCGATCACGTTGGTACGTGATTTTCGACACTACATCTTCCCTTTTTTTTTTATAAATTTATGTCACTATAAAGTCTTCTTGCCACACTGGGGTGGATCTTACTCTAGGTGTTCTGATTGAACCACTAGGGGCAGTTAGGGCCGGTGTTAGGGGTTCTTGAGCAGTTTCCTTAGGGTCTGGACTGGAGATGGGAAGTGCATCGATTGGGTTGAGGTGTGTGTCTTCGATATCTGTTGTAGAAGTAGGGGGCCAGTGGGTTGTATCAGGGGGAGAGTAAACTGCTTTAGGTACGTCGGTGTAGTCAGGACTATACTGCATGTCGCCGGGTACCTTTTTTACATGGGCAGCGTTTCTCATTCTCACTTGGCCTTGGGGTTGTTGTATTAGAACAGCATTTCCCTTCTTTTCCACAACTTGATAGGGCTGAGACTCGAACCGAGCGTCCAGCTTGTTTGTTCTGTGTAAATTTTTACACAATACTGTGTCCCCTCTCTGGATCTGTTGGTCTCTGGCTCCTCTTCTCTGGTCAGCAGCTATGTTGCGTTTTAGTTTGTGTAGAGCATCCTTATCATGTACGTCACTAAAATCAGTGGACGCTCCTACAATACTTGGCAGCTTACCTCGGAGTTCGCGGTTCATTAGTAACTTCGCTGGGGATACTCCGGTTACTGTGTGAGGGGTGGTTCGGTATTGGAACAGAAAATTCCTTAGTTCAGTCCTCCAGTCTTTCCCTTCGACTTTGGCGATCTTAATTGCCTTTAGGATTGTTCTGTTGAACCGTTCCACTTCGCCGTTGGACTGTGGCCAATACGGGATCCCTCTCACCTGGGTGATGCCGTGAGTATTCATATACTCATTGAATTCTCTTGATGAGAATGGCTGTCCGTTGTCACTCCTCAGATAGTTGGGATATCCATGATGATTGAACATCATTTCTAGTGCACCCGTTACATTTTTGGCATTTGCTATTTTCATATGCGCAACTTCTGGCCATCTTGAGTAGTAGTCGACAACAGCCAGCAGGTAGTTCCCTTCGGAGACACTCAGTAGGTCAACAGCTACATAGGTCCAGGGTTGGTCAGGCAGCGGTGTACTCTCTAGTTCTTCTGGAGGGGCATTTTTGCCAACCACTTGACATGGGTAACACGCTTTTACTCGCTTTTCTGCCATTCTATCCATCTCTGGCCACCAAACTTTGGACCGTAGGCGATTTTTGGTTCGCACAATCCCTTGGTGTCCTTCATGAGCCAGTACAACTACCCGCCCCTGAAGTGCCTCAGGGATTATGATCCTGCGTCCTCGGATGACCATCTGTCCTGCTATCCAGAGTTCATCTTTGATTGCATGAAATGCAGTACCTTTGAAATGGGTCCAGTCATTTTCGGATATAGCTTGCCGAAGTTTGGAGATCGTAGCATCATCCTTTGAAGCTTTTTCCACTTCACAGGGAGTCAGTGCCTGAGGTACAGTATCTTTAATGATACTGTAGATGTAGTCCATTGTTTCCTTTTCCTCAGTTTTGTCTGGGTTTTCAACGGGCTGTCGACTCAGCAGGTCCGCCTTATTGGTTCGGCCAGGAATGTGGATGACTTTGTAGGTGAACTGTTGTAGAAACAACAGCCATCTCTCCACTCTTGCTGAAGGGGGCTTCGAGGAAGGTGATAGTACCTTTACCAGCGCTTTGTGATCAGTCAGGATCTGAAAGTCACATCCAATGAGGTACAGACTGAACTTTTTGCATGCCCAGAATACTCCCAGTGCTTCTCTTTCAAATTGAGAATATCGGGACTCTGTTGGTGTGAGCTTCCTACTGGCATAGTATACTGGTTTCCAGTATCCGTTTAGCTGCTGTTGTTCAATGATTGCACCCACGCCAACGGGAGAAGCATCAGTTGTGATTCTAGTTGGCAACTCAACACTGTAGTATGCCATGACTGGCGCTTCAATTAACCCTTTCTTTAGTTTGTTAAAGGAATATTGTTCTTCTTCTTCCCATTTCCAATCAGAATCTAGTCTTTTAAGATCCCAAAGTGGTGCAGTTACACTAGCAAAATGGGGCACAAACTTAGCACAGAATTGGGCCAGTCCCAAGAAACTCCTCATCTGTGATGCATCTTTTGGTGGAGGAGCATCAACTACAGCCTTCACCTTTTCGTCCGAGACCTTCAAGCCGTCTTGTGTCAGAATGTGGCCCATGTATCTTATAGATGTCATTTTAATCTGGCACTTCTTTCCATTGACGGTCAGTCCTTGTTCGGCTAGGTGTTGGAAAACTTTGGCGAGTCTAGTGTCGTGCTCACTTTCTGTTTTCCCGACTACTATGATGTCATCTGACATGTTGTATGCTCCTGGGCAGCCAGCTATAACCTGACTTATGATTTGCTGAAATTTTTCTGAGGCCATGTTTACCCCAAACATAAGTCTTTTATACCGGTATAGCCCATCAGGTGCAGCAAATGTTGTGATTTCTCTGGAGTCTGGATGCAACTCTATTTGATGGTAGGCCATATTCAAATCTACTTTTGAGAAATATTTGCCTCCAGCCATTTCTTGTATAGTTTCCTCAATCGTGGGCACTGGATGACGTTCTCGAACGATAGCTTCGTTTGCTCTACGCATGTCGATACATATCCTCACATCGCTTTTTCCATTGTCCTCGGGCCTTTTTTCCACTGTCACTAAAGGATTCACCCATTGAGAAGGTTCCCTGACCCTCTCAATTACATCCAGATCAACCAGTTCTTGCAATTTGTTTAGGACACATTGCCGCCGCTTGAATGGTATCCGACGTACTGGCTGAGTGACAGGTATAATTTCTGGATTTATTTTGAATTTTAATTGGTAGTTTTTCAGTTTTCCCAATCCACTGAAAACCTTTGGAAATTCTTTTAGTATTCTTGTCCATATATCCAGTTCCGAGCAGTTCAAGATGTTGGCGTTAACGCCCACACTTAAAAGTCCTAGTCTTTTACTAGTTCTACCACTTAAAAGTGACGCTTGGGCCTGTGGTATGACAAAAAATGGAACTGTTATGTAGCGATTTGTGCTAGGAACTTCAACCTTCAATATGCACTTTCCTAGAAGGGGAAGTGGTTTTTCACTAGCATAGGGGTATAGTTTAGTAGAATCTGGCTGGAGCTTAATTTTGGGTCCTTCTTTTTCTATTTTCTTGAAGTCCTCTACAGATAATGTATTATGCTGTGCTCCTGAGTCTATCACTAAAGGGATGGTGGTGTTTCTGACTTTGAGGTTTATTACATTTTCACTCATTGATATTTTGAATAAATTAAACCCATTAGCACCACCAGTTTTGTTATCTTCCCTTTCCCCTACACTCTGTTGAATTCCTTTGTTATGATAATGCTTTCGTCCACCACGACTGTATTTTGGGGCTCTGTCATGTTCGTTTCTATTCTGCGTTTTTGTTTGTTTGTTTTTGTAGAAACAACAGACTTCAAAATGTCCCTTTTTCCCACAGATTCCACACTTGTGATGCTTGCTTCTAACACAATCTCTTGCAAAATGTCCATTCCCCCCACACTTATAACATGCAGATGACACATTGTGGCTTGGTTTAAGTTTTTGTCTGTCGCTTAATCTATTTATATCAGACGTACAAGTAGATCCTAAAATTAGGGCCTCTTTGTGGTGGTACTATAATGTCGGGGCTTCCCGTCTCGCGGGTATCAAACAATATGAAAGAACAACAACGCAGAAGGTAACGTGTTTAACAACAGCTTGGTCGCAGATAGACTGCCGTCCAAACATATATTTATTGAAGAGCGCACATACCTAAGGGTAGATAACTCATAGAGTTATGTCCCTTTGATTGGGGACATCACATCCCTCCCCATCTTGGTGGGACAACTTGTCTTATTTTATTTATTTATTTATTTTTTCTTTTTATTTACTTATTTATTTTACATTATGTAGTCTTTGAATCTGGCTGGGGGCAGTCTTTCCCGAGATGGATTTCGTCTCGGTAACTGGTCAGCTATTTGTGTTTTGGGTATTTCCAGGTCTTCTGAGGTGTGTGAATTGTACTCACTTTCCCAGTCTGAATCAGAGTCACGATTCTCATTCCTAGGTGTTATGCGTTTTAGCAAAGAAGAGTTTCTAGTCATTTTGTGATTTCCTCTCTGCACCGTTATCATACTTCCCTTCATTTTTGTAATGGTATATGGTTTAGGATTGTATGGTGTTGACAGTTTGTTTTGTCTCTTCTGCCTGACCAAAACCATATCACCCAGGCTGAGAGTTGTTGTTTTTGCCTTTCTATCAGCGTACCCCTTCATCTTCTCTTTACCTTTGGAGTCATTTTCTTTTATTCTTTTATGTGTCGGCCCTGTTACTGGGCTTTCGATACCATTTGGTATTCCGATGTTCATTTTTCGGCCCGTACAAGCTTCAAATGGTGATATTTTAGTGGTGGCTCTATATTGCCTTAGGAAATGTGGTAACTGGGTCTTCCAGTTGTGGCCTTCCACCGTGGCTGCAAGAATGTATTTTTTTAAGGTGCGCATAAAATGCTCTACTTCACCATTTGCCTCCGGCCATAGAGGTGTAATGCGTCTATGTTTGAAACCTGCTTGTGCCGCTAAGTCTTTAAAGTCTTGTCCTTGAAATGGTGGACCGTTATCAGATTTTAGAATGGTTGGATATCCTTGTCTAGCAAAGATCATGTTTAAACGGGGAATAACTGTACCCTCGGCTATTGAGGGTATTACCTCCACCTCAGGGAATCGGCTGTAATCGTCGATTATGACTAACGCATAGTCACCTGATGGGAACGGACCAGCAAAATCGACTGAGATTTCAGTCCATGGTGCAACTGGTAGTGGTGAGGAGTGTATGGGTTCGCGGCTCATGTGCCTTGGGTCTGAGGCTTGGCAGGGAATGCATCCGTGTACTGTTTCCTCCACCAGTCTATCGATTCCTGGGAACCATACTTTTTCCCTTATCAGTTGTTTGGTTTTGACCATGCCCTGGTGAGATTGATGGGCTAAATCGACGGATCTCTTCCTCAATTTTGAGGGAATTACAAGCCGGTGTCCTCGAAGGACGAGACCATTGTGTGTTGAAATTTCGTCCTTGAATAGGGAAAAACTTGACAGCTGGGGGTCATTCCATCGTCCATCTTTAACCGCACCCTTGACTTTTTGTAATTGGGGGTCCTGTTCTGTGGCTTGTTTGACTTCCTCAAGAGTTAAAGATTTTGGTATGATATTCTTAGCTATATATCTTATGTAGGCTTCTGCTACATTGTCTTTAGATGGTATGTGTTGTGGGTGACGACTCAGATAGTCCGCAGGGTTTTTGTCATCTTTCCCGGGACGGTATACCAGGTTGTACTGGTAGGGCATGAGACGAAGACGCCAGCGTTCCATTCTTGTTGTTGTCGGTTTGAGACTTTTCACAATCCCTAGAAGAGGTCGATGGTCGGTGGTGATTTCGAATCTCGCTCCATATAAGTAGAGATGATAATGCTCAGCTGCATATACCACGGCTAACATTTCTCTCTCAGTTTGAGAGTATCGTTGTTCTACATCTGTGAGGGCACGACTGGCATAACATAGCACCCTCCCATCTTGTGTCAGAACTGCACCTAATCCAACTGGGCTTGCATCTACCAGTATGTCGGTGTCTTTCTTCGGGTCAAAATACGCCATCACCTCAGCTCCAGTCAACGCTTCCTTTAACTTGTTTGCAGCTGCTTCTTCTTCCTCTGTCCATCTCCAGTTTGTATCTTTTTTTGTGAGCCGTCTCAGTGGTTCACTAATAGTGGCATAATGTGGAATAAATCTAGCCACATACTGTGCCATGCCCAAGAATGATCTGACTTCACTGATGTTCCCTGGAGACTTGCATTTTGTAATAGCCGAGATTTTCTCTGGGTCAGGGGACACTCCATTCTCACTGAAAATGTGTCCGAAGAAAGTCAGTTTCCGTACAGAAAAAAGGCATTTTTCTTTGTTCAGCTTGGCTCCTACTTCTTGTAGACGTTTCAGGGTGTTCCTCAAGCTGATGTCATGAGATGACTGGTCACGTGCATATATTATTATATCATCTGATAAGTTTTTCACTCCAGGGATGTCTCCGAGGAGGTCTGATATAGCTTTTTGAAATAGTTCTGAGGATGCATTCACACCAAAACTTAGTCGCTTGTAACGAAATAAACCTTCATGCGTGGCAAATGTCGTTATATATCTGCTGGGCTCTTCCAGTTCTAATTGATGATACGCATTAGAGAGGTCTAGTTTGCTGAAAACTGTACACCCATTTAAGTCCGCTATTAGGTCGTCTACGGTTGGCATTGGATGTTTAATCCGTTGAATGGCTTCATTTGCCTTTCTCATATCGACGCAAATTCGTACGCTACCATTTTTCTTGGGAACTACGACAATCGGGCTAACCCATGGGGTAGGTCCCGTGACTTCCTCAATCACATCCGTTTCCATGAGACGTTTGAGTTCTGTCTTCACATCTTTTCTCACATGGAAGGGTATCCTGCGGTGTCGCTGAGTTACGGGGAAAACCGATGAGTCAATGTGGAGCTTAATGGTAACTCCCGAAATTTTTCCCATCTTTCCATCAAACAGTGCATGGAACTCGTCTTGAATTGGGACCGTCACATTGAACGTGAAGTTAAACGTTATCATTCCCAATGCTTCAGCAGAATTACTGCTCAAGAGGTTCTGCAGTCCAACTGAAGTATTTTCGCTGTCGACCACAAATATTTTAGCCTTACAGGATTTATCCCGAAATTTTATGCACGCATTGATAAATCCTCGGATGGGTATGGCATGTTTTGACCTGTATGCAAATATCCGGGTCGTTGTTTTGTTTATACGTGGTTTGTGTTTTAAATCATCATATACGTGTCCAGCAATTATGTTTACGCTAGCTCCCGTGTCTACCACAAACATTACAGGGGAATTATTCACAAGGGCGGTAACTTTTGGTGTCTTATTCGGATTATTGACAAGGGCGGTGACTCCTGGTGTCTTAGTTGGACGTGTAGATTTTACCGAGTAAATAGATTCGTCACTGGACGTATAGGGAGATATCGGAGGAGGATTGGTGAAACGAATTACTCTTACCGGCTTTGCTTTACATGCTCTTGCAAAGTGGTTTTTTTTGTGACAATTCATGCATTCTTTTCCTCGGGCTGGACAAGTCGGGTGTGTAGCAGAATATCCACAATAGTGACATGTTTGCTGTCCGCCATCTTTTTTTTTGTCCACCTCGTGGTCTGTTCTTCTAGGTGTCATGGCGACTATTTTGCCGCGCTGTCCGCCATCTTTCTTTTGTCCACCTCGTGGTCTGTTGTTCGAGGTGTCATGGCGACTATTTTGCCGTGAGTGTCCACAACAAATGTCTTTACTGTCGTTGACGTTGAAATGTTCATTATTTCTACGTGTGAGACGCGTGCGGTTCTCGTTGCTGTAAATAGCTTGCAGTTCATTTCGTTCCATGTCTGCAGCACGCGTATCAGCAAGTTCTATTGCCCTAGCTTCGTCCAGGACTTGTTTCAGCGTAGAGTTGTCTCTTAGCGCCTTCCTTCTGACTTTAGAGGATGTGCACCCCTGCAAAATTTGGGCTAGGATCTCTCTGTCTTTATCTTCAAACTCGCACGTGGTGGCTAGAGTCCGTAATCGGGCGTGGTACTGATCTAGACTTTCGTCCATGTTTTGCATAGCCCGTCGAAATTTGAAAAGTTCATATGACGTGTTTTTCTGCGGCGTGAAATGATCCGTTATCGATTTTTTCACAGTTTCATACTCGCCCGAAACTATAGAGCCGTCGTCCAAAATGTTTGTTGCACCTATGCCCTTTTGCTGGTCCGTGAAGTCATGGAAGATATCAAAGATTTCGTCTCCTGCGTAGTGAAGAAGTGTTGCTTTCTTCTTTTTGTCGTCGCAAATGTCCATAGCAATAAATAAATTTTCTAACCTGTCTATCCATTTTTCCAGCGTGTTTTGGTCCGCATGTACGCTGAAACTTGGAAAAACTGGTAATCCAACGCTGGCCATTTTTTTTTTTTTTTTTGTATTAATTCCGGAAAAAAAAAAAAGATTTATTTTTGTATTAAATTCCGAAATGTAACGTGAGCTCGTCACGAAATTCTCGTCGCCAGTATAATGTCGGGGCTTCCCGTCTCGCGGGTATCAAACAATATGAAAGAACAACAACGCAGAAGGTAACGTGTTTAACAACAGCTTGGTCGCAGATAGACTGCCGTCCAAACATATATTTATTGAAGAGCGCACATACCTAAGGGTAGATAACTCATAGAGTTATGTCCCTTTGATTGGGGACATCACAGGTACGTCCCAATAATTTGGATGAGACGATCCAACGTCAAGTTGCTTTCACCATATAATTTGGCTTTTAGTTCCGCGTCCTTTATGTGAAGAAGGATCTTGTCTCTGACGAATTCGTTCGGTTCTGGAGTGAAACCGCACACCTTCGCCAAACTCTTTAAGCGAGTGATATAATTATTCACGGTTTCTCCCGTGTTTGGTTCAGACTCCCAAAATCTTGAACGCGCTTTAGGGATATTTTCCTTTAGAGCGAAAGTTTTGTCAAACAGTTCTATAGCTGTTCGGAATACATCGACTCTTTCTTTATTAGCCTCGTGTCCGGCTTTTTGTTCGTCCGTGAAATTCGTCCAAATTTCACGCAGACCCTCGCCTCCTGTTAACAAAAGGATAGCTCTTTTTTGCTCAGAATTTATGACACCTGAAGCTAGTATGAAAATTTCCAGATCGGTTTTCCAATTTACCCATCTTTTATGTAAAGACTCTGGATCTCCGATCGTATCTAACGCACGTGGAGGGCTTACCCCCCCCCCCCCAATGTGACGAATTTTGCCATATTGTTGTTTAAAAGGACAATAAGATGTGAATAACAAAAGGATTGTTATTTAAAGACAATAAATGTGATAACAAACGAATTACTTATCTCTCGTTTTTTTTCTGTACTTTTCCTTTGGAAGAAAAAAAGTATATTTTTCTTTCTCTCTTGTAGCACGTGTGACCTCTTTTTTCGTGTTTTTTTTTCCGTAGAAAAGTTCGTTGTTTGCACTTTTTTTTTGTAGATGTCTTTCTTTGCTTTTTTTTGTGTAGAATTTCATCTCATCGTCGTCGCCAGTTTGTGGTGTTTGGTAATAAACAACAGTCAATTGTGGTGGTTGTAAACATATCTTTATTTAACAAGGGTTATAACAACATGTGTGTATCAACGGTCGTAATCTCTCTATCTATGTCCCTAGCTATGTCGCTGCTGCTGCTGCTTCCTGCTCTCGTACCGATCACGTTGGTACGTGATCTTCGACACTACATAAGGCAAAATAGATTTAATATTTGGTACTTCCACCTTTGTTTTCCATAACTGCTGCGTATCTACGACTGCAGGATTTCACTAAATCTTGACATTGGGCCATAGTTATCTTGGCCCATTCATATTTCAGTTTCAGCCACAAGTCTTCGATGTTTTCCGGATTCTTTGCCATAACATTCTGTCCTAGAGTCTTCCATAAGTTTTCTATAGGGTTCATGTCAGGACTCTGAGCAGGCCAGTCCATTACCTCTACTTCTTGATCAGCCAGATAATTCATGACCAGCTTTGCCTTATGGCAGGGAGCATTATCCTGCATAAAAACAGGCTTTTCGATACCAGAATTGTGCAACACTGGCAAAACATACTGTTCTAAAACATTCTTGTATACTGTTACACCGGCCGTTCTTACACAGGAGAAACTACACCGGTTGTCACTATAAATAGTGCGAGTCACCAGAGACACTGAAGACAAAGCACAGTCTTGTAACTGTCTAGCCAAGAGCTAGTCACTTTCTTACTTTGTTAATACACTTGTTAAACCAACCCTCGACTTGACTTCCTTTATTTATTATTTACTGTGGAACAACTTCACAACATATACAGTGGCATTTGCTCTAGTATTTAAGCATAAAAGTGGTGATGTACCCTGCCATGATACCATGCCGAAAACCATCACGCTACCTCCACCAAATTTAACAATTTTTTTTTATGCAGCTATGATCCAAACTTTCGCCTTTCTTCTTCTTACAAATTGTTTTAGATCACTGCCAAATACATTAAATTTCGATTCGTCACTGAAATAACTTTTTTCAATTTTCTTCTGACCATATAACATGCTCTTTTGCGAACGCCAATCTAGCTGCTTTGTTTTTCTTACTTATTAGCGGCTTTTTTTAGGAGATCTTCCAAAAAGACCTATTTCGTGCAACCTTCTGAACACAGTTTGTCGTGAAACATTCGTGACACCTTCCATTTGTTTAGAAATTTTGCCAGCTGTAAGGAAACGGTTTTTTAATACTAGGCGTTGTATAACTCTTTTGCCGTTATCTTTCTTGGTCTACCAGGTTTCTTTGTGTTACTCAACCTTTCAGTTTCTTTATAGAGTTTAGAACTCGGCTTACTACACTTTTTGAACGTTTCACAAATTTTCCGATTTCTTCTATTGTCAACTTTTCCTTTCTTAATTTGACGATTTTTGCTTTGTCGCTTAAATCAGTTTTATTTCATTTTGACATGATTGAATTTGCGTGACTTGCAGCAGTGATGATAATTAAAGTTTAGAATATTTATTTTCATCCTTTTATACAAAAAATAACCCTACTGTTCTAAACTTTAAACAATTATTTTTCTTTAATGTTCCTTAATTTTGGATACTTGAAATATGTAAAATGGTGGATAACTTTAATAATATTATTTTAATTCATCTGAAAATCTCGGTGAAAGTCCAACTACATGATTTACATATGTAGGGAAATTTTCACAAATATTAAAATATAATTTATTTGAGATTAGGAAGATTTTATTTTTGTTCCTTAATTTTGGACAGTACTGTATGTATTAAATATGTATAATACTATAAAGTGAAATTTCGATTAGACATTGATACCGGCGGTTTCAAGAGAATTGTGAAATCCAGCTTGTTGAGCTCGAAATACCACATATGCCTCGCTCGTCAGTCAGTCGGAAAGCTTAACTGAATTATGATCCGTGTCCAACATTATATTTAGCTTTCCTCCCCTCCGACAATAGAAACAGCTTTCAGTTCGCTTTATCTTTGTTCTTGTTCTGTTCTTGTTAGTAAAATATATTTCGTTTATTCAATATTGCTGTAATCTTCCCTGTGTTGCGTCATCGGCCACGTGACAGTTTGGTGTTTACTTGCATGTGTGACTTTATCTGACCATACGAAATGATATGAGAAAACATGACAAAATTAAGTTATAGTCATCGACGACGACACAAGGTATAAGACAATATAAATATTCAACATCTAGAAACAATGTAAAAGTTGAGTTCACTCTTTACGACGTTGAGAATTTGAAAATAATGAAGTTATCTTTAACAACATTCTTTAACCTAAGCTTAACATATTCAATGTGTTGGAATCGGGTCGTGTTTCCGATTATAAGCGTGTTCGTTAAATCAAGCAATGTTGCATGCAAAGACAGAGTAATAATTAACAAACAAAAGAAGGTAGTTCAAATAAGGTTTATTGAACGTGTGTGTAATGTAGAATGATGAGGTGTGTGGTGTGTGTATGTGTGTCGATAAGAAACCGTTCTTGAAATGCGTATGTGTAGAAGTGAGTCGTGGGAAAAGTCTTTGAAAGCCGTACACAAAGAAAATGAGTTGAGACCTCTTACCGTTGTTGAAACACGTGTTGACGGAAGAAACGTGTGTTGGTTGTTGTTTTGCCGAGGCCAGTTGAAGAGAAAAGAGAGTGAGACGGAGCGCTGGTGTCAGCGTCGTTCTGCGAGGCCAATTAAATAGACAAGAGAGTGATTTTCCATTTACACCGGTTTTTATAATCAGAAGGGCAGATAACTCTGGTGTGGCTTTTCAGCGCCACCTGTCGGCGAAAAAGCGACACCTAACGGCCAACCGGTGTAGTTATGTTTGAAAGGAGGAGGTAACTGCTACAAATGTTAACAGTCATCATGCTATGCTGTTATATAATATTGTAGACAATGTCACTAACACGATAATCCGTCACGAATGCAACTGGGCAATCTTACTAAGTTATTAACGTATCTCTGAGACCCGGTTTCGGAGTTAACACTCTACTAATTAAAGATTACTTTATCCAGATATTTGAAGGTATAACTTCCTCAACCCGATTCACGCTTATTGGCCCCAACAAACTCAAACAGATGTGGCGTCACGAGGAAGAAATAAATCATTCGTTCTGATTGACCACTTAAATAATAAGGGAAGTTCAAATAGAAAGCAAGAATTAAATATAATTTTTAATTTATACTTAATTTTTCAATATTCGTTGCCAGTTCCCAAATAATGTTTGTGCCATGGAGCACGATCAAATACTACTACTTCTATTACTACTAATAATACTAGTAATACTACTACTGCTAACACGTAAAAAACAGCAAACATTTATAAGATTCAGAACTACTCGACAAAATTGAACCAAATTTGCATCGATCATCTTTGAATTGCCTACTACTGCTACTAAGACTAAAAATTAAAAAAAACAATAATAGAGTTGAAAACAAATTTGGCATAGAGCATCCTTAAATTTTTAGCTGTGTCATGGAGGGGAACAACAACTACTACTACTACTATTAACACGACTACTACTACTACTGAGACTAAAAACAACAATTATCTATAGAGTTCAAAACTACTCGACAGAATTGAACCAAATTTGGCCTGAAGCATCCTTGAGTTGCCAGTAGTGTCATGGAGGGAAGTAAACTGCTGCTACTGCTACTGCTACTACTAGTACTGGTAGTAGTACTGGTAGTAGTACTGGTAGTAGTAGTAGTAGTAGTAGTAGTAGTAGTAGTAGTAGTAAACTAAAAACACAGAGTTCAAATCTACTAGAGAGAATTACTCCAAATTTAGAATGGGGCCTCCTTGAATTGTCAGCTGTCTCAACTAATAATAATATTACTACGGCTAACATCACGACTACTAAGACTACAGTTAAGACTAACACATACTTATAGGGTTGAAAATTACTCGACAAAATTGCACAAAATTTAGCATGGAACATACCTAATTTGCCTGGTGCAGTATGAAGAACGATCATATACTACTATTACTACAACTCATACCATTGCTACTACCGCTAAAGCTAGAAAAGAACACATACTTATAGGGTTCAAAACTATTTGACAGAATTGTACAAAATTTGTCATCGAGCATCCTTAAGTAGCAATGTGTTTCATGGACAGGAAAATCTACTACTACTCCTACTACTACCACTACTACTGCTAGGGCTAAAATACAACATACACTTATAGGCTACATAACTATTCAATAGAATTGTACCAAATTTAGCAAAGAATATCCTTGAATTGCAAGTTTATAATGAATAACGATCATGTACTATTACCATAACTGCTACTATCACTAATTCTACTACTGCTAAGGCTAATAAATAACAAACAATTATAGGCTTAAAAACTACTTGATAGAATTGGACCAAATTTGGCATGGAGCATTCTCAAGTATAAGGTGTTCCCTTGATAACCATTACTCTTACAACGAATACTAGTACTACTACTACTACTACTACTACTACTACAACTACTACTGCTATAATAAACATTTACAGGGTTAAGAACTACTCGACAGAATGGTGCAGAATATCCTTGAATTGCCAGGTGTGCCATGGAAGAGTATGACGTACTACTACTACTACTACAACTACTACTACTACTAACAATAACACTACTTCTATTACTTCTACTGCTCAGGCTAAATAATAACAAACACTTATAGGGTTCAAAATTACTCGACAGAATTGCAACAAATTTGGCATGTTGCATTTTTAGTTGCCAGGTGTGTAATGGGGAGTAATCAACTACTACTGTTATTATTACTATAAATGTCACTACTACTACGACTAAACAAGCAACAAACACTTACAAGGTGCAAAACTACTCGACAGAATTTAACCCGAGTATCCTTGAATTGTCAGATATGTCTTGGAGAGGGGCTATTATTACTACTACTACTATTATTAATACCACTACTACTATTGCATGAGACTAAAAATGACAAACACTTTATAGGGTTCAAATTACTTGACAGAATTGCATCCTTGGGTTGCAAGGCATGTCAAAAAGGAAGAGAAACTGAATAATTAATGACTCTCTCTCACACACATGCACACACACACATGCACACACACACACACACACACACACACACACACTCTCTCTCTCTCTCTCTGTGTTGCTATGTAGTTATGTCAGACATTTTAAAAACTCTTCCTTACTTGAGCTGACGAACAAATAATATTCACAAATAATATTCTCTCACTACATAAATTTCTATATAATAAAAGATAATTATCATAAATAAGATATAATGAAAATATAATAGAGATTTTGTGTCAGCATGTCTATAACCAAAATTACGTCATAGTTCTCAAATATATTACTTTATATTCTCAAATTTTTAGTTTCTGAATTTTGAGAAGAATGTAATATTGAGAAGAATGTAATATTGAGAAGAATTTAATATTAGCAAAAATATACGCGCTTCGGGTGCTAATCTAAAAGTTGTGTTGCATTCTATGCTATATTGCAACATATTAGAATATTGCTATATTGCAACATATTAGAATATTGCTATATTGCAACATATTAGAATATTACTATATTGCAACATATTAGAATATTGCTATATTGCAACATATTAGAATATTACTATATTGCAACATATTAGAATATTGCTATATTGCAACATATTAGAATATTGCTATATTTGTTCCTTCGTTGATTATCCAGAAAGATAGGCCACAAAGTAGAAAGACATTTGACTTGGGTGATAGAGCAATGGCAAAGCGAAAAGACGCTTGACATATGCGACAGAGTGCCAATGGATCAAACAGGTTTGCAGCCCATGATTCATGAAAATTAAGTCTGATAAAAATCGTTAGTCTTCTTGGAAGCCAGGAAATTTTAACATCGATTTTAACAGTGATGCATAACGTTGGTGAATCTGAGGACGTGTTTGTCATGCTGGCTGAATTTTGTTGCGCCTGTCATCATGATGGATTGCCTCTTTCTATGATGACTTCTCCTCCTCCGACTGAGGATGTTGTTGCTTTGATGACAACTATATCAGGAACGTCAAGTGCAATTATTCAGGCAAGAAGAAGTCATAACTCAAATAAATTCTATCTAAATCATTCAATAAGTTTAACTATTCTTCATTCAATCAAGATCTGTGAATGCTACAAATCTATTTGTTTTGGGAAAACATCCATAATTTTTATGCTTCTTCTTACTCTACCAATACATTTACTGGCTAATGAATATTTATCAGATCGGGGGAATCGCAAATCCGAAATATAATTCCTGATATGAAAGCAAAAGTCATTAAGCGAGAGTTCAGTGTGTATCGATTGTCCCAAAGAAATCGTCATGTTCTCGATAGAATGAAACTTAGAACATTTCTATATTCGTATAAATCAATATAACAACAACAACAAAAGAAAAATAGACTCATAGAACAACTAGTGATAAAAATCAATAGCGCATTTTATTCACCGCTTCACAAAGGATGCGATGGAAATAAAGCAGCACAATTTTGACTCTAATAATAAACGCAATCAATGCATTCTTGTTGAAATGGAGATTTCTTAGCGTCTATTGAGTGTTCACTATTTGCAATTTGTGTAGAGCAGCCATGAACCACAGAATGCCATAACATTAAAATGGTGTGGGAAACACAAGCTTTAAGTAAGTATAAATGAAGCATCCACGGAAAATATTTTTTATCCTTTTGCAATAAAAGATAGAGTTTAAACTTAGCTGGCTTTAACGACTCATTCTTGAAGATTTTCTACCAAATGATTCACTTCTTTGTTTACAAATTAAACCAATCTTTTATATTGTTGACTTAACTAGGCATATGTTGTACTTGACATTCCTTATTTGATTGTCATCAGAGCAACAACATCCTAAGTCGAAGAAGAAGTCCTCATAAAATGAGGTAATTTTTAATTCCTATTTACAGTCCAAACTGACCCATTTTGGGGAACTGAATGCTCTACATTAATTTTCGAAGTAAATAGGATATATATATATATATATATATATATATATATATATATATATATATATATATATATACATACAGGGTGTTCGGAAAGTCACTGTGCACTTACATATGTTTCAGTATAGAATACAGGAAGTAAATATGAATGACAATTATAAATTATGTTGAAAGTGACCTCCCTTAGCATCAATGCAGGCTTGGACCCTTCTTATTTTGTTTCTAAACAATCTCGATACACTGTAGATTTTGCTGCTCCCCATAGATAAAAGTCTGGTGGAGTCAGATCTGGTGAACGTGGAGGCCACACGTCTTTCAAAATAATACGGTCTCCAAAGAAATCTGTTAATAAACGAATAGATCTGCCAGATGTATGGGCAGTAGCACCATCCTGTTGAAACCATGATTAATTGATTTCATCACTTGTCATCTGACCGCTGAAGGCATGAAGAATATCTGAACAATAGCACTCGCTGTGTATTGTGTTCATAAAGAAAATAGGGCTAACAATTCTACGCCTGGAAATTGCAACCCACACACCAACCTTCTTATCATGTAGGGGTGTTTTGTGCAAACTGTAAAGATTAGCAGATGACCACAATCTTGAATTTTGCAAATTAACGCAACCTGAGAGATGGAACCATGTTTCGTCGGTGAAAAAGGTCTCATCCAACACATCAGCTGTATTCTCTTCAATAAATCGGTTAAACCATCTGCAATAGTGTAATCGTTTCTCATGATCAGTGGTTTTCAGTTCTTGTATGGGAATGACTTTAATTCCTTTTTGTTCCTGATCTTCATAAACGATCTCCCTGATGACATAGAGTCTGAGATTGGTTTATTTGCTGACGACACCACGCTTTACTCTCGCCATGTTGACAAAACCGACGCGACCATATCCGAGGCAATGACTGAATCTTTAGAAAATGACGTCCAGGCTGTAGTGGATTGGGGTCATAAATGGTTGGTAACCTTTAATGCCGCAAAGACAAAGCTCCTTTCCTTTAATAACTACAAGAAACCTCTTCAACCACCAATTGCCATGGCAAATAACACCCTATATGAGAGTTCAACATTCAAACTCCTCGACCTAACATTCACAGGTAACATGAATTGGAATAAATACATTGATGCATTGCCAAGGCTGCTGCAAATAAGGTGAGTTCCCTCTACCATGCTAGTAAACTTCTCACACCTGCCATTATCCTATATATCTACAAAACCACTATCCGCCCATGCATGGAGTATTGTTGCCACATCTGGGCTGGTGCATCATCCACTAGTCTCTCCCTCTTAGACAAGGTCACTGATAGTATATGCTGATACATATATTGTCATTAATATATATATATATATATATATATATATATATATAGAGAGAGAGAGAGAGAGAGAGAGAGAGAGAGAGAGAGAGAGAGAGAGAGAGAGAGAGAGAGAGTATGAAAATATATGTTTGTATATATATTTTTTGATAAATTGTCCAAAACTGTTCAAGGTAAAACTCAACAGAGCATATATAAATAAACAATAGTACGCTAAATTCCAGTGACCAAGTATTATGTATTTTTTCTTTCCAAAATCCAAAATATTCGGTACACTTATGATCGTTACTGCACATATATAAACAACCAGGAATATGCATATATTTTCAGGATCTTTCATCCATGCAGCTCATCTGAAAACCAGAAGTCGTTTCCAGAAGAAACACTGAAACAAAAAAAAACAAGGATTGTTCCTCGTTGTCAGGCGGCCATCTTGCTTTTATGATACAGAGTTTTAAGGAGTACGTATAATATTACTTACATGTCATGTCGTATTATTTAATAATTAATGAAGTGAGAATTGTTTTTAAATATATAAATAAATTATAAAATTATCGTGAAATTGAAAGGAGAAATGAAGTTATTTCAAACACGGATATACGAAAGATAGGAACTGGTAGTGTACCAAAATAAAGATTTGAAATTAGTACTGAATAAAGCCATCAGTACTAATATTACTTATGTGATATGTTGGGCCAGTTAATAATTAATGAAGTGTGTTAATAAAATTATTTATTAGGTATGTAAATAAATGAAATAAACTAAAAAAAATAGAATGAACGTTAAGTTAAAAAGAGAAACAACATTTTTTTCTAAACACACAGATACGGAAAGCTACTGCCTGGAAGGGCGCTAAATTAATACTTAATAAAGCACTCAATACGTATAAGCTACCTCACTATATATATATATATATATATATATATATATATATATATATATATATATTAAAGCGAGAGGCAGGGAGCATTCAGTTGTCGAATGACGAAGTTGGAAAAATACTGAAAGAAAGTTTACAGAAGTAACACAAGACAGATATTGAGGATAATACGTGTATTAATAATTAAATTCAAAATAATACAGGAAAAGGTCCTTGCAAAACTAGTTGTGTTTTGCGGCTATATGTTAGAATTTGTTAAAGCCCCCCTCACTGATTGGCTGTTGCCATGTCCCTTAAGGGCCTTACGAATTGGCTATCAGGCATTGCAACCCCTTTTTAGTATAGGTGTCACATGAGCCAGCCCTTAAAAACCCTTGTATACGGCTTCCCGCCCTCTTTTTCCACGATTCTGCTCGAGTCAACAACACATCAGCTGGTCTTCTCAGTGGTACAGCCCTCGACGGCATCACAGAGAATGACCTCCCGCCAATATCCAAACTCTATGCAGGCTCTTTTTCAACGACTCCGCTCCAGTCAACAACACATCGGGCGGCCTTATCAGTGATACAGCTCACGACGGCATCACAGAGAAAGACCCCCCCGCCGTTACCAGAACTCTAAAACAGATAAGTTCTAGCGAACCAAGTTTTCGCACTTTAACCAAACCCAAACCCAAACCCCCAAACCTCAAACCCATCTCTCTACCATCCTCTCTATGATTTACCAATGCCTAATGAACTGTTTGAAACTGTAAATATTCGCTCCGATCTTCTCTTTCTTACTAAATGATATGAAATTACACCCTTGTGTTTTGTGTTCCTTCTTCAGACTTCCGTCCTATGTATCTTTGATGAATTTATCTGCACATGGTTACCCCATTCTCACGTGGGAGAATTGAACTTTATTTCAGGATTAATTTAATCCCAACATATAAGAAGTCCAATAAAAAGTTCTTTAACGTCTAAAATTTCTTAGACGGCTCCCTGAAAATGTTCAATTCAGATTCGTGGCAATTCAAATTTAAGGAGAGATTTTCCTTACTTGTTTAACAGCCAGCGATAATGTTCAAAGGAGGAAGAATAAGGTTTTCTTGAATTCAGCCCATCAAATTAAGTGTCTGTTGATTGGTCAAAGAGAATCGTCCTGGCCAATCAAATAGGGCTTTCAGAAAAGGAGTAGGGTCATATGGACAAGAGAATTATTTAGGGAACAAAGGGAGGTAACTACTTTTTTTATACTCTTCCAACAACAACAAACAATGCGACAATTGAAATCGTTGCATGCTATTTAAAGGCAATCAGTCACAATATTTGTAATTGCTACATAAAATATTTAAATTAAATTGTACAGAATATTCTGTTTAATGGAAATATTTAACAGGTAGAATATACCTTAATGTTTTAGGCATTGAATGTGTTTTAATAATAAAGGTATTCAGGATTGGATGTGGATTTCTTGATCCTTTTAGGCCTGTAACTGGCCATTTCTTCTGAAGGTTCCAATGGTTCCCTACAATCTTCTATAGGGAAGATGCAAGTTTATCGGATTCCTCATCTGCTGGGGTGTCAGGAAAATGGTTATGAGTGAGTGACAACTCCAATGGATATAAATGTTTGAGGCTATGTGTTTCCACCGAAGCATCACCTCTTTTTATTCGAGCAGAACAAACTTTGCCATCGTTGCCACTAAATAGCTCAATAACTCTGCCCAGCTTCCAGAAGGGCCTGGACTTGGCCGGATTCTTGACGAGTATTACGTCGTTGACATTGATTTTATTGTGAAATTCAATTATATGCAAATCCTTGCAACTTTCCCTCAGACTTAGCAAATATTCATCGTGCCACATCTCTTTGAATTTAGACATTAATTCCTCTCTGTTTTCCAAGGTACTGACGAGGAGAGATCTAGTGATTGGTTCTGTCTCAACCAAACTGGGTGTGTCAGATTGGAAGGAGAGCTCAGAGTTTATATTTGGATGAATAAAGCAGTTGGGTGTTAAGGGAAGCAGATCAATATCTGTAGAGCATGTGTAGGTCAGAGGTCAGAGTTCACGGCTCTTTCGATGTCTGATAGAAGGGTTAGAAGGTTAAAATAACCGATTTTAGATCGGCCCAGTGTTTTGAATAGGCATGATTTTATCACTCTGATCATTCTTTCCCAAGTACTTCCAACCCAAGGGGAGTATAAGGGTATTTTTATGCGTTTAATACCAGAGCTTGAATATTAATTACAGAACTCATTGCTGTTTATGTGATGTTTAATTACGTCACCACCTAAGGCTGCATTAAAAGAACGTGCATTGTCACTGTATATGTGACTGCGAACTCCATAGATATTTGAAAACCGAATCAAGGCTTGAATGAAAACTTGTGTGCTCATATCACGCACAAGTTCAATGTGAATAGCTCTCACGTTCATACATGTGAAAATTAATAGATACATTTTATGAGACTTTCCATCTCTGTGCACCCAGATGTGACCTGTGTAGTCGATGCCAGTGTGTTGGAAAGGATTGATTAACCTAACACGGTGTTTTGGCAAATTTGTCAATTTGGGGTATTTGAAAGCTAGGCTGTTGAATTTCCTACAGGTATTGCAGTTAGAGATCACAGTCTTCACAGACTGTCTTGCCTGTGGAACCCAATATCCGGATAACCGCAATTTGGTCACTATCGTACCAATACCCAAATGCCTGCATCGATGATGGCTATCCATAATCAGTAATTTTGTAAGAGGGTGATGTTTTGCAATAAAAATTGGATAGACTAAATTATAGTCATATCTTGTCGAATTGGCAATTCTGCCATCCACTCTCAAAATCCCATCAGAATCGATGAAAACGTTAAGATTTCTCACCAGCAATGGAATTTCCCTGTTAAGAGGATCCTTCAAATAAGCAATTTTCTTTTCAAACGATTGCAATTGCATCATTTTTATCAGGTAATTCGTAGCTGTCTGTTTTTGATCTGATTGTTCCTTAACTTGTCTGAATCGATGCACAAATTGGAATATGAAAGCAGTTGAACGGCACAACCTGCTGAAGTCTGAGAATCTGTCAAATGGAATCAGTGGTTCCCTAACAGTTTTACTCAATGTATTATGGAAAACACTTTCCACATGACACTTGTTTTCCGGGCTCAGGCAGCTCAAAGTACTTGTTGGCCACTTCTTAGTAGGTCCGCATGTCCAGTAGTCCAATCCCTGTTTAAATTTCTCCAGAGTGATACTACGAGAAAGAAGATCAGCCGGGGTGTCCACAGAAGGGACATATTTGTAATGAATGTCCACCCCAAATTCCTTACTCAACTTCTCTTTCATTTCTCGAATGTCTTTAATTCTGTTTCTGGTATACAGACTCTTTGCCTTTATATTCTCGGTGAGTATTTATTTACTCCTCTCCAGGAGTTAGGCACAAGGCCAGTTTTTATCCTACTCCCACAAGTAAGATGTGACCCAAGGTCGGGTCGGGAAAGTGGGGTTTGAAAAGCCAGCGCCCGAGAGGTGAGCACTCTGGCCATTTAAAAATTGCCTGGGCAGCCCCGTCGGCATTCTCCGGTAGGGGCGACTCAGACAGTAAGCAATAAACTTACTCCTCCCCAAAGAGTAGAGGCAAAGCCTGGGAGGGTGGACCTCCTAGAACTGCACAGGACAGACCCATTGACCGGCATACATCAAGCCCCGAAGGACAAGACAATACCAGTATGGGGTGCAGTATCCATCGGAACAGATACTACACTTTAATTTTAGCCAAAAGGTGGTGAGTAGCCATGACAATACAACTTGCACATCCACAGAAACAAAGACGTCCAGAGAAGGATCTCAGTAACATGGTTAAAGCCTTGAATGCAAGCAACTCCATCATAGGTAATGTCTTTGTCTTCATCGGAGCCACTTTAACCTTAGAAAATATTATATGAGATTTCCCATTTTGCACGCCATAGACGCCAAATCCATATGCTTGAGGTGACGCATCACAGAACAAATATAATCTCAGTTGGCCATCAGTGTCCATAGCCTGTCTTGTGAAAAATAGATCACTTAGACCAGAAAGGTCCTCGGCCAAATTCGACCAGATAGTCATTATGTCAGTAGGAACCTTTTCATCCCAACTCAACTTGAGCAACCACAATCTTCGGAGAAGTATTTTTGCTTTAATTGTAATCGGAGCACATAGTGACAGTGGGTCAAATATCTTTGCTGTCTGGGCCAAAATATACCTTTTTGAGAGTATGTTCCTCTGAACTATAGTGTTAGCAATGCTAATAGTGTCCAATTCAGGGTGATATTTATACCCTAAAACCTTCTCATATTCACAACCATGCTGCACAATTCTGTCATCCTCTGTTATAATATCTCGGAGAGGCTTATAATTAGAATTACACGACCTCAGCTGGAAATTTCCTGTCTACAGACGAGGCACTGCATTCTTATAGAGGCTGATTATTTCCTCAGAAGAATTGCTGGTCATACATAAATTGTCGACATAAAATCGATTTTTCAGCATCTCAGTACATGCATCATTCGGAAAACGGCTGACATGGTGCTTGAGAACATAATTTAAAATGAAAGGGCTGGCATTGAAGCCAAATATCAATGTACAATATCAGAAACAAAGCAAATTGTCTCCAACCTTCACAAAAAAAAATCTGTTTTTGTCCTCAACAGACCTGAGCCTGATCATAAGAAATGCTTTCCTTATGTCTCCCAATAATACGTATTTGTTTGTGACAAATAAGGGCAAAAGTTCAAGCATGTTATTCATCATGTTCACACCAGGATAACATGCTTCATTGAGGAAGTAACCACCTCCGGTCCTCAACGAACAGTTAAAAACAGGCCTGATCTTAGTGGTTACCTGTTGATCCGACTTGAAAACCGGTCGATGGGGTATCCAAATGTATTTGTAGAAATTTTAGCATGGTGTGGCCACGTAACGTGCAAAGTTTGCAATATGCCCCGGAAGAGTGTGTAGCGAAATTCTGTAGAGCAGCATCACCATTCTTTTTTTCATAGGCCTTGACATGTCCTTTATCATCTTTTGAGGGATTTTCAGTAAACCGAAAATGTTTTTTGTTTCTAGACAGTGCACGAACTGCCTCATTGTAGCTTTAAAAAATGTGTGTCAGAGACGGGTAACTCGTGCCCACTCTGTGGTTAATTTCCATTCTCAAGGCAACTGGAAACTTTTCATATATAATATGACTGACCAACAAAAATCCGGGGGAATTATCTTCAAAGAAATCTATTAGATATGAAGTCCTCAATTCGAACAAATCCGCTCTCACCTCAGCAAGGTATTGCCTCACAGACACAAATTCGGGGTCATATTGAGGAGAAGTAGAAATGATCTGCTTGAAGATCTCACTTATGATAAAAGGGACATCCAGGAATTCTTTGGTCAGCAAATCCACAGCTACACTGTAATTATCATCTTCCAAGGTCAGATGGGAAACCAATTGTAAGGCATAGTCACTCAAATATCCCCTCAATAAGGCCAATCTTGCTTTGCCAGAATTAATTGAGTCAGTACAGTTTTTGAATTGTGCGATAACATTTTTGTATTCAAACTTGGAAGGATTGATTCCACTAAAGGTGGCACACTGCAATTTGGGGATAGAAAGTAAAGGTACAGTTTTTGAATTGTGCGATAAAATGTTTGTATTCAAACTTGGAAGGATTGATTCCACTAAAGGTGGCACACTGCAATTTGGGGATAGAAAGTAAAGGTACAGTTTTTGAATTGTGCGATAACATTTTTGTATTCAAACTTGGAAGGATTGATTCCACTAAAGGTGGCACACTGCAATTTGGGGATAGAAAGTAAAGGTACAGTTTTTGAATTGTGCGATAAAATTTTTGTATTCAAACTTGGAAGGATTGATTCCACTAAAGGTGGCACACTGCAATTTGGGGATAGAAAGTAAAGGTACAGTTTTTGAATTGTGCGATAACATTTTTGTATTCAAACTTGGAAGGATTGATTCCACTAAAGGTGGCACACTGCAATTTGGGGATAGAAAGTAAAGGTACAGTTTTTGAATTGTGCGATAACATTTTTGTATTCAAACTTGGAAGGATTGATTCCACTAAAGGTGGCACACTGCAATTTGGGGATAGAAAGTAAAGGTACAGTTTTTGAATTGTGCGATAAAATGTTTGTATTCAAACTTGGAAGGATTGATTCCACTAAAGGTGGCACACTGCAATTTGGGGATAGAAAGTAAAGGTACAGTTTTTGAATTGTGCGATAAAATGTTTGTATTCAAACTTGGAAGGATTGATTCCACTAAAGGTGGCACACTGCAATTTGGGGATAGAAAGTAAAGGTACAGTTTTTGAATTGTGCGATAAAATTTTTGTATTCAAACTTGGAAGGATTGATTCCACTAAAGGTGGCACACTGCAATTTGGGGATAGAAAGTAAAGGTACAGTTTTTGAATTGTGCGATAAAATGTTTGTATTCAAACTTGGAAGGATTGATTCCACTAAAGGTGGCACACTGCAATTTGGGGATAGAAAGTAAAGGTACAGTTTTTGAATTGTGCGATAACATTTTTGTATTCAAACTTGGAAGGATTGATTCCACTAAAGGTGGCACACTGCAATTTGGGGATAGAAAGTAAAGGTACAGTTTTTGAATTGTGCGATAAAATGTTTGTATTCAAACTTGGAAGGATTGATTCCACTAAAGGTGGCACACTGCAATTTGGGGATAGAAAGTAAAGGTACAGTTTTTGAATTGTGCGATAAAATGTTTGTATTCAAACTTGGAAGGATTGATTCCACTAAAGGTGGCACACTGCAATTTGGGGATAGAAAGTAAAGGTACAGTTTTTGAATTGTGCGATAAAATGTTTGTATTCAAACTTGGAAGGATTGATTCCACTAAAGGTGGCACACTGCAATTTGGGGATAGAAAGTAAAGGTACAGTTTTTGAATTGTGCGATAAAATGTTTGTATTCAAACTTGGAAGGATTGATTCCACTAAAGGTGGCACACTGCAATTTGGGGATAGAAAGTAAAGGTACAGTTTTTGAATTGTGCGATAAAATGTTTGTATTCAAACTTGGAAGGATTGATTCCACTAAAGGTGGCACACTGCAATTTGGGGATAGAAAGTAAAGGTACAGTTTTTGAATTGTGCGATAAAATGTTTGTATTCAAACTTGGAAGGATTGATTCCACTAAAGGTGGCACACTGCAATTTGGGGATAGAAAGTAAAGGTACAGTTTTTGAATTGTGCGATAAAATGTTTGTATTCAAACTTGGAAGGATTGATTCCACTAAAGGTGGCACACTGCAATTTGGGGATAGAAAGTAAAGGTACAGTTTTTGAATTGTGCGATAAAATGTTTGTATTCAAACTTGGAAGGATTGATTCCACTAAAGGTGGCACACTGCAATTTGGGGATAGAAAGTAAAGGTACAGTTTTTGAATTGTGCGATAAAATGTTTGTATTCAAACTTGGAAGGATTGATTCCACTAAAGGTGGCACACTGCAATTTGGGGATAGAAAGTAAAGGTACAGTTTTTGAATTGTGCGATAAAATTTTTGTATTCAAACTTGGAAGGATTGATTCCACTAAAGGTGGCACACTGCAATTTGGGGATAGAAAGTAAAGGGACAGAGGCAGCTTAATTTTTCTCTGATGTGGTGAAGTTTTGAACAGAATTTTCAATGTCGGCAAGGCGATCATTAATATAAGCTCGAAAGCCAATTTCCTTCCTCTTCTCCTCAACAAATCCACACTCCTTTAAATTAAGTTCTGCCTTAATGCACAGCCCTTTAATTTTATCATTTAAGGAGCGAACCTCAATTTACACCTCTTTACTGATTGCTTCTTTTTCCTGGAAAGGTTTTTTTCTCAATCCTTCGCGTTGTTCTAACATCTCTATGTTAAGGGCAATATCGTCCTTTAAAATATTTCTGGAGTCTATGAGCGCCTTCACACCCTTCAAAGCCTGGAAATTATCTATTTTACAGTTTTTGGGAAAAGGTTAAGGGTTTTAAGTTTTTTGTTTTTGTTTTTTAAACAAATTAAATGTCGTGGAAAGGGTCACGTGGGACAACCAGTAATATTTTTTTTAAATGTCCGTAGAATGTTTTAAACGGCAGGAAATATTATTTTGTTTGTTTGTTTTTCAGAAACCAATGAAATATAATTTTTTTTTAAATGTCCGTAGAATGTTTTAAACCTTTAATAAAACGGCAGGAAATATTATTTTGTTTGCCTTCGAGAAACAAATTAAAAAATGTATATTTCTGTCACACGAGGGCAAGCTTTTTTTCAACCCCTTTTTATATGATATTCCCTTTCTATTTTTTGTAAATATCCTCTGGTAGTCAAAAAAAAAATTTTTTCTTTCACAACAAGCAGCTAAACGTAATCTAGTTTTGCAAAATAAAGCGAAAGGCAGGGAGCGTTCAGTTGTCGAATGACGAAGTTGGAAAAATACTGAAAGAAAGTTTACAGAAGTCACACAAGACAGATATTGAGGATAATACGTGTATTAATAATTAAATTCAAAATAATACAGGAAAAGGTCCTTGCAAAACTAGTTGTGTTTTGCGGCTATAAGAAGTCCAATAAAAAGTTCTTTAACGTCTAAAATTTCTTAGACGGCTCCCTGAAAATGTTTAATTCAGATTCGTGGCAATTCAAATTTAAGGAGAGATTTTCCTTACTTGTTTAACGGCCAGCGATAATGTTCAAAAGAGGAAGAATAAGGTTTTCTTGAATTCAGCCCATCAAATTAAGTGTCTGTTGATTGGTCAAAGAGAATCGTCCTGGCCAATCAAATAGGGTTTTCAGAAAAGGAGTAGGGTCATATGGACAAGAGAATTATTTAGGGGAACAAAGGGAGATAACTACTTTTTTTATACTCTTCCAACAACAACAAACAATGCGACAATTGAAATCGTTGCATGCTATTTAAAGGCAATCAGTCACAATATTTGTAATTGCTACATAAAATATTTAAATTAAATTGTACAGGATATTCTGTTTAATGGAAATATTTAACAGGTAGAATATACCTTAATGTTTTAGGCATTGAATGTGTTTTAATAATAAAGGTATTCAGGATTGGATGTGGATTTCTTGATCCTTTTAGGCCTGTAACTGGCCATTTCTTCTGAAGGTTCCAATGGTTCCCTACAATCTTCTATAAGGAAGATGCAAGTTTATCGGATTCCTCATCTGCTGGGGTGTCAGGAAAATGGTTATGAGTGAGTGACAACTCCAATGGATATAAATGTTTGAGGCTATGTGTTTCCACCGAAGCATCACCTCTTTTTATTCGAGCAGAACGAACCTTGCCGTCGTTGCCACTAAATAGCTCAATAACTCTGCCCAGCTTCCAGAAGGGCCTGGACTTAGCCGGATTCTTGACGAGTATTACGTCGTTGACATTGATTTTATTGTGAAATTCAATTTCATGCAAATCCTTGCAACTTTCCCTCAGACTTAGCAAATATTCATCGTACCACATCTCTTTGAATTTAGACATTAATTCCTCTCTGTTTTCCAAGGTACTGACGAGGTGAGATCTGTGTGTGTGTGTGTGTGTGTAAAGATATTTATGTTTATATGTTGCTTTTATGTACAGGAGTTACTCCTAAACTAATTAATCGATCATTATGAATTTCAAAAAAAGATCTGCTATGTGTTCTATATTTAGTTTAATTTAGTTTTATGCAAAGGTGGTGTAAACCCTTTGTGAAAGTTCAGATACCTTCGATTTTTATTAAATTTTAGCAATAGGTATTAGACATCAATTAATAACTATTCCCCAAATTTCAGTTTCTTTGGAGTATTTTAAAGGGTTTTAGGGGACATAATATTGACATAAAAATTTAAATATGTCAGATTTGCATTGAATTTTATCTATAATTGAAATTCAGGGGATCTTACTTAATTGGTGTCTAATACCAATTAAGTAAGATCCCCTGAATTTCAATGTCTTATTAAGACTCCTTAAGCTTAGAATATTAGACATTTTCTATCAAAATCGGAATAAGGGTTCTAGACATAAGGTTTAGAAGCATTATATCTGGATTTTAATCTTCGTAAGGGGGCATAAAAGTGGTGCAAAATTGTTTTGTTCGGAGAATTAATTTTACCTTTCTTGTGACTAGTATATATATATATATATATATATATATATATATATATGCATACAGGGACGGCGTGACAGTTATAAAAGTGTGTGTGGGGGGGTCTCCTAAAAAGTGTGGGGGTCGGCCTAAATTGCGCCCAGAATGCCAAATATGGGAATAAATTCAATATCTTGACTAAAAATGATCGTCAAATAGTGGTTGAGAGCTCGCTAGAAGCGGAATGGAATTCTCTTGGTGAAAAAAGAAAAGTTCAAAATATTTCAATTTTTTAGCGTTTGGGCTCAAATTACCTTATTTGGGCATATTGGGGAAAATCACTGTTTGGGGCATATTTTGGTTTAAAATGATTGTCTGGTAGTGGTTGATGGCTCATAAGAAGCGGAATGGAATACTCTTGGTGATAGATAAAGAAACATTAAAAAAAATTCAATTTTTTGGTGTCTGGGCCCAAACTACCATATTAGGGTATTTTGGACCAAAATACCTTTTTGGACATAATTTAGACATGAAATGATCTTCTGATAATGGTTGAGGTCTGGTGAAAAAAGAACAAATAGAAATTTAAATTTCTGCCGACCAAATGTAAAGTTCAACAGTGACACGGTTTAGGTCATTTGTAGTTGATGAAATAAATGGATTTGGGTAAGTTTTCTATAATATGCGTGTTAAAGGTGTATAATTTTGAAAATGTAAATGTATCTGGGTCTACGAGTATCTTGGCGTTTATTGAATTAAATAGGAAGTCGATTGGATCAAGAAATTGTAGCCGCCATGTTGAATGATTAAATGTTGCAGGAACTGTGTTCGTTAATTTCATTCGCTTAATTCCGGAATGAATATAAATATAGAAATAGAAGTAACGTAATCTGATATTCGCGGAAAATCATCGGAGTGAACGAGAGCGGTCATTAAGTCTTTGCGTATTGCTTTATATTATGTAGTAAATTAATACCAGGCAAATAATAAATAAGAACGGAGTCTTTTGTGAAAATTAAACTGTGTTTATTAGTTCCTAGTGTCGATGAGTGGAGTGACAGTACAGAATTGTTACAGAGAAAAGTTTTTGCTACCACCTATATGGAGTTGGTTTGGCGGAGAGTCGTAGATGGTGGGCCAAATGTAATATTTAGTGTTTGTTGGTGAAAAATAATGAAAAATAACACGCTCGAGGGAATAAGCGTAATAAATTGGTGAGTTTAGTAGCCTGTGATGGATGGGATTATTTTCCTATTAAGCAAATATGTACAGGGGAAAAATCCCCTCTACTTTATATATTAAAAAAAGAGAAAAGAAGAAGAAAAGAAGAAGATTTTGTATAAAAACTCCTAATTCTGTTATTTCGGTTGATTGTCTGCCGCTGTCTTCAAAAAAGGAAAGCAAATAAATTGTGATTCACAGCTATACTAAAGAAATGCCAAAATCAGTTTAATTCAAGTTTCACGTGTTTTGCTTCGGGTGTCGATTTTTTTGAGAAGAAAATGAAAGTTCGTAAATATACCTATAGAATAGGGACCTTTAATAAAAACACCCATTTCGCTTGGTTTTCGCCAAATTTTAGATAAAATTAATTGTCATCATTACAATATAAGACCAACAATCAATTAATAGATAAGCTAATTAGATAAAATTATACACATGCATATCATCTTAATTATTGATGACCGTAAAGTGGGGGGAGGGGCAAGTTAAAAAGAGAGGAGGCTTGAGACCCCCTGCCCCCGTCCATGATATATATATATATATAGATATATATATATATATATATATATATATATATATATATATATATATATATATATATATATATATATATATATATATATGGATATTTGTGTATATATTTGTGTCTGTTATTTTTATTTTTTATATTTTATTTTTTGATATATGGATATATATATATATATGTTTGTTTATATATGTACTTGTGTATCTATTAATTTGTGCACACGTGTGTATTTTATGTAAAGATCAGATATTTATGCTTGAATATGTTTGTAAATAGATTAAAACTTTGAAGTGTTAAATGAAAAAGAAAGGAATCAAGGCTAAGTAGGCAATAAAACAATGGAAAAAGGAAAGAATAAGAAGGCAGGTAATAAAAATGTTCAAAAAAGATAGAAACTAATTGAAAGAGTTAACAAGTAAAGACTGTAATCCGATACTAATTTATAAAAAATAGCTCATCCCCAAAAAAGATTTATTTAAAGGGAAAGTTTTCCAAATCCACTTCTCTGTCTTCTTTGGTCTCAAGAGGTTGACTCTCTGTACAGAGTACAGCCGAAACATGTATGCACATATGTAACCAATAATGTTTGTATAAATAAAAATTTATACTTAAGAATAGCTCTACTTGTTATTGAGCACTTTTTATAAACACTGGAGTTTCAACGGATTTACATCTACAGAAACTAATACAATACATGTACCATATAAAGCTCCATCACTGCCGAGCACTCTACAAAGTGGATTATTAAACACAAACATGGAAAAGATTAACTTCGAAATATCTCTCAAGAACATACCTACAACAAACAAAAAGGACTATCTTCTGAGGTTTATAATGAAAACAGAGGAACTAATCAGACGAATTAGATGGAAAACGCACTTCTTCCTGCAAAATAATGAAGGAAAACTATGGTTTCAAAAGTATGAAAACAGCTCCTCCAATTAAGCAACTAGAGCAGTTTGAGAGTGATATGCAAGACCTAGCAAAAAATTTAACATTCCGCAAACGCAAAAAAAACAATTTCAGAGAAAACTAGATGGTATGGTTAAAGAAATAAATACATCCAAGAACATCCTAGTTAAAGATGATAAAACAAGAAACTTCTATAAACTAAAGAAACAGGAATACAGAAGCCTAATAAACAAGAACTTAACCAAGAACTACGGGAAGGCAAACAACACTAACCTAGTAGAACTCATCAATACAGAAGGTAAAACGGTTTACCAAGGAGTTAAGAATTAGCGAGAGAGTAGGAAAACTAAAATGTGTGTGTGTGTCTTTGTCTGTGTGTGAGGCTCCAGCATTGATTAGATGTAAACGGTGTAAGTGACATTTATTAAAATAATTTTCGATAGATTTAAAGTCTCGGCACGCGACCTTTCCTTGGAATGATTGAGTATTCCTGCTTCAAGACCATGTTACCATTTTCATTTTTATTTTTAAATTTTATAATATACTAGCGGAACCCGTCGCCCGGCGTTGCACGGGAGAAATTAGTACCTATTTCATGACGTCGAATATAAAAAAAACGGCCTATAGTTCTTTCTCCACCCCCACCCCCTATACCGTGTTGGCGAATGTTTTAAATTTAAAAAAAAAAGAAAAAATTGACAGAGTTGAACGTGATCGAACGCTGATAGCGTCGATCAGTACACCACCCTTCTTACCCAAAGCGCCACGGCTTCGAGTTAAAAATACATGTGAAAATAGGCTAATAACGCTATGCTTGTTTATTGACATGCGTGTTATGTTAACATTTAGATTCTGCCGACCAAATGGAAAGTTCGACAATGACACGGTGTAGGTCATTTTTTGATGAATTAAATTCATTTGGGCAATTTTTCTATAATATGCGTGTTTAAGGTGTATGATTTTGAAAATGTAAATGTATCCGGGTCTACCAGTATCTTGGTGCTTATTGAATTAAATAGGAAGTCGATTCGATCAAGAAATTTTAGCCGCCATGTTGAATCATGAATGTTGCATGAATTGTGTTCGTTAATTTCATTCGCTTAATTCCGGAATGAATATAAATGTAGAAGATAGAATTAGATAGAACGTAATCTGATAATCTGATAATCGCGAATAATCATCGGAGTGTAAGGGAGCGGTTGTTAAGTTTTTGCGTATTGCTTAATATTATGTAGTAAAATAATGGCAGACAAATACGAAATAACAATGGGTGGTTTGTGTAAATTATACTGTGTTTATTAGTTCCCGGTGTCGATGAGTGTAGTCACAGTACAGAATTGTTAGGGAGAAAAGTTTTTACTACCACCTATATGGAGTTGGTATTTCGGAGAGTCGTGGCGGCCGAATGTAATATTCAGTGTTAGTTTTGAAAGAAGAATAACAGATATACTAAAACACGCTCGAGTGATTAAGTGCAATGTAATTGTGAGTTCAGTAGCCCGTGATGCATGTGGTTATTTTCCTATTCTCCGAGAAGGTACAGGGGGAAAAAACGTTTCTACTTTATATATTAGATAAGTTATAAATCAAATCAAATAAACAGTTGCATTTGAAACAGGGAGCAGGGAGGAAGTTCCAGAGGCCGGTGGCACGAGGAAAGAAGCTATTGAAGTAGAAGGCTCTCCGGCATCTAGGGACCTCCACAGTGAATGGATGGGATTTAGCTGATTGTCGGGTTGGTCTAGTGTATTTACGTCGAGGGGACACTAGCGCAGCAACTTCATTGGAGAACAATCCATTGAAGTATTTGTAAAACAAGCACAAGGATACAATATTGTGGTGATGGGACAGGAGCTGTAGCTGGGTTGATAGTTAGAGACCTATTAAGTTTGAGACTCTTTTTTGGACCTTGTCAAGAGGGAGAGACTAGTGGATGATGCACCAGCCCAGATGTGGATACAATACTCCATACATGGGCTGATGGTGGCTTTGTAGAGATATAGGATAATGTCAGGTGTGAGAAGTTTACTAGCACGGTAGAGGGAGCCCACCTTCTTTGCTGCAGCCTTGGCAATGTCTTTAATGTATTTGTCCCAATTCATGTTACCTGTGAATGTTAGGCCGAGGAGTTTGAATGTTGAACTCTCAGGTAGAGTGTTATTTGCCATGGCAATTGATGGTTGAAGAGTGTTCTTGTAGTTATTAAAGGAAGGTAGCTTTGTCTTTGCGGCATTAAAAGTTACCAACCATTTATGGCCCCAATTCAGTACAGCCTGGAGGACATTTTCTAAGGATTCAGCCATTGCCTCGGATATGTACACGTCCGTTTTGCCCACATGACGAGAGTAGAGCGTTGTGTCGTCAGCAAATATACCTATCTCAGACTTGATGTCATCAGGGAGGTTGTTTATGAAAATCAGGAACAATAACGGTCTTAGGATGGATCCCTGGGGTACACCGGCATTTATGTCATGTTGCTTAGATGAACGGCCATTGAGGACAACCTGGATCTTTCTTTTGGTTAGAGAAGGATCTAATTATATTAAATATTTGTCCAGTAATACCATATGAGTGAATTTTTAGAAGACGTCCTGTGTGCCAGACCTAGTTAAAGGCTTTGGATATATCAAGTACTACTGCCCTAGCTTCACCTGCCTTGTTCAGTGTATGATATATGTGTTCAGAGATGACCGTTAGGATATCCGCAGTAGATCGTGCTTGTCTAAATCTATACTGGCAGCCAGATAGAAGTTTAGCATTAACTAAGTGCCGGACTATCGCTAGATTGATTAAGGATTCAAAGATTTTAGCAAAGATCGGGAGTACACTGATTGAGCGGTGGTTCTGAGGATCAGTTCTATCTCCAGAATTCTTGAAGGCTGGTACCACAGAGGCAATTTTCCAGCTATCAGGGAAGCAAGATTCAACAAAGCATTTGTTGTAGAGTTTGGAGAGGGAAGTGGTCAGTTCAGCAGAACATATGATTCTCGCCCTGGATCCTTTGACATCTTGTATTCTTCCTCCTCTTTCCTGATTTGATCCAGGGCGAGTCTTCCGGGCGTCTTTTTGCCTTCTACTATCGTCCATAGTCCACCCTCTTTCTCTTCCTCTTCCTCTGTCTGTGGAAAAACCGGGAATTCGTTCTCACTGCTTTTTCCGGTGTTTTTCGCAGGCGATTTTATGAGAAATCCAAGTCTGGGGCCCAAATGTTCCCCAACTTTATTTTTGGCGTTGTTGATAGGCTTCTTCCTTTCTGGGCAGTCGATTGTAAGATGCCCAATCTCGTTACAGGTCCAACAGGCGGGTCTTCTGCCAGCGACTATTACGGGTAACTTATCATCTCCAATTTCTATGTAATATGGAATTTCAGTGAACGCTTTTTTGTCTAATAGAATGTTATAGTTCCATATGGAAAGGTACTGGTCGCAAGACACAGACATTAGTTCGCTAAACTTTGTTAAAAATGCGCCAATATGTGCCCCTTCGATGTAAAACGGGACATGAAAGACCGAAATTGTTGTACGCCGTCTTCCCAAGTGTTCCATCCTCAACACATAGTCCTGGGTGATGATCTGCTTTTTTGAAAGTGTCATGCATTCATTTTCTGTAGAAAATAAAGCAGACCAGTTATTAAATCCTCCAGTCTTGATTATCTTAATTGGTCTGTGACCTACCGATGATAATAGTTTATCCACCGATGCCCTGATTGATTTTTTGGTTCTACGGTCCACAACGAACTTCTTTTGGATGTCTTGCAACTTTGGTAGGTCAACGATAAGTCCTTTTTCAGTAATTTGGTTCTTAAAAGATTCAATTTTAACCTTGAAATCCTCCAAGTTAATGGTCACTGTCGGGGGTTTTGCCCATCCCGACGTTCCAGGTTGGGGGGAAGGTATCGACCCCACCTCCGTTGTCAAACTTTCCTTTGGCACAGGGCATTGAGCTGCCATGGCCGACGAGGAAAACGAAATCCGTAAAAAAAAGAAAAAAAAACAGCACAGAAAAAAAAGGTCGAGCGTTCAAAAATAATTCGGCTCTAAAAAAAAGAGTCCGAATAACAGTAACAATAATAACAATAATATAACAATAATCAACAGTAATAATCAACGGAGCGCAAAATAGAAATACCTGATAACAAAAAGGACAGAGTGCCGAAATGTGGTACAATTATTTATTCACATAAATAAATCATATGAAATGAGGCACAAGGCCAAAAAAGGGGCGGGAAAAGGTTCGGTCCATACTAACAAAATAAGAACTAACCTAGCTAGTTTCATTTAGGACCATCATTCACCAAAATACCACATTTATACTATACATCCTTCTTCACCAATTACCAAAAGAAATCATTCAATGAATATCCTACTTAAAACCCATATATAAAATATATGCAATGAGGGATTTGGGCACTAAAAATTTTATATACAAAAAAACAACAAAAAACAATGATACATATGTACAATGGGAAAAAAAATAAAAATAAAATTAAAACTAACCCAAGTTAGTAAAAAGACCCCCCACTACTAATCTGTGGCAGATATGCAGGTTTACCAGTAAAAAACGAAACGAAAATTGATGCAGGCCCCAACGCTTTATTATTAACTCCTCCTTCGAAAATTTCGAAGGGTGACCTGCATCACTGGCAAATCACGCTATCTGTCACCTAAATAGGGAAAGAAAAAAAAAAAAAAAAAAGGGCCGTAATGAAACTCATCCATACACTAGCTAAGTTATGGACTTGGCATAACTATTACAGGGGACATATATTAACTTATAAACGGGTCTTCAACAACGTTCGTTTTTGCAATCCAATATTCTATACCTAAGGCACGTCTAAATACCACTCAATGCCAGCTACAGTCACTCTACAAACACGCGCCACTCTCTCCCATCTATCACCAAAATCTGCCGACGAGAGTTTCGCCCTATCAGCCCTAATGCGAATCTTCAGAAAATACTTAAAAATTCGAATAAGGCTGACAGGAGCGAAGGTCTCACCGTCGTAGACAACTTTCAAGCGTGTAGACCATATAGCTCGTCTCGCAATCGCTAGTAAGCTTAAAAAGACAAAACGTCTCCGCCTATCTGTTGTCGGAGCCAAGTTGCTACAGACATTAATTGGTTCTAGGTCGAAAGACGTTACGTTCAGAATGCGAACCATGAGACCCCCAAGAAACTTGATCAGCGGCACAACGATGCGACAATAAAAGAATGCGTGACTCAAAGTCTCGTCTTCGTCACCGCATCGGACGCAAGTAGGCGAGTTAGTAAAGCCAGCTGCGTGAAGTCTCTTGCCGACCCAGAGGGCATTTCTTATCATCAGCCAGGCCAAAGAAGCTTCGTCATTATCGAAACATCTCAACCCAGGCGCCCATGGCCAGATTGAGCGCAGCTCCCCCTTCGTCAAACCGAGCCCCTCAATCTTATCATCTTGAACAGATCCCCGCACTATAACCCGATATAATGCCTTTCGGGACAACAGCTGGGTGTCAGAGAGGCTTTCTTTCACCCGTAAAAGGAACTTCAAGGCCCGTCGACACTCGCGATAAAAGGAGCACTCGCCTCGGGGCAACCTGTGAGCCTCCCCCTCATCCAAGTGCACACTTTTCAAAGCCGGAAAGGCTTTCTTAGTGTCTTCCTTCCAGAAGCCACCGTTTCCCTCACATTGTGTACACATCCGATCCAGGTAATATAGCCGAAGCGTATGTTGACGAATCTCAACGCTAGGCATACCCAGACCACCCTCAGAAGGATGCAGATAACAGATCTCGCGACGAACCTTATGGGACCGGCCAAGCCATAAAAACTTGAACAGAGCCCGCTGCAATTCAAGCAGTGTATCCGACGGGAGTGGAAGCACTGATAGACGATATAGGATGAGTGGATAGATGTGAGAAACACACACTTCCGCTCTCCCCTTTAACGAAAGATTTCTACGGGTCCACAGACCAGCTGCGGCCCGAATCGCTTTCAATACTTCCGACCAATTTTTCTCCAGCTGAAGATCCGGACCAAACCAGACGCCGAGTAGCTTGCACGGCCCGTCAGTCCAGCTGAAGGGTCCCTGTAGAGATACACCCCTCCAGGCACCGATGCGCAAGCCCACCGACTTGTCGCAGTTAATTTTGGCCCCTGTTACCGTTTCATACATTCTGATTTCTCTGTCGACGACACTAATCTCGGCACTGCTCGTTACAAGCACTGTTACATCGTCGGCATAGGCGGAGTACTTTAACGTGGTGCAGGCACCTGTCAAAGCAATTCCACATAGGACCGGATTCACCCTTAGCCTGTGAAGGAAAGGCTCCAACACAAGCACATAGAGCATCGGTAAAAGAGGACAACCCTGACGAATAGATCTGGATAACTCAAAGGGCTTAGATCTCAAACCATTCACCTCCACCAGCGAACCGGGGTTTGCATACAAGAGGCGAATCCAAGAGCGAAACTGGGGACCAAAACCGGCCGAAGACAAAACAGCCTCCAAGTAACGATGGTCCACCCTATCAAATGCTTTGGACTGATCTAAATTGATCAGCGCGGCTTCTGAGTCGACTTTCTCAATGATCAAGCGTAACGCGTGCAAGTTATCCTGAATAGTCCTACCCTTCACAGCACAAGTCTGTTCAGGGCTAATAAGACCAGGCAGGACAACCTGCAGACGATTTGCCAAAATCTTGGCCAAAATCTTTAACTCTGTATTTAACATTGTTAAGGGCCGAAAATTACCTATCCCATCCCCACCATCTTTGCTCTTGCGTAAAAGCTTCACAATACCCCTGGTTAAGTACTGAGGTATAGACCCGTTCCTAAACCAAGAGTTAAATAAAACGGTCAGCAAGGGTACAAAAATGTGCGACAGCCTCAAATACACTTCGTAGGGCAAACCATCGATCCCCGGAGACCGATCCAGGCCAACATGACCCAAGGCTTCCTGAACTTCTACCTCTGTTATACAACCTTCGCACCTAGCCGCTTCGGTCGCCTCCAGGCGAGAAAAGTCAGCTAAATAGGGGTCGAAATGTGCTAATGACAGACCGGGCTCCCTGGTGAAAAGATCTTGAAAATGAGACCGAAACGCCTCCAAAATACCTTCGTTTGTGGTCACGGTACGTCCATCCGGCAATGTGACACGTGCGAAATGTCGGTCCGTAGCATGTCGCCGCTCCTCTGCACGCAATTCAGGTGCCATATTTGTTGCTTCCTGAGGCATTCGTTTTAACCTAGCCCTAACTACTGAAGCCTGGTTCTCCTTGCTAGCCAAGGAGGCCAGCTTCGCCTTAAGTATAATTACGTTAGTGCTATCCCCCACCTCCACCGCCCGATCTAATCTAGTTTCTAGTGTCGCTTTTTCTGCCCTAGATTCTAGGTTAAGTCGTCGGCTAAAGTCGGCAGAAAAGGACCTAATTACTTTCTTAAGTTTCATCCACCGCTTATTCCCAATTATAGCACCCGTCATTTCCCGCAATATTGTTAGTATTAGCTGTTCCCGGTAACCCTTCACATCGAACAACGACGTGTTGAGTTTCCAGTACCCAGCCATTCTAGCTTTAGGTCTAGCTAAGTTTACACGAACCCGAATAAGTCGGTGATCCGAGTAAACTATATTATGAAAACTTGGACATTCTAATACTCCTATGTCGACTCTCCTGATTAAGAACCGGTCGATATAACTCGAAAGTTGTAACGAACCGGAGCCGCGGCAACTAGTTGTCCAAGTCCATACTACTTCCCGAGGCTTCTCATTTCGGAATTTATCGACAAGATCAAACCTATCGAGAAACTCACGAAATGCCTTAGCATCCCGGTTTTGGTTAGTACCCCTAGAAGGATTACCCAAGCGATCTAAATCGGGATCCAGGACCGCGTTCCAGTCTCCCGCTAAGATAACTGTCCGAGAAGTATTCATGAACTGCTCGAATCGTCGAAAAAAGGGAGCACGCTCACTTTGGCTATTGGGCGCATAAACCCCAATTAATCGAAATGCCTTATCATTTATGGTAACATCCAGAACGCAAAGCCTTCCTTCCGAATCCATGAAGCAAGGGACACACGACGCATCTAAGGTGCGCTTTACTAGCCAGGAAACACCTCTCGAGCGAGAATCGAAGTACGCTGAATAGACACGAAAGTCCCTAGTCAGCGCACCCAGATAATCACTTGGAATAAAGTGGGTCTCCTGAATACAGCATATATCCACTCCAAGCTGCTGAAGGTCCTGTCGAACTCGAATTTTGCGAGAACCGTCCCTCAGCCCCCGGACATTCACACTAGCTAGATTGAGAGCCATAAAAAGGTGCTTTAGGGTTGGGTTTCAGAAACGAACATTGATGGGGTCAAGGTGCCGACGGCTTTTCCCATGGAGTAAGTGCCCATCGGAATGTCAATGAGGCCGTCCTGGGACAAGCTGCCAACATCAAGGGGGAAGATTAGTTTCGCTGCTCGATATAAGGAAGGATGTAATAAAATCGGGACCCTCCCAAAACATGATTTTCGCAAAATCCTTAAATTTGGGTCCTTGTGACACGCTAATTGTGGAACTATGTCAAAAGTTATATTCGCTTCCTCCACCATCCTCCAGAGTGACTTAGCATCCTCTCGAGGCCGCACTACAGTCAGCAAACGGGGGGCATCAGGGAAGTTGTACGGGTCCTCGATTGATTTGCCCCCCACTTCGGTAAAGGCAAGCAACTTCTTTAGAGTCTTCCGGGCGTCTTTTTGCCTTCTACTATCGTCCATGGTCCACCCTCTTCCTCTTCCTCTTCCTCTTCCTCTGTCTGTGGAAAAACCGGAAATTCGTTCTCACTGCTTTTTCCGGTGTTTTTCGCAGGTGATTTTATGAGAAATCCAAGTCTGGGTCCCAAATGTTCCCCAACTTTATTTTTGGCGTTGTTGATAGGCTTCTTCCTTTCCGGGCAGTCGATTGTAAGATGCCCAATCTCGTTACAGGTCCAACAGGCGGGTCTTCTGCCAGCGACTATCACGGGTAACTTATCATCTCCAATTTCTATATAATATGGAATTTCAGTGAACGCTTTTTTTGTCTAATAAAATGTCGTACTTCCATATGGAAAGGTACTGGTCGCAAGACACAGACATTAGTTCGCCAAACTTTGCTAAAAATGCGCCAATATGAGCCCCTTCGATGTAAAACGGGACATGAAAGACCGAAATTGTTGTACGCCGTCTTCCCAAGTGTTCCATCCTCAACACATAGTCCTGGGTGATGATCTGCTTTTTTAAAAGTGTCATGCATTCATTTTCTGTAGAAAATAAAGCCGACCAGTTATTAAATCCTCTAATCTTGATTATCTTAATTGGTCTGTGACCTACCGATGCTAATAGTTTAGTTATTATATCCACCGATGCCCTGATTGATTTTTTTGTTCTACGGTCCACAACGAACATATTGAGGGTCTTCTTTTGGATGTCTTGCAACTTTGGTAGGTCAACGATAAGTCCTTTTTCAGTAATTTGGTTCTTAAAAGATTCAATTTTAACCTTGAAATCCTCCAAGTTAATGGTCACTGTCGGACGTTCCAGGTTGGGGGGAAGGTAACGACCCCACCTCCGTTGTCAAACTTTCCTTTGGCACAGGGCATTGAGCTGCCATGGCCGACGAGGAAAACGAAATCCGTAAAAAAAAAAAAAAAAAAAAACCAGCACAGAAAAAAAAGGTCGAGCGTTCAAAAATAATTCGGCTCTAAAAAGGAGAGTCCGAATAACAGTAACAATAATATAACAATAATATAACAATAATCAACAGTAATAATCAACGGAGCGCAAAATAGAAATACCTGATAACAAAAAGGACAGAAATGCCGAAATGTGGTACAAATGTTCTCCCAGCAAAAGCCGGTATTTATGGTAGCCGGTTGCTACCATTTAGTTATTAAAGGGTAGGTAGGTTCACCCACAACACACACACACACACACACACACACACACACACACACATACACATTATATATATATATATATATGTATATATATATATATATATATATATATATATATATATATATATATATATATATATATATATATACGCATACAGACATAACTACCTACCTTGGCATGCAAATACGCCCATGAATATATGCATACATACATACATAAAGAATATAAAAGTTTTACACACGCATAAATATATACATACATATAAAAATGAACTCATCCAGGTAACCATATACACATGTACGTAAATATCTAGACATAATTATATCCGGTTCACGTACATGTACACATGCATACAAACATATATACCCATATATAGCTATATTTATATCATTAAATTTAAGTGTTTAACGTCGTTCATTCCTATTAATACTACACACATTTGTATCTTTACATCATTGAACAATACTTAAACTTTTCAATAACCGCCATTACTGTCGAATAACTCATATTTTCCTCTCGTCAAGGGCAGGGCAATTTCTTAACTTTTTTCTTTATACTTACGGTCCCTACTCAAGTCCTGGGCTATGAATATTGGAGGTGACTCTACCGATATTTATCTTTCAAACTTATTAAATACACGTTAATAGTTACCTTTCTTCTTTCACACTTTTCGATATACTTTAGTTCTAGTATATTTTGAGTATATTATACTTTTCCTGCAGATAATGAATACCTCCCCATCTTGCAGTATTCATTCTTTCCCGCTTTCTCTGTTCTACTTGTTTACATTAATACCTACTCTAGTATTAATACAAGAAACTTACAGAATAATCACCGCTAAGGCAAACAAACTAGTCAAGTACATTGCAATGAATAAGAGATTATGAGAAAGTATTATAATCAGATCCACTATAATGTAGTGATTTTGAATAATACAGATTACTTAATAATTAAAATATAAAAACATAAAATAAAAATAAATATAAATATAAATATTAATAAAATAATACAAAACAAAACAAAATAGAGTGAACTTATAAACAACCTAAACACACAATGAAGTAAGGTCAAAATAAGAGTAAAATCAAATGTAACATAATAGTCGTTATTGGGTATGATTTTTATTTTACTTAAAATCTGCTTAGTTTGTGTTCCTTAAAATGTTTGCAGTTGAGTAATTTTTCCCTGTCTTAAAATATTACAATTTCTAGTTTCTCACCGAAGCATAAGAAACGGGGTGAGTTGAGTGATCTACATGTATTTGCTTTTCTGGTCATGGCCAATCTAATTATTGGGGTTTTCCTATCATCTATCAATGCCCAGAAATATTGGAATAACGAAGTGTTACTGTATTTTTTATTAAAAGATAATGTGTGCCCGTAAAACCTATCATTAAAGCTCTTTGACGTGCTTCCTATATAGAACTTCTTTTTGTCTAGATTTTCTGTTGTGTAGATTTTTGCGCAATATATTACTGGTGTGGTGGCGCAATTGTTTTGTAGGTGACACTCATCCTGTCTTTGACAATTACAGTTGTTAGTGGTTTCATAACTGTTAATACTGTTATTTATATCATTAATTTTAAGCATGTTATTGTTGTTTTAAGCATGTTATTGCTGTTTATTGTTTATATGTTATTGTTTATTGTATATATATTATATTATTGTTTATATTATTCTTTCTAGGTTATCTGTGCAACTATAATTTAATTTTAGCGTGTTTTTGTTAAATAACTTATGCAGTGCGCTCCCTGGTGGGAAATGTTTGTTTATAAGCTGTAGGAATTTTCTACCAATTTTTTTTTTTTTTCATTAGATAAAAGGGGGGTGTAAACCATATTATCTTCCGGCCTCAATTTCTAGAGTTGTTCGAATTTGTTGCTGTATTTTTATACTTTATATCAGCGTTAATGTACCCGCAATTATTTAAAGCTGTGTTATCAATATTCTTATGGTTGTTAAATGTTGTTTCGTCCGATGAATTATTACTAATTCTACTTTCTATGGATTTAGGAATGTGTTTAATTATTGAAGGTAGGTGGTTTGATTGTAGATGGAGTTTTCTTTCATGAAGGGTTTGCACTTGCTAGTTGTTAGGTTAAACGTAACGTCAAGGAAGTTAACTTGTTTGATATTACTAGTAATTTCAACCGTAAGGCCTAGTTTATGCATTTCTTTGTAAATTATCTTCCTAATTTTGTCGCATTTCGCTCTAGTAGATTCCCTGACTACCATTAGGGCGTCATCCCTACATAAACCTATATCTCCTACATATATGTTATTATTCCTCGTGATATTTCTTAATATATATAAACGTACTAGATTATATGCCTCTGCAGATCTAGCTATCCCATAGAAACATCGAAATATCTGTTTTCCCTGTTTTGTGACAATTGCTCGCCGTCGCTAATGAGAACTGTTGTACGACAGCTACTTATAATATTGATATATTTTTCAGATATATCTGTGGAACTCTTCGCAAACTCAATTGCATGTTAGAAGAGTATTTTAGAGGGGTAGTATTCCATAATGTCTAATTGAATAAAGGTACATCTGTCTTTGCCGTTAATTCCTGAAAACCAATTTATAGTATCCATGGTGTTAAGCCATTGGTTTAGCTTGTATTTATGCTTGATTATCAGATTAATCCTTTCTAGAATTCTTTTGCTAATCCTTCCAATTTTTGGTCGGGTTGGGTTGATCATGTTGGAATTTGTTAAAGTCCCCCTCACTGATTGACTGTTGCCATGTCCCTTAAGGGCCTCACGGATTGGCTGTCAGGCATTGCAACCCCTTTTTAGTAAAGGTGTCACGTGCGCCAGCCCTTAAAAACCCTTGCATACGGCTTCCCGGCCTCTTTTCGACATCTCCGCTCAAGTTAGAAACACATCGGGCGGTCTTCTTAGTGATACAGCCCACGAAGGCATCACAGAGAATGACCTCCCACTTCTATACAGCCTCTTTCCCACGACTCTGCTCGAGTCAAGAACACATCGGCTGGTCTTCTTAGTGATACAGCCCACGACGGCATCACAGAGAATGACCTCCCGCCGATACCCGAACTCTATGCAGGCTCCTTTTCAACGACTCCACTCCAGTCAACAACACATCGGGCGGTCTTCTTAGTGATACAGCCCACGACGGCATCACCGAGAATGATCTCCCGCCGTTACCAGAACTCTAAAACAGATAAGTTCTAGCGAACCACGTTTTCGCAACAAACCTCAAACCCACCTCTCTACCATCCTCTTTTCCATCCTCTCTATGATTTACCAATGCCTAAATGAACTTTATGAAACTGTAAATACTCGATCCAACTTTCTCTTTATTACTAAATTGATATGAAATTACACCCTTGTGTTTTGTGTTCTTTCTTCAGACTTCCGTCCTATACATATTTTTGATGATTTTATCTGCACATGGTTACCCCATTCTCACGTGGGAGAATTGAACTTTATTTCAGGATTATTTTAATCCCAACAATCAGTCTACTTGATGGTTTAGTGTTGAAATCTGATTTGTGATCCTTAAGCAAAATGTAAGCTTCATTTTCCTTTAGTTTTTTACTCTCTCGCTAATTTGTAACTCTTTCGTAATCCTTTTACTTTCTGTATTGATGATTTCTACTAGGTTAGTGTTGTTTGCCATCCGGTTGTTCTTGGTCAGATTTTTGTTTATTAGGCTTCTGTATTCCTGTTTCTTTAGTTTATAGAAGTTCCTTATTTTATCTTCTTTTACTAGGATGTTAGATTTATTTATCTCTTTGACTATACCCTCTAGTTTTCTGTGTTTGTGGAATGTGATGTTCTTTGCTATGTCTTGTATATCGTTCTCGAACTGTTCTAGTTGCTTAATTGGAGGAGCTGGTTTCATACTCTTGAAACCATAGTTTTCCTTAGTGTCGGTATATTCCTTATTTTTCAAAAAGAAGTACGCTTTCCATCTCATTCGTCTGATCAGTTCCTCGGTTTTCATTATAAGCTTCAGAAGATCGTCCTTTTGTTTGTTGTAGGTATGTTCTTGAGGGATGTTTCGAAATTAATCTTTTCCATGCTTGTGTTGTAGAATTCTCAACAGTAATAGAGCTTTATATGGTACATGTATTATATTAGTTTCTGTAGATGTAAATCCGTTGAAACTCCAGTGTTTATTAAAAAAGTACCCAATAACAAGTACAGCTGTTCTTTAGCACACATTTTTATTTATACAAACATTGTTGGTTACATATGTGCATACATGTTTCGGTTCTACTCTTCATAGAGAGTCAACCTCTTCAGAACAAAAACGAGGAAATAAAATGATATAGGTAATCTTAAGTATGTTTTTTTAGGATGGGATTTGTTTATAATCTAACGGCCAAGCTTAGTATCAGATTACGTTTTTTACTCATTGGCATTTTCAATTCCTTTCTATCTTTCTATTTTTTTTTCATTCTTTTATTTTTTGTATTTTTTATTATTGTTTAGCCTGACTCGTTTTATGCCCGGATTTATTTTGTATTTCCTGTTTTTTTTTACTTTTATCTTTTTAATGCTTTTCTGAAATATGTTCTTATCAATCTTAGATATCTTGGTTAGTTTGATACAGTCTACTTAAAATAAACACACAAAGCACTAACCTGTCTATATACATGTCCATGTATCAATATTGCATCCTATATACACACATACACATATAAAAATAATAACACATATGCATATTTATGTCTAACTACTCCGATCTCTATATAAAGCACATTAACGCGCGCATATATATATATATATATATATATATATATATATATATATATATATATATATATATATATATATATATATATATATAGGACTTGAATGCCTACGGTGAGGACTTGAATGCCTACTAGACACCACCCTTGGGTGTCTTCGGTCACTCTGTACATTGGTTTGTCAGAGACTCTGACATGAGGATAGATTTTATTTGAAGTAAACCCTGACCAAATATTAAAACATATGGTGTGCTGTCTCCTCAAGCCATCCAGCACGTCTCCCGAATAGAGGGCAGCTTCGAATAATGAATTAGAAGCCGATGACAATGAAGAAATGAATGATAAAAAATATGAATAAAAACGAAAATAAATACTGGCAGGCCGGCACCCAGGATAACAAGGGCCCACCAACCCGTTCTTACACCAGGCAGGAAGATGTAAGCAATGGTGTGAACCTTCCTGCCTTTGGAAACGGTTCTCCAGCCACGACAGAGGCCAACCAAGGTCAGACATCAGGCCTTGAGACAAAAGGTCCTGGCCCCCTATCTCCATCAAATGCAGCAATAAAAAAAGAAACATAAAAGGCTTAAAAGACCAACCATTGACTGTTGCACAAAATAAGGTGCTATTGCTTTGCTACCACTACTCAAAGTTTGAAAAGTGGAGCAAAACATCCAATGAAATCCTAGCCAATAAGATTGCAGAATCTACCCTCCCCGAAGGAAAAAAAAAAAATATATATATATATATATATATATATATAGAGAGAGAGAGAGAGAGAGAGAGAGAGAGGGAGAGAGAGAGAGAGAGAGAGAAAGATTGAGAGAGAGATTGGTTTTGGTATTTCACGTATTTTTCTTGAGATGTATTTTGAAAATGACGAGTGATGTTGGAAGCATAAAATGATGGTTTTTCTTTTAATAATTTGTTATTATTATTTAATATTTCAAACGTCCTGCGTTATGTGTCAGAAATAATCTTAGAAAAGGAAAATCAAAAACATGAGGTCACCCGTGTGTGGTGTAGTGATAAGGCGATTCCAAAAGATTTTCCGATTCCGATACAATTACCGCTTCTGTTCTAAATTCCAGAATCCGATTCCGATTCATTTTAAATTTCTAAATATTTAATTAGAGATTAGTTGCTTTTGTATTTATTTTCGAATTACTGTAAAAAAAAAACGTATAATGTCCGCATATATTTTTGTAAACATACAAATACACTTGGGAAGAGAGAGGTATATTACACGAGTAGATCCTTCCTTGTCTATTAGTCAGGCGCAGAGGTAACAGTGCTGGGACGCCTCTAAACACTCAGTGCCTAGCCTTGTTTCCTTACTAGGTCAATGAACGCCGTTCTCTTTCTCTCTATGTGGGCAACTTGGGGAAAAAATTTTCGTCACTAAGTCTTACATGACCATCTGGGTCTCTCTTGTTCCGATAGGTTGAGGGTACAGGTTAAACAGCTTGTCTGGCTGCTGTTTCCGACTGACAGGAAGGAGCCCAAACTCTTGGGTAGCGCCAAGAACGGCTGCTCCATCATCAGTTGCATAATACCGTGGGTAGTTGTATGTGCCATGTCGCGCATGGAAAGGGACCCTGCAATTATCTCCGGTGGGCTTTCCCGAGGCCACAACCCCCATGGACCAGGTCGAGACTAATGGATTGGTGGTGTGAGCTTATTGGCACCTAACAAGTACCCACCTTGGCCAACCCACTCTATAATCAAAACAAACATGTCATTACAAAAAAATAAAAGCAAACCTAAACCAGACACCCAACAAAAAACACTTTCGCCTCCGCCCTTGAGGCTCGTATTCACAAATATCCGGGGACTTAGAACCAATATCAACGACGTAGAATCCTTTCTCCTGACAAACTCCCCGGATATCCTAGCTCTAAGTGAAACTAACCTCCAATCCTCAATCTCCTCTCACCACTTTGACATGACTGACTACCTCCCACTCTACCGTAAAGACTCTGACAAACATATGCATGGGCTAGGAGTTTATGTTCGGAACACCCTCCCCTGACTAGAGAACATAGGCTAGAATCAGATGACTATGACTACATGTGCTTTAGATTGACTTTACATCACAGCGTCAGCTACTTATACTTCTTATACCGCTCCCCGGCGACCCGAGACTGTACTCTGCTAAACTCTGTCTCTGTAAGCATAGACAGAGCACTCTTAACTGACTCGAATGCCCAGATACATGTATTTGGGGATTCTCCAGCATTACTGACGCAGCTGGCCACTCTACGTATAATTTCTCCTTAGCTCACTCCCTCTCTCAGACTGTCGATTTTCCGACCCGCATCCCCGATCGAGTAGACCAACAAGCCTCACTTCTAGACCTTTTCTTGACCTCAATGCCCGAGGCTTGTGTGACGGAAGCCCATAGCCCACTCGGGAATGCTGATCACATTGTTCTAATGATACATATTACCTTAAGAAGTCGTCCAAAAGCTGATGAACCGTTGCTCAAAACAACAAGATACTATGAGCGGGCTGATTTTGAGTCAATCAGAGATCACATCAGTGACGCCCCATGGAGGGAAACCTTCTCACTCCCTGCCAACCAGTGTGCAAACGAATTAACTGAATCGGTCAAAGCAGGCATTGAAGCCTATGTCCCCATGCGAAAATTCTTTAGTAAGCCTCACTCTCCTCAAAGGTTCACCTCGGAATGTGCAGTTGCCATTGCCGAGAGGAAACAAGCATTCCGTAAATTCGGCCGCCATAAGTCAGCTACTAATAGAAATAAGTTTATAGAGTCAAGAAATAATTGCAAGGCCGTGATAGTAGAAGTGAAGAGAAAGTATAATGAGTTAACAAAAAAACGCATCCAGTCACAGAAATTAGGTACTCGTGATTTCTGGAAAATCTACAATAGTGTAGTGAATAATGGTCAATCAACGATTCCCCCACTATCAAACCACAATGATGCCGCTTGCACGGCCACTGATAAGGCTGAACTACTTGCCCATCGCTTCGCTTCTAATTCTACTTTGGACTCAGATAACCACCCCCTCCCCAGATTCCCTTTGCTGACCGAAGCCACACTTGATAACCTGGTCATCACCCCATCCCAGGTCATAGACATCATAAAAAACCTTGACACCTCCAAAGCTTGTGGGCCTGATCTTATACCAGTAATAGTAATAAAGAAATGCTCTGCTGAACTGGCCCCTGTCCTCTCCAAACTCTACAATAAGTGTCTAGCTGAATCTTGCATCCCCGATAGCTGGAAAATTGCCTCTGTGGTACCAGTCTACAAGAACTCTGGGAATAGAACCGATCCTCAAAACTATCGCCCAATCAGTCTGCTGCCGATCTTTGCTAAAATCTTTGAATCCCTAATCAATCTAGCGATAGTACGGCACTTAGTTAATGCTAAACTTCTTTCTGACCGCCAGTATGGATTTAGACAAGCAGGATCTACTGCAGACATCCTAACGATCATCTCTGAGCGCATGTATCATGCACTCGACGGGGCAGGAGAAGCTAGAGCAGTAGCGCTAGATATATCCAAGGCCTTTGACAAGGTTTGGCATAAAGGGCTTCTCCTGAAAATACGCTCATACGGTATTATTGGGCAATTACTTAATATAATTAGATCCTTCCTAGACAAAAGAAAAATCCAGGTTGTCCTCGATGGCTGCTCATCTAAGCAACATGACATAAATGCTGGTGTACCCCAGGGATCTATCCTTGTACCCTTGTTGTTCCTGATCTATATAAACGATCTCTCTGATGGCATAGAGTCTGAGATTGGTTTATTTGCTGATGACACCACCCTTTACTCTCGCCATGTTGGTAAAACCGACGCAATCATATCCGAGGCAATGGCTGAATCTTTAGAAAATGATCTCCAGGCTGTAGTTGATTGGGGCCACAAATGGTTGGTAACTTTTAATGCCGCAAAGACGAAGCTCCTTTCCTTCAATAATTACAAGGAACCTTTGCAACCACCGATTGTCATGGCAAATAACACCCTACCTGAGAGTTCATCATTCAAATTCATCGGCTTAACCTTCACAGGTAACATGAATTGGAACAAATATATTGAAGACATTGCCAAGGCTGCCGCAAAGAAGGTTGGCTCCCTCTACCGTGCTAGTAAACTCCTCACACCTGGCATTATCCTGTATCTCTACAAAGCCACCATCCGCCCATGCATGGAGTATTGTTATCACATCTGGGCTGGCGCATCATCTACTAGTCTCTCCCTCCTTGACAAGGCCCCAAAAAAAATCGCCAAACTAATAGGTCCCTCACTGTCAACAAAGCTCCAGCCTCTGTCCCATCGCCGCAATGTGGCATCCTTGTGCTTGTTTTACAAATACTTCAATGGATTATGCTCCGATGAATTGGCTACTCTGGTGCCCCCTCGACAAAAATTTGCTAGACTAACTCGACAATCAACTAAATCTCATTCATTCACTGTGGAGGTCCCCAGATGTCGGAGAGCCTTCTACTCAAATAGCTTCTTTCTTCGTACTGCTGGCCTCTGGAACTCCCTTCCTGCCCCCTGTTTCCCCGACAGTGGCGGCCTGCCTTGTTTGGGGTGAACTATGTTAAAAAAAAAAAAGATCTTTCTAAATATTTTTCTCAAATGTTGAAAATAGTGAGGTATCTAAAGATTTGCATTAGTTCCTCGTTAGTGTCGAAAAAATCTTTCGACTGGTAGAAAGGGATGAATAGTATAAGTGCAGTAATACTGCCGATTCGCGACTTCCCACCGAAATCGGGGAGTCAATTAACAGTTGTAACTAATGTCGGATAATCCTTGGGGGGGGGGGGTAGCTGTAAGCTTGGTAACAAAAGAGATAATATTGGAATAGGTTAACAGAGGTGTGGCTGAGAGCAAGTCCTAATGTTCACTGCCGCTCTCTAGTAGTGAGGAAGATTTTATAACAATCGACTGCCTTCTCTACTCGTATAAAAGGCCTTTTGGCTAAGATCAAAGTGTAGTATCTGTTCCGATGGATACTGAACCACATACTGGTATTGTCTTGTCCTTCGGGACTTGACTTACGCCAGTCAATGGGTCTGTCCTGTGCAGTTCTAGGAGGTCCACACTCCCAGGTTTTGCCTCCCCTCTTTGGGGAGGAGTAAGTTTATTGCTTACTGTCTGAGGCGCCCCTACCGGGGAATGACGACGGGGCTGCCCAGGCAATTTCTAATCTCGGGTGCTGGCTTTTCAAACCCCAATTTCCCGACCCGACCTTGGGTCACATCTTACTTGTGGGAGTAGGATAAAAACTGGCCTTGTGCCTAACTCCTGGAGAGGAGTAAATCAATACTCGTATAAAAGGTTCGAAGTCATCAAGAAAAAAAAGAATGAAAAAAGAGATGATGTGAGGTACGTTGTACTTTGAAGTCTTACCCAGGACCTTAATTTAAGCCAGAAGTAAGCTGGGTCTGCCCCGCCAGCGTTTGCGAGGAGCGCACTCAGGACAGTATCATTTCTGTCTCTCTGGCGGAGCTCTTTCCACACCCACGCATCTAAAATGGAACCATTCGTTGCACCGATCACAGGCAATCATGTTCTCATCTCCTTGAGGGGAATTACATTTCGGGCATAACCACAGTGTGGCCTCCTCTCTTATGGGGTTGCTCGGAATATTGGATGGGGAAGAGGAGTCTGCGGTTTGTCCAGCCTCGTCAGCCTCCTCTTGTGAAAGGGAAAGCTCCAATGGAAATAGATTTTTCAGAGAATGCACCACTACTGCACCATCACTCTGCCTGATACGAGCCGATCTGACGATACTCCTGTCGGATCCTAAAAGTTCCAAGACAGATCCCAAGAGCCAAAAAGGTCTTGGTTTAAGGGGGCTCTTGATGAGTACAACATCATTTACCCTTAATCGGTTTGTGAAGGGCTCCTGTGATCGGCCTTGGGAGCTCTCCTTAAGACAGAGGAGATATTCCTCATACCACACATGCCGGAAATTTTCCAACCCTTTATTCCGCTGCATCATAGCCTCGACCAATTTTTTGCGACCAGGAAGAGCTGCATTTGTCAGGTCACCTGCTCCTAGCTTCAACATCAATCCAGGGTTTTTCCTGGGTCCCAGGAACATACTAGGTGTCACGTCCTCTAGTCCTCGGTCTGCAAATTCCCAGTAGGTGAGAGGACGATTATTGACTGCCCTCTGGATGTCCGAAATGATAGTCAGCAGCGAGAAGTAATCCACTCGTCCCCTGCCTATGGTTTTGTGCAGGCATGTTTTGACAGTTTGAATGCATCTCTCCCACACACCTCTATACCAGGGAGAATACAGGGGAATAGTGCACAGCTGGATATTGGATGTGGCAAATTTCTCTTGGTATTCGTGAAACAGAGCGAGTCGGGCAAACAGCTTGCCGCTGCCTACAAATGCCTTAGCATTATCTGAATAAAGTGCTTAAGGCACACCATAAAGGTTAGTGAACCTAACCAAGGCTTGCACGAAAGATAACATTTTCATGTCAGGAACCACCTCCACATGTATAGCGCTTGATCCAAAAATGTCCAGTAAAATCCACTCCAGTGTTTTGGAAGGGCTCTGCAAACTCGACCCGGGACACTGGAAGACTAGCCGAATTAGTGGGGAGAACAGATCTTGAATTGTATTTCCTACATAAATGGCAAGATGCCAAGGCCTTAGTGACCGCCTGTCTTCCTTGAGGAATCCAAAAACCACAACACCTGAGCTCCGCTAGAGTAGACCCCACTCCTAAATGGGCGCTCCTGTAATGACAATCTAGAATGATAAGTTTAGTGATGTGGTGGTCCTTGCCCAACAAGATGGGTTTTTTTTACTTCGAAACTGAGGTGCGGTGATCTGTCTATTTGGCCTCGAGAACAGATAAGGCCGTCCTGGTCCAGAAACAAGTCAAGAGAATGGATCAATGGGGGAACTGATTTTCCAGAGGGATCCTGTAAAAAATCTAATTCCACCAAGCAGGATTGTGCCTGTAAATTCTTCATTACATATATCGTGGCCCTTCCTCCCGCATCCTCATGGCGTCCCCTAAGCCTATTAATGAACGTGAACACCAAGGTCACCACTCTGAGAAGGCGGGAGAATTGGGAGAAACGTCCAAAGTTGATGCAGGGAGTACAATCTGTCTCAAGAGCCATGGAAACACCCACACAAGCTGATGCCATTTGCTGGGAATGCTTGCTAAGACATGGTATATCCTGTACCGGCCAGGCAGAACTTCCTTCTCCCAACCAAGAGGGACCATAATACCAAAATTTGAAAACCGACCTGAACTTCTTCAAAGACATTCCTCTGGTAATAAGATCAGCTGGGTTTTGAGATGTATGGATATAACGGAACACCGGTTCGAGTCTGTGGAGAGTAGCAAGTTGACTCCTCATATGAAGGACATTCTTTAGTCGATTTTGTGCAAAAATATTCTTACTTGCCCTAGATTTTGAGAGAATCCATGACAAGACCACCTGCGCATCCGTTGCTATATACAACTTGGTGAGGATCAAACCCTTGCAGCCTACCAACACTGAGGGCAAGCACTTTAGAGCCAAGTATATGTCTATTAGCTCCAATGTCGGGAGCGACTTCGTCCTGGAGGGGACCATTTTGGCTTTAGCAAAAATCAATTGGGGACGACCCTGCTGCAAGACGTATGCCGTAAACCCATACGCCTCAGCGGAGGCATCACAAAAAACGAATAACTCTCCCTCTTGACCTCCCTGGAAGGCACAACGGTTAAACTACAAGTCACTCAGGTCAGACAAGTCCCGAGCAAGATTCCTCCATAGCATTTGATATTCATCTGGAATCTGTTCATCCCATCCTAATTCTCTTTTCCATAATTTGGGCATTAGTACTCAGTTCTGCAGGGTCACAGGAAGGCAAAGGGACAAGGGATCAAAGATTTTAGCAGCTTCAGCCAGTATTCTTCGCTTGGTCAAAGCATCCGACTAGCATTTCACCGGGTTGACACTCATTTCTTCTGTTAGTGGGGCATAGCGATAACCTAATACTCTCTCCCAACTGCCTCCATGGGTGCTGAGGGTACCGTCCTGACTCATTTTTTCTCTGAGGGTGGCACAATTGGAGTTGCAGACCTGCAACTCAAAACCTCCTTCTTGCAGGCAAGCTCTAGAGGTGGAGTACAATTCGGTAATGATTTCTGGTTCTGCTTCTGTCATTACCAGGTTGTCCACGTAAAATCGCTCCTCCATCATAGATCGACAATGGTCCGGGGGAAATCGTGCTGCATGGAATTTTAATATGCAACCTAGGATGAAGGGACTTGACACAAAACCAAAAATGATTGTCGTATACCTGTAACAACGAGATCGCTCCATCGCGGAGGAAGAAGCAAAACCTGTTCTTATCAGACTCCAGTTTCAGACGAATCATCAGAAATGCCTTTCTAATATCTGCTAACAGCGCATATGTTTTAGACCTGAACGCAAGCAAGAGATTCAGCATATCATCGGTCAGATTAATCCCGGGGTAGGCTGCTTCATTTAAGGAAACAGAGTTTCCAAATTTTAAACTGCAATTGAAGACTGGTCGAATCTTGGTAGTAGAAGTTGGGTCCGTCTTCATGATGGGTCGGTGAGGAATCCACACATAATCTTTGAATTGGTAAGGAAGTACCTTGATCTCCTCAATGGTACCATCTAGTTCCTGTTGACGAAATACCTCCCGGTACTCTTCGTACACACCATCTTTTGTTAATTTCTTAACCACCCGGTCCAAAATGTGGAGAGAGACCGCGTGATTGGAACGAACATGTGATAATTTATTCATATGCCAAGGTAGTTCCACATAATATTTGCCGTCCTTTAGAATAATGTTCACCTGAAAATATTTCACCTTCTCCTGGTCGATTTCAGCAAGAGATTCCTCCTCGGGAAGCCCCAGCGATTCCATGCTGAACATGAGCTCCAATCTCCTCTGTACCTGGCTGTCTGGGAAGAAATCTCCTAATGGATCTGTATAAGTGGATTTAGACTCCAAAGCAAAGCACAAAAGGGACGATTCAACATTCTCCGTAGAATCCAATACCTTGCAGAAAGAGAGGCCTACATTTTCCTGAAGAGATGGGTTCTCCTCGGGGAGGAAAGAATCCTCTCTTCCAAAGGGAATGAGCCCGGATGGCACTGAAAAGGCCTGGCCCCGAGTGTAGGGCACAATTTGAAGGGGTCTTAAATATTGAATAACATCCAGTCCAAGAATTCCTTTAATTTTGTTGCGTACTGTATCGATATTTTTCACCATTTCGCCTGAGAGGGTGAAAATTTTCTGTAACGGTAATTCTTTGAAAAAAAAAACCCCTGAAAAGGCAGTAAGCAGACAACAACCAAAAAAGGTCCAACCGACTTCAAACTGTTGCAAAATTATTTCGCAATGTGTCGAAAAAATCTTTCGACTGGTAGAAAGGGATGAATAGTATAAGTGCAGTAATAATTAGTGAAGGTTGTAGTCTTGCGAAATACTGCCGATTTACGACTTCCCACCGAAATCGGGGAGTCAATTAACAGTTGTAACTAATGACGGATAATCCTTGGGGGGTGGGGTAGCTGTAAGCTTGGTAACAAAAGAGATAATATTGGAATAGGTTAACACAGGTGTGGCTGAGAGCAAGTCCTAATGTTAACTGCCGCTCTCTAGTAGTGAGGAAGCTTTATAACAATCGACTGCCATCTCTACTCGTATAAATGGTTCGAAGTTTGCCTTCCGGTTCACCCCTTCTGTCCGCGTGAGTATCGTCACCTCTTTTTTCACATTAGTTGACAAAATGCTATTTTAATTCTTAATAAACAATTGAAAATAGCCGACGATTGGTATGCAAAATAAGAAGACAGTGTAGGAACAGAATAGTTGACAAAACCCCCTCCCCATGTTAAAAATGAGTTTCTAAATAATAATGTGACTATTTAGAAAACCATTCTTAACATGAGAGATACTTTGTTAACTATTTTGTACCTTGCCCATATCAAAGTATGTTTATGTTTTTACCCTAATTATAAAGATTTCGACGGATATTGCTACGATGAATATAACAGATATGTAGTAGATTGATTCGTTTTAATGTAAAAAGAAAAACAAGATACAGATAATATTAATAGTAGTATTATTACTAATAATAATGGCAAATTTGTAGATTAACAGCTAAATCCCTCTTCCTAAAATAAGATTATACTTTTTTAAATGATTACGTGTGAACACCTTTAAAAACTTGACGGAAAGAAAAAAATATATTTTAGAATATAGAGTGGGAGATTAGTTTTGTATATAAATTTAACATAAAATGATTATCATTTCCGGGCCATTCTAACTTTTTAGTGATGTTCACTAAATATTTTTTACCACTAACTATAAGTTCGACTGGCAAGGTCGTAAAACTATGCGTAATCGCTTAAAAAAGTAGACCTCGCGTCCAAAGAGTAAACGCATAGAATTTATCTCCCAGAGCAAAATAACAATTTTTGGTTAACTGCTCTAAAACGCTAAAATGTATCGGAAATGGAAACTCATTTCACATTAAATTTATGTGTGAAACTGATTCCGCACCATGAACTCTGAAATAATTCTTTTTTTCTCCACTTTAAGTTTTTCAGGGTGTTCACATGCCTAATAAACTAAAATCCTATTTTTGTTTGGAGGGGTGATTTAGCTGAGCGTGTTAATCTACAATAATAATAATTATTATAATTTCTTATAGAGTAAAAGAATATATTTAATTTCTACAAAGATACATTAAAATATACGTTTAAATATGAAACCAAAAATTAATAACAACATGTTAGTAATTGATTTTTTTTTCATAAAACACAGTTTAAATGTCTTTAAAATAGTCTAAAAATACACTTACATTTTAATGTTGGAAAATTTTCAGTATTTTTCATATGTCTTGTCAGTGGAAGATTAATGCAGCAACTAAACTACAAAATGGTTTCGATAACATTATGTAAGAAAAAAAAAAGAAAGTGATACATACCGTTGCTGTTGCTGGCCTTCAAGTAGGGTGGGGAAAACTCCAACAAGAGCAGAGATAAAGAGGTGATATTTATATGTGTTAAGATGGGGGTGGCAGGTTGTTACAAGCCTATAAATAGAGGTTCTACCTCTCACCGGAGCAGTGGATCAGTTGATGAGAGCTGAAGTGTTATTAGACTGCGTTTGGATATTATTTTGGCGATTTTCTTTTTCTTGTTAGTAAGTGTGCATTATTTTTCTCATTACCTTGTTTTATTTGTTAAAATTGTTACCACAGACTGTTATTATTATAGTTAAAGTTTATTGAAGTTTTTTTTCTCCACGTTTTTTTTTTCTTTTTTTTTTTTTTTCCTTCACTTTTTTTTTCTTCTCCTTGTTAAAGTTATTAGTCATTATGGCTACGTCTGACCAACCTGCTAATAACATGGAAAATGATGATGTGACTGAAGTTGGGTGGATCAAACCACCAAAAATAATTATTAATGTAAAAGAATTTATAGAGAAAGCTAAAACTTATGCACACTTAATTACCGATAATGGATTATTAATTGACCTCCCAAAATTGGAACAGATTAAAAAAAGAAGTATGGTTATGTTTGTCATGGATAAAAAACTTAAAAAAACGATTCGTGCGTCTGCTGATTTAATTTGTAAATTGTTGGCCACTGTTGGATTTAAACCGCAACGTATTATTAAATGCCGCGGTTACAATACGTGGAACGCGCTGTTTCCCGACGAAGACACGTGCTTAAAACTATCGCAGACAGAGATAATAACTCAGGACTATATCTTAAGAACTGAATACATGGGAAAACGACGAACGGCGGTAACTATTTTTAATGTTCCATTTCACGTAGATGGAGAACATCTGGGGGCCTTCTTGATGAAATTCGACGAAATAACTAGCGTCAACTTCGACGAATATCCAGGAACCTGGATTTTTTAGATACTGCTGGATAAGAAAGGTTTTGATTCGATGCCGTATTATATTAAAATTGGGGAGGACAATTTACACGTAATAGTGGCCGGCAGGAAGCCAGTTTGCTGGACGTGTGAACAAATAGGTCATCTCACATATGACTGCTCGCAGAGGAAGCCGATAATTACAAATACCAAACCAACGGTAACCAAAACAAGAGTCGGCCAGCACTTGGGGGCACCACTGACCCAAAAAATAGCGTCACCCCCAAAGTCACCTGTTCATGCCCCACTTTGCGAGGAGGAGTCCGATTCGGATGGAGGTGAATGGTTCATAGCAACTGGAAAAAAACACCTGGCCGGGAAACTTTAGAAAAATTAAGAGAAGAAGAAATGCTCTCAAAGGATCCCGGCAAAGACAGCTACATCGCTGCTAAGGCATTAAAAAAAAGTTAGATAAAGAAAGATTTGAGACGGAAAAAGCGAAAATGGCCCCCCACGAAAGTCCAAGCCCACAGTCCCCCACTAGTTCAGCCTCTCAAAAAAGTAACCCCCAGACTAGCCCTTAACCCCACAAAAAGACCTCATCAAAAAATAGACCAACCCCCAAACCGATGCCTCCTTCAATCACAAGTTCCATTAAGGATAAGGAATACAAACTTATCCCTTTGTCTCCAATTAAAAAAATATGTCTCTAAGACCTTCCCCCTTTGTCTCCCCTCAGCATACCCCTAAAAGTACTCCCCCTACTTCCCCTAGGAAACAGCCTTCTCCCATCCCATCACCCTCCCCCTCCCCAATGGAAGAAATGCCTCCTCCACCAACCCCTGCAACCCAGAAGAGGCAAAGAAGCCCCTCACTCGAGAGGACTAGAAAAAAAACGGCAATTCTGCCTGGCAAAGATTTGTTTGTTGTCACCAAAGGCCTGGTGAATGCCGCAAAAAACATTAAACATATTAATCTAAAATAGTTGCTTGACTTTAGAGAAGTGGGGGGTAAATCCATAGAAGATCCCCTCAACTTTCCCAATGCAAATCATGTACTGACTGTAATCAGAAAGAAGCCTGAGGCCAAGGGACTTTGGCAAATGCTGGGTGAGGCAAACAATATTTAAAAAATAAATAAGCCTATGGCAATTTTTAAAAATGAGGAACTGGATTGCATGAGCAAAGATTGTGTTGGGAGGGCCCCCGTTTTGTTACACCCATCCCTCTACCGAATAGCCAAGCTAACATATCCTTTGGATGTTGGCGGTATCTCATACACCGGAGAGATTACAGAACAGATGGCCATGCATTCTTTTGGGGGAGCCGTCGGCATCCTGACCTCGTCCATGTTCGTTTCTGGAACCCAACCCTAAGATATTCTCAATGGCTCTCCTTCTAGCAAGTGTGAATGTCCGGGGGCTGAGGGCCCACTTACGTAAATTTCGTACTGCACTGAATCTTCAGCAGCTTGGAGTGAATGTATGTTGTATTCAGGAAACCCACTTGGTTTCAGGCGACCATTTGGGTGCGTTGGCTAGGCGTTTTTATGTCTATTCAGCGTACTTCGATTCTCGCTCAAGAGGTGTATCCTGGCTGGTAAGTAAATCATTGGATGTGTCGTGTGGCCCTTGCTTCATGGATTCAGAAGGAAGGATATGTGTTTTGGATGTTACCATAAAGGATAAGGCATTTCGGCTCATCGGGGTTTATGCGCCCAATCGCCCCAGTGAGCGTGCTCCCTTTTTTCGGCGGATTGATCAATTCATGAATACATCTCGGACGGTTATTTTAGCAGGGGACTGGAACGCGGTCTTGGACCCTGATTTAGATCGTAATGCGGATAGGGGAACTAACGATAATAAGGATGCTAAAGTATTTCGCGAATTCCTCGATAGGTTTGATCTTATCGATAAATTCCGGAATGAGAAGCCCCTTGATAGAGTATGGACTTGGACAGCTAGGCGCGGCTCCGGTTCGGGACAGCTCTCGAGTTATCTCGACCGGTTCTTAATTAGGAGAGTCGACGTAGAATTATTACAATGTCCAAGTTTTCATAATATAGTTTACTCGGATCACAGACTCGTTCGGGTTCGAGTAAACTTAGATAGACCTAAGCCTAAATTAGCGGGTTACTGGAAGCTCAACACTGCGTTGTTCGAGGTGAAGGGTTTCCAGGAACAATTAGAACTAACCCTACAGCGGGAATTGACGGGGGCTATCATTGGGAATAAGAGGTGGAATAGTCTTAAGGATTTAATTAGGTCCTTTTCTGCCGATTTTAGCAGACGACTCAATCTAACAACTAGGGCAGTTAAAGTGACTCTAGAATCTAGATTAGATCGGACGGTGGAGGTGGGTGATAGCGTTAAAGTTACCATAATTAAGGCAAAGCTGGCGTCCTTGACTACTAAAGAACACCAAGCTTTAGTAATTAGGGCTAGGATAAAAAGATTGCCCATGGAAACATCAAATATGGCCGCTCAACTGCGTGCAGAAGAACGTAGACAAGCTACCGATCGACATATCGCCCATGTCTCATTGCCGGATGGGCGTCTCGTGACTACAAACGAAGGTATTCTGGAGGCGTTTCGTTCTCATTTCCAGGATCTCTTTACCATGGAACCCAGGTTGTCATTAGTACAATTCGACCCCTATTTAGCTGACTTTCCTCGTCTCGAGGCGACTGAAGCGGCTAGGTGCGAAGGTTGTATAACAGAGGATGAAGTTCGTGAAAGCCTTGGGGCGGGTCGGCCTTAACAAGTCTCCCGGGATCGATGGTTTGCCCTACGAGGTGTATTTGAGGTTGTCGCCCTTTTTTGTTCCCTTACTGACTGCTTTATTTAACTCGTGGTTTAGGAATGGGACCATCCCCCAGCACTTAACCATGGGTATTGTGAAGTTGTTACGTAAAAGCAAAACTGGTGGGGATGGGTTAGATAATTTTCGGCCCTTAACGATGCTAAATGCAGAGTTAAAGATTTTGGCCAAGATCTTAGCCAATCGACTACAGCTTGTATTGGCTCGTCTTATAAGCCCGGAACAGACTTGTGCTGTGAAGGGCAGGACGATTCAAGACAATTTGCACTCGATACGCTTGATCTTAGATAAAGTCGACACTGAAGCCGCGCTGATCAATTTAGATCAGTCCAAAGCATTCGATAGGGTTGACCATCGTTATTTGGAGGCTGTCTTGTCTGCGGCCGGTTTTGACCCGCTATTTCGCTCTTGGATTCGCCTCTTGTATGCGAACCCCGTGGTACTGGTAGAGGTGAATGGTATGAGGTCTAGGCCCTTCAGTTTATCCAGATCTCTTCGTCAGGGATGTCCATTATCACTGATGCTCTATGTGCTTGTGTTGGAGCCCTTCCTTCACAGGCTAAGGGTGACTCCGGCCCTTAATGGGATTACTTTGCCTGGTGGTTGTACCAGGTTGAAGTACTCCGCCTTTGCCGACGATTTGAATGTGCTTGTAACGAGCAGTGCCGAGATAAGCGTCGTCGACAGAGAAATCAGACTGTATGAAACGATAACAGGGGTCAAAATTAACTGTGACAAGTCTATTGGCTTGCGCATCGGCGCCTGGAAGGGTGTTCCCTTGCAGGGGTCCTTCAGCTGGACAGACGGACCTTGCAAGCTACTCGGCGTCTGGTTCGGTTCCGATCTTCAGCTGGAGAAAAATTGGTCGGAAGTGTTGAAAGCGATTCGGGGCGCAGCTAGTCTGTGGACCCGTAGAAATCTTTCATTAAAGGGGAGATCGGAAGTGTGTTGCTCACACATCTACCCGATCATCCTATATCGTCTATCGATACTCCCACTCCCGTCGGATACGCTGCGGGAAATGCGGCGGGTTCTTTTCAAGTCTTTATGGCTTGGTAAGGCCCCTATGGTCCGTCGGGAGATTTGTTATCTCCATCCGTCTGAAGGCGGTCTAGGTATGCCATGTATAGAAATCCGTCAGCACACCCTGAGACTATTCTACCTAGATCGAATGAGGTCACAAACTGACGGAAGCGGGGTCTTCTGGATGGAAGACACCAAGAAAGCATTCCCTGCTTTTAAAAGTGTGCACTTGGACGAGGGGGAGGCGCACAGGTTGCCCCGAGGTGAGTGTTCATTTTTTCGCGAATGTAGACGCGCTTTGAAGTTTTTCTCAAGGGTGAAAGAAAGCCTTTCCGACACCCTGCTGATGTCCCGGAAGGCAATATATCGGGTCATGGTGAGGGGAACCTTTCAAGATGTTAGGATTGAGGGGCTCGGTTTGTCGAGGGGGGAGCTACGCTCAATCTAGCCTTGGACGCCTGGGTTAAGGTGCTTCGATAATGACGAGGCATCATTGATCTGGCTGATGATAAGAAATGCCCTCTGGGTCCAGAAGAAGCTTCATTCAGCTCGCTTGGCAAATTCGCCGACTTGTCTTAGGTGTGGTGACGAGGACGAGACCGTGGTTCACGCCTTCGTTACTTGCCGTATAGTCGTGCCACTGATCAGGCTTGTTTCTCGATTCATGGTTCGCGTTCTTGGCGTATCTTCTTTCAACCTGGAACCTATTAATGTATGTAGCAATTGGGCTCCGACAGGTGATAGGATAAAACGATTTTTATTTTTAAGCTTACTAGCAGTCATGAGAGATACGATATGGAAGATTCGAATGAAGACAGTCTACGGAGCTGAGACCTACGCTCCTCTCGACCTTATTGCAATTTTCAAATATTATCTGAAAGCACGCATTAGGGCCGAGAGAGTGAGACTCTCTTCGGCAGATTTTGGTGAAAGGTGGGTGCGAGGTGCACGACTGTGTAGAGTGAGTGGTGCTAGAATAGAGTGGTATTTAGACGTACCTTAGGTAGAGGATTTTGGGTTGCAAAACCGAACATTGACATTTTAAGTTAAGACTAAGACAGGTTTTAGTTATTATAAGTTTAATAACTTAGCTAGGGCGTGAATGATTTCATTATGGCCCCCCTTTTTTTTCTTCTTTTTTTTTTTTTCTTTTTTTTTTTTTCAGCCCTTCCCCACCTAGGTGACAGAGCACTATGATTATTATAAGTTTAATAAATTAGCTAGGGCGTGAATGATATCATTATGGGCCCCTTTTTTCTTTTTTCTTTTTTTTTTTCAGCCCGTCTCCACCTAGGTGACAGAGCACTAGATTTGTCAGGATGCAGGTCACCCTTCGGAATTTTCGAAGGAGGTGTTGTTAAATAAAGCGTTGGGGCCTGCATCAAACCTTTTTTTCGAGTTTTTCGTTTCGACTGGCAAATCTGTGCATCTGCCACAGTTTAGTAACGGGGGGTCTTTTACTAACTTTTTTTCTCATTGTATATATTTTCATTTAATCTTTTTGTATATAGTGTTTTATCATACCTCCCCGTTGCATATTTGTAAATATGGGTTTTAAGTAGGTTATTCATGGAGTGATTTCTTTTGGTGAATTGAGAAGGATGTACAGTATAAATGTGGTATTTTGGTGAATGATGGTCCTGCATGGAACTAGCTAGGTTAAAAAGTTAGATTCGGACCGATCGCTTTCCCCTTCCCCTTTCTTTGGCCTTGTGTCGCATTTTGTAATATTTTACAAATAAATATTAGTTGATGAGAGCTGAAGTGTTATTGTGTTCCAGAGCTTGGAGGAGACCAGAATTAGTACAGAATTCGACTCACTATAGACCAGACACTGGATCGTTACTCCTGCAGAGAAATTCGTTCTCTGCCCCATTACATATTGTTACCGGACCTATTGGTTGGGTCGCTAAGGGAGCAATTCCTTTTGCAACCCACCCCCAACTGCTGCCTCGGCCCCTTTTCATGGTATTGACTTTGAAGTGGATCTTTTCTTACATAGGGATTTATTCCCACAATTAATAAATAAGTATCATTTTTATTACTAGTCTTTCATTTTAATGCCTTTTATCTCCATCCACCCACCTTATTTAAACATTTTGTTTCACAACCAGGCATAGAAAATCAAAATGAAAGAACTGACTTTTCTTTTAAATTTAATTATTAATCATGTGTGAAAGTATTTTTCTTGTCAATAATGTTTTATTTAATTCTTAAACATTTTTTCAGAACCTTGTAAATAAACCGGTTATTAAAACGAATTTATATAAAGTTTAATTTTTTTTTTCTTTCGCAAGTAAAATAAAATTACATCGTATTTCGATGTTATTATGATCTATGGATTTTAGTTTTACTGATAGTTTTAAAACAATAAATCGTATCAACAATGGAAAATTAAGTTTTTAAAAAATTCAAAAGAATCGTTTTTATAATTGGAAATTAGGCTAAAATTTTCCGATTCCGAAACCGATTCCGATACCCAAAAAAGTTCCGACGATTTTTCTCCCAACACAAGTGCGGGGTATTAATGTGTTATGAATTAGACGGTCATATGTTTGTGCGTGGAAGGGCGAGGGGAGTTAGATAAGTGTTATTACATATGTATAAAGACTGTTATAATTTTTTTATATAAGAAAATGTGTTTATTATCGCGTAAGTGATTTCTGCGGAATTGTAACAGCACTACTGTTGTGATTTTGAGACATCTCGTGTTTATCCGAGTAATGCAATGACGGTGATATATTATGTAGTTCTGTCCTGTTACGATGTAGTCATTTTGTATTTTAATTAAGTGTTATTTTGTTATTTAATTGTGTCTAGAGGTTGTGTTAACACGATACGACTGATGGATATACTGGAAGCATAAAGCCACACCTAAATATTATACGTAAATAATCAAACAATATATATTCGACGAAGAATCGAATACGTTCGTGAAACATATGAAACCTATGGAGCATTTATTTTTTTTATTTTAATACAAAAAAGACCATCAGAATAATTGAAAAAATAAAAAAGGCATAATTAAACAGACAAATTCTGTTATTTTTAACAATGTTCCATATATATATATATATATATATATATATATATATATATATTACAAAATGTTTTTCACATTAGAAGGCATTTTTTTAACGAATTTTTTTAACTGAATATATATATTCTCCCTTTTTTTGTTTCATTTTACTTAATTCAAAGTTCTCAGCTAACACTTAATCACTTAATTTCTATATGAGATACATAGATATTCGAATATTCTATTAAAGTTCTCCTTTATTTCTCAAATGTTGAGTTAATAAAGAAGTGAAGAACATTAATTTTCCTCTCCCCAATTGACCAGTGAAGACTCCTTTTTTGTTAGAAATTCAGGAGATTTATTTACTCTTGAGATAAAACACGTGCGAGAGAAACAATCTATCTTAACTAATTGTCGATTCTATACCTTAGTTTAAAATGTTAGGTACATTTATTGGAGGACAAATAACTGCTAACTGCTTCGAATGCTTTACATCATAATTTACGATCGTCTTGCTTGAAATCCATAGACAGACTGATTTCAAACCCTCGTTTCTTTGTCCACGATTGATGCGCGGACTGAGAGACCCCTTACCTCAACTGAACTCCTAACCCCATTTGATATGTGGAGGCTCATCATCGCCCATCCGTACTCTGCAGTGGGGGGGGGGGAGAATCGTCCCTAGTGCGCAGGTCAATCAGCATCCTAAATCCAAAGATGGGATCACATTTTTACAACTCAAATTTAAAATCACTCATACTAGATCGATCAATGTAATTGCGGACTTACTTGGGTCACTACAGAATAACCATAATCACTGTCATTCACTTCCAGTTCACTTTTATCGTATGTGGGGAGAACTATTGTCCCTGGCCCCAGATCAAACACCCGCAACTGGATCCTAAGGATTCCATACCGCGAACCTCAGATATCCCTTTTTAGCTTCACTAAAACTTGCTGGACACAGGGATGTTCCTGAGAAAATACCCCCCTGCTTCCACAAATTCAAAACTTAACCCCAAAACAATTTCATTCAATCACGTAAAGAACATATATCGAACCACACATTAAATATACATGGACCTTAATTCCTAATTGACCGACCATGAACTTGAATATCCATTAACCGTAGTTAACTTTTTTTTTATCTTAAATAATTATTTAACATAAAGAAAAAACAATTTTCGGTTAAGCCCCCCCCCAAAAAAAATTTTTTTTTAAACTCATGGCTTCTCTCTTTTTAAAATACAAATTATAACAATCAAAATTGCATCAAAATTACATCCATGCAATGAATCACAAAACAAAAAATTCATTTTCATCTAAGAGAAAAAAAACAATTACATCTTCAATGTTTTACGAAAACTGGAAAAAAATTGATGACAAAGAAAAAACCCAACCTTTTTAAGTCACACAAACATCTTCAAAAAGCAAGATAATTCAATATGTATTCGATTGTCGTAAAACACACTACCACGCTCTCGCCCTCTCTGTCTCTGTCTGTCTGTCTCTCTCTCTCTCTCTCTCTCTCTCTCTCTCTCTCTCTCTCTCTCTCTCTCTCTCTCTCTCTCTCTTTCTCATTTCACAAATGTGGATAATAAAACATTTTTTTTAAAAATGCGTCACATTTAGTAATTATCGCAAAACACAACCCCCTTTCTTTTTCACTCTCTCACTCTCTCACTCTCCCCCTGGCTTTCTCGTGCTCTTTCTGTCTTTTCTTTCTCCTAACATTTCACAACACAAAACACATCAAAGAACCACACTGCTCCAGAAAAACAGCACCTACCTCATTTTTCTCTTTCCCGTCGTTGTCCGTCCGCCACTCCGTCCCCGGCCAGCACATTAAATGTCCGAAAAATAAAAAATAAAAAATTATAAAAATAAAAAAGTAAATTTTTTTTAAAAAACAACCGAAAAAAATACAATCATGAAACTGCCACTTTTGCATTTCTGTGTTTCTCTCTTTGTATCAGTTTACTTCAGACGAAGTTCTCAGAAATCAAGGGACCCTTTCTCGGGTTAACACTTGATCTCTATATAAGATACATAGATATTCGATTATTCCATTCAAGTTCTCTTTACCTGTCAAACGTTGAGTTGGTAAAGAAATGAAGAACATTAATTTTCCTCTTCACAATTGAGCAATTAACTATGTTGTAGTATATCTTTCGTGTGGTCTTTTAGTCTTCCCGGATTCCAGGACAATAATTTATCTAGTCTGGCGAAGTATCCAGCTAAGTGCTGTTACTTGAGGTAGCATTACTTGGAGAAGGTGCACTATTCCTTGTATGAACCAGTTCATAGCCGTGTCGTGGGGATCTTATTTTGACTTCGAATACTATGTAATTTTGAATATTTGGTCAGGGTTTACTTGAAGGATGAAGTATCCTCATGCCAGGTTGTCGTGCCAAACCCCTATAAAAAGAGGCCTTAGTCACTCGAGGACAGTGTCTAGTAGGCATTCAAGTTCTCTTCAGAGTGGGTATGCTTGCGTGTGCGTGCGGGTATTCAGTTTTTTCTATTTATTCAAATGGACGCACAACTACTTTAGTTCTTTTAGTTTTTAATAGCCTTGTAGCAGTTACCTCCTCCTTTCAAAACATAACTACACCGGTTTGCCGGTAGGTGTCGCTTTTTCACCGACAGGTGGCACTGTAAAGCGACACCAGAGTTATCTGCCCTTCTGACTATAAAAACCGGTGCATAACGAAAAATCCGTCTCTTCCTCACCGACCAGCCTCGGCAGACAGACGCTGACACTAGCGTTCCGTTTCACTCTTCTCTGGTCGGCAGAACGACGCTAATACACTGGCGCTTCGTCTCACGCTTTTCTCTTGAACTGGTCTCAGCAAAACAACTACCAACACACGTTTTTTCCGTGGGCAAACAACGGTAAGAGTTTCTCAACTCGTTTTCTTTGTGTACGACTTTCAAAGACTTTCCTCTCGCCGGATTCATTTCCTCTTATACCTTTTTCAAGAACTGTTTTTCCATCGACACACATGCATACATCACACACTTCATCATTTCACGTACACACACGTTCAATAAACGTTATTTGAACTACTTCATTTTGTTTATTAATTATTACTCTGTCTTTTGCATGCAACATTGCTTGATTTACTGAACACGTTTATAATCGGCGGAACACCACTCGGTCCCGAACATTGGTGACCCAACGTGCAAGCTTTGTTGTATGGGGCAGGGTAATTAATTTCGTACCAGAACAAAAAAACAAACAAAAAAAATATATCATTTCTCGTTTTTCTCTTTCGTGGTGAAACGAATTACGCACCCATCTTTTCCTTTTTTTTTCTACCCACGAGGTAAAAATATACAAACAAACAAAAGAAAAGAAGCCACCGTCTCCATTTTTCCTGGCCACGCGGAAATACCCAAACAAGAAAAACAAAAACATTTCTCGGCTTCTCCGAGTATAAAACAAGTTACAATTTCATTTTTTCGTCTTCCCTTTCTCCACCCACGTGTCGGAAAAATATATACAAAGAAAAAGACAAACTTTTGCCAATCCTTTTTTTCTTCTTTTTCGACGAACAGAAGGACTTTACAAGACGCCATTTTCTTTTGTTTTGAACACGTGGAGATAAAAAGAAAACAAAAGAAAACAAACGCTCACGCTGCCCATCTTTTTCGTGACCACGTGTTGAAAAAAAAATTCAAAAATGCCGTCATCTTTTTCCGGACCACGTGTTGATAAAAAACTTCAAAAATGCCGCCATCTTTTTCCGGACCACGTGTTGATAAAATAAATTAAAAAATGCCGCCATCTTTTTCCGGACAACGTGTTGATAAACATTTTTTTTAAAATAACGCCATTTTTTATCTCTCGGACCACGTGGAAATGAAAATTCAAACAAAAAAAAAAAAAGAAAATACGAATTTTTTTTTCTTTCTTTTCAACAACAAAGGAAAGAGAAGCCGCCATTCTTTCTCTACTTGGAAATTAACATTCAAACAGACGAAAACAAAAACGTCATTCCTCGTGTGAAACAAATTATGACTCCAATTTTTTTTCTTTTCTTTTTCCTTTCTACCCACGTGGTGGAAATATATATATAAAGGAAAAGAAAACTACAAAACAGACAAACACGAACAACATCACCCTTCAAGGCCTACCAACAATCTTCAACACAACTTGAACAACCACATTTTTCCCGGATATTCATCAAGCACCAAACATTTCCGGACATCACTGACATCACTATGGAAGAAATCACACCAGTTCAAAATGAGTACAACTGCACAAGCACCACTAAATACTCAATAACTGGACGTTCGTTGATCAACTGGGGGACACATCAACTCGAACGACGCACCAACACCAGTACAGACCCACTTGTACCTGGACCTGCTAACTCACTTGCAGACATTTGTGCATCTGATTTTGACCATAGTGTACCACCAATCTCAACAACTAGATGTTTGTTCATCAGTTCCACAACACGGACTAATTAACATGAACAAACTCAACAACTGCACAGACTCACTTGTGCTCATTCATCAACACCTGCACAGACTCACTTGTGCTCATTCATCAACACCGCACAGACTCACTTGTGCTCATTCATCAACACCTGCACAGACTCACTTGTGCTCATTCATCAACACCTGCACAGACTCACTTGTGCTCATTCATCAACAACTGCACAGACTCACTTGTGCTCATTCATCAACAACTGCACAGACTCACTTGTGCTCATTCATCAACAATTGCACAGACTCACTTGTGCTCACTCATCAATACCGCACAGATTCACTTGTGCTCACTCATCAACAACCGCGCAGACCCAAGCACCAAACATTCCCGGACAACACTGACAATTCAACGTTTGTTCATCAGCTCTGCACCACGCAGACTAATCAACATGAACAACGCCACCAACAAGTGCAAATTCACTTGCACTCAACATTTTTCGACCGCAAACTCACTTGCGCTCAAACTTGATGCAGACCCAAATAACACGCAGATCCACATGCGTTACAAACACTCAATTCCGCAGACGCACTTGCGATCAATCATTCAATACAGATAGAAAAACAGAAATAAGTAGCGTGCACACTACTTTTTCTAATCTTCAACAGCAAAACAGACATACCCACAAAGAATGCTTCTCATCTACAACTGTTCATATTGAATAATATTTTCAATATTTTTCAATCTGGGGGGGAGTCCTTGTAGCAGTTACCTCCTCCTTTCAAAACATAACTACACCGGTTTGCCGGTAGGTGTCGCTTTTTCACCGACAGGTGGCACTGTAAAGCGACACCAGAGTTATCTGCCCTTCTGACTATAAAAACCGGTGCATAACGAAAAATCCGTCTCTTCCTCACCGACCAGCCTCGGCAGACAGACGCTGACACTAGCGTTCCGTTTCACTCTTCTCTGGTCGGCAGAACGACGCTAATACACTAGCGCTTCGTCTCACGCTTTTCTCTTGAACTGGTCTCAGCAAAACAACTACCAACACACGTTTTTTCCGTCAACACGTGGGCAAACAACGGTAAGAGTTTCTCAACTCGTTTTCTTTGTGTACGACTTTCAAAGACTTTCCTCTCGCCGGATTCATTTCCTCTTATACCTTTTTCAAGAACTGTTTTTCCATCGACACACATGCATACATCACACACTTCATCATTTCACGTACACACACGTTCAATAAACGTTATTTGAACTACTTCATTTTGTTTATTAATTATTACTCTGTCTTTTGCATGCAACATTGCTTGATTTACTGAACACGTTTATAATCGGCGGAACACCACTCGATCCGAACAGTCTCAAATTTTCTATTTCAAAATAATAGTCTCAAATTTTCTATTTTTTCTCAGCCTAAATTTTAAAGTCATTTCGTTCCTTTTTTATCGTCTCCCTTTCCTTTCTCTTAACTTATGTTCGATAAATGTCATACTTTTTCCTTCATTTTTATTGTTTAGTTAAACTTCATTAACAATGTCTATTAATTATTCTCTAATTTTTTTCTGTTCTTTTTTTAAATTTTTCTTCAACAAGTTAACAATACATAAAACCTGAACATACTTTTGTACCTTTCTGTTTCTATCTCCTTTTTTCTTTCTCTTCGTCCCTCTCTCGTCTTTTGTTCCATTTCTCTCTTTTCTCTGTCTTCTTCTTTTGTCCGCATATTGAAAGTACAGTGGTACAGTTTGGTTGTGGTGTTTAACGACAGATGAAGAAATTGGAAGATCAGATGAAAGGTGTTGCTATGAATTGATTTTTCCTTTGATTATTATAATATGCAAATTATTCTACATAGTTTGTTCAGTCGATAGAGTACTGGACGCCAACCACTGGGGTTCCGGTTTCTAATATCACGAGGTCTATATAACAATGCTGAGTTATAGAGACGCTGAAACACGTGTCAGTGAATAGCTAGATTATAGATATTATTTTTTAAAAAACATATATATTAATTATGTGATGATAAATATTCACACTTACCCGGTTCAAAGCCCTCGCACATTATTTTAACTAATCAATATAATTATTTAATAATCGATATTTCTATCGTGTACTTAATTACTGGTAATCTAATCTCTGATTACAAAGCTGTCTCCCTTTTAATATTTGACTCAATTATCTCCCCATTTTGAAATCTACATTGATTCAAAATTAAGGGTGGAGGTAAAAAAATGGGGGGGGGGGTCGGGGAAAAAATTTTTTGTGGGGGTGGGGCAAAAAAAAATTTTTTCTTGAACTTAAAATATTTATTAGGGTAGGGGATAGTAAAAAAAATTTGGGAGGATGGGGGTGGAGAATTAAAAAATGTTTTTGGTTGGGCGGGAAAAATTTTTTTTTTTAACTTAAAATATTTCTTAGGGTAGGAGAGAGTAAAAACATGGGGGGGTAAAAATATTTGGGGGTGCGGCAAAATTTAAACAGGACTTATTAATATGAGTTCTTTTTTTATGATAGTGAAACTACACGAATGAACTTAATTTTTGTTCTTGGATACGACAGAGGTGATTTAATATGAGTTATTTTTGTATGATAGTGACAAAACATGAACAAACACAATGGTTGCTCTTTGATACGAAAGAGGCGCATTAATATAGGTTCTTAGGTATGCGAACTGGGCTGGAGATAGGTACATATATAGTATGCACACCTTTGCAAAGATAAGTAAGTATATAGTATGCGCACCGGGGCGGCGATAGTTACATATATAGTATTCGCACCGGGACGGCGATAGGTATGTATATAGTATGCGCAACAGGTCGGCAATACGTATGTTTATAGTATGTGCATAACGGTGGCAATAGGTACGTATATAGCATGTGCACAGGAGCGGCAATAGGTATATAAATAGCATGCACACAGGGGAGGTGATAGGTACATATTTAGCATGCGCTCTGCAGCTACGATATGGTACATATATAGTGTGTGCACCAGAGCTGCGATAAATATGTATATATCATGCGCACCTGGGCGGCTATAGGTATGTATATTGTATATGCACTGGGGCTGCTATAGGTATGTATATTGTATACACACCGAGACGGCGATAGGTACAGATATAGTATGTGCACCAGGACGGCGATAGATAGGTATATAGCATGCGAACTGGGGCAGAGATTGGTACGTATTTAGTATTCGAACCAGGGCAGCAATAGGTACTTATGTAATATGCGCACCAGGGTGGCGATAGGTACTTATATAGTATCTGCACCGGGGCGCGATTGATACATATTTAGCATGCGCTACGGGGCAACGATAGGTACGTATTTAGCATGCACTCCGGGACAACGATAGGTATGTATATAGCACGCGCACAAAGGCGGCGATAGGTACGTATTTATTATGCGCACTGGAGCTACGATTGGTACATATTTAGCATGCAGATGGGGGCGACGATAGGTACGTATACATCATGCGCACCAGGGTGGCGATAGGTATGTATATTGTATACGCACCAGGGCGGCGACAGGTACGTATATAGTATGCACACCGGGACGGCGATAGGTACGTATATAGCATGTGCACTGGGGCGGCGATAGGTACGTATATAGTATGCACACTGAGGCTGCGATACGTACATATATAGTATGCACACCGGGGCAGCGATAGGTATGTATATTGTATGCACACCAGTGCGGCGATACCTATCGTATATAGTATGTGCACCGGGGCAGATATTGGTATGTATATAGTATGCGCACCGGGTGGCGATAGGTACTATATAGTATGCGCACCGGGGTGGAGATAAGTACCTATGTAGATAGCGCAGACAGAGGTGGTACTTTTTATAGAAATATGTCATACTTTTGCCCTGGCAACAGCTTTCACAAAAGGCAAAATATAAAGTAAATGGGGCGACCAGGAAAAAGAAAAGAAGAAAGATAAAGAGACGGCTATAGAGAGAGGGAGAGAAATAGAAGTTTGAGTATAAAGATGTTACACACACGATTTTTTTTCTATTTTATGTTTTTATGACCCCGAGCAATGCCGGATAGCCCTGCTAGTCCACTTATAATATAACGAACACTTTCTGGCGCCCAGGCCGCGATTCGAACTCGCAACCTTGACGCTCGACGCTCTACCGTATGAGCTAAAGGGAAAGTGATAAAATCCTATCAAATTTTAAATAGATAAAGAAATCTTTTTTTTTTCACTTCTTCTAGTTACAAATGAATATTCGTATAACTGTTCTTCGAAAATACATTGGGGTCTGCGTTCGCTCTCTAGGGAGGGGGGCGATTCGAACTCGCAACCTTGACGCTAACAACCTTGACGCTCTAACGATATCACCATTTGACAAAGTTGAAAATATCATCTTAATTTTGATACTTGAAGAAATGAGTTTTTTTCACATCTCTAAGTTAGCAATGAATGATCGTATGCTAATTGGTTCTCCATAATACTTTGCGGTCTGCGTTCGCTCTCGATTTTTTTAAAGGGGGGAGAGAAAGGGGGGCATTTATCCCCCCCCCCCCATATTTTTTCTTTTTTTTTCTCTTCCTTTTTAAACAAAAAGGTATTCGGAGCCTAGCAAAAATAGACGACCGTTAGGGAGTCTATTTTCTCTAGTCCACTTATAATATAACGAGCACTTTCTCTGTCAGGATGTCTGTCTGTCCGTCCTGGAGAATTTTTGTAAATGTAATTTCAGAAATAAACAATAAATAATTTAAGCGCCCAGGCCACGATTCGCTAACTGCCCGACGTTCTACCATATAAGCTATAATGAAAGTGTTAAAATCTTATCGAAATTGAAAATAGATAAAGTAATATTTTTTTTCCACTTCTTCCAGTTACATATGAATGATGTATAACTGTTCTTCGAAAATACTTTGGGGTCTGCGTTCGCTCTCGATTGTTACCCCCCCCCCCCCAATTTTTTTCCTTTTTAAACAAAAAAAGTATTCGAAAACAAATTTATTTTTGTCTCACCACCCAAGAACACGGCAGCCTAGCAAAAATAGACGACCGTCAGGGAGTCTATTTTCGATAGTCCACTTATAATATAACGAGCACCTTCTCTGTCTGTCATTCTGTCAGTCTGTCCGTCCTGGAGAAATTTTGTAAACGAGAGAGGGGGGCGGGCGAGATAATTACTATTTAATTAATTTCAAAGTCAGAAACATAATAAATACATTGGGCCACATATTAACAACTAAATAAACAATAAATAACAGCCAGACGCTCTACCGAATGAGCTAAAGGGACACAGTTGAAAATGGTCTCTTAATTCTCCTACTTGAACAAATCGCTTTTTTTTTTTTCAGATCTCTCATTTAGCAATAAATGATCGTATAATAATTGGTTCTTTTTAGACTTTGGGGTCTGCGTCCGCGCTCGATATGTTCTTCCAAAATACAATTAGGTCTGCGTTCGCACTCGATTTTTTCAGGGAAGGGTTGGGAAGTTCGAAGGGGGGGAGATATTTCCCCCACCCCAATTTTTTTTTTTTCGCTCCCCCCCCCAAAAAAATTTGTCTCGCCCCCCCCCCAAATAAAAATATTTTCCCGCCAAAAAAAAAAAAAAAAATTTTTTTTTTTCCTTTTTAAACAAAAAAAAAATATTCGGAGACAAATTTTTTTTTTCTTTAAACGCGGCAGCCTAGCCAAAATAGACGACCGTTAGGGAGTCTATTTTCGCTAGTTATATTATAAGTGGACTAGCGAAAATAGACTCCCTAACGGTCGTCTATTTTTGCTAGGCTGCCGCGTTCTTGGTGTGTGAGACAAAGAAATAAAAAATTTGTCTCAGAATACTTTTTTTGGGAAGAAAAAAAATTTTTTTTTTTTTTTTTTATTGGGCGGAAAAAAAAAATTTTTTTTGTTACCGTTCCCCATGAGTAGTAATATTTTCAGTTAGAAAAAGAAAAAAAAAAAAATTTTTTATCCCCCCCACCCGAAAAAAAAATCTTTTTTGTTACCCTTCCCCATGAGTAGTAATATTTTCAGTTAGAAAAAGAAAAAAAAAAAAAATTTTTACCCCCCCACCCGAAAAAAAAAACAAATTTTGTTACCCTTCCCCATGAGTAGTAATATTTTCAGTTGGAAAAAGAAAAAAAAAAAAATTTTCCCCCCCACGACCTAAAAAAAAAAAAATTTTGTTACCCTTCCCCATCAATTAGAATGTTTTCAGTTGAAAAAAAAAAAAAAAAAAAATTTTACCCCTCCCCCCCCCAAAATTTTTTTTTTGTTACCCTTCCCCATGAATAGTAATATTGTAAGTGATAAAAAGAAAAAGAAAACATTTTTTTACCCTCCCCCATGCATAGTTAAAATAATGTAACCAAATTAGAAGGCGCCTCGTCATATCAAAGAACTAATGTTTAAATATGCTATTGAAGGCGCCTACGTCATATCAAAGAACCAGTTTTGTTATTTTTCCAAAACGGTTACCCATTTAGTAATGGCCGAGATATTTGTTGCTTAACTTCCTATTTACAATAAAACACCTTTGCTTATAAACGTAATGAATGTAAAGACTGATAATGTGAAAAGATCCTCTCAAAATGACGTCACTTCCGGTCTAACCGGAAAGATGATTCAGCAATTTAGTTTACCTAAATGGTCATCGATTTACTAATGGCTCGTATATGCCTTGTTTACTTGTAATTTATAGTAAAAAACATTCTCGGTACAACGTAATGTAAATAATGAATGAAAACTGTGAAAAAATCCTCTCACGATGACGTCACTACCGGATAAACCGGAAGTATGAGTCAGCAATTTAGTTTTCCTGAATGGTCACCGATTTACTAATAGCTCGGATATGCCTTGTTTACTTTTAACATTTAGTAGAAAACATTCTCTTAACAACGTAATGTAAATAATGAATGAAAACTGTGAAAAAAATCCTCTCACAATGACGTCACTAAAGAGGGGAGGCGAAGCCTGAGAGGGTGGACCTCCTAGAACTGCACAGGACAGTCCCGTAGACCGGCGTAAATGAAGACCCGAAGGCCAAGACAATAGCAGTGAAGACCCGAAAGCCAAGACAATACCAGTCTATGTGGTTCAGTATTCATCGGAACAGATACTACACTTTGATCTTAGCCAAAAGGCCGAGAAAGACTTGAAATTTTCACAATAATCGCCATTGGAAGTATGGTTGAGAAAACACGCTGGTTGAGGAAGAAAATGGCTTTAATTAATTGTATGAATAATTTTTATTAATATCACCTTATCGGAACGTATTGTGAATACATATGGAAACTTGATAATAACAGTTATAAGTGTATATTTGTAAATCTGAATTTAATGGAAGGTTAAAAGGAATGTATTATGTAAATGAGGAAGCCCGTCTAATGTCTAAACGACGTTTATTAAGGGTATAAAAGGCTGTTGAAATCTATTAATTTTAGTTGTATTCTTGCCACGTTTTCACTTCTAATCGCAGCCTCGACTTGAAATTTCGTTCATTCTCCCATCTAATAAGGTTATTTAATGTTATCTAATGTAAATTTAATTAATTAACAATACTTTCCTAATTCTACATGTATACAAATATTATGAACGCTGACTCGAAAAGCTTAATTAATTAAATGTTAATTACTCGAGCCCCCCCCCCCTCTCACTTCTGTTTACAAAAATTCCCCAGGACGGACAGAAAGACAGACAGACAGAGAAGTGCTCGTTATATTATAAGTGGACTAGCCAAAATAGACTCCCTAACGGTCGTCTATTTTTGCTAGGCTGCCGCGTAAGAAATGAACGCTCACCAGTAAACCGATGGAGACTCAGTCATATTTCTTGGGTGGGTAGACATCGATTTTCTTTGTTTTTAACCAAGAATTTTTTTAGGTTAAAAACAAATAAAACATTTTAAAAACATTTTTTTACCCACTCTCTCCAAAAGTTTTTTTCACCCTCCCCCAAGAATACTAATATTTTCAGTTTAAAAAAAAGGTCGCCCCCCCCCCCCCAAATTTATTTTTTGCCCTTATCCGTAATAGTAATATTTTCAGTTAGAAAAAGAGAAAAAAAAAGAAATAATATCTACCCCCCCCAAATTTCTTTTTGTACTCTTCCCCATGAATAGTTATATTTTCAGTTAGAAACAGAAAAAAAAGAAAAAAATTTTTACCCCCCCACCCCAAAAAAAAGAAAAGATATTTGTCACCCTTCCCCATGAATAGTAATATTTTCAGTTAGAAAAAGAAAAAAGTTTTTACCCCCCTCCCATCAAAATTTTTTATTTTACCCTTCCCCATGAATAGGAATTGTATTTAAGTTAAAAATAAAAATAAATAAAAAAATTTTTTACCCCCCCCCAAAAAAAAATTTTTTTAGTTACCTTTCCCCATGAATAGTAATATTTTCAGTTAGAAAAAGAAAAAAAAAAAATTTTTTTACCCCCCCCACCCAAAAAAATTTTTTTTTGTTACCCTTCCCCATGAGTAGTAATATTTTCAGTAAGAAAAAAAAAAAAAAAAATTTTTTACCCCCCTCACCCCCAAAAAAAAATTTTTTTGTTACCCTTCCCCATGAGTAGTAATATTTTCAGTTAGAAAAAGAAAAAAAAAAAAAATTTTACCCCCCCCACCCAAAAAAAATTTTTTTTGTTACCCTTCCCCATGAGTAGTAATATTTTCAGTAAGAAAAAAAAAAAAAAAAAACAAATTTTCCCCCCCCACCCAAAAAAAATTTTTTTTTGTTACCCTTCCCCATGAGTAGTAATATTTTCAGTTAGAAAAAGAAAAAAAAAAAAAAATTTTAACCCCCCCCACCCGAAAATAAAAAAATTTTGTTACCCTTCCCCATGAGTAGTAAAATTTTCAGTTAGAAAAAGAAAAAAAAAAAAAAATCTTTACCCCCCCCCACCCAAAAAAAATTTTTTTTGTTACCCTTCCCCATGAGTAGTAATATTTTCAGTAAGAAAAAGAAAAAAAACAAACAAATTTTTACCCCCCCCACCCGAAAAAAAAAAAATTTTGTTACCCTTCCCCATGAGTAGTAATATTTTCAGTTAGAAAAAACAAAAAACAAAAAAATTTTTACCCCCCCCCACCCGAAAAAAAAAAAAAACTTTGTTACCCTTCCCCATGAATTGGAATGTTTTCAGTTGAAAAAAAAAAAAAAAAAATTTTACCCCCCCCCCCCCAAAAAAAATTTTTTTTTGTTACCCTTCCCCATGAATAGTAATATTGTAAGTGAGAAAAAGAAAAAGAAAAAAACATTTTTTTACCCCATGCATAGTTAAAATAATGTAACCAAATTAGTAGGCGCCTCGGTCATAACAAAGAACTAATGTTTAAATATGCTATTGAAGGCGCCTACGTCATATCAAAGAACCAGTTTTGTTATTTTTCCAAAACGGTTACCCATTTAGTAATGGCCGAGATATTTGTTGCTTAACTTCCTATTTACAATAAAACACCTTCGCTTATAAACGTAATGAATGTAAAGACTGATAATGTGAAAAGATCCTCTCAAAATGACGTAACTTCCGGTCCAACCGGAAAGATGATTCAGCAATTTAGGTTTCCTAAATGGTCACCGATTTATGAATGGCTCGGATATGCCTTGTTTACTTTTAACTTATAGTAAAAAACATTCTCGGTACAACGTAATGTAAATAATGAATGAAAACTGTGAAAAAATCCTCTTACGATGACGTCACTACCGGATAAACCGGAAGTATGAGTCAGCAATTTAGTTTTCCTGAATGGTCACCGATTTACTACTAGCTGTGATATGCCTTGTTTACTTTTAACATTTAGTAAAAAACATTCTCTTAACAATGTAATGTAAATAATGAATGAAAACTGTGAAAAAATCCTCTCACAATGACGTCACTAAAGAGGGGAGGAGAAGCCTGGGAGGGTGGACCTCCTAGAAATGCAAAGGACAGACTCGTAGACCGGCGTAAATGAAGACCCGAAGGCCAAGACAATACCAGTGAAGACCCGAAAGCCAAGACAATACCAGTGAAGACCCGAAAGCCAAGACAATACCAGTCTATGTGGTTCAGTATTCATCGGAACAGATACTACACTTTGATCTTAGCCAAAAGGCCGAGAAAGACTTGAAATTTTCACAATAATCGCCATTGGAAGTATGGTTGAGAAAACACGCTGGTTGATGAAGAAAATGGGTTTAATTAATTGTATTAATAATTTTTATTAATATCACCTTATCGGAACGTATTGTGAATACATATGGAAACTTGATAATAGCAGTTATAAGTGTATATTTGTAAATCTGAATTTAATGGAAGGTTAAAAAGAATGTATTATGTAAATGAGGAAGCCCGTCTAATGTCTAAACGACGTTTATTAAGGGTATAAAAGGCTGTTGAAATCTATTAATTTTAGTTGTATTCTTGCCACGTTTTCACTTCTAATCGTCGCCTCGACTTGAAATTTGTTTCTTCTCTCATCTAATAAGGTTATTTAATGTTATCTAATGTAAATTTAATTAATTAATAATAGTTTCCTAATTCTACATGTATACGAATATTATGAACGCTGACTCGAAAAGCTTAATTAATTAAATCTTAATTACTCGAGAACCCCCCCCCTCCCCTATCTCTTCTGTTTACAAAAATTCCCCAGGACGGACAGACAGACAGACAGACAGACAGAGAAGTGCTCGTTATATTATAAGTGGACTAGCCAAAATAGCCTCCCTACGGTCGTCTATTTTTGCTAGGCTGCCGCGTCGGAAATGAACGCTCACCAGTAAACCGATGGAGACTCAGTCATATTTCGTGGGTGGGTAGACATCGATTTTCTATGTTTCTAATCAAGAATATTTTTAGTTTGAAAACAAATAAAACATGTTTAAAACATTTTTTTACCCACTCTCTCTAAAAGTTTTTTTAACCTTCCGCCAAGAATACTAATATTTTCAGTTTAAAAAAAAGGTCGCCCCCCCCCCCCGAATTTATTTTTTTCTTCTCCGTAATAGTAATATTTTCAGTTAGAAAAAGAGAAAAAAAAAGAAATAATATCTACCCCCCCTAAATTTCTTTTTGTACTCTTCCCCATGAATAGTTATATTTTCAGTTAGAAACAGAAAAGAAAGAAAAAAAATTTTACCACCCCACCCCAAAAAAGATATTTGTCACCCTTCCCCATGAATAGTAATATTTTCAGTTAGAAAAAGAAAAAAGTTTTTACCCCCCCTCACCTCCCCCCCAAAAAATTTTGTTACCCTTCCCCATGAATTGGGATTTTTTCAGTTCAAAAAAAAAAAAAAAAAATTTTACCCCCCCAAAACAAAAATTTTTTGTTACCCTTCCCCATGAATAGTAATATTTTCAGTTAGAAAAAGAAAAAAAAAAAAAAAATTTTTACCCCCCCCACCCAAAAAAAAAATTTTTTTTGTTACCCTTCCCCATGAGTAGTAATATTTTCAGTAAGAGAAAAAAAAAAAAAAATTTTTTCCCCCCCCACCCAAAAAAAAAATTTTTTTTGTTACCCTTCCCCATGAGTAGTAATATTTTCAGTTAGAAAAAAAAAAAAAAAAAAATATTACTACTCATGGGGAAGGGTAACAAAATTTTTTTTTTTTTCGATTGGGGGGGGCCCAATCGAAAAAAAAAAAAATTTTGTTACCCTTCCCCATGAGTAGTAATATTTTCAGTTAGAAAAAAAAAAAAAAAAAAAAAAAATTTTACCCCCCCCCCCCACCCGGAAAAAAAAAAAAATTTGTTACCCTTCCCCATGAATTGGAATGTTTTCAGTTGAAAAAAAAAAAAAAAATTTTACCCCCCCCCCAAAAAAATTTTTTTTTGTTACCCTTCCCCATGAATAGTAATATTGTAAGTGAGAAAAAGAAAAAGAAAAAAACATTTTTTTACCCCATGCATAGTTAAAATAATGTTACCAAATTAGTAGGCGCCTCGGTCATATCAAAGAACTAATGTTTAAATATGCTATTGAAGGCGCCTACGTCATATCAAAGAACCAGTTTTGTTATTTTTCCAAAATGGTTACCCATTTAGTAATGGCCGAGATATTTGTTGCTTAACTTCCTATTTACAATAAAACACCTTTGCTTATAAACGTAATGAATGTAAAGACTGATAATGTGAAAAGATCCTCTCAAAATGACGTCACTTCCGGTCCAACCGGAAAGATGATTCAGCAATTTAGGTTTCCTAAATGGTCACCGATTTATGAATGGCTCGGATATGCCTTGTTTACTTTTAACTTATAGTAAAAAACATTCTCGGTACAACGTAATGTAAATAATGAATGAAAACTGTGAAAAAATCCTCTCACGATGACGTCACTACCGGATAAACCGGAAGTATGAGTCAGCAATTTAGTTTTCCTGAATGGTCACCGATTTACTAATAGCTCGGATATGCCTTGTTTACTTTTAACATTTAGTAGAAAACATTCGCTTAACAATGTAATGTAAATAATGAATGAAAACTGTGAAAAAAATCCTCTCACAATGACGTCACTAAAGAGGGGAGGAGAAGCCTGGGAGGGTGGACCTCCTAGAAATGCAAAGGACAGACCCGGATATGCCTTGTTTACTTGTAATTTGTAGTAAAAAACATTCTCTTAACAACGTAATGTAAATAATGAATGAAAACTGTGAAAAAATCCTCTCACGATGACGTCACTTCCGGATTAACCAGAAGGATTCTCACAATGACGTCACTAAGGGGAGGAGAAGCCTGGGAGGGTGGACCTCCTAGAACTGCAAAGGACAGACCCGTAGACCGGCGTAAATGAAGACCCGAAGGCCAAGACAATAGCAGTGAAGACCCGAAAGCCAAGACAATACCAGTCTATGTGGTTCAGTATTCATCGGAACAGATACTACACTTTGATCTTAGCCAAAAGGCCGAGAAAGACTTGAAATTTTCACAATAATCGCCATTGGAAGTATGGTTGAGAAAACACGCTGGTTGATGAAGAAAATGGGTTTAATTAATTGTATTAATCATTTTTATTAATATCACCTTATCGGAACGTCTTGTGAATACATATGGAAACTTGATAATAGCAGTTATAAGTTTATATTTGTAAATCTGAATTTAATGGAAGGTTAAAAGGAATGTATTATGTAAATGAGGAAGCCCGTCTAATGTCTAAACGACGTTTATTAAGGGTATAAAAGGCTGTTGAAATCTATTAATTTTAGTATGATTCTTGCCACGTTTTCACTTCTAATCGCCGCCTTGACTTGAAATTTCGTTCTACTCCAATCTAATAAGGTTATTTAAAGTTATCTAATGTAAATTTAATTAATAAAAGTTTCCTAATTCTACATGTATAAAAATATTATGAACGCTGACTCGAAAAGCTTAATTAATTAAATCTTAATTACCCGAGACCCCCCTCTCTTCTGTTTACAAAAATTCCCCAGGACGGACAGACAGACTGACAGACAGACAGAGAAGTGCTCGTTATATTATAAGTGGACTAGCGAAAATAGACTCCCTGACGGTCGTCTATTTTTGCTAGGCTGCCGCGTCGGAAATGAACGCTCACCAGTAAACCGATGGAGACTCAGTCATATTTCGTGGGTGGGTAGACATCGATTTTCTTTGTTTCTAACCAAGAATATTTTTAGTTTAAAAACAAATAAAACATGTTTAAAACATTTTTTTACCCACTCTCTCCAAAAGTTTTTTTCACCGTCCCCCAAGAATACTAATATTTTCAGTTTAAAAAAAAGGTCGCCCCCCACCCAAATTTATTTTTTGCCCTTATCCGTAATAGTAATATTTTAAGTTAAAAAAGAGAAAAAAAAAAAGAAATAATATCTACCCCTCCCCTAAATTTCTTTTTGTACTCTTCCCCATGAATAGTTATATTTTCAGTTAGAAACAGAAAAAAAAGAAAAAAATTAAAACCCGTCCACCCCAAAAAAAGAAAAGATATTTGTCACCCTTCCCCATGAATAGTAATATTTTCAGTTAGAAAAAGAAAAAAAGTTTTTACCCCCCTCCCACCAAAATTTTTTATTTTACCCTTCCCCATGAATAGGAATTGTATTTAAGTTAAAAAAAAAAATTACTAAAAAAAATTTTTACCCCCCCCCAAAAAAATTTTTTTTTAGTTACCTTTCCCCATGAATAGTAATATTTTCAGTTAGAAAAAGGAAAAGAACATTCCCCCCCCCCAAATTTTTTTGTTACCCTTCCCCATGAATAGTAATATTTTCAGTTAGAAAAAGAGAAAAAAAAAAAAATTGCCCCCCCTCCCCAAATTTTTTTTTTGTTAACCTTCCCCATGAGTAGTAATATTTTCAGTAAGAAAAAGAAAAAAAAAAAATTTTTTTACCCCCCCCACCCAAAAAACAAATTTTTTTTGTTACCCTTCCCCATGAGTAGTAATATTTTCAGTAAGAAAAAGAAAAAAACAAAAAAATTTTCCCCCCCCACCCCAAAAAAAATTTTTTTTTGTTACCCTTCCCGATGAGTAGTAATATTTTCAGTAAGATCAAGAAAAAAAAAAAAAATGTTTCCCTCCCACTCAAAAAAAAAATTTTTTTTGTTACCCTTCCCCATGAGTAGTAATATTTTCAGTTAGAAAAAGAAAAAAAAAAAAAAAATTTTACCCCCCCCACCCGAAAAAAAAAAAATTTTGTTACCCTTCCCCATGAGTAGTAATATTTTCAGTTAGAAAAAGAAAAAAAAAAAAATTTTACCCCCCACCCGAAAAAAAAAAAAAAATTTTGAATAGTAATATTTTCAGTTAGAAAAAGAAAAAAAAACAAAAAATTTTTACCCCCCCCCCACCCAAAAAAAAAATTTTTTTTGTTACCCTTCCCCATGAGTAGTAATATTTTCAGTAAAGAAAAAAAAAAAAAATTCCCCCCCCCCACCCGAAAAAAAATAATTTTGTTACCCTTCCCCATGAGTAGTAATATTTTCAGTTAGAAAAAGAAAAAAAAAAAAATTTTTTACCCCCCCCATGAATTGGAATGTTTTCAGTTGAAAAAAAAAAAAAAAAAAATTTTACCCCCCCCCCCAAATTTTTTTTTTTGTTACCCTTCCCCATGAATAGTAATATTGTAAGTTAGAAAAAGAAAAAGAAAAAAACATTTTTTTACCCCATGCATAGTTAAAATAATGTAACCAAATTAGTAGGCGCCTCGGTCATATCAAAGAACTAATGTTTAAATATGCTATTGAAGGCGCCTACGTCATATCAAAGAACCAGTTTTGTTATTTTTCCAAAACGGTTACCCATTTAGTAATGGCCGAGATATTTGTTGCTTAACTTCCTATTTACAATAAAACACCTTTGCTTATAAACGTAATGAATGTAAAGACTGATAATGTGAAAAGATCCTCTCAAAATGACGTCACTTCCGTTCCAACCGGAAAGATGATTCAGCAATTTAGGTTTCCTAAATGGTCACCGATTTATGAATGGCTCGGATATGCCTTGTTTACTTTTAACTTATAGTAAAAAACATTCTCGGTACAACGTAATGTAAATAATGAATGAAAACTGTGAAAAAATCCTCTCCCGATGACGTCACTACCGGATAAACCGGAAGTATGAGTCAGCAATTTAGTTTTCCTGAATGGTCACCGATTTACTAATAGCTCGGATATGCCTTGTTTACTTTTAACATTTAGTAGAAAACATTCTCTTAACAATGTAATGTAAATAATGAATGAAAACTGTGAAAAAAATCCTCTCAAAATGACGTCACTTAAGAGGGGAGGAGAAGCCTGGGAGGGTGGACCTCCTAGAAATGCAAAGGACAGACTCGTAGACCGGCGTAAATGAAGACCCGAAGGCAAAGACAATACCAGTGAAGACCCGAAAGCCAAGCCAAGACAATACCAGTCTATGTGGTTCAGTATTCATCGGAACAGATACTACACTTTGATCTTAGCCAAAAGGCCGAGAAAGACTTGAAATTTTAACAATAATCGCCATTGGAAGTATGGTTCAGAAAACACGCTGGTTGATGAAGAAAATGGGTTTAATTAATTGTATTAATAATTTTTATTAATATCACCTAATCGGAACGTATTGTGAATACATATGGAAACTTGATAATAGCAGTTATAAGTGTATATTTGTAAATCTGAATTTAATGGAAGGTTAAAAGAAATGTATTATGTAAATGAGGAAGCCCGTCTAATGTCTAAACGACGTTTAGTAAGGGTATAAAAGGCCGTTGAAATCTCTTAATTTTAGTATGATTCTTGCCACGTTTCACTTCTAATCGCAGCCTCGTCTTGAAATGTCGTTCTTCTCTAATCTAATAATGTTATTTAATGTTATCTAATGTAAATTTAATTAATTAATAATAGTTTCCTAATTCTACATGTATACAAATATTATGAACGCTGACTTGAAAAGCTTAATTAATTAAATCTTAATTACTCGAGACCTCCCCTCTCTCTTGTTTACAAAAATTCCCCAGGACGGACAGACAGACAGACATCCTGACAGAGAAGTGCTCGTTATATTATAAGTGGACTAGCCAAAATAGCCTCCCTACGGTCGTCTATTTTTGCTAGGCTGCCGCTTCTGAAATGAACGCTCACCAGTAAACCGATGGAGACTCAGTCATATTTCTTGGGTGGGTAGACATCGATTTTCTTTGTTTCTAACCAAGAATATTTTTAGTTTAAAAACAAATAAAACATGTTTAAAACATTTTTTACCCACTCCCTCCAAAAGTTTTTTTCACCCTCCTCCAAGAATACGAATATTTTCAGTTTAAAAAAAAGTTCGCCCCCCCAAATTTATTTTTTGCCCTTCTCCGTAATAGTAATATTTTCAGTTAGAAACAGAGAAAAAAAAGGAATAATATCTACCCCCCCTAAATTTCTTTTTGTACTCTTCCCCATGAATAGTTATATTTTCAGTTAGAAACAGAAAAAAAAGAAAAAATTTTTAACCCCCCCCCACCCCAAAAAAAGAAAAGATATTTGTCACCCTTCCCCATGAATAGTAATATTTTCAGTTAGAAAATAAAAAAAAAAAGTTTTTACCCCCCTCCCACCAAAATTTTCTATTTTACCCTTCCCCATGAATAGGAATTGTATTTAAGTTAAAAAAAAATAAATAAATAAAAAAATTTCCCCCCACCCCAAAAAATATTTTTTTTGTTACCCTTCCCCATGAATAGTAATATTTTCAGTTAGAAAAAGAAAAAAAAAAAAAAATTTTTTACCCCCACAACCCAACAAAAAAAATTTTTTGTTACCCTTCCCCATGAATTGGAATTTTTTCAGTTAGAAAAAGAAAAAAAAATTTTTTACCCCTTTCCCCACCCAAAAAGAAAAATTTTTTTTGTTACCCTTCCCCATGAGTAGAAATATTTTCAGTAAGAAAAACAAAAAAAAAAAAAAAATTTTCCCCCCCCACCCAAAAAAAAAATTTTTTTTGTTACCCTTCCCCATGAGTAGTAATATTTTCAGTTTGAAAAAGAAAAAAAAAAAAAAATTTTTACCCCCCCACCCGAAAAAAAAAAAAAATTTTGTTACCCTTCCCCATGAGTAGTAATATTTTCAGTAAGAAAAAGAAAAAAAAAAAAAATTTTTACCCCCCCCCACCTAAAAAAAAAAAAAATTTGTTACCCTTCCCCATCAATTAGAATGTTTTCAGTTGAAAAAAAAAAAAAAAAAATTTTTACCCCCCCCCCCCAAATTTTTTTTTTTGTTACCCTTCCCCATGAATTGTAATATTGTAATTGAGAAAAAGAAAAAGAAAACATTTTTTTACCCTCCCCCATGCATAGTTAAAATAATGTAACCAAATTAGTAGGCGCCTCGGTCATATCAAAGAACTAATGTTTAAATATGCTATTGAAGGCGCCTACGTCATATCAAAGAACCAGTTTTGTTATTTTTCCAAAACGGTTACCCATTTAGTAATGGCCGAGATATGTGTTGCTTAACTTCCTATTTACAATAAAACACCTTTGCTTATAAACGTAATGAATGTAAAGACTGATAATGTGAAAAGATCCTCTCAAAATGACGTCACTTCCGGTCTAAGCGGAAAGATGATTCAGCAATTTAGTTTTCCTAAATGGTCATCGATTTACTAATGGCTCGTATATGCCTTGTTTACTTGTAATTTATAGTAAAAAACATTCTCGGTACAACATAATGTAAATAATGAATGAAAACTGTGAAAAAATCCTCTCACGATGACGTCACTACCGGATAAACCGGAAGTATGAGTCAGCAATTTAGTTTTCCTGAATGGTCACCGATTTACTAATAGCTCGGATATGCCTTGTTTACTTTTAACATTTAGTAGAAAACATTCTCTTAACAACGTAATGTAAATAATGAATGAAAACTGAAAAAAATCCTCTCACAATGACGTCACTAAAGAGGGGAGGAGAAGCCTGGGAGGGTGGACCTCCTAGAACTGCACAGGACAGTCCCGTAGACCGGCGTAAATGAAGACCCGAAGGCCAAGACAATAGCAGTGAAGACCCGAAAGCCAAGACAATACCAGTCTATGTGGTTCAGTATTCATCGGAACAGATACTACACTTTAATCTTAGCCAAAAGGCCGAGAAAGACTTGAAATTTTAACAATAATCGCCATTGGAAGTATGGTTGAGAAAACACGCTGGTTGAGGAAGAAAATGGCTTTAATTAATTGTATGAATAATTTTTATTAATATCACCTTATCGGAACGTATTGTGAATACATATGGAAACTTGATAATAGCAGTTATAAGTGTATATTTGTAAATCTGAATTTAATGGAAGGTTAAAAGGAATGTATTATGTAAATGAGGAAGCCCGTCTAATGTCTAAACGACGTTTATGAAGGGTATAAAAGGCTGTTGAAATCTATTAATTTTAGTTGTATTCTTGCCACGTTTTCACTTCTAATCGCAGCCTCGACTTGAAATTTCGTTCTACTCCAATCTAATAAGGTTATTTAAAGTTATCTAATGTAAATTTAATTAATTAATAAAAGTTTCCTAATTCTACATGTATAAAAATATTATGAGCGCTGACTCAAAAAAGCTTAATTAATTAAATGTTAATTACTCGAGACCCCCCTCCCCTCTCTCTTCTGTTTACAAAAATTCCCCAGGACGGACAGACAGACAGACATCCTGACAGAGAAGTGCTCGTTATATTATAAGTGGACTAGCCAAAATAGCCTCCCTACGGTCGTCTATTTTTGCTAGGCTGCCGCGTCGGAAATGAACGCTCACCAGTAAACCGATGGAGACTCAGTCATATTTCTTGGGTGGGTAGACATCAATTTTCTTTGTTTCTAACCAAGAATATTTTTAGTTTAAAAACAAATAAAACATTTTTAAAACATTTTTTTACCCACTCTCTCCAAAAGTTTTTTTCACCCTCCCCCAAGAATACTAACATTTTCAGTTTAAAAAAAAATAAATAAATAAAAACATTTTTTACCCCCCCCCAAAAAAAAATTTTTTTTAGTTACCTTTCCCCATGAATAGTAATATTTTCAGTTAGAAAAAGGAATAAAAACATTCCCCCCCCCCCAATTTTTTTTTTTGTTACCCTTCCCCATGAATAGTAATATTTTCAGTTAGAAAAAGAGAAAAAAATAAAAAAATTTTACCCCCCCCCCAAATTTTTTTTTTGTTACCCTTCCCCATGAGTAGTAATATTTTCAGTAAGAAAAAGAACAAAAAAAAAATTTTTTAACCCCCCCCACCCCAAAAAAAATTTTTTTTTGTTACCCTTCCCCATGAATTGGGATGTTTTCAGTTCAGAAAAAAAAAAAAATTTTACCCATCCCCCCCAAAAAAAATTTCCCCATGAATAGTAATATTTTCAGTTTAAAAAAAAAAAAAAAAAATTTTACCCCCCCCCCACCCAAAAAAAATAATTTTTTTTGTTACCCTTCCCCATGAGTAGTAATATTTTCAGTAAGAAAAAAAAAAAAAAAAAAAAAATTTCCCCCCCCCACCCAAAAAAAATTTTTTTTTGTTACCCTTCCCCATGAGTAGTAATATTTTCAGTTAGAAAAAGAAAAAAAAAAAAAATTTTTTACCCCCCCCCACCCCAAAAAAAAAAAAATTTTTGTTACCCTTCCCCATGAGTAGTAATATTTTCAGTAAGAAAAAGAAAAAAAAAAAAAAATTTTTACCCCCTCCCACCCAAAAAAAAAAATTTTTTTTGTTACCCTTCCCCATGAGTAGTAATATTTTCAGTTAGAAAAAGAAAAAAAAAAAAAATTTTTACCCCCCCCCTCACCCGAAAAAAAAAAAATTTGTTACCCTTCCCCATGAGTAGTAATATTTTCAGTTAGAAAAAGAAAAAAAAAAAAATTTTACCCCCCCCCCAAAAAAAAAAATTTAGTAGGCGCCTCGGTCATATCAAAGAACTAATGTTTAAATATGCTATTGAAGGCGCCTACGTCATATCAAAGAACCAGTTTTGTTATTTTTCCAAAACGGTTACCCATTTAGTAATGGCCGAGATATTTGTTGCTTAACTTCCTATTTACAATAAAACACCTTTGCTTATAAACGTAATGAATGTAAAGACTGATAATGTGAAAAGATCCTCTCAAAATGACGTCACTTCCGGTCCAACCGGAAAGATGATTCAGCAATTTAGGTTTCCTAAATGGTCACCGATTTATGAATGGCTCGGATATGCCTTGTTTACTTTTAACTTATAGTAAAAAACATTCTCGGTACAACGTAATGTAAATAATGAATGAAAACTGTGAAAAAATCCTCTCACGATGACGTCACTACCGGATAAACCGGAAGTATGAGTCAGCAATTTAGTTTTCCTGAATGGTCACCGATTTACTAATAGCTCGGATATGCCTTGTTTACTTTTAACATTTAGTAGAAAACATTCGCTTAACAATGTAATGTAAATAATGAATGAAAACTGTGAAAAAAATCCTCTCACAATGACGTCACTAAAAAGGGGAGGAGAAGCCTGGGAGGGTGGACCTCCTAGAAATGCAAAGGACAGACCCGGATATGCCTTGTTTACTTGTAATTTATAGTAAAAAACATTCTCTTAACAACGTAATGTAAATAATGAATGAAAACTGTGAAAAAATCCTCTCACGATGACGTCACTTCCGGATTAACCAGAAGGATTCTCACAATGACGTCACTAAAGAGGGGAGGCGAAGCCTGGGAGGGTGGACCTCCTAGAACTGCACAGGACAGTCCCGTAGACCGGCGTAAATGAAGACCCGAAGGCCAAGACAATAGCAGTGAAGACCCGAAAGCCAAGACAATACCAGTCTATGTGGTTCAGTATTCATCGGAACAGATACTACACTTTGATCTTAGCCAAAAGGCCGAGAAAGACTTGAAATTTTAACAATAATCGCGATTGCAAGTATGGTTGAGAAAACACGCTGAGAAAATGAGAAAATGGCTTTAATTAATTTTATTAATAAGTTTTATTAATATCACCTTACTGGAACGTATTGTGAATACATATGGAAACTTGATAATAGCAGTTATAAGTGTATATTTGTAAATCTGAATTTAATGGAAGGTTAAAAGGAATGTATTATGTAAATGAGGAAGCCCGTCTAATGTCTAAACGACGTTTACTAAGGGTATAAAAGGCCGTTGAAATCTATTAATTTTAGTATTATTCTTGCCACGTTTTCACTTCTAATCGCCGCCGCGACTTGAAATTTCTTTCTACTCTAATCTAATAAGGTTATTTAAAGTTATCTAATGTAAATTTAATTAATTAATAATTAATTAATAATAGTTTCCTAATTCTACAGGTATACAAATATTATGAACGCCTACTTGAAAAGCTTAATTAATTAAATCTTAATTACCCGAGACCCCCCCCCTCTCTTCTGTTTACAAAAATTCCCCAGGACGGACAGACAGACAGACAGACAGACAGACTGACAGACAGACAGAGAAGTGCTCGTTATATTATAAGTGGACTAGCCAAAATAGCCTCCCTACGGTCGTCTATTTTTGCTAAGCAGCCGCGTCGGAAATGAACGGTCACCAGTAAACCGATGGAGACTCAGTCATATTTCTTGGGTGGGTAGACATCGATTTTCTATGTTTCTAACCAAGAATATTTTTAGTTTAAAAACAAACAAAACATGTTTAAAACATTTTTTTACCCACTCTCTCCAAAAGTTTTTTTCACCCTCCCCCAAGAATACTAATATTTTCAGTTTAAAAAAAAGGTCGCCCCCCCCCAAATTTATTTTTTGCCCTTCTCCGTAATAGTAATATTTTCAGTTAGAAAAAGAGAAAAAAAAAGAAATAATATCTACCCCCCCCCTAAATTTCTTTTTGTACTCTTCCCCATGAATAGTTATATTTTCAGTTAGAAACAGAAAAAAAAGAAAAAAATTTTAACCCCCCACCCTTCAAAAAAGAAAAGATATTTGTCACCCTTCCCCATGAATAGTAATATTTTCAGTTAGAAAAAGAATAAAAGTTTTTACCCCCCTCCCACCAAAAGTTTTTATTTTACCCTTCCCCATGAATAGGAATTGTATTTAAGTTAAAAAAAAAAATAAATAAAAAATTTGTTTACCCCCCCCCCAAAAAAATTTTTTTTAGTTACCTTTCCCCATGAATAGTAATATTTTCAGTTAGAAAAAGGAAAAAAACATTCCCCCCCCCAAAAAAAATTTTTTTTGTTACCCTTCCCCATGAATAGTAATATTTTCAGTTAGAAAAAGAGAAAAAAAAATTTTTTTTAGCCCCCCCCCACCCCCCCCAAATTTTTTTTTGTTACCCTTCCCCATGAGTAGTAATATTTTCAATAAGTAAAAAAAAAAAAAAAAATTTTACACCCCCCCCTCACCCCCCCCCCAAAAAAATTTTTTTGTTACCCTTCCCCATAAATTGGGATGTTTTCAGTTCAAAAAAAAAAAAAAAAAATTTTACCCCCCCCCAAAAAAAATTTTTTTTTGTTACCCTTCCCCATGAATAGTAATATTTTCAGTTAGAAAAAGAAAAAAAAAAAAATTTTTTACCCCCCCCCCCCACCCATAAAAAAAAAATTTTTGTTACCCTTCCCCATGAGTAGTAATATTTTCAGTTAGAAAAAGAAAAACAAAAAAATTTTTTTTACCCCCCCCACCCGAAAAAAAAAAAAAATTTGTTACCCTTCCCCATGAGTAGTAATATTTTCAGTTAGAAAAAGAAAAAAAAAATTTTTTTACCCCCCCCCAAAAAAAAAATTTTTTTTTGTTACCCTTCCCCATGAATAGTAATATTGTAAGTGAGAAAAAGAAAAAGGAAAAAACATTTTTTTACCCCATGCATAGTTAAAATAATGTAACCAAATTAGTAGGCCATATCAAAGAACTAATATTTAAATATGCTATTGAAGGCGCCTACGTCATATCAAAGAACCGGTTTTGTTATTTTTCCAAAACGGTTACCCATTTAGTAATGGCCGAGATATTTGTTGCTTAACTTCCTATTTACAATAAAACCCCTTCGCTTATAAACGTAATGAATGTAAAGACTGATAATGTGTAAAGATCCTATCAAAATGACGTCACTTCCGGTCCAACCGGAAAGATGATTCAGCAATTTAGGTTTCCTAAATGGTCACCGATTTATGAATGGCTCGGATATGCCTTGTTTACTTTTAACTTATAGTAAAAAACATTCTCGGTACAACGTAATGTAAATAATGAATGAAAACTGTGAAAAAATCCTCTCACGATGACGTCACTACCGGATAAACCGGAAGTATGAGTCAGCAATTTAGTTTTCCTGAATGGTCACCGATTTACTAATAGCTCGGATATGCCTTGTTTACTTTTAATATTTAGTAAAAAACATTCTCTTAACAATGTAATGTAAATAATGAATGAAAACTGTGAAAAAAATCCTCTCACAATGACGTCACTAAAGAGGGTAAGAGAAGCCTGGGAGGGTGGACCTCCTAGAAATGCAAAGGACAGACTCGTAGACCGGCGTAAATGAAGACCCGAACCCGACAATACCAGTCGAGACCCGAAGGCCAATACAATACCAGTCTATGTGGTTCAGTATTCATCGGAACAGATACTACACTTTGATCTTAGCCAAAAGGCCGAGAAAGACTTGAAATTTTCACAATAATCGCCATTGGAAGTATGGTTGAGAAAACACGCTGGTTGATGAAGAAAATGGGTTTAATTAATTGTATGAATAATTTTTATTAATATCACCTTATCGGAACGTATTGTGAATACATATGGAAACTTGATAATAGCAGTTATAAGTGTATATTTGTAAATCTGAATTTAATGGAAGGTTAAAAGGAATGTATTATGTAAATGAGGAAGCCCGTCTAATGTCTAAACGACGTTTATTAAGGGTATAAAAGGCTGTTGAAATCTATTAATTTTAGTAAGATTCTTGCCGTTTTCACTTCTAATCGCCGCCTCGACTTGAAATTTCGTTCTACTCCAATTTAATAATGTTATTTAAAGTTATCTAATGTAAATTTAATTAATTAATAAAAGTTTCCTAATTCTACAGGTATAAAAATATTATGAACGCTGACTCGAAAAGCTTAATTAATAAAATCTTAATTACTCGAGACCCCCCTCCCCTCTCTCTTCTGTTTACAAAAATTCCCCAGGACGGACAGACAGACAGACATCCTGACAGAGAAGTGCTCGTTATATTATAAGTGGACTAGCCAAAATAGCCTCCCTACGGTCGTCTATTTTTGCTAGGCTGCCGCGTCGGAAATGAACGCTCACCAGTAAACCGATGGAGACTCAGTCATATTTCGTGGGTGGGTAGACATCGATTTTCTATATTTCTAACCAAGAATATTTTTAGTTTAAAAACAAATAAAACATGTTTAAAACATTTGTTTACCCACTCCATCTAAAAGTTTTTTTCACCCTCCCCCAAGAATACTAATATTTTCAGTTTAAAAAAAAGGTCGCCCCCCCAAATTTATTTTTTGCCCTTATCCGTAATAGTAATATTTTCAGTTAGAAAAAGAGAAAGAAAAAGAAATAATATCTACCCCCCCTAAATTTCTTTTTGTACTCTTCCCCATGAATAGTTATATTTTCAGTTAGAAACAGAAAAAAATAAAAATTTTTTAACCCTCCCACCCAAAAAAAAGAAAAGATATTTGTCACCCTTCCCCATGAATAGTAATATTTTCAGTTAGAAAAAGAAATAAAAGAAAAGTTTTTACCCCCCGCACACCAAATTTTTTTATTTTACCCTTCCCCATGAATAGGAATTGTATTTAAGTTAAAAAAAAAAAAAAATAAATAAATTTTTACCCCCCCCCTAAAAAATTTTTTTTAGTTACCTTTCCCCATGAATAGTAATATTTTCAGTTAGAAAAAGGAAAAAAACATTTCCCCCCTTCCCCCCCCCAAAATTTTTTTTTGTTACCCTTTCCCATGAATAGTAATATTTTCAGTTAGAAAAAGAGAAAAAAAAAAAATTTTTGTACCCCCCCCCCCAAATTTTTTTTTGTTACCCTTCCCCATGAGTAGTCATATTTTCAGTAAGAAAAAAAAAAAAAAAAAAAAAAAATTTACCCCCCCCCTCACCCCCCCCCCAAAAAATTTTTGTTACCCTTCCCCATGAATTGGGATGTTTTCAGTTCAAAAAAAAAAAAAAAAATTTTACCCCCCCCCAAAAAAAAATTTTTTTATTGTTACCCTTCCCCATGAATAGTAACATTTTCAGTTAGGAAAAGAAAAAAAAAAAGAAAATTTTTACCCCCCCCTACCCAAAAAAAAAATTTTTTTTGTTACCCTTCCCCATGAGTAGTAATGTTTTCAGTAAGAAAAAGAAAAAAAAAAAAAAAAATTTCCCCCCCCACCCCAAAAAAAAAAAAAATTTGTTACCCTTCCCCATGAGTAATAATATTTTCAGTTAGAAAAAGAAAAAAAAAAAAAGTTTACCCCCCCCACCCGAAAAAAAAAAAAATTTTGTTACCCTTCCCCATGAGTAGTAATATTTTCAGTTAGAAAAAGAAAAAAAAAAAAAAATTTTTTACCCCCCAACCGGAAAAAAAATAAATTTTGTTACCCTTCCCCATGAGTAATAATATTTTCAGTTAGAAAAAGAAAAAAAAAAAAAATTTTTACCCACCCCCCCCCCACCCGGAAAAAAAAAAAATTTTTGTTAGTCTTCCCCATGAATTGGAATGTTTTCAGTTGAAAAAACAAAAAAAAAATTTTACCCCCCCCCCCAAATTTTTTTTTTGTTACCCTTCCCCATGAATAGTAATAATGTAACCAAATTAGTAGGCGCCTCGGTCATATCAAAGAACTAATGTTTAAATATGCTATTGAAGGCGCCTACGTCATATCAAAGAACCAGTTTTGTTATTTTTCCAAAACGGTTACCCATTTAGTAATGGCCGAGATATTTGTTGCTTAACTTCCTATTTACAATAAAACCCCTTTGCTTATAAACGTAATGAATGTAAAGACTGATAATGTGAAAAGATCCTCTCAAAATGACGTCACTTCCGCTCTAACCGGAAAGATGAGTCAGCAATTTAGTTTTCCAAAATGGTCATCGATTTACTAATGGCTCGTATATGCCTTGTTTACTTGTAATTTATAGTAAAAAACATTCTCTTAACAACGTAATGTAAATAATGAATGAAAACTGTGAAAAAATCCTCTCACGATGACGTCACTACCGGATAAACCGGAAGTATGAGTCAGCAATTTAGTTTTCCTGAATGGTCACCGATTTACTAATAGCTCGGATATGCCTTGTTTACTTTTAACATTTAGTAGAAAACATTCGCTTAACAATGTAATGTAAATAATGAATGAAAACTGTGAAAAAATCCTCTCACAATGACGTCACTAAAGAGGGGAGGAGAAGCCTGGGAGGGTGGACCTCCTAGAAATGCAAAGGACAGACCGGATATGCCTTGTTTACTTGTAATTTATAGTAAAAAACATTCTCTTAACAACGTAATGTAAATAATGAATGAAAACTGTGAAAAAATCCTCTCACGATGACGTCACTTCCGGATTAACCAGAAGGATTCTCACAATGACGTCACTAAGGGGAGGAAAAGCCTGGGAGGGTGGACCTCCTAGAACTGCAAAGGATAGACCCGTAGACCGGCGTAAATGAAGACCCGAACGCCAAGACAATAGCAGTGAAGACCCGAAAGCCAAGACAATACCAGTCTATGTGGTTCAGTATTCATCGGAACAGATACTACACTTTGATCTTAGCCAAAAGGCCGAGAAAGACTTGAAATTTTAACAATAATCGCCATTGGAAGTATGGTTGAGAAAACACGCTGGTTGATGAAGAAAATGGGTTTAATTAATTGTATTAATCATTTTTATTAATATCACCTTATCGGAACGTATTGTGAATACATATGTAAACTTGATAATAGCAGTTATAAGTGTATATTTGTAAATCTGAATTTAATGGAAGGTTAAAAGGAATGTATTATGTAAATGAGGAAGCCCGTCTAATGTCTAAACGACGTTTATTAAGGGTATAAATAGCCGTTGAAATCTATTGGTTTTAGTATGATTCTTGCCACGTTTACACTTCTAATCGCAGCCTCGTCTTGAAATTTCGTTCTTCTCTAATCTAATAAGGTTATTTAATGTTATCTAATGTAAATTTAATTAATTAATAATAGTTTCCTAATCCTACAGGTATACAAATATTATGAACGCCTACTTGAAAAGCTTAATTAATTAAATCCTGATTACCCGAGACCCCCCCCCTCTCTTCTGTTTACAAAAATTCCCCAGGACGGACAGACAGACAGACAGACAGACAGACAGAGAAGTGCTCGTTATATTATAAGTGGACTAGCCAAAATAGCCTCCCTACGGTCGTCTATTTTTGCTAGGCTGCCGCGTCGGAAATGAACGCTCACCAGTAAACCGATGGAGACTCAGTCATATTTCGTGGGTGGGTAGACATCGATTTTCTTTGTTTCTAACCAAGAATATTTTTAGTTTAAATACAAATAAAACATGTTTAAAACATTTTTTTACCCACTCTCTCCAAAAGTTTTTTTCACCCTCCCCCAAGAATACTAACATTTTCAGTTTAAAAAAAAATAAATAAATAAAAACATTTTTTACCCCCCCCCCAAAAAAAAATTTTTTTTAGTTACCTTTCCCCATGAATAGTAATATTTTCAGTTAGAAAAAGGAATAAAAACATTCCCCCCCCCCAAATTTTTTTTTTTGTTACCCTTCCCCATGAATAGTAATATTTTCAGTTAGAAAAAGAGAAAAAAATAAAAAAATTTTACCCCCCCCCAAAAAATTTTTTTTTGTTACCCTTCCCCATGAGTAGTAATATTTTCAGTAAGAAAAAGAACAAAAAAAAAATTTTTTAACCCCCCCCACCCCAAAAAAAATTTTTTTTTGTTACCCTTCCCCATGAATTGGGATGTTTTCAGTTCAGAAAAAAAAAAAAATTTTACCCATCCCCCCCAAAAAAAATTTCCCCATGAATAGTAATATTTTCAGTTAGAAAAAAAAAAAAAAAAATTTTACCCCCCCCCCACCCAAAAAAAATAATTTTTTTTGTTACCCTTCCCCATGAGTAGTAATATTTTCAGTAAGAAAAAAAAAAAAAAAAAAAAAATTTCCCCCCCCCACCCAAAAAAAATTTTTTTTTGTTACCCTTCCCCATGAGTAGTAATATTTTCAGTTAGAAAAAGAAAAAAAAAAAAAAAATTTTTACCCCCCCCCCACCCCCAAAAAAAAAAAATTTTTGTTACCCTTCCCCATGAGTAGTAATATTTTCAGTAAGAAAAAGAAAAAAAAAAAAAAAATTTTTACCCCCTCCCACCCAAAAAAAAAAATTTTTTTTGTTACCCTTCCCCATGAGTAGTAATATTTTCAGTTAGAAAAAGAAAAAAAAAAAAAATTTTTTACCCCCCCCCCCTCACCCGAAAAAAAAAAAAATTTGTTACCCTTCCCCATGAGTAGTAATATTTTCAGTTAGAAAAAGAAAAAAAAAAAAATTTTACCCCCCCCCCCCCAAAAAAAATTTAGTAGGCGCCTCGGTCATATCAAAGAACTAATGTTTAAATATGCTATTGAAGGCGCCTACGTCATATCAAAGAACCAGTTTTGTTATTTTTCCAAAACGGTTACCCATTTAGTAATGGCCGAGATATTTGTTGCTTAACTTCCTATTTACAATAAAACACCTTTGCTTATAAACGTAATGAATGTAAAGACTGATAATGTGAAAAGATCCTCTCAAAATGACGTCACTTCCGGTCCAACCGGAAAGATGATTCAGCAATTTAGGTTTCCTAAATGGTCACCGATTTATGAATGGCTCGGATATGCCTTGTTTACTTTTAACTTATAGTAAAAAACATTCTCGGTACAACGTAATGTAAATAATGAATGAAAACTGTGAAAAAATCCTCTCACGATGACGTCACTACCGGATAAACCGGAAGTATGAGTCAGCAATTTAGTTTTCCTGAATGGTCACCGATTTACTAATAGCTCGGATATGCCTTGTTTACTTTTAACATTTAGTAGAAAACATTCGCTTAACAATGTAATGTAAATAATGAATGAAAACTGTGAAAAAAATCCTCTCACAATGACGTCACTAAAAAGGGGAGGAGAAGCCTGGGAGGGTGGACCTCCTAGAAATGCAAAGGACAGACCCGGATATGCCTTGTTTACTTGTAATTTATAGTAAAAAACATTCTCTTAACAACGTAATGTAAATAATGAATGAAAACTGTGAAAAAATCCTCTCACGATGACGTCACTTCCGGATTAACCAGAAGGATTCTCACAATGACGTCACTAAGGGGAGGAGAAGCCTGGGAGGGTGGACCTCCAAGAACTGCAAAGGACAGACCCGTAGACCGGCGTAAATGAAGACCCGAAGGCCAAGACAATAGCAGTGAAGACCCGAAAGCCAAGACAATACCAGTCTATGTGGTTCAGTATTCATCGGAACAGATACTACACTTTGATCTTAGCCAAAAGGCCGAGAAAGACTTGAAATTTTAACAATAATCGCGATTGCAAGTATGGTTGAGAAAACACGCTGAGAAAATGAGAAAATGGCTTTAATTAATTTTATTAATAAGTTTTATTAATATCACCTTACTGGAACGTATTGTGAATACATATGGAAACTTGATAATAGCAGTTATAAGTGTATATTTGTAAATCTGAATTTAATGGAAGGTTAAAAGGAATGTATTATGTAAATGAGGAAGCCCGTCTAATGTCTAAACGACGTTTACTAAGGGTATAAAAGGCCGTTGAAATCTATTAATTTTAGTATTATTCTTGCCACGTTTTCACTTCTAATCGCCGCCGCGACTTGAAATTTCTTTCTACTCTAATCTAATAAGGTTATTTAAAGTTATCTAATGTAAATTTAATTAATTAATAATAGTTTCCTAATTCTACAGGTGTACAAATATTATGAACGCCTACTTGAAAAGCTTCATTAAATAAATCTTAATTACCCGAGACCCCCCCCCCTCTCTTCTGTTTACAAAAATTCCCCAGGACGGACAGACAGACAGACAGACAGACTGACAGACAGACAGAGAAGGTGCTCGTTATATTATAAGTGGACTAGCGAAAATAGACTCCCTACGGTCGTCTATTTTTGCTAGGCTGCCGCGTCGGAAATGAACGCTCACCAGTAAACCGATGGAGACTCTGTCATATTTCTTGGGTGGGTAGACATCGATTCTCTTTGTTTCTAACCGAGAATATTTTTAGTTTAAAAACAAATAAAACAATTTTAAATCATTTTTTTACCCACTCCCTCCAAAAGTTTTTTTCACCCTCCCCCAAGAATACTAATATTTTCAGTTTAAAAAAAAGTTCGCCCCCCCAAACTTATTTTTTGCCCGTTCTCCGTAATAGTAATATTTTCAGTTAGAAAAAGAGAAAAAAAAAGAAATAATATCTACCCCCCCCCTAAATTTCTTTTTGTACTCTTCCCCATGAAGTTATATTTTCAGTTAGAAACAGAAAAAAAAGAAAAAAACTTTAACCCCCCCACCCCAAAAAAAGAAAAGATATTTGTCACCCTTCCCCATGAATAGTAATATTTTCAGTTAGAAAAAGAAAAAAAGTTTTTACCCCCCTCCCACCAAAATTTTTAATTTTACCCTTCCCCATGAATAGGTATTGTATTTAAGTTAAAAAAAAAAATAAATAAAAAAAATTTTTACTCCCCCCCCCCAAATTTTTTTTTAGTTACCTTTCCCCATGAATAGTAATATTTTCAGTTAGAAAAAGGAAAAAAACATTCCCCCCCCCCCCAAATTTTTTTTTATTACCCTTCCTCATGAATAGTAATATTTTCAGTAAGAAAAAGAAACAAAAAAAAAAAAATTTTTACCCCCCCCTCACCTCCCCCCCAAAAAATTTTGTTACCCTTCCCCATGAATTAGGATTTTTTCAGTTCAAAAAAAAAAAAAAAAAATTTTACCCTCCCCAAACAAAAATTTTTTGTTACCCTTCCCCATGAATAGTTAGAAAAAGGAAAAAAAAAAAAAATTTTTTACCCCGCCCACCCGAAAAAAAAAAAAATTTTGTTACCCTTCCCCATGAGTAGTAAAATTTTCAGTTAGAAGAAGAAAAAAAAAAAAAAAATTTTAACCCCCCCCACCCCAAAAAAAATTTTTTTTTGTTACCCTTCCCCATGAGTAGTAATATTTTCAGTAAGAGAAAGAAAAAAAAAAAAAAAAAATTTTCCCCCCCACCCAAAAAAAAATTTTTTTTGTTACCCTTCCCCATGAGTAGTAATATTTTCAGTTAGAAAATAAAAAAAAAAAATTTTTTACCCCCCCCACCCGAAAAAAAAAAAAATTTTGTTACCCTTCCCCATGAGTAGTAATATTTTCAGTTAGAAAAAGAAAAAAAGAAAAAAAAATTTTTACCCCCCCCCTCCACCCGAAAAAAAAAAAAAAATTTGTTACCCTTCCCCATGAATTGGAATGTTTTCAGTTGTAAAAAAAAAAAAAAAATTTTTACCCCCCCCGCCCCAAAAAAAAATTTTTTTTTGTTACCCTTCCCCATGAATAGTAATATTGTAAGTGAGAAAAAGAAAAAGAAAAAAACATTTTTTTACCCCATGCATAGTTAAAATAATGTTACCAAATTAGTAGGCGCCTCGGTCATATCAAAGAACTAATGTTTAAATATGCTATTGAAGGCGCCTACGTCATATCAAAGAACCAGTTTTGTTATTTTTGCAAAACCGTTACCCATTTAGTAATGGCCGAGATATTTGTTGCTTAACTTCCTATTTACAATAAAACACCTTTGCTTATAAACGTAATGAATGTAAAGACTGATAATGTGAAACGATCCTCTCAAAATGACGTCATTTCCGGTCCAACCGGAAAGATGATTCAGCAATTTAGGTTTCCTAAATGGTCACCGATTTATGAATGGCTCGGATATGCCTTGTTTACTTTTAACTTATAGTAAAAAACATTCTCGGTACAACGTAATGTAAATAATGAATGAAAACTGTGAAAAAATCCTCTCACGATGACGTCACTACCGGATAAACCGGAAGTATGAGTCAGCAATTTAGTTTTCCTGAATGGTCACCGATTTACTAATAGCTCGGATATGCCTTGTTTACTTTTAACATTTAGTAGAAAACATTCGCTTAACAATGTAATGTAAATAATGAATGAAAACTGTGAAAAAAATCCTCTCACAATGACGTCACTAAAGAGGGGAGGAGAAGCCTGGGAGGGTGGAGCTCCTAGAAATGCAAAGGACAGACCCGGATATGCCTTGTTTACTTGTAATTTATAGTAAAAAACATTCTCTTAACAACGTAATGTAAATAATGAATGAAAACTGTGAAAAAATCCTCTCACGATGACGTCACTTCCGGATTAACCAGAAGGATTCTCACAATGACGTCACTAAGGGGAGGAGAAGCCTGGGAGGGTGGACCTCCAAGAACTGCAAAGGACAGACCCGTAGACCGGCGTAAATGAAGACCCGAAGGCCAAGACAATAGCAGTGAAGACCCGAAAGCCAAGACAATACCAGTCTATGTGGTTCAGTATTCATCGGAACAGATACTACACTTTGATCTTAGCCAAAAGGCCGAGAAAGACTTGAAATTTTAACAATAATCGCCATTGGAAGTATGGTTGAGAAAACACGCTGGTTGATGAAGAAAATGGGTTTAATTAATTGTATTAATCATTTTTATTAATATCACCTTATCGGAACGTATTGTGAATACATATGGAAACTTGATAATAGCAGTTATAAGTGTATATTTGTAAATCTGAATTTAATGGAAGGTTAAAAGGAATGTATTATGTAAATGAGGAAGCCCGTCTAATGTCTAAACGACGTTTATTAAGGGTATAAAAGGCTGTTGAAATCTACTAATTATAGTTGTATTCTTGCCACGTTTTCACTTCTAATCGCCGCCTCGACTTGAAATTTCTTTCTACTCCAATCTAATAAGGTTATTTAATGTTGTCTAATGTAAATTTAATTAATTAATAATAGTTTCCTAATTCTACATGTATACAAATATTATGAACGCTTACTCGAAAAGCTTAATTAATTAAATCTTAATTACTCGAGCCCCCCCTCTCTCTTCTGTTTACAAAAATTCCCCAGGACGGACAGACAGACAGACAGACAGACAGACAGACATCCTGACAGAGAAGTGCTCGTTATATTATAAGTGGACTAGCGAAAATAGACTCCCTAACTTCTCTGTCAGGATGTCTGTCTGTCCGTCCTGGGGAATTTTTGTAAACAGAAGTGAGAGGGGGGGGCTCGAGTAATTAACATTTAATTAATTAAGCTTTTCAAGTCAGCGTTCATAATATTTGTATACTTGTAGAATTAGGAAACTTTTATTAATTAATTAAATTTACATTAGATAACTTTAAATAACCTTATTAGATTGGAGTAGAACGAAATTTCAAGTCGAGGCGGCGATTAGAAGTGAAAACGTGGCAAGAATCTTACTAAAATTAATAGATTTAACCAGCCTTTTATACCCTTAATAAACGTCGTTTAGACATTAGACGGGCTTCCTCATTTACATAATACATTCCTTTTAACCTTCCATTAAATTCAGATTTACAAATATACACTTATAACTGCTATTATCAAGTTTCCATATGTATTCACAATACGTTCCGATAAGGTGATATTAATAAAAATTATTCATACAATTAATTAAAGCCATTTTCTTCATCAACCAGCGTGTTTTCTCAACCATACTTCCAATGGCGATTATTGTTAAAATTTCAAGTCTTTCTCGGCCTTTTGGCTAAGATCAAAGTGTAGTATCTGTTCCGATGAATACTGAACCACATAGACTGGTATTGTATTGGCCTTCGGGTCTCGACTGGTATTGTCTTGGCCTTCGGATCCTCATTTACGCCGGTCTACGGGTCTGTCTTTTGCATTTCTAGGAGGTCCACCCTCCCAGGCTTCTCCTCCCCTCTTTAGTGACGTCTTGTGAGAGGATTTTTTTCACAGTTTTCATTCATTATTTACATTACGTTGTTAAGAGAATGTTTTCTACTAAAAGATAAAAGTAAACAAGGCATATCCGAGCTATTAGTAAATCGGTGACCATTCAGGAAAACTAAATTGCTGACTCATACTTCCGGTTAATCCGGTAGTGACGTCATCGTGAGAGGATTTTTTCAGTTTTCATTCATTATTTACATTACGTTGTTAAGAGAATTTTTTTACTATAAATTACAAGTAAACAAGGCATATACGAGCCATTAGTAAATCGATGACCATTTAGGAAAACTATATTGCTGAATCATCTTTCCGGTTAGACCGGAAGTGACGTCATTTTGAGAGGATCTTTTCACATTATCAGTCTTTACATTCATTACGTTTATAAGCAAAGGTGTTTTATTGTAAATAGGAAGTTAAGCAACAAATATCTCGGCCATTAGTAAATGGGTAACCGTTTTGGAAAAATAACAAAACTGGTTCTTTGATATGACGTAGGCGCCTTCAATAGCATATTTAAACATTAGTTCTTTGATATGACCGAGGCGCCAACTAATTTGGTTACATTATTTTAACTATGCATTGGGGAGGGTAAAAAAATGTTTTTTTCTTTTTCTTTTTCTCACTTACAATATTACTATTCATGGGGAAGGGTAACACAAAAAAAAAAATTGGGGGGGGGGGAAATTTTTTTTTTTTTTTTTCAACTGAAAACATTCCAATTCATGGGGAAGGGTAACAAAATTTTTTTTTTTTTTTTCGGGTGGGGGGGGGGGGTAAAAATTTTTTTTTTTTTCTTTTTCTAACTGAAAATATTACTACTCATGCGGAAGGGTAACAAAAAAAATTTTTTTTTTGGGTGGGGGGGTAAAACTTTTTTTCTTTTTCTAACTGAAAAAATTCCAATTCATGGGGAAGGGTAACAAAAAATTTTTTTTGTTGAGTGGGGGGGGGGAAAATTTTTTTTTTTTTCTTTTTTCTAACTGAAAATATTACTATTCATGGGGAAGGGTAACAAAAAAATTTTTTTTGGGGGGGGGTGGAAAAAAAGTTTTTTTTATTTTTCTAACTGAAACTATTACTATTCATGGGGAAAGGTAACTAAACAAAAATTTTTTTGGAAGGGGGGTAAAAAATTTTTTTTTTTTTTTTTAATTAAAAAAAATTCTTATTCATGGGGAAGGGTAAAATAAAAATAAAATTGGGGGGGGGCGGAAAAATTTTTTTATCTATTTATTTTTTTTAACTTAAATACAATTCCTATTACTGGGGAAGGGTACAACAAAAAATTTTGGTGAGAGGGGGGTAAAAACTTTTTTTTTTTCTTTTTCTAACTGAAAATATTACTATTCATGGGGAAGGGTGACAAATATCTTTTCTTTTTTTTTTGGGTGGGGGGGTTAACATTTTTTTCTTTTTTTCTGTTTCTAACTGAAAATATAACTATTCATGGGGAAGAGTACAAAAAGAAATTTAGGTGGGGGGTAGATATTATTTCTTTTTTTTTCTCTTTTTCTAACTGAAAATATTACTATTACGGAGAAGGGCAAAAAATAAATTTGGGGGGGCGACCTTTTTTTTAAACTGAAAATATTAGTATTCTTGGGGGAGGGTGAAAAAAACTTTTGGAGGGAGTGGGTAAAAAAATGTTTTAAAAATGTTTTATTTGTTTTTAAACTAAAAATATTCTTGGTTAGAAACAAAGAAAATCGATGTCTACCCACCCAAGACATATGACTGAGTCTCCATCGGTTTACTGGTGAGAGTTCATTTCCGACTCGGCAGCCTAGCAAAAATAGACGACCCTAGGGAGGCTATTTTGGCTAGTCCACTTATAATATAACGAGCACTTCTCTGTCAGGATGTCTGTATGTCTGTCTGTCCTGGGGAATTTTTGTAAACAGAAGAGAGAGGGGAGGGGGGTCTCGAGTAATTAAGATTTTATTAATTAAGCTTTTCGAGTCAGCGTTCATAATATTTTTATACATGTAGAATTAGGAAATTTTTATTAATTAATTAAATTTACATTAGATAACTTTAAATAACATTATTAGATTGGAGTAGAAAGAAATTTCAAGTCGAGGCGGCGATTAGAAGTGAAAACGTGGCAAGAATCACATTAAAATTAATAGATTTCAACGGCCTTTTATACCCTTAGTAAACGTCGTTTAGACATTAGACGGGCTTCCTCATTTACATAATACATTCCTTTTAACCTTCCATTAAATTCAGATTTACAAATATACACTTATAACTGCTATTATCAAGTTTCCATATGTATTCACAATACGTTCCAGTAAGGTGATATTAATAAAACTTATTAATACAATTAATTAAAGCCATTTTCTCATTTTCTCAGCGTGTTTTCTCAACCATACTTGCAATCGCGATTATTGTTAAAATTTCAAGTCTTTCTCGGCCTTTTGGCTAAGATCAAAGTGTAGTATCTGTTCCGATGAATACACGAACCACATAGACTGGTATTGTCTTGGCTTTCGGGTCTTCACTGCTATTGTCTTGGCCTTCGGGTCTTCATTTACGCCGGTCTACGGGACTGTCCTGTGCAGTTCTAGGAGGTCCACCCTCCCAGGCTTCGCCTCCCCTCTTTAGTGACGTCATTGTGAGAGGATTTTTTTCACAGTTTTCATTCATTATTTACATTACAATGTTAAGAGAATGTTTTCTACTAAATGTTAAAAGTAAACAAGGCATATCCGAGCTATTAGTAAATCGGTGACCATTCAGGAAAACTAAATTGCTGACTCATACTTCCGGTTTATCCGGTAGTGACGTCATCGTGAGAGGATTTTTTCACAGTTTTCATTCATTATTTACATTACGTTGTACCGAGAATGTTTTTTACTATAAGTTAAAAGTAAACAAGGCATATCCGAGCCATTCATAAATCGGTGACCATTTAGGAAACCTAAATTGCTGAATCATCTTTCCGGTTGGAACGGAAGTGACGTCATTTTGAGAGGATCTTTTCACATTATCAGTCTTTACATTCATTACGTTTTATGTGAATAGGAAGTTAAGCAACAAATATCTCGGCCATTACTAAATGGGTAACCGTTTTGGAAAAATAACAAAACTGGTTCTTTGATATGACGTAGGCGCCTTCAATAGCATATTTAAACATTAGTTCTTTGATATGACCGAGGCGCCTACTAATTTGGTTACATTATTTTAACTATGCATGGGGTAAAAAAATGTTTTTTTCTTTTTCTTTTTCTCACTTACAATATTACTATTCATGGGGAAGGGTAACAAAAAAAATTTTTTTTTTGGGTGGGGAGGGAAATTTTTTTTTTTTTTTAAATTCATGGAGAAGGGTAACAATTTTTTTTTTTTTTCGGGGTGGGGGAGGTAAAAATTTTTTTTTTTTTTTTTCTTTTTCTAACTGAAAATATTACTACTCATGGGGAAGGGTAACAAAAAAATTTTTTTTGGGGGGTGGGGGGGGGGGAAATTTTTTTTTTTTTTCTTTTTCTCACTGAAAATATTACTACTCATGGGGAAGGGTAACAAAAAAAAATTTTTTTTGGGTGGGGGGGTAAAAATTTTTTTTTTTTTTTTTCTTTTTATAACTGAAAATATTACTATTCATGGGGAAGGGTAACAAAATTTTTTTGGGGGGGGGGTTAGGGGGGGGGGTAAAAAAAAATTTTTTTATTTTCTTTTTCTTACTGAAAATATTACTACTCATGGGGAGGGGTGACAAAAAAATTTTTTTTGGGGGTTGGGGGGGGGTAAAAAAAAATTTTTTTTTCTCTTTTTTCAACTGAAAATATTACTATTCATGGGGAAGGGTAACAAAAAAAAAATTTTTGCGGGGGGGAAATGTTTTTTTCCTTTTTCTAACTGAAAATATTACTATTCATGGGGAAAGGTAACTAAAAAAAAATTTTGGGGGGGGGGTAAAAAATTTTTTTATTTATTTTTATTTTTAACTTAAATACAATTCCTATTCATGGGGAAGGGTAAAATAAAAAATTTTGATGGGAGGGGGGTAAAAACTTTTTTTCTTTTTCTAACTGAAAATATTACTATTCATGGGGAAGGGTGACAAATATCTTTTCTTTTTTGGGGGGTGGGGGGGTAAAAAATTTTTTCTTTTTTTTCTGTTTCTAACTGAAAATATAACTATTCATGGCGAAGAGTACAAAAAGAAATTTAGGGGGGGGTAGATATTATTTCTTTTTTTTTCTCTTTTTCTAACTGAAAATATTACTATTACGGATAAGGGCAAAAAATAAATTTTGGGGGGGCGACCTTTTTTTTAAACTGAAAATATTAGTATTCTTGGGGGAGGGTGAAAAAAACTTTTAGAGAGAGTGGGTAAAAAAATGTTTTAAACATGTTTTATTTGTTTTTAAACTAAAAATATTCTTGGTTAGAAACATAGAAAATCGATGTCTACCCACCCACGAAATATGACTGAGTCTCCATCGGTTTACTGGTGAGCGTTCATTTCCGACGCGGCAGCCTAGCAAAAATAGACGACCGTAGGGAGGCTATTTTGGCTAGTCCACTTATAATATAACAAGCACTTCTCTGTCTGTCTGTCTGTCTGTCTGTCCGTCCTGGGGAATTTTTGTAAACAGAAGAGAGGGGGGGCGGTCTCGGGTAATTAAGATTTAATTAATTAAGCTTTTCAAGTAGGCGTTCATAATATTTGTATACATGTAGAATTAGGAAATTACTATTAATTAATTAAATTTACATTAGATAACATTAAATAACCTTATTAGATTGGAGTAGAACGAAATTTCAAGACGAGGAAGCGATTAGAAGTGAAAACGTGGCAAGAATCATACTAAAATTAATAGATTTCAACGGCCTTTTATACCCTTAATAAATGTCGTTTAGACATTAGACGGGCTTCCTCATTTACATAATACATTCCTTTTAACCTTCCATTAAATTCAGATTTACAAATATACACTTATAACTGCTATTATCAAGTTTCCATATGTATTCACAATACGTTCCGATAAGAGGATATTAATAAAAATTATTAATACTATTAATTTAAGCCATTTTCTTCATCAACCAGCGTATTTTCTCAACCATACTTGCAATGGCGATTATTGTTAAAATTTCAAGTCTTTCTCGGCCTTTTGGCTAAGATCAAAGTGTAGTATCTGTTCCGATGAATACTGAACCACATAGACTGGTATTGTATTGGCCTTCGGGTCTCGACTGGTATTGTCTTGGCCTTCGGGTCTTCATTTACGCCGGTCTACGGGTCTGTCCTTTTCATTTCTAGGAGGTCCACCCTCCCAGGCTTCTCCTCCCCTCTTTAGTGACGTCATCGTGAGAGTATTTTTTCACAGTTTTCATTCATTATTTACATTACGTTGTTAAGAGAATGTTTTTTTTACTATAGATTACAAGTAAACAAGGCATATACGAGCCATTAGTAAATCGATGACCATTTAGGAAAACTAAATTGCTGAATCATCTTTCCGGTTAGACCGGAAGTTACGTCATTTTGAGAGGATCTTTTCACATTATCAGTCTTTACATTCATTACGTTTATAAGCGAAGGTGTTTTATTGTAAATAGGAAGTTAAGCAACAAATATCTCGGCAATTACTAAATGTGTAACCGTTTTGGAAAAATAACAAAACTGGTTCTTTGATATGACGTAGGCGTCTTCAATAGCATATTTAAACATTAGTTCTTTGATATGACCGAGGCGCCTACTAATTTGGTTACATTATTTTAACTATGCATGGGGGAGAGTAAAAAATGTTTTCTTTTTCTTTTTCTCAATTACAATATTACTATTCATGGGGAAGGGTAACAAAAAAAAAAATTGGGGGGGGGGGGTAAAATTTTTTTTTTTTTTTTTTCAACTGAAAACATTCTAATTGATGGGGAAGGGTAACAAAATTTTTTTTTTTTAGGTGGGGGGGGTAAAATTTTTTTTTTTTTTTTCTTTTTCTAACTGAAAATATTACTACTCATGGGGAAGGGTAACAAAATTTTTTTTTTTTTCGGGTGGGGGGGTAAAAAAATTTTTTTTTTTTTCTTTTTCTAACTGAAAATATTACTACTCATGGGGAAGGGTAACAAAAAAAATTTTTTTTTTGGGTGGGGAGGGAAATTTTTTTTTTTTTTTTCTTTTTCTTACTGAAAATATTACTACTCATGGGGAAGGGTAACAAAAAAAAATTTTTTTTTTTTTCGGGTGGGGGGTAAAAAATTTTTTTTTTTTTTTCTTTTTCTAACTGAAAATATTACTACTCATGGGAAGGGGTTTTTTTTCTCTTTTTCTAACTGAAAATATTACTATTACGGATAAGAGCAAATAAAATTTAGGGGGGGCGACCTTTTTTTTAAACTGAAAATATTAGTATTCTTGGGGGAGGGGGAAAAAAACTTTTGGAGAGAGTGGGTAAAAAAATGTTTTAAACATGTTTTATTTGTTTTTAAACTAAAAATATTCTTGGTTAGAAACATAGAAAATCGATGTCTACCCACCCACGAAATATGACTGAGTCTCCATCGGTTTACTGGTGAGCGTTCATTTCCGACGCGGCAGCCTAGCAAAAATAGACGACCGTAGGGAGGCTATTTTGGCTAGTCCACTTATAATATAACGAGCACTTCTCTGTCTGTCAGTCTGTCTGTCTGTCTGTCTGTCCGTCCTGGGGAATTTTTGTAAACGTAATTTCAGAAATAAACAATAAATAATTTAAGCGCCGAGACTACGATTCGAACTCGCAACCTTGACGCTAACTGCCGAACGCTCTATCATCTGCTCCACCACGACAAGTGATATAATCGTCTTAATTTTAAATGATAAAGAATCCGTTTTTTTTTCAACTTCTTCCAGTTACAAATGGATGATCGTATAACTGTTCATTGGAAATACATTGGGTCTGCGTTCGCACTCGATTGTTTTTTTTTGGGGGGGGGAATGAAAATTTCCCCCCCCCCCCCAATTTTTTTTTTTCATTTTTTTTTGGCGTGAAACGAAAATTGCCGACCCACTCGTCAGAGGAGGATGAGAAAGCAAATGAGGACGAGACGGTAATGGTCGTTGAAGGAGTGGACTTAGAAAAGCCTAAAGAAAATAAAGCCAAAAAGATTAAAGAGACAAAGGAAGCAGCAGAGGAAGAGATGGTGGAAGAAGAAGAGCCAAAAGACAAAATAATAGAAAGCAGTGGCACTGAACTTGCTCAACCCCCCAAAACCCAATCCCCGTCCCCTTCAAATGAGGTTGCGCAAAACACCCCTCCCCTTTTGGATACCCCCTCAAATACGCCCAGAGATAAATCCCCGACTACCAGGACAGAGGAAGCAGAAAGAGCCCCTGTCGAGAAAGCTAAACCTCCGTCTCCACCGGTAGTAAAACATGGAAAAAACAAAAAGTACCCTTTTTTCCCTGATGAAAGGATTTGCGAGGCCAATGCTACGCAGACACAGACGGATTTGAATGGCCGACAGAAAAAGTACCTCAAAATGCTGGAGGCCTTCACCCATGTGAGGGGCAAACAGGTCCAGGATCCGCTGAATTTTATGGAAGCCCCAATGTTAACAACATTTATTCGTCCGGAAAATGGGAGCAGGGCAAAGGCTCTGTGGAGGATGGTGGAGGCGGGTAAAAAGGTGATTCAGGGTATGAAGCTAATAGATGAGGAGCACCCGTCATTACGTAAGCTGGCTGCCAGATGTACGGGGAGGGTCCCTGCTTATGTTCACCCCTCATTTTATCGGGCACTCAAACTGACTTTCCCCCTGGACGTGGGGGGCCTGTCTAGAGACGGACGGATTTCGTCCGAACTGCTGACCGGCAGTCTCGGTCAGGCCTTCGGCGTCCTCACTCCCGAGGACTTTAGTCCCGTTTGTAACACTGATTAGGAGTAATGATGGCTTTAAACTTGGCTACATTGAACGTGAGGGGCATGAGATCCCGAAGCAAGGCTGTTCGCGTGCTGAGGGATCTCGTGGCGCTTAAGGTAGATATTGCTGCGATCGAGGAGACCCACTTCTGTTCGTACGGGGATTGTGATGTGCTGACTGATGACTTTGAGTTGTTTTCAGCATATGGCAATGTTCGTAGTTGTGGTGTCTCTTTGCTAGTGAGACGCACTCTGTCCGCGACAGTGCGCGTTGTTCATACGGATGCGGAAGGACGGTTGGTCGTAGTCGATGTTGCCGTTGACAGCAGCAAGTTTCGGATCGTTGCGGTTTATGCGCCTAACGCTGTTGGTGAGAGGGTTTCCTTTTTTCGACGGTTGGAGACGTTTCTCGGGGGTCCGGAGCGTGTAGTATTAATGGGGAATTGGAATGCCGTCCTTGACCCCAAGATAGATAAGATCGGGGGTAATAGAGGGTCGGATAGGTGTGATAGCAGTCTGTCTGACCTGGTCGCCTCATGCGATCTTGTCGACAGATTTCGCGTTGATCACCCAGGGCGGGAGATGTGGACGTGGCATACTAGCGCGGCCTTCTGTTCGAGTACTTACTTGGACAGAATGTTAGTTAGAAGAGGCGACATAGATTTCTTATCTTGTCCCACGTTCACTTGGTTAGGTCACTCGGACCATAAATTGGTTATGGCCCGTTTGAGTTTAAGCGATAGGCCTAGGTTAGCTGGGTACTGGAAGTTGAATACCTCCTTACTGGAGATACCCGACTTCCGGGACAAGCTAACGTTACTACTTCAGCGGGCTTTAGTGGGGGCGGTTATCGGGAGTAGTTGGTGGGTGAAAACTAAGGTTTATGTTAGACGCTTTTGTGTCCGCTATAGCCAGCGCCTCGCTCAAGATAGGGCTAGGACACAGAAGCGTGTAGATGATAAGATGACCCGGGCGGTGGCTGGGGGGGATCCCCTAGAGATAGCCTTAATTAAGGGGGACCTCAATCGCTTGGCTAGCGAGCGATATGAAGGTCAAGTAGTTCGAGCTAGGTTAAAGAAAGTCTCTAACGAAGCTGTGAACGTTGACGCTGTTGAGCGTAAGGCTGCTTTACGTCGTGGCTCGGATGGGTACATTCGGAAGGTTAATAACCTGGAAGGACATACCCTGGTATCTACTCGTGAGATTTGCGAGGGGTTCCGCGAGCATTTGGAGGATCGCTTCACCCAACTACCCAGACTCCGCGGCCAGGAGTTTGACAGCTATTTGGCTGACTCGCCCCGCCTAGAGGCGGCCCGAGCAGCTAGCTGTGATGGGGACGTTACAGAGGGTGAGATCATTACTGCGTTGAAGCAGGTCGGCTACAACAAATCTCCGGGACTCGATGGTCTGCCATACGAAGTTTACTTGAGGCTGTCGCCCATGTTTGTTCCTCTTCTGAAGGATGTGTTTAACCACTGGTTTGCTCAGGGCTCGATCCCTGGGCAGGTTACCAAAGGAGTGGTCACATTGTTGAAGAAGGGGGGCCAACCTGGTGAGGGGAATTTAGATGATTACAGGCCCATAACTCTGCTAAACACAGAGTTAAAGATTTTGGCCCGTGTTCTTGCGAATCGTTTGCAGGTTGTTATCGCTGACTTGATCGAACCTGAGCAGAACTATGCTGTGAAGGGGAGGTCAATTCAAAACAATTTGCATCTGGTTCGCACGATCCTAGAGGGTATAGAAGACGACACTGAAGCCGCGCTGATCAATTTAGATCAGTCCAAGGCTTTCGATAGGGTCGACCATGGTTTCTTGGAATCTGTTCTAGAGGCTGCCGGTTTTAATCCGGACTTCCGCAAGTGGATCTCCATTCTGTATCGTCTGCCGACGGTAGCGGTGCAGGTAAACGGTAGGCTTTCGGAGTCGTTCGTGGTTTCTCGTTCGGTACGTCAGGGTTGTCCGCTGTCGCCCCTGCTTTATGTCCTGGCGTTGGAGCCCTTCCTTCGCAAATTAAGGGACGGGGCGGCTACACCAGTCCTACGCGGAATCGCTATCCCTCCTCACTATGCGCGAGCCAGGGTTTCCGCGTATGCCGATGATGTCACCGTTTTTGTGTCCAGCCGTGAAGACATAGAAGCGGTGATTAAGGCGCTCGCTCGTTACGAAGATGTTACAGGGGCCATTGTCAACCGCAGCAAGTCCAACGGCCTGCGGTTGGCTGCCTGGAGCGGAGAGACCGCACTTCCAGGTGACTTCAGCTGGACCGATGGCCCGGTTCGGATCCTTGGCGTTTGGTTCGGACCGGGTCTCCAGCTGGAGAAGAATTGGTCGGAAGTACAGGCAAAGGTCGAATCGTCTGTGAGGGCTTGGACTCGAAGGAAACTTTCCTTGAAGGGGAGAGCGGAGGCGTGCGCCACTTACGTCTTTCCTCTCATCCTTTACCGACTGTCTGTACTCCCGCTGCCTGCGGACCGCCTTCTTGCTTTCACGCGCTTGCTCTTTTCACTTCTGTGGAAGGGGCGGAAAGCATACGTCCGCAGACAGGTCTGTACGCAACGTCCGTGTGATGGAGGCTTGGGGATGCCTGACTTGGCAAGTCATAGACATGCTGAGAGACTGGCTTTCCTGAGTCGTACTTTGACGGAAGACGCTCCGTGGGTCCCTGCGGTTGAGGACGCCTTTCCCAACCTCATACCCGACCACTCGGTCGAAGGTCGACGTAGGCCGAGAGGAGAGTCGCTGTTCGTCACCGAATGCCGAGCTGCGCTTAAGGCGTTGCCGGGGTCCAGTGACCTTGCCCGGTCTAGGAAGAGACTGTATCGGGATCTAGTGGAGGGGTCCGCTTCGGATCCGCTTGGGAGGCGGCTTGGATTGTCGACGGAGGAGGCTCGCTCCCAGTGGAGTTGGGCGCCAGGCCAGAGTTATCTCAACAATTCTGAGTACTCTCTGACCTGGCGACTTGTTCGGAACGCACTGCCCCTCTATGGCAGATTACGCAGGGATGGCATAAGGGACGTCCCCTTGTGCCCGCGCTGTGAGGACAATGAGGAAGAGACGGCCGAGCACGCCTTCTTCACTTGCAGAAAATTACGTCTTCTCTGGGAGTATGTCAGAGAGGTAACGGCTCGCATCGATGCCGAGCAGCCGATGGTCCTGGATGTAGCATTCGTCATCAACAACGTAGCGCCGCCGTGGTCTAGAGAGAAGCGAATGGTGTTTCTTGTGATCCTGGCCGTAGCTAGGTTAGTGACGTGGGTTACACGTCTAGATGAGGTTCATGGGGTTGGGTCTGTTTCGGATCGTGATCTGGTTGTTTACTTTAAGCATCAGCTTAAAGTGAAAATCAGATGCGATTGGAAACGACTACATCGCATGGAGTTCAATAGAAGATGGGTGCGCAACACTAGTTTGTGCATCCGACGAGGAGCCAAGTTTGAATACGTTTTTCCTCCTTAGCATGGAGCAGGCGGTACTGGGTCCTACGGAACCCAGCCCAATGTAAAATTCAAAGTGTTAGCCTAGTTGAATCTTAGCTAGTAGGAATAAGTGATGTCCTGTCCTGATTTTGTTTTTGCCGGCACTAGAGAGCTTCCAAAGATGCCCACTCCACATATTTATTTTGTCCCCGGCTGATGAAACCCTTGGCAATATTATCTTGGAAGACGCCATCCATTCCCGTACCCAGATCCCGATTATTTATTTTCAGAACACCCCACTTAATTCCCACTCCCATTTAGGGGTCGACCTGCTTGTTTTCGGCCTCGAGCCGGAAAACAGTGGGCGGTCCAGACTTAGCAAGAGGGTAGGGAGGGTCCTACTAACCACCCCTTATCATTTTATTTGGTTCTTTATTTTTCTTTCTTTTTGGGTGTTTTTAATGTGTCATCCCACTCCCACGGTATTTCATGTTATTCATGTTTCATTTTGGGGATATTTTAAGTAGGGTTAAGCCATAGAGTGACTGTGAATTTTTTAGTGCAAATGTCTAGCTTAGGGTAGATTAGGTTTTTTCATTGTGCTTTTTTGTTTTTTGTGAAAAATAAAAAATGTCATTGTCTTTGTTTTTGCTAATGTGAAATAAAAAATGTTTTAAAATGTGTTATAAAAGTCACAATGACCCCCGACCCCCCTTTTCCCCCTTACACAGCGGGCTTTTATGCCTAAGGGTTAATACATCTGGCAGATGTAATTTTAACTCTAGGAGTTAATGTTTTGCGAGATGTATTTCTCTAAATACATTCTCGGCCTTTTGGCTAAGATCAAAGTGTAGTATCTGTTCCGATGAATACTGAACCACATAGACTGGTATTGTCTTGGCTTTTGGGTCTTCACTGCTATTGTCTTGGCCTTCGGGTCTTCATTTACGCCGGTCTACGGGACTGTCCTGTGCAGTTCTAGGAGGTCCACCCTCCCAGGCTTCGCCTCCCCTCTTTAGTGACGTCATTGTGAGAGGATTTTTTTCACAGTTTTCATTCATTATTTACATTACAATGTTAAGAGAATGTTTTCTACTAAATGTTAAAAGTAAACAAGGCATATCCGAGCTATTAGTAAATCGGTGACCATTCAGGAAAACTAAATTGCTGACTCATACTTCCGGTTTATCCGGTAGTGACGTCATCGTGAGAGGATTTTTTCACAGTTTTCATTCATTATTTACATTACATTGTACCGAGAATGTTTTTTACTATAAGTTAAAAGTAAACAAGGCATATCCGAGCCATTCATAAATCGGTGACCATTTAGGAAACCTAAATTGACGGAAGTGACGTCATTTTGAGAGGATCTTTTCACATTATCAGTCTTTACATTCATTACGTTTATAAGCAAAGGTGTTTTATGTGAATAGGAAGTTAAGCAACAAATATCTCGGCCATTACTAAATGGGTAACCGTTTTGGAAAAATAACAAAACTGGTTCTTTGATATGACGTAGGCGCCTTCAATAGCATATTAAAACATTAGTTCTTTGATATGACCGAGACGCCTACTAATTTGGTTACATTATTTTAACTATGCATGGGGTAAAAAAATGTTTTTTTCTTTTTCTTTTTCTCACTTACAATATTATTATTCATGGGGAAGGGTAACAAAAAAAAAAAATTTTTTAGGGGGGGGGTAAAATTTTTTTTTTTTTTTTTTCAACTGAAAACATTCCAATTCATGGGGAAGGGTAACAAAAATTTTTTTTTTTTTCGGGTGGGAGGGGGGTAAAAATTTTTTTTTTTCTTCTAACTGAAAATATTACTACTCATGGGGAAGGGTAACAAAATTTTTTTTTTTTTCGGGTGGGGGGGGTAAAAAAATTTTTTTTTTTTTCCTTTTTCTAACTGAAAATATTACTACTCATGGGGAAGGGTAACAAAAAAAATTTTTTTTTTGGGTGGGAGGGGAAAATTTTTTTTTTTTTTTTTTTTTCTTACTGAAAATATTACTACTCATGGGGAAGGGTAACAAAAAAAATTTTTTTTTTGAGTGGGGGGGTAAAAATTTTTTTTTTTTTTCTTTTTCTAACTGAAAATATTACTATTCATGGGGAAGGGTAACAACAAAATTTTTTTTTGGGTGGGGGGGTAAAAATTTTTTTTTTTTTTTTTCTTTTTCTAACTGAAAATATTACTATTCATGGGGAAGGGTAACAAAAAAATTTTTTTGGGGGGGGGGGGTAAAATTTTTTTTTTTTTTTTTTGAACTGAAAACATCCCAATTCATGGGGAAGGGTAACAAAAAAATTTGGGGGGGGGGGGTAAGGGGGGGGGTAAAAATTTTTTTTTTTTTTTTTTTTTCTTACTGAAAATATTACTACTCATGGGGAAGGGTGACAAATATCTTTTCTGTTTTTTGGGGTAGGGGGGTAAAATTTTTTTAATTTTTTTCTGTTTCTAACTGAAAATATAACTATTCATGGGGAAGAGTACAAAGAGACATTTAGGGTGGGGGGGGTAGATATTTTTTTTTTTTTTTTCTCTTTTTCTAACTGAAAATATTACTATTACGGATAAGGGCAAAAAATAAATTTGGGGGGCGGGGGCGACCTTTTTTTTAAACTGAAAATATTAGTATTCTTGGGGGAGGGTGAAAAAAACTTTTGGAGAGAGTGGGTAAAAAAATGTTTTAAACATGTTTTATTTGTTTTTAAACTAAAAATATTCTTGGTTGGAAACATAGAAAATCGATGTCTACCCACCCACGAAATATGACTGAGTCTCCATCGGTTTACTGGTGAGCGTTCATTTCCGACGCGGCAGCCTAGCAAAAATAGACGACCGTAGGGAGGCTATTTTGGCTAGTCCACTTATAATATAACGAGCACTTCTCTGTCAGGATGTCTGTCTGTCTGTCCGTCCTGGGGAATTTTTGTAAACAGAAGAGAGGGGGGGGTCTCGGGTAATTAAGATTTAATTAATTAAGCTTTTCAAGTAGGCGTTCATAATATTTGTATACCTGTAGAATTAGGAAACTATTATTAATTAATTAAATTTACATTAGATAACATTAAATAACATTATTAGATTGGAGAAGAACGAAATTTCAAGACGAGAAAGCGATTAGAAGTGAAAACGTGGCAAGAATCATATTAAAATTAATAGATTTCAACGGCCTTTTATACCCTTAATAAATGTCGTTTAGACATTAGACGGGCTTCCTCATTTACATAATACATTCCTTTTAACCTTCCATTAAATTCAGATTTACAAATATATTATCAAGTTTCCATATGTATTCACAAGACGTTCCGATAAGGGGATATTAATAAAAATTATTAATACTATTAATTACAGCCATTTTCTTCATCAACCAGCGTGTTTTACCAACCATACTTCCAATGGCGATTATTGTTAAAATTTCAAGTCTTTCTCGGCCTTTTGGCTAAGATCAAAGTGTAGTATCTGTTCCGATGAATACTGAACCACATAGACTGGTATTGTATTGGCCTTCGGGTCTCGACTGGTATTGTCTTGGCCTTCGGGTCTTCATTTACGCCGGTCTACGGGTCTGTCCTTTACATTTCTAGGAGGTCCACCCTCCCAGGCTTCTCCTCCCCTCTTTAGTGACGTCATTGTGAGAGGATTTTTTTCACAGTTTTCATTCATTATTTACATTACGTTGTTAAGAGAATGTTTTCTACTAAATGTTAAAAGTAAACAAGGCATATCCGAGCTATTAGTAAATCGGTGACCATTCAGGAAAACTAAATTGCTGACTCATACTTCCGGTTTATCCGGTAGTGACGTCATCGTGAGAGGATTTGTTCACAGTTTTCATTCATTATTTACATTACGTTGTTAAGAGAATGTTTTTTACTATAAGTTAAAAGTAAACAAGGCATATCCGAGCCATTCATAAATCGGTGAGCATTTAGGAAACCTAAATTGCTGAATCATCTTTCCGGTTGGACCGGAAGTGACGTCATTTTGAGAGGATCTTTTCACATTATCAGTCTTTACATTCATTACGTTTATAAGCAAAGGGGTTTTATTGTAAATAGGAAGTTAAGCAACAAATATCTCGGCCATTACTAAATGGGTAACCGTTTTGGAAAAATAACAAAACTGGTTCTTTGATATGACGTAGGCGCCTTCAATAGCATATTTAAACATTAGTTCTTTGATATGACCGAGGCGCCTACTAATTTGGTTACATTATTTTAACTATGCATGGGGTAAAAAAATGTTTTTTTCTTTTTCTTTTTCTCACTTACACTATTACTATTCATGGGGAAGGGTAACAAAAAAAAAAATTTTTGGGGGGGGGGTAAAATTTTTTTTTTTTTTTTTTTAACTGAAAACATTCCAATTCATAGGGAAGGGTAACAAAATTTTTTTTTTTTTTCGGGTGGGGGGGGGGGTAAAAATTTTTTTTTTTTTTTTTTTTCTAACTGAAAATATTACTACTCATGGGGAAGGGTAACAAAATTTTTTTTTTTTTCGGGTGGGGGGGTAAAAAATTTTTTTTTTTTTTTCTTTTTCTAACTGAAAATATTACTACTCATGGGGAAGGGTAACAAAAAAATTTTTTTTTTTGGGTGGGGGGGGGAAAATTTTTTTTTTTTTTTTCTTTTTCTTACTGAAAATATTACTACTCATGGGACAGGGTAACAAAAAAATTTTTTTTTTTGGGTGGGGGGGTGTTAAAATTTTTTTTTTTTTTTTTTTTTTTCTAACTGAAAATATTACTATTCATGGGGAAGGGTAACAAAAAATTTTTTTTTGGGGTGGGGGGGGTAAAAATTTTTTTTTTTTTTTCCTTTTTCTAACTGAAAATATTACTATTCATGGGGAAGGGTAACAAAAAAAAATTTTGGGGGAGGGGGGAAATGTTTTTTTCCTTTTTCTAACTGAAAATATTACTATTCATGGGGAAGGGTGACAAATATCTTTTCTTTTTTTTGGGGTGGGGGGGGTAAAAATTTTTTTCTTTTTTTTCTGTTTCTAACTGAAAATATAAGTATTCATGGTGAAGAGTACAAAAAGAAATTTAGGGGGGGGGTTAGATATTATTTCTTTTTTTTTCTCTTTTTCTAACTGAAAATATTACTATTACGGATAAGGGCACAAAATAAATTTGGGGGGGGCGACCTTTTTTTTAAACTGAAAATATTAGTATTCTTGGGGGAGGGTGAAAAAAACTTTTGGAGAGAGTGGGTAAAAAAATGTTTTAAACATGTTTTATTTGTTTTTAAACTAAAAATATTCTTGGTTAGAAACATAGAAAATCGATGTCTACCCACCCACGAAATATGACTGAGTCTCTATCGGTTTACTGGTGAGCGTTCATTTCCGACGCGGCAGCCTAGCAAAAATAGACGACCGTTAGGGAGGCTATTTTGGCTAGTCCACTTATAATATAACGAGCACTTCTCTGTCTGTCTGTCTGTCTGTCTGTCCGTCCTGGGGAATTTTTGTAAACAGAAGAGAGAGGGGGGGGGTCGAGTAATTAAATTTACATTAGATAACATTAAATAACCTTATTAGATGGGAGAAGAAAGAAATTTCAAGTCGAGGCTGCGATTAGAAGTGAAAACGTGGCAAGAATACAACTAAAATTAATAGATTTCAACAGCCTTTTATACCCTTAATAAACGTCGTTTAGACATTAGACGGGCTTCCTCATTTACATAATACATTCTTTTTAACCTTCCATTAAATTCAGATTTACAAATATACACTTATAACTGCTATTATCAAGTTTCCATATGTATTCACAATACGTTCCGATAAGGTGATATTAATAAAATTTATTAATACAGTTAATTAAACCCATTTTCTTCATCAACCAGCGTGTTTTCTCAACCATACTTCCAATGGCGATTATTGTGAAAATTTCAAGTCTTTCTCGGCCTTTTGGCTAAGATCAAAGTGTAGTATCTGTTCCGATGAATACTGAACCACATAGACTGGTATTGTATTGGCCTTCGGGTCTCGACTGGTATTGTCTTGGCCTTCGGGTCTTCATTTACGCCGGTCTACAGGTCTGTCCTTTGCATTTCTAGGAGGTCCACCCTCCCAGGCTTCTCCTCCCCTCTTTAGTGACGTCATTGTCAGAGGATTTTTTTCACAGTTTTCATTCATTATTTACATTACATTGTTAAGCGAATGTTTTCTACTAAATGTTAAAAGTAAACAAGGCATATCCGAGCTATTAGTAAATCGGTGACCATTCAGGAAAACTAAATTGCTGACTCATACTTCCGGTTTATCCGGTAGTGACGTCATCGTGAGAGGATTTGTTCACAGTTTTCATTCATTATTTACATTACGTTGTACCGAGAATGTTTTTTACTATAAGTTAAAAGTAAACAAGGCATATCCGAGCCATTCATAAATCGGTGAGCATTTAGGAAACCTAAATTGCTGAATCATCTTTCCGGTTGGACCGGAAGTGACGTCATTTTGATAGGATCTTTTCACATTATCAGTCTTTACATTCATTACGTTTATAAGCAAAGGGGTTTTATTGTAAATAGGAAGTTAAGCAACAAATATCTCGGCCATTACTAAATGGGTAACCGTTTTGGAAAAATAACAAAACTGGTTCTTTGATATGACGTAGGCGCCTTCAATAGCATATTTAAACATTAGTTCTTTGATATGACCGAGGCGCCTACTAATTTGGTTACATTATTTTAACTATGCATGGGGTAAAAAAATGTTTTTTCCTTTTTCTTTTTCTCACTTACAATATTACTACTCATGGGGAAGGGTAACAAAAAAAAATTTTTTGGGGGGTGGGTGGGGGGGAAATTTTTTTTTTTTTTCTTTTTCTTACTGAAAATATTACTACTCATGGGGAAGGGTAACAAAAAAATTTTTTTTTTGGGTGGGGGGGGGTAAATTTTTTTTTTTTTTTTTCTTTTTCTAACTGAAAATATTACTATTCATGGGGAAGGGTAACAAAAAAATTTTTTTTGGGGGGGGGTAAAATTTTTTTTTTTTTTTTTGAACTGAAAACATCCCAATTCATGGGGAAGGGTAACAAAAAAAAATTTGGGGGGGGTGGGGGGGGGGTAAAAAAAAAATTTTTTTCTCTTTTTCTAACTGAAAATATTACTATTCATGGGGTAGGGTAACAAAAAAAAATTTTTTTTGAGGGGGGGGGGGAAATGTTTTTTTCCTTTTTCTAACTGAAAATATTACTATTCATGGGGAAAGGTAACTAAAAAAAATTTTGCTTTGGGGGGGGGTAAAAAAAATTTTTATTTATTTTTTTTTTTAACTTAAATACAATTCCTATTCATGGGGAAGGGTAAAATAAAAAATTTTGGTGGGAGGGGGGTAAAAACTTTTTTTCTTTTTCTAACTGAAAATATTACTATTCATGGGGAAGGGTGACAAATATCTTTTCTTTTCTAGGGGTGGGGGGTTAAAAATTTTTTCTTTTTTTTCTGTTTCTAACTGAAAATATAACTATTCATGGGGAAGAGTACAAAAAGAAATTTAGGGGGGGGGTAGATATTATTTCTTTTTTTTTCTCTTTATCTAACTGAAAATATTACTATTACGGATAAGGGCAAAAAATAAATTGGGGGGGGCGACCTTTTTTTTAAACTGAAAATATTAGTATTCTTGGGGGAGGGTGAAAAAAACTTTTGGAGAGAGTGGGTAAAAAAATGTTTTAAACATGTTTTATTTGTTTTTAAACTAAAAATATTCTTGGTTAGAAACATAGAAAATCGATGTCTACCCACCCACGAAATATGACTGAGTCTCCATCGGTTTACTGGTGAGCGTTCATTTCCGACGCGGCAGCCTAGCAAAAATAGACGACCGTAGGGAGGCTATTTTGGCTAGTCCACTTATAATATAACGAGCACTTCTCTGTCTGTCAGTCTGTCTGTCTGTCTGTCTGTCTGTCTGTCCGTCCTGGGGAATTTTTGTAAACAGAAGAGAGGGGGGGGGTGTCTCGGGTAATTAAGATTTAATTAATTAAGCTTTTCAAGTAGGCGTTCATAATATTTGTATACCTGTAGAATTAGGAAACTATTATTAATTAATTAAATTAACATTAAATAACATTAAATAACATTATTAGATTGGAACAGAAAGAAATTTCAAGTCGAGGCTGCGATTAGAAGTGAAAACGTGGCAAGAATACAACTAAAATTAATAGATTTCAACGGCCTTTTATACCCTTAATAAATGTCGTTTAGACATTAGACGGGCTTCCTCATTTACATAATACATTCCTTTTAACTTTCCATTAAATTCAGATTTACAAATATACACTTATAACTGCTATTATCAAGTTTCCATATGTATTCACAATACGTTCCGATAAGGGGATATTAATAAAAATTATTAATACTATTAATTACAGCCATTTTCTTCATCAACCAGCGTGTTTTCCCAACCATACTTCCAATGGCGATTATTGTTAAAATTTCAAGTCTTTCTCGGCCTTTTGGCTAAGATCAAAGTGTAGTATCTGTTCCGATGAATACTGAACCACATAGACTGGTATTGTCTTGGCTTTCGGGTCTTCACTGTTATTGTCTTGGCCTTCGGGTCTTCATTTACGCCGGTCTACGAGTCTGTCCTTTGCATTTCTAGGAGGTCCACCCTCCTAGGCTTCTCCTCCCCTCTTTAGTGACGTCATTGTGAGAGGATTTTTTTCACAGTTTTCATTCATTATTTACATTACATTGTTAAGAGAATGTTTTTTACTAAATGTTAAAAGTAAACAAGGCATATCCGAGCTATTAGTAAATCGGTGACCATTCAGGAAAACTAAATTGCTGACTCATACTTCCGGTTTATCCGGTAGTGACGTCATCGTGAGAGGATTTTTTCACAGTTTTCATTCATTATTTACATTACGTTGTTAAGAGAATGTTTTTTACTATAAATTACAAGTAAACAAGGCATATACGAGCCATTAGTAAATCGATGACCATTTTGGAAAACTAAATTGCTGACTCATCTTTCCGGTTAGACAGGAAGTGACGTCATTTTGAGAGGATCTTTTCACATTATCAGTCTTTACATTCATTACGTTTATAAGCAAAGGTGTTTTATTGTAAATAGGAAGTTAAGCAACAAATATCTCGGCCATTACTAAATGGGTAACCGTTTTGGAAAAATAACAAAACTGGTTCTTTGATATGACGTAGGCGCCTTCAATAGCATATTTAAACATTAGTTCTTTGATATGACCGAGGCGCCTACTAAATTTTTTTTTGGGGGGGGGGTAAAATTTTTTTTTTTTTCTTTTTCTAACTGAAAATATTACTACTCATGGGGAAGGGTAACAAATTTTTTTTTTTTTTCGGGTGGGGGGGGGGTAAAAAATTTTTTTTTTTTTTCTTTTTCTAACTGAAAATATTACTACTCATGGGGAAGGGTAACAAAAAAATTTTTTTTTTTTGGGTGGGGGGGGGGGTAAAATTTTTTTTTTTTTTTTTTTTTTTCTAACTGAAAATATTACTACTCATGGGGAAGGGTAACAAAAAAAATTTTTTTTTTTGGGTGGGGGGGGGTAAAAATTTTTTTTTTTTTTTGTCTTTTTCTAACTGAAAATATTACTACTCATGGGGAAGGGTAACAAAAAAAAAAATTTGGGGGGGTGGGGGAGGGGGTAAATTTTTTTTTTTTTTTTCTTTTTCTTACTGAAAATATTACTACTCATGGGGAAGGGTAAAAAAAAAATTTTTTTTTTTGGGTGGGGGGGGGGGGTAAAATTTTTTTTTTTTTTTTCTTTTTCTAACTGAAAATATTACTATTCATGGGGAAGGGTAACAAAAAAATTTTTTTTTTTGGGTGAGGGGGGGTAAAATTTTTTTTTTTTTTTTTCTTTTTCTAACTGAAAATATTACTAATCATGGGGAAGGGTAACAAAAAAATTTTTTTGGGGGGGGATGGGTAAAATTTTTTTTTTTTTCTGAACTGAAAACATTCCAATTAATGGGGAAGGGTAACAAAAAAAATTTTTGGGGGGGGTGGGGGGGGTTAAAAAATTTTTTTTTTTTTTCTTTTTCTTACTGAAAATATTACTACTCATGGGGAAGGGTAACAAAAAAAATTTTTTTGTGGGGGGGGTAAAAATTTTTTATTTTTTTCTCTTTTTCTAACTGAAAATATTACTATTCATGGGGAAGGGTAACAAAAAAAAAATTGGGGGGGGGAATGTTTTTTTTACTTTTTCTAACTGAAAATATTACTATTCATGGGGAAAGGTAACTAAAAAAAATTTTTTTGGGGGGGGGGGTAAAAAAATTTTTTATTTATTTTTTTTTTTTTAACTTAAATACAATTCCTATTCATGGGGAAGGGTAAAATAAAAAAAATTTTTCTTTTTCTAACTGAAAATATTTCTATTCATGGGGAAGGGTGACAGATATCTTTTCTTTTTTTGGGGGTTAAAATTTTTTTCTTTTTTTTCTGTTTCTAACTGAAAATATAACTATTCATGGGGAAGAGTACAAGAAGAAATTTAGGGGGGGGTAGATATTTCTTTTTTTTCTCTTTTTCTAACTGAAAATATTACTATTACGGAGAAGGGCAAAAAATAAATTTGGGGGGGGGGCGAACTTTTTTTTAAACTGAAAATGTTAGTATTCTTGGGGGAGGGTGAAAAAAACTTTTGGAGAGAGTGGGTAAAAAAATGTTTTAAACATGTTTTATTTGTTTTTAAACTAAAAATATTCTTGGTTAGAAACATAGAAAATCGATGTCTACCCACCCACGAAATATGACTGAGTCTCCATCGGTTTACTGGTGAGCGTTCATTTCCGACGCGGCAGCCTAGCAAAAATAGACGACCGTAGGGAGGCTATTTTGGCTAGTCCACTTATAATATAACGAGCACTTCTCTGTCAGGATGTCTGTCTGTCTGTCTGTCCGTCCTGGGGAATTTTTGTAAACAGAAGAGAGGGGGGGGCTCGAGTAATTAACACTTACTTAATTAAGCTTTTCGAGTCAGCGTTCATAATATTTGTATACCTGTATACCTGTAGAAACTATTATTAATTAATTAAATTTGCATTAGATAACATTAAATAACCTTATTAGATGGGAGAAGAACGAAATTTCAGGTCGAGGCTGCGATTAGAAGTGAAAACGTGGCAAGAATACAACTAAAACTAATAGATTTCAACAGCCTTTTATACCCTTAATAAACGTCGTTTAGACATTAGACGGGCTTCCTCATTTACATAATACATTCTTTTTAACCTTCCATTAAATTCAGATTTACAAATATACACTTATAACTGCTATTATCAAGTTTCCATATGTATTCACAAGACGTTCCGATAAGGTGATATTAATAAAAATTATTAATACAATTAATTAAACCCATTTTCTTCATCAACCAGCGTGTTTTCTGAACCATAATTCCAATGGCGATTATTGTTAAAATTTCAAGTCTTTCTCGGCCTTTTGGCTAAGATCAAAGTGTAGTATCTGTTCCGATGGATACTGAACCACATAGACTGGTATTGTCTTGGCTTGGCTTTCGGGTCTCGACTGGTATTGTCTTGGCCTTCGGGTCTTCATTTACGCCGGTCTACGAGTCTGTCCTTTGCATTTCTAGGAGGTCCACCCTCCCAGGCTTCTCCTCCCCTCTTTAGTGACGTCATTGTGAGAGGATTTTTTTCACAGTTTTCATTCATTATTTACATTACATTGTTAAGCGAATGTTTTCTACTAAATGTTAAAAGTAAACAAGGCATATCCGAGCTATTAGTAAATCGGTGACCATTCAGGAAAACTAAATTGCTGACTCATACTTCCGGTTTATCCGGTAGTGACGTCATCGTGAGAGGATTTTTTCACAGTTTTCATTCATTATTTACATTACGTTGTACCGAGAATGTTTTTTACTATAAGTTAAAAGTAAACAAGGCATATCCGAGCCATTCATAAATCGGTGACCATTTAGGAAACCTAAATTGCTGAATCATCTTTCCGGTTGGACCGGAAGTGACGTCATTTTGAGAGGATCTTTTCACATTATCAGTCTTTACATTCATTACGTTCATAAGCAAAGGTGTTTTATTGTAAATAGGAAGTTAAGCAACAAATATCTCGGCCATTACTAAATGGGTAACCGTTTTGGAAAAATAACAAAACTGGTTCTTTGATATGACGTAGGCGCCTTCAATAGCATATTTAAACATTAGTTCTTTGATATGACCGAGGCGCCTACTAATTTGGTAACATTATTGTAACTATGCATGGGGTAAAAAAATGTTTTTTTCTTTTTCTTTTTCTCACTTACAATATTACTATTCATGGGGAAGGGTAACAAAAAAAAATTTTTTTTGGGGGGGGGGTAAAATTTTTTTTTTTTTTTTTTTCAACTGAAAACATTCCAATTCATGGGGAAGGGTAACAAAATTATTTTTTTTATTCGGGTGGGGGGGGGTAAAAAATTTTTTTTTTTTTTTTTTTTTTCTAATTGAAAATATTACTACTCATGGGGAAGGGTAACAAAATTTTTTTTTTTTTGGGTGGGGGGGGGTAAAAAATTTTTTTTTTTTTTTTTTTTTTCTAATTGAAAATATTACTACTCATGGGGAAGGGTAACAAAATTTGTTTTTTTTCGGGTAGGGGGGGTAAAAAATTTTTTTTTTTTTTCTTTTTCTAACTGAAAATATTACTACTCATGGGGAAGGGTAACAAACAAAATTTTTTTTTTGGGTGGGAGGGGGGGGAAATTTGTTTTTTTTCTTTTCTTTTTCTTACTGAAAATATTACTACTCATGGGGAAGGGTAACAAAAAAAATTTTTTTTGGGTGGGGGGGTAAAAATTTTTTTTTTTTTTCTTTTTCTAACTGAAAATATTACTACTCATGGGGAAGGGTAACAAAACAATTTTTTTTGGGTGGGGGGGGTAAAAAATTTTTTTTTTTTGTTTTCTTTTTCTAACTGAAAATATTACTATTCATGGGGAAAGGTAACTAAAAAAAATTTTTTGGGGGGGGGTAAAAAATTTTTTTATTTATTTTTATTTTTAACTTAAATACAATTCCTATTCATGGGGAAGGGTAAAATAAAAAATTTTGATGGGAGGGGGGTAAAAACTTTTTTTCTTTTTCTAACTGAAAATATTACTATTCATGGGGAAGGGTGACAAATATCTTTTCTTTTTGGGGGGGTGGGGGGGTAAATTTTTTTTTCTTTTTTTTCTGTTTCTAACTGAAAATATAACTATTCATGGGAAAGAGTACAAAAAGAAATTTAGGGGGGGTAGATATTATTTCTCTTTTTTTCTCTTTTTCTAACTGAAAATATTACTATTACGGATAAGGGCAAAAAATAAATTTGGGGGGGGGCGACCTTTTTTTAAACTGAAAATATTAGTATTCTTGGGGGAGGGTGAAAAAAACTTTTAGAGAGAGTGGGTAAAAAAATGTTTTAAACATGTTTTATTTGTTTTGAAACTAAAAATATTCTTGGTTAGAAACATAGAAAATCGATGTCTACCCACCCACGAAATATGACTGAGTCTCCATCGGTTTACTGGTGAGCGTTCATTTCCGACGCGGCAGCCTAGCAAAAATAGACGACCGTAGGGAGGCTATTTTGGCTAGTCCACTTATAATATAACGAGCACTTTCTCTGTCACGATGTCAGGATGTCTGTCTGTCCGTCCTGGGGAATTTTTGTAAACAGAAGAGAGAGGAGAGGGGGGTCGAGTAATTAAGATTTGATTAATTAAGCTTTTCGAGTCAGCGTTCATTATTATTATTGTATACATGTAGAATTAGGAAACTATTATTAATTAATTAAATTTACATTAAATAACATTAAATAACTTTATTAGATGGGAGAAGAACGAAATTTCAAGTCGAGGCTGCGATTAGAAGTGAAAACGTGGCAAGAATCGTACTAAAATTAATAGATTTCAACTGCCTTTTATACCCTTAATAAACGTCGTTTAGACATTAGACGGGGTTCCTCATTTACATAATACATTCTTTTTAACCTTCCATTAAATTCAGATTTACAAATATACACTTTTAACTGCTATTATCAAGTTTCCATATGTATTCACAATACGTTCCGATAAGGTGATATTAATAAAAATTATTAATACAATTAATTAAACCCATTTTCTTCATCAACCAGCGTGTTTTCTCAACCATACTTCCAATGGCGATTATTGTTAAAATTTCAAGTCTTTCTCGGCCTTTTGGCTAAGATCAAAGTGTAGTATCTGTTCCGATGAATACTGAACCACATAGACTGGTATTGTCTTGGCTTGGCTTTCGGGTCTTCACTGATATTGTCTTGGCCTTCGGTTCTTCATTTACGCCGGTCTACGAGTCTGTCCTTTGCATTTCTAGGAGGTCCACCCTCCCAGGCTTCTCCTCCCCTCTTTAGTGACGTCATTGTGAGAGGATTTTTTTCACAGTTTTCATTCATTATTTACATTACATTGTTAAGAGAATGTTTTCTACTAAATGTTAAAAGTAAACAAGGCATATCCGAGCTATTAGTAAATCGGTGACCATTCAGGAAAACTAAATTGCTGACTCATACTTCCGGTTTATCCGGTAGTGACGTCATCGTGAGAGGATTTTTTCACAGTTTTCATTCATTATTTACATTACGTTGTTAAGAGAATGTTTTTTACTATAAATTACAAGTAAACAAGGCATATACGAGCCATTAGTAAATCGATGACCATTTAGGAAACCTAAATTGCTGAATCATCTTTCCGGTTGGAACGGAAGTGACGTCATTTTGAGAGGATCTTTTCACATTATCAGTCTTTACATTCATTACGTTTATAAGCAAAGGTGTTATATTGTAAATAGGAAGTTAAGCAACAAATATCTCGGCCATTACTAAATGGGTAACCGTTTTGGAAAAATAACAAAACTGGTTCTTTGATATGACGTAGGCGCCTTCAATAGCATATTTAAACATTAGTTCTTTGATATGACCGAGGCGCCTACTAATTTGGTTACATTATTTTAACTATGCATGGGGTAAAAAAATGTTTTTTTCTTTTTCTTTTTCTCACTTACAATATTACTATTCATGGGGAAGGGTAACAAAAAAAAATTTGAGGGGGGGGGGGCGGGGGTAAAATTTTTTTTTTGTTTTTTCAACTGAAAACATTCCAATTCATGGGGAAGGGTAACAAAAATTTTTTTTTTTTTCGGGTTGGGGGGGGGTAAAATTTTTTTTTTTTTTTTCTTTTTCTAACTGAAAATATTACTACTCATGGGGAAGGGTAACAAAAATTTTTTTTTTTTTCGGGTGGGGGGGTAAAAAATTTTTTTTTTTTTCTTTTTCTAACTGAAAATATTACTACTCATGGGGAAGGGTAACAAAAAAAATTTTTTTTTTGGGTGGGGGGGGTAAAAATTTTTTTTTTTTTTCCTTTTTCTTACTGAAAATATTACTACTCATGGGGAAGGGTAACAAAAAAAATTTTGGGGGGGGGTGGGGGGGGGTAAAAATTTTTTTTTTTTTTTCTTTTTCTAACTGAAAATATTACTATTCATGGGGAAGGGTAACAAAAAAAATTTTTTGGGGGGGGGTAAAATTTTCTTTTTTTTTTTTTGAACTGAAAACATCCCAATTCATGGGGAAGGGTAACAAAAATTTTTTTTGGGGGGGTGAGGGGGGGGAAATTTTTTTTTTTTTTTTCTTTTTACTTACTGAAAATTTTACTACTCATGGGGAAGGGTAACAAAAAAATTGGGGGGGGGGTAAAGGGGCGGGGTAAAAAAAAAAAATTTTTTTCTCTTTTTCTAACTGAAAATATTACTATTACGGATAAGGGCAAAAAATAAATTTGGGGGGGAGCGACTTTTTTTTAAACTGAAAATATTAGTATTCTTGGGGGAGGGTGAAAAAAACTTTTAGAGAGAGTGGGTAAAAAAATGTTTTAAACATGTTTTATTTGTTTTTAAACTAAAAATATTCTTGGTTAGAAACATAGAAAATCGATGTCTACCCACCCACGAAATATGACTGAGTCTCCATCGGTTTACTGGTGAGCGTTCATTTCCGACGCGGCAGCCTAGCAAAAATAGACGACCGTAGGGAGGCTATTTTGGCTAGTCCACTTATAATATAACGAGCACTTCTCTGTCAGGATGTCTGTCTGTCTGTCTGTCCTGGGGAATTTTTGTAAACAGAAGAGAGGTGGGGGGGTCGAGCGATTAACATTTAATTAATTAAGCTTTTCGAGACAGCGTTCATAATATTTGTATACCTGTAGAATTAGGAAACTATTGTTAATTAATTAAATTAACATTAAATAACATTAAATAACATTATTAGATTAGAGAAGAACGAAATTTCAAGTCGAGGCGGCGATTAGAAGTGTAAACGTGGCAAGAATCATACTAAAATTAATAGATTTCAACGGCCTTTTATACCCTTAATAAATGTCGTTTAGACATTAGACGGGCTTCCTCATTTACATAATACATTCCTTTTAACCTTCCATTAAATTCAGATTTACAAATATACACTTATAACTGCTATTATCAAGTTTCCATATGTATTCACAATACGTTCCGATAAGGTGATATTAATAAAAATGATTAATACAATTAATTAAACCCATTTTCTTCATCAACCAGCGTGTTTTCTCAACCATACTTCCAATGGCGATTATTGTTAAAATTTCAAGTCTTTCTCGGCCTTTTGGCTAAGATCAAAGTGTAGTATCTGTTCCGATGAATACTGAACCACATAGACTGGTATTGTCTTGGCTTTCGGGTCTTCACTGCTATTGTCTTGGCCTTCGGGTCTTCATTTACGCCGGTCTACGGGTCTGTCCTTTGCAGTTCTTGGAGGTCCACCCTCCCAGGCTTCCCCTCCCCTTAGTGACGTCATTGTGAGAATCCTTCTGGTTAATCCGGAAGTGACGTCATCGTGAGAGGATTTTTTCAGTTTTCATTCATTATTTACATTACGTTGTTAAGAGAATGTTTTTTACTATAAATTACAAGTAAACAAGGCATATCCGGGTCTGTCCTTTGCATTTCTAGGAGGTCCACCCTCCCAGGCTTCTCCTCCCCTCTTTAGTGACGTCATTGTGAGAGGATTTTTTCCACAGTTTTCATTCATTATTTACATTACATTGTTAAGCGAATGTTTTCTACTAAATGTTAAAAGTAAACAAGGCATATCCGAGCTATTAGTAAATCGGTGACCATTCAGGAAAACTAAATTGCTGACTCATACTTCCGGTTTATCCGGTAGTGACGTCATCGTGAGAGGATTTTTTCACAGTTTTCATTCATTATTTACATTACGTTGTACCGAGAATGTTTTTTACTATAAGTTAAAAGTAAACAAGGCATATCCGAGCCATTCATAAATCGGTGACCATTTAGGAAACCTAAATTGCTGAATCATCTTTCCGGTTGGACCGGAAGTGACGTCATTTTGAGAGGATCTTTTCACATTATCAGTCTTTACATTCATTACGTTTATAAGCAAAGGTGTTTTATTGTAAATAGGAAGTTAAGCAACAAATATCTCGGCCATTACTAAATGGGTAACCGTTTTGGAAAAATAACAAAACTGGTTCTTTGATATGACGTAGGCGCCTTCAATAGCATATTTAAACATTAGTTCTTTGATATGACCGAGGCGCCTACTAATTTGGTAACATTATTTTAACTATGCATGGGCTAAAAAAATGTTTTTTTCTTTTTCTTTTTCTCACTTACAATATTACTATTCATGGGGAAGGGTAACAAAAAAAAAATTTTTTTTGGAGGGGGGGGGGGTAAAAATTTTTTTTTTTTTTTTTTCAACTGAAAACATTCCAATTCATGGGGAAGGGTAACAAATTTTTTTTTTTTTTTCGGGTGGAGGGGGGGGGGTAAAAATTTTTTTTTTTTTTTTTTTTTCTAACTGAAAATATTACTACTCATGGGGAAGGGTAACAAAATTTTTTTTTTTTTCGGGTGGGGGGGGTGTAAAAAATTTTTTTTTTTTATTCTAACTGAAAATATTACTACTCATGGGGAAGGGTAACAAAAAAATTTTTTTTTTGGGTGGGGGGGAAAAAATTTTTTTTTTTTTTTCTTTCTCTTACTGAAAATATTACTACTCATGGGGAAGGGTAACAAAAAAAAATTTTGGGGGGGGTGGGGGGGTAAAAATTTTTTTTTTTTTTTTCTTCTTCTAACTGAAAATATTACTACTCATGGGGAAGGGTAACAAAAAATTTTTTTTTTTCGGGTGGGGGGGTAAAAATTTTTTTTTTTTTTTCCTTTTTCTAACTATTCATGGGGAAGGGTAACAAAAAATTTTTGTTTGGGGGGGTAAAATTTTTTTTTTTTTTTTTTGAACTGAAAAAATCCTAATTCATGGGGAAGGGTAACAAAATTTTTGGGGGGGGAGGTGAGGGGGGGGTAAATTTTTTTTTTTTTCTTTCTTTTTCTTACTGAAAATATTACTATTCATGGGGAAAAAATTTGGGGGGGGGGGAATGTTTTTTTCCTTTTTCTAACTGAAAATATTACTATTCATGGGGAAAGGTAACTAAAAAAAAATTTGGGGGGGGGGGAGTAAAAATTTTTTTTATTTATTTTTTTTTTTAACTTAAATACAATACCTATTCATGGGGAAGGGTAAAATAAAAAAATTTGGTGGGAGGGGGGTAAAAACTTTTTTTCTTTTTCTAACTGAAAATATTACTATTCATGGGGAAGGGTGACAAATATCTTTTCTTTTTTTGGGGTGGGGGGGTTAAAGTTTTTTTCTTTTTTTTCTGTTTCTAACTGAAAATATAACTTCATGGGGAAGAGTACAAAAAGAAATTTAGGGGGGGGGTAGATATTATTTCTTTTTTTTTTCTCTTTTTCTAACTGAAAATATTACTATTACGGAGAACGGGCAAAAAATAAGTTTGGGGGGGCGAACTTTTTTTTAAACTGAAAATATTAGTATTCTTGGGGGAGGGTGAAAAAAACATTTGGAGGGAGTGGGTAAAAAAATGATTTAAAATTGTTTTATTTGTTTTTAAACTAAAAATATTCTCGGTTAGAAACAAAGAAAATCGATGTCTACCCACCCAAGAAATATGACAGAGTCTCCATCGGTTTACTGGTGAGCGTTCATTTCCGACGCGGCAGCCTAGCAAAAATAGACGACCGTAGGGAGGCTATTTTGGCTAGTCCACTTATAATATAACGAGCACTTCTCTGTCAGGATGTCTGTCTGTCTGTCCGTCCTGGGGAATTTTTGTAAACAGAAGAGAGGGGGGGGGCTCGAGTAATTAACATTTACTTAATTAAGCTTTTCAAGTAGGCGTTCATAATATTTGTATACCTGTAGAATTAGGAAACTATTATTATTAATTAAATTTACATTAGATAACATTAAATAACCTTATTAGATGGGAGAATGAACGAAATTTCAAGTCGAGGCGGCGATTAGAAGTGAAAACGTGGCAAGAATACAACTAAAATTAAGAGATTTCAACGGCCTTTTATACCCTTAATAAATGTCGTTTAGACATTAGACGGGCTTCCTCATTTACATAATACATTCCTTTTAACCTTCCATTAAATTCAGATTTACAAATATACACTTATAACTGCTATTATCAAGTTTCCATATGTATTCACAACACGTTCCGATAAGGTGATATTAAGAAAAATGATTAATACAATTAATTAAACCCATTTTCTTCATCAACCAGCGTGTTTTCTCAACCATACTTCCAATGGCGATTATTGTTAAAATTTCAAGTCTTTCTCGGCCTTTTGGCTAAGATCAAAGTGTAGTATCTGTTCCGATGAATACTGAACCACATAGACTGGTATTGTCTTGGCTTTCGGGTCTTCACTGCTATTGTCTTGGCCTTCGGGTCTTCATTTACGCCGGTCTACGGGTCTGTCCTTTGCAGTTCTAGGAGGTCCACCCTCCCAGGCTTCTCCTCCCCTTAGTGACGTCATTGTGAGAATCCTTCTGGTTAATCCGGAAGTGACGTCATCGTGAGAGGATTTTTTCACAGTTTTCATTCATTATTTACATTACGTTGTTAAGAGAATGTTTTTTACTATAAATTACAAGTAAACAAGGCATATCCGGGTCTGTCCTTTGCATTTCTAGGAGGTCCACCCTCCCAGGCTTCTCCTCCCCTCTTTAGTGACGTCATTGTGAGAGGATGTTTTTCACAGTTTTCATTCATTATTTACATTACATTGTTAAGCGAATGTTTTCTACTAAAAGTTAAAAGTAAAAAAGGCATATCCGAGCTATTAGTAAATCGGTGACCATTCAGGAAAACTAAATTGCTGACTCATACTTCCGGTTTATCCGGTAGTGACGTCATCGTGAGAGGATTTTTTCACAGTTTTCATTCATAATTTACATTACGTTGTTAAGAGAATGTTTTTTACTATAAATTACAAGTAAACAAGGCATATACGAGCCATTAGTAAATCGATGACCATTTTGGAAAACTAAATTGCTGACTCATCTTTCCGGTTAGACAGGAAGTGACGTCATTTTGAGAGGATCTTTTCACATTATCAGTCTTTACATTCATTACGTTTATAAGCAAAGGAGTTTTATTGTAAATAGGAAGTTAAGCAACAAATATCTCGGCCATTACTAAATGGGTAACCGTTTTGGAAAAATAACAAAACTGGTTCTTTGATATGACGTAGGCGCCTTCAATAGCATATTTAAACATTAGTTCTTTGATATGACCGAGGCGCCTACTAATTTGGTTACATTATTACTATTCATGGGGAAGGGTAACAAAAAAAAAATTTTTTTTTAGGGGGGGGGGTAAAATTTTTTTTTTTTTTTTTTCAACTGAAAACATTCCAATTCATGGGGAAGGTTAACAAAAATTTTTTTTTTTTCCGGATGGGGGGGGTGGGTAAAATTTTTTTTTTTTTTTCTTTTACTAACTGAAAATATTATTACTCATGGGGAAGGGTAACAAAATTTATTTTTTTTCCGGGTGGGGGGGGGGTGGTAAAAATTTTTTTTTTTTTTTTCTTTTTCTAACTGAAAATATTACTACTCATGGGGAAGGGTAACAAAATTTTTTTTTTTTTCGGGTGGGGGGGGGTAAACATTTTTTTTTTTTTTTCTTTTTCTAACTGAAAATATTATTACTCATGGGGAAGGGTAACAAAATTTTTTTTTTTTTTGGGTGGGGGGGGAAATTTTTTTTTTTTTTTTTTTTTATTACTGAAAACATTACTACTCATGGGGAAGGGTAACAAAAAAAAATTTTTTTTTGGGTAGGGGGGGGGTAAAAATTTTCTTTTTTTTTTTCTTTTCCTAACTGAAAATGTTACTATTCATGGGGAAGGGTAACAATAAAAAAATTTTTTTGGGGGGGGGTAACATTTTTTTTTTTTTTTTTAAACTGAAAACATCCCAATTCATGGGGAAGGGTAACAAAAATTTTTTTTGGGGGGGGGTGAGGGGGGGGTAAATTTTTTTTTTTTTTTTTTTTTTTCTTACTGAAAATATGACTACTCATGGGGAAGGGTAACAAAAAAAAATTTTTTTGGGGGGGGGGTACAAAAATTTTTTTTTTCTCTTTTTCTAACTTAAAATATTACTATTCATGGGAAAGGGTAACAAAAAAAAATTTGGGGGGGGGAGGGGGGGAAATGTTTTTTTCCTTTTTCTAACTGAAAATATTACTATTCATGGGGAAAGGTAACTAAAAAAAATTTTTTAGGGGGGGGGTAAAAATTTATTTTATTTTTTTTTTTTTTAACTTAAATACAATTCCTATTCATGGGGAAGGGTAAAATAAAAAAATTTGGTGTGCGGGGGGTAAAAACTTTTCTTTTATTTCTTTTTCTAACTGAAAATATTACTATTCATGGGGAAGGGTGACAAATATCTTTTCTTTTTTTTGGGTGGGAGGGTTAAAAATTTTTTATTTTTTTCTGTTTCTAACTGAAAATATAACTATTCATGGGGAAGAGTACAAAAAGAAATTTAGGGGGGTAGATATTATTTCTTTTTCTTTCTCTTTTTCTAACTGAAAATATTACTATTACGGATAAGGGCAAAAAATAAATTTGGGGGGGCGACCTTTTTTTTAAACTGAAAATATTAGTATTCTTGGGGGAGGGTGAAAAAAACTTTTAGATGGAGTGGGTAAACAAATGTTTTAAACATGTTTTATTTGTTTTTAAACTAAAAATATTCTTGGTTAGAAATATAGAAAATCGATGTCTACCCACCCACGAAATATGACTGAGTCTCCATCGGTTTACTGGTGAGCGTTCATTTCCGACGCGGCAGCCTAGCAAAAATAGACGACCGTAGGGAGGCTATTTTGGCTAGTCCACTTATAATATAACGAGCACTTCTCTGTCAGGATGTCTGTCTGTCTGTCTGTCTGTCTGTCCGTCCTGGGGAATTTTTGTAAACAGAAGAGAGGGGGGGTCTCGGGTAAATAAGATTTAATTAATTAAGCTTTTCAAGTAGGCGTTCATAATATTTGTATACCTGTAGAATTAGGAAACTATTATTAATTAATTAAATTTACATTAGATAACATTAAATAACATTATTAGATTGGAGAAGAACGAAATTTCAAGACGAGGAAGCGATTAGAAGTGAAAACGTGGCAAGAATCATACTAAAATTAATAGATTTCAACCGCCTTTTATACCCTTAATAAATGTCGTTTAGACATTAGACGGGCTTCCTCATTTACATAATACATTCCTTTTAACCTTCCATTAAATTCAGATTTACAAATATACACTTATAACTGCTATTATCAAGTTTCCATATGTATTCACAATACGTTCCGATAAGGGGATATTAATAAAAATTATTAATACTATTAATTACAGCCATTTTCTTCATCAACCAGCGTGTTTTCCCAACCATACTTCCAATGGCGATTATTGTTAAAATTTCAAGTCTTTCTCGGCCTTTTGGCTAAGATCAAAGTGTAGTATCTGTTCCGATGAATACTGAACCACATAGACTGGTATTGTCTTGGCTTTCGGGTCTTCACTGGTATTGTCTTGGCCTTCGGGTCTTCATTTACGCCGGTCTACGAGTCTGTCCTTTGCATTTCTAGGAGGTCCACCCTCCCAGGCTTCTCCTCCCCTCTTTAGTGACGTCATTGTGAGAGGATTTTTTTCAACAGTTTTCATTCATTATTTACATTACATTGTTAAGAGAATGTTTTCTACTAAATGTTAAAAGTAAACAAGGCATATCCGAGCTATTAGTAAATCGGTGACCATTCAGGAAAACTAAATTGCTGACTCATACTTCCGGTTTATCCGGTAGTGACGTCATCGTGAGAGGATTTTTTCACAGTTTTCATTCATTATTTACATTACGTTGTACCGAGAATGTTTTTTACTATAAGTTAAAAGTAAACAAGGCATATCCGAGCCATTCATAAATCGGTGACCATTTAGGAAATCTAAATTGCTGAATCATCTTTCCGGTTGGACCGGAAGTTACGTCATTTTGAGAGGATCTTTTCACATTATCAGTCTTTACATTCATTACGTTTATAAGCGAAGGTGTTTTATTGTAAATAGGAAGTTAAGCAACAAATATCTCGGCCATTACTAAATGGGTAACCGTTTTGGAAAAATAACAAAACTAATTCTTTGATATGACGTAGGCGCCTTCAATAGCATATTTAAACATTAGTTCTTTGATATGACCGAGGCGCCTACTAATTTGGTTAAATGTTTTCTTTTTCTTTTTCTCACTTACAATATTACTATTCATGGGGAAGGGTAACAAAAAAAAAAATTTGGGGGGGGGGTAAATTTTTTTTTTTTTTTTTTTTTTTCAACTGAAAACATTCTAATTGATGGGGAAGGGTAACAAAATTTTATTTTTTTTTCGGGTGGGGGGGGGTAAAAAATTTTTTTTTTTTTTTCTTTTTCTAACTAAAAATATTACTACTCATGGGGAAGGGTAACAAAAAAAAATATTTTGAGGTGGGGGGGAAAATTTTTTTTTTTTTTTCTTTTTCTTACTGAAAATATTACTACTCATGGGGAAGGGTAACAAAAAAAATTTTTTTTGGGGTGGGGGGGGGTAAAAATTTTTTTTTTTTTTTTCTTTTTCTAACTCAAAATATTACTATTCATGGGGAAGGGTAACAAAAAATTTTTTTTTGTGGGGGGGGTAAAATTTTTTTTTTTTTTGAACTGAAAACATCCCAATTCATGGGGAAGGGTAACAACATTTTTTGGGGGGGGGTGAGGGTCTGGGGGTAACATTTTTTTTTTTTTTTTCTTTTTCTTACTGAAAATATTACTACTCATGGGGAAGGGTAACAAAAAAATTTTGGGGTGGGGGTGGGGGGGGGTAAAAAAAATTTTTTTTTTTTCTCTTTTTCTAACTGAAAATATTACTATTCATGGGGAAGGGTAACAAAAAAAAAAATTGGGGAGGGGGAATGTTTTTTTCCTTTTTCTTACTATTCATGGGGAAAGGTAACTAAAAAAATTTTGGGGGGGGTGGGGGTAAAAAAATTTTTGTATTTATTTATTTTTTTAACTTAAATACAATTCCTATTCATGGGGAAGGGTAAAATAAAAAATTTTGGTAAAAACTTTTTTTCTTTTTCTAACTGAAAATATTACTATTCATGGGGAAGGGTGACAAATATCTTTTTTATTTTTTTGGGGTAGGGGGTAAAAATTTTTTCTTTTTTTTCTGTTTCTCACTGAAAATATAACTATTCATGGGGAAGAGTACAAAAAGAAATTTAGGGGGGGGGGTAGATATTATTTCTCTTTTTTTCTCTTTTTCTAACTGAAAATATTACTATTACGGATAAGGGCAAAAAATAAATTGGGGGGGGGGCGACCTTTTTTTTAAACTGAAAATATTAGTATTCTTGGGGGAGGGTTAAAAAAACTTTTGGAGAGAGTGGGTAAAAAAATGTTTTAAACATGTTTTATTTGTTTTTAAACTAAAAATATTCTTGGTTAGAAACATAGAAAATCGATGTCTACCCACCCACGAAATATGACTGAGTCTCCATCGGTTTACTGGTGAGCGTTCATTTCCGACGCGGCAGCCTAGCAAAAATAGACGACCGTAGGGAGGCTATTTTGGCTAGTCCACTTATAATATAACGAGCACTTCTCTGTCTGTCTGTCAGTCTGTCTGTCTGTCTGTCTGTCTGTCTGTCCGTCCTGGGGAATTTTTGTAAACAGAAGAGAGGGGGGTCTCGGGTAATTAAGATTTAATTAATTAAGGTTTTCCAGTCAGCGTTCATAATATTTTTATACATGTAGAATTAGGAAACTTTTATTAATTAATTAAATTTATATTAGATAACTTTGAATAACCTTATTAGATTGGAGTAGAACGAAATTTCAAGTCGAGGCGGCGATTAGAAGTGAAAACGTGGCAAGAATACAACTAAAATTAATAGATTTCAACGGCCTTTTATACCCTTAGTAAACGTCGTTTAGACATTAGACGGGCTTCCTCATTTACATAATACATTCCTTTTAACCTTCCATTAAATTCAGATTTACAAATATACACTTGTAACTGCTATTATCAAGTTTCCATATGTATTCACAATACGTTCCGATAAGGTGATATTAAGAAATATTATTAATACAATTGATTAAACCCATTTTCTTCATCAACCAGCGTGTTTTCTCAACCATACTTCCAATGGCGATTATTGTGAAAATTTCAAGTCTTTCTCGGCCTTTTGGCTAAGATCAAAGTGTAGTATCTGTTCCGATGAATACTGAACCACATAGACTGGTATTGTATTGGCTTTCGGGTCTTCACTGCTATTGTCTTGGCCTTCGGGTCTTCATTTACGCCGGTCTACGGGTCTGTCCTTTGAATTTCTAGGAGGTCCACCCTCCCAGGCTTCTCCTCCCCTCTTTAGTGACGTCATTGTCAGAGGATTTTTTTCACAGTTTTCATTCATTATTTACATTACGTTGTTAAGAGAATGTTTTCTACTAAAAGTTAAAAGTAAACAAGGCATATAGGAGCTATTAGTAAATCGGTGACCATTCAGGAAAACTAAATTGCTGACTCATACTTCCGGTTTATCCGGTAGTGACGTCATCGTGAGAGGATTTTTTCACAGTTTTCATTCATTATTTACATTACGTTGTTAAGAGAATGTTTTTTACTATAAATTACAAGTAAACAAGGCATATACGAGCCATTAGTAAATCGATGACCATTTTGGAAAACTAAATTGCTGACTCATCTTTCCGGTTAGACAGGAAGTGACGTCATTTTGAGAGGATCTTTTCACATTATCAGTCTTTACATTCATTACGTTTATAAGCAAAGGAGTTTTATTGTAAATAGGAAGTTAAGCAACAAATATCTCGGCCATTACTAAATGGGTAACCGTTTTGGAAAAATAACAAAACTGGTTCTTTGATATGACGTAGGCGCCTTCAATAGCATATTTAAACATTAGTTCTTTGATATGACCGAGGCGCCTACTTATATTGTTACATTATTACTATTCATGGGGAAGGGTAACAAAAAAAAATTTTTTTTTGGGGGGGGGGGTAAAATTTTTTCTTTTTTTTTTTTCAACTGAAAACATTCCAATTCATGGGGAAGGGTAACAAAAAAATTTTTTTTTTTCGGGTGGGGGGGGGGGGTAAAATTTTTTTTTTTTTTTCTTTTTCTAACTGAAAATATTACTACTCATGGGGAAGGGTAACAAAATTTTTTTTTTTTCCGGGTGGGAGGGGTAAAAATTTTTTTTTTTTCTTTTTCTAACTGAAAATATTACTACTCATGGGGAAGGGTAACAAAAAAATTTTTTTTTTTTTGGGTGGGGGGGAGGAAATTTTTTTTTTTTTTTTTCTTTTTTCGTACTGAAAATATTACTACTCATGGTGAAGTGTAACAAAAAAAATTTTTTTTTGGGGTGGGGGGGGTAAAAAATTTTTTTTTTTTTTTCTTTTTCTAACTGAAAATATTACTATTCATGGGGAAGGGTAACAAAAAAATTTTGGGGGGGGGAGGGGTAAAATTTTTTTGTTTTTTTTTTTAACTGAAAACATCCCAATTCATGGGGAAGGGTAATAAAAAAAAATTTTTTTGAGGGGGGGTAAAAAATTTCTTTATTTTTTTTTTTAACTTAAATACAATTCCTATTCATAGGGGAAGGGTAGATATTATTTCTTTTTTTTTCTCTTTTTTTAACTGAAAATATAACTATTACGGATAAGGGCAAAAAATAAATTTGGGGGGCGGGGGCGACTTTTTTTTTAAACTGAAAATATTAGTATTCTTGGGGGAGGGTGAAAAAAACTTTTGGAGAGAGTGGGTAAAAAAATGTTTTACACATGTTTTATTTGTTTTTAAACTAAAAATATTCTTGGTTAGAAACATAGAAAATCGATGTCTACCCACCCACGAAATATGACTGAGTCTCCATCGGTTTACTGGTGAGCGTTCATTTCCGACGCGGCAGCCTAGCAAAAATAGACGACCGTTAGGGAGTCTATTTTCGCTAGTCCACTTATAATATAACGAGCACTTTCTCTGTCTGTCTGTCCGTCTGTCTGTCTGTCTGTCCGTCCTGGGGAATTTTTGTAAACAGAAGAGAGGGGGAGGTCTCGGGTAATTAAGATTTAATTAATTAAGCTTTTCAAGTAGGCGTTCATAATATTTGTATATCTGTAGAATTAGGAAACTATTATTAATTAATTAAATTTACATTAGACAACATTAAATAACATTATTAGGTGGGAGAAGAAACAAATTTCAAGTCGAGGCTGCGATTAGAAGTGAAAACGTGGCAAGAATCATACTAAAATTAATAGATTTCAACAGCCTTTTATACCCTTAATAAACGTCGTTTAGACATTAGACGGGCTTCCTCATTTACATAATACATTCCTTTTAACCTTCCATTAAATTCAGATTTACAAATATAAACTTATAACTGCTATTATCAAGTTTCCATATGTATTCACAAGACGTTCCGATAAGGTGATATTAATAAAAATGATTAATACAATTAATTAAACCCATTTTCTTCATCAACCAGCGTGTTTTCTCAACCATACTTCCAATGGCGATTATTGTGAAAATTTCAAGTCTTTCTCGGCCTTTTGGCTAAGATCAAAGTGTAGTATCTGTTCCGATGAATACTGAACCACATAGACTGGTATTGTCTTGGCTTTCGGGTCTTCACTGCTATTGTCTTGGCCTTCGGGTCTTCATTTACGCCGGTCTACGGGTCTGTCCTTTGCAGTTCTAGGAGGTCCACCCTCCCAGGCTTCTCCTCCCCTTAGTGACGTCATTGTGAGAATCCTTCTGGTTAATCCGGAAGTGACGTCATCGTGAGAGGATTTTTTCACAGTTTTCATTCATTATTTACATTACGTTGTTAAGAGAATGTTTTTTACTACAAATTACAAGTAAACAAGGCATATCCGGGTCTGTCCTTTGCATTTCTAGGAGGTCCACCCTCCCAGGCTTCTCCTCCCCTCTTTAGTGACGTCATTGTGAGAGGATTTTTTTCACAGTTTTCATTCATTATTTACATTACATTGTTAAGCGAATGTTTTCTACTAAATGTTAAAAGTAAACAAGGCATATCCGAGCTATTAGTAAATCGGTGACCATTCAGGAAAACTAAATTGCTGACTCATACTTCCGGTTTATCCGGTAGTGACGTCATCGTGAGAGGATTTTTTCACAGTTTTCATTCATTATTTACATTACGTTGTACCGAGAATGTTTTTTACTATAAGTTAAAAGTAAACAAGGCATATCCGAGCCATTCATAAATCGGTGACCATTTAGGAAACCTAAATTGCTGAATCATCTTTCCGGTTGGACCGGAAGTGACGTCATTTTGAGAGGATCTTTTCACATTATCAGTCTTTACATTCATTACGTTTATAAGCAAAGGTGTTTTATTGTAAATAGGAAGTTAAGCAACAAATATCTCGGCCATTACTAAATGGGTAACCATTTTGGAAAAATAACAAAACTGGTTCTTTGATATGACGTAGGCGCCTTCAATAGCATATTTAAACATTAGTTCTTTGATATGACCGAGGCGCCTACTAATTTGGTAACATTATTTTAACTATGCATGGGGTAAAAAAATGTTTTTTTCTTTTTCTTTTTCTCACTTACAATATTACTATTCATGGGGAAGGGTAACAAAAAAAAATTTTTTTGGGGGGGGGGTAAAAATTTTTTTTTTTTTTTCAACTGAAAACATTCCAATTCATGGGGAAGGGTAACAAATTTTTTTTTTTTTCCGGGTGGGGGGGGGGGTAAAATTTTTTTTTTTTTTTTTTTTTTTCTAACTGAAAATATTACTACTCATGGGGAAGGGTAACAAAATTTTTTTTTTTTTCGATTGGGCCCCCCCCAATCGAAAAAAAAAAAAATTTTGTTACCCTTCCCCATGAGTAGTAATATTTTTTTTTTTTTTTTTTTCTAACTGAAAATATTACTACTCATGGGGAAGGGTAACAAAAAAAATTTTTTTTTTGGGTGGGGGGGGAAAAAATTTTTTTTTTTTTTTCTCTTACTGAAAATATTACTACTCATGGGGAAGGGTAACAAAAAAAATTTTTTTTTTGGGTGGGGGGGGTAAAAATTTTTTTTTTTTTTTTTCTTTTTCTAACTGAAAATATTACTATTCATGGGGAAGGGTAACAAAAAATTTTTGTTTTGGGGGGGTAAAATTTTTTTTTTTTTTTTTTGAACTGAAAAAATCCCAATTCATGGGGAAGGGTAACAAAATTTTTTGGGGGGGAGGTGAGGGGGGGTAAAAACTTTTTTCTTTTTCTAACTGAAAATATTACTATTCATGGGGAAGGGTGACAAATATCTTTTTGGGGGTGGGGTGGTAAAATTTTTTTTCTTTCTTTTCTGTTTCTAACTGAAAATATAACTATTCATGGGGAAGAGTACAAAAAGAAATTTAGGGGGGGTAGATATTATTTCTTTTTTTTTCTCTTTTTCTAACTGAAAATATTACTATTACGGAGAAGAAAAAAATAAATTCGGGGGGGGGGGCGACCTTTTTTTTAAACTGAAAATATTAGTATTCTTGGCGGAAGGTTAAAAAAACTTTTAGAGAGAGTGGGTAAAAAAATGTTTTAAACATGTTTTATTTGTTTTCAAACTAAAAATATTCTTGATTAGAAACATAGAAAATCGATGTCTACCCACCCACGAAATATGACTGAGTCTCCATCGGTTTACTGGTGAGCGTTCATTTCCGACGCGGCAGCCTAGCAAAAATAGACGACCGTAGGGAGGCTATTTTGGCTAGTCCACTTATAATATAACGAGCACTTCTCTGTCTGTCTGTCAGTCTGTCTGTCTGTCTGTCTGTCCGTCCTGGGGAATTTTTGTAAACAGAAGAGAGGGGGGTCTCGGGTAATTAAGATTTAATTAATTAAGCTTTTCGAGTCAGCGTTCATAATATTTTTATACATGTAGAATTAGGAAACTTTTATTAATTAAATTTACATTAGATAACTTTAAATAACCTTATTAGATTGGAGTAGAAAGAAATTTCAAGTCGAGGCGACGATTAGAAGTTAAAACGTGGCAAGAATCATACTAAAATTAATAGATTTCAACGGCCTTTTATACCCTTAGTAAACGTCGTTTAGACATTAGACGGGCTTCCTCATTTACATAATACATTCCTTTTAACCTTCCATTAAATTCAGATTTACAAATATACACTTATAACTGCTATTATCAAGTTTCTATATGTATTCACAATACGTTCCAGTAAGGTGATATTAATAAAACTTATTAATACAATTAATTAAAGCCATTTTCTCATTTTCTCAGCGTGTTTTCTCAACCATACTTGCAATCGCGATTATTGTTAAAATTTCAAGTCTTTCTCGGCCTTTTGGCTAAGATCAAAGTGTAGTATCTGTTCCGATGAATACTGAACCACATAGACTGGTATTGTCTTGGCTTTCGGATCTTCACTGGTATTGTCTTGGCCTTCGGGTCTTCATTTACGCCGGTCTACGAGTCTGTCCTTTGCATTACTAGGAGGTCCACCCTCCCAGGCTTCTCCTCCCCTCTTTAGTGACGTCATTGTGAGAGGATTTTTTTTCAGTTTTCATTCATTATTTACATTACATTGTTAAGAGAATGTTTTCTACTAAATGTTAAAAGTAAACAAGGCATATCCGAGCTATTAGTAAATCGGTGACCATTCAGGAAAACTAAATTGCTGACTCATACTTCCGGTTTATCCGGTAGTGACGTCATCGTGAGAGGATTTTTTCACAGTTTTCATTCATTATTTACATTACGTTGTACCGAGAATGTTTTTTACTATAAGTTAAAATTAAACAAGGCATATCCGAGCCATTCATAAATCGGTGACCATTTAGGAAACCTAAATTGCTGAATCATCTTTCCGGTTGGAACGGAAGTGACGTCATTTTGAGAGGATCTTTTCACATTATCAGTCTTTACATTCATTACGTTTATAAGCAAAGGTGTTTTATTGTAAATAGGAAGTTAAGCAACAAATATCTCGGCCATTACTAAATGGGTAACCGTTTTGGAAAAATAACAAAACTGGTTCTTTGATATGACGTAGGCGCCTTCAATAGCATATTTAAACATTAGTTCTTTGATATGACCGAGGCGCCTACTAATTTGGTTACATTATTTTAACTATGCATGGGGTAAAAAAATGTTTTTTTCTTTTTCTTTTTCTCACTTACAATATTACTATTCATGGGGAAGGGTAACAAAAAAAAATTTGGGGGGGGGGGGTAAAAAATTTTTTTTTTTTTTTTCAACTGAAAACATTCCAATTCATGGGGAAGGGTAACAAAATTTTTTTTTTTTCGGGTGGGGGGGGGGGGGAATTTTTGTTTTTTTTTTCTTCTTCTAACTGAAAATATTACTACTCATGGGGAAGGGTAACAAAATTTTTTTTTTTTTTCGGGTGGGGGGGTAAAAAAAATTTTTTTTTTCTTTTTCTAACTGAAAATATTACTACTCATGGGGAAGGGTAACAAAAAAAATTTTTTTTGGGTGGGGGGGGGTAAAAATTTTTTTTTTTTTTTTCTTTTTCTAACTGAAAATATTACTATTCATGGGGAAAGGTAACTAAAAAAAATTTTTTGGGGGGGGGGTAAAAAAATTTTTTATTTATTTTTTTTTTAACTTAAATACAATTCCTATTCATGGGGAAGGGTAAAATAAAAAAATTTGGTGGGAGGGGGGTAAAAACTTTTTTTCTTTTTCTAACTGAAAATATTACTATTCATGGGGAAGGGTGACAAATATCTTTTCTTTTTTTTGGGGTGGGGGGGTAAAAAAAAATTTATTTTTTTTCTGTTCCTAACTGAAAATATAACTTCATGGGAAAGAGTACAAAAAAAAATTTAGGGGGGGGGTAGATATTATTTCTTTTTTTTTCTCTTTTTCTAACTGAAAATATTACTATTACGGATAAAGGCAAAAAATAAATTCGGGGGGGGGCGACCTTTTTTTTAAACTGAAAATATTAGTATTCTTGGCGGAAGGTTAAAAAAACTTTTAGAGAGAGTGGGTAAAAAAATGTTTTAAACATGTTTTATTTGTTTTTAAACTAAAAATATTCTTGGTTAGAAACAGAAAATCGATGTCTACCCACCCAAGAAATATGACTGAGTCTCCATCGGTTTACTGGTGAGCGTTCATTTCCGACGCGGCAGCCTAGCAAAAATAGACGACCGTAGGGAGGCTATTTTGGCTAGTCCACTTATAATATAACGAGCACCTTCTCTGTCTGTCTGTCCGTCGCGGAGAATTTTTGTAAACGTAATTTCAAAGTCAGAAACATGACAAATACATTAGGCCACATATTGACGACTAAATAAACAATAAATAATTCGATTCGAACTCGCAACCTTGACGCTAACTCTCCGACCCTCTACCAACTCTGCCATTTGACAAAGTTGAAAATATCATCTTAATTGTATACTTTAAGAAATGGGGTTTTTTCACTTCTTCCAGTTAGCAATGAATGAGCGTATAACTTGTTCTTCATATTATTTAGGTGAAAAAGTTGATATCTTTAGGACCGGACAACACCTGGGATCATAATATCTCAAAATTACAACAACAAAAATGTTGCTGGGGGCCAACGGGTCCAGTATTCGGCCGCGGGTATGTTATTTAGTAGTAATTTGGAAATCAGCCAATGTATTCATGTAACAACTTTATAAAAATGCTGACTCACTGAACATCCCCCACAATCCCTTGCCGGATGTACCCGATCTTGCCCTAAATTCTGTCCAGTTGTATCAGGTCATCCCATAAGTTCTGTCCGAATGCATCAATAACATCATAGGAAGGCTATGTTAAGAGTGTATAGTTAAACAAGGGTTGCTCAATCACATCCGCACCTGGCAATCGGTAAGTATGATTTCAGTAGTGTTCAGGAGGCCTCCTTGATTTTCAAAGTACTCAGCGTTTTCCGGGAGAAAAGTGTTCAATGTCCTAGATAGAGCTGCTGTAGTGATAGATTTGTATAGGACCCAGCACCGGGGGTGCTTCTACAATATAGGACCCGGAGGCTTCTGCAGAATAGGGACCATGGGTGCTTCTACAGTATTGGGACCAGGGGTGTTTATACAGTATAGGACACAGAACCGGGGTTGCTTCTACAATATAAGACCCAGAAGCTTCTGCATAATAGGAATCATGGGTGCTTCTACAGTATAAGGACCAGGGGTGCTTATACAGTATAGGACCCAGCACCGGGGTACTTCAACAATATAAGACCCGGGGCTTCTGCAGAATAACGACCATGGGTGCTTCTGCAGTATAGGGACCAGGGTAGCTTCTACAGTATAGGACACAGAACCGGGGTTGCTGCTACAATATACGACCTGGAGGCTTCTGCAGAATAGCGACCATAGGTGCTTCTGCAGTATAGGGACTAGGGATTCTTCTACAGTATAGGATCCAGCACCAGGGGTGCTTCTACAATATAGGACGCGGAGGCTTCTGCAGTATGGTTCTTTGATATGAGTGAGGAACCTCGGAATTTTTTTTTCTTTCCTTAACTGAAAATATTTCTATGTATGGGGTAAAAAAAAAATTGGGGGTGGGGGGAAATTTTTATTTTTTTATTTTTTATTTTTCATCAAAAATATTTATATGTATGGGGGAGGATAAAAAAAAAAAATTTTTTCACATTTTTAAACTAAAAATATTTCTATGTACAAAAAAATGTGGGGTGGGTCAAAAAATTTTTTTTTTTTTTCATCAAAAATATTTATATGTATGGGGGAGAATGAAAAAAATTTTTTTTTCGGGGGGGGTATAAAAAAAAATTTTTTTTTGAACTAAAAATATTTCTATGTATGGGGGAAAACAAAATTTGGGGGGGGGGTCAAAAATTTTTCTTTTTTTCTTTTAAATTAAAAATCTTTCTAAGTATAGGGGGAGGATGAAAAGAAAAATTTTCTTAGGGGGGGCAAAAATAATTTCTTTTCTTTTCTTAACTAAAAATATTTATATTTATGATAGTGACAATACATGAATGAATACTATTTTGTTTTTCTGACATGACAGGGGCGCATTAATATGAGTTCTTAGGTATGCAAACTCGGCTGGAGATAGGTACATATATAGTATGTGCACCCTTGCAGAGATAGGTAAGTATATAGTATGCACACCAGGGCAGCATTAGGTACGAATAAAGTATGCGCACCAAGCTGGCGATATGTATATATATAGTATGTGCACCGGGGTGGCATAGGTACGTATATAGTAGTGCATAGGGGTGGGGATAGGTACGTATTTAGCATTCACACCGGGGTGGGGATAGGTACATATTTAGCATTCGCACCGGCGCGGCGATATGTACATATTTAGTATTCGCACTGGGGAAGCGATAGGTACATATGTAGTATGCACACCGGAGTGGCGATAGGTACGTATATAGCACGCACACCAGGGCGGCGATAGATACGTATATAGCACGCGCACCGGGGCGGCGAAAGGTACGTATTTAGCATTCACACCGGGCCAGTGATAGGTACGTATTTAGCATTCGCACCGGGGCGGCAATAGGTACGTATTTAGCATTCGCACCGGGGCGGCAATAGGTACGTATTTAGCATTCAGGGGTGGCAATAGGTACGTATATAGCATGTGCACATGGGCGGCAATAAGTACGTATCTAGCATGCGCACCGGGGCGGTGATAGGTATGTATTTAGCAAGCGCTCCGAGGCAGTGATAGGTACGTATATAGCACACGCACAGGGGTGGCGAAAGGTACGTATTTAGCATAAGCACCGGGGCGGCGATAGGTACGTATTTAGCATTCGCACCAGGGCGGCGATATGTACATTTTTAGTATCTGCATGTGGGCAGCGATAGGTACTTATGCAGTATGCACACCGGGGCAGCAATAGGTACATATTTAGCATTCGCACAGGGGCGGCGATAGGTACGTATTTAGCATTCGCACCCAGGTTGCGATAGGTACTTATATAGTAACTGCACCGGGATTGCGATAGGTATGTATATATTATGTGCACTGGGGCGGCGATAGGTACGTATATAGTATGCGCACTTGGGGTGGCGATAGATACATATATAGTATGAACACCGGGGCGGAGATAAGTACCTATATAGAAGGCGCAGACAGAGGTGGTACTTTTTATAGGAATATGTCATACTATTGCCCTGGGAAACATAGGATGAAATGGTGGGGAAGAAACAGCTTTTGCAAAAGGCAAAATTAGAAAGTAGCGATGAAATGGAGCGACCAGGGAAGAGAAAAGTAGAAAGATAAAGAGACGGCTAAAGAGGGAGAAGGGGAAATAGAAGTTTGAATATAAAGATGTTACACACACGATTTTTCTTCAATTATATGTTTTTATGACCCCGAGCAACGCCGGGTAGCCCTGCTAGTCATCCATAAATGAGAAAACATAGAGTAACCCTCGCAGTACTTCGTCTATAAATTTGATGAGATGCCATGATTAAACCTATTGTCGAAAAAATAGTTGCTCCTGATAATAATGATGACAAATAGTGGAAATATGATGCCGAGTATCTATGCCTAACTGTAATTGAATTAAGGGCTTCATTGTCTCCACACGGTCTTCCGTCATTACAGGATTTTAGGGACTATGTGCAATGGGGTGTGGGTTGCTTGGTGGTTGTATCATGCCCAAATCTAGCTATTTTTGTTTTCTTCGATCTGTTTATTTTTCTTGGTGTTTTACTTGGGATTTCATTTCATCAAGCTAGGAAAAATGTTTAACTAATCAAGTTAATTCTTCAATTAAATCTGCGTATTGAGTATTTTAGGCATTGTCGCTCTTATTCAATGTAAGAAACCTTTCCTCGTCCTGCTAATTGTTTTTGCTTCTATGTCAAACTTTCTTTTAGAAAGGGGTTGCTTCTCTGTCAGACATTCTTCTTTCATATTCTTCACCTTTAATCTTAACATGTGCTAAGGGATCTCCATGTATGCATTTTAATGTCAGTTATGATAGAAATCCATTTGAAAGTCTCCCCCATCATAATCTAATGTCAATAACGTCGAACTGTACGTTTTAACATCACTGCCATTTGCGGCTTGAAACGTATAATCTTCTGTGGGTGGGTGTTGATTTTATCCGGTGGAATTATACTAATCGAAGCGCCAGTGTCAATTAGGATTTTGTTTGTGTGAATTTCTGCCAAGATGTCTTTTTTGTTTCTAGTCAGCGAAAGTTCATGTCGCTAATCGTTGGTTTGCCCATTTAATTTCTCCTTTTGTTGGAATGAGCAAGGTTGTATGCATTGTTATGCCATTTTCTGAAATCTCATTTGTATGTCATTTTCTATAATCTTAATTGTTATACCCTTTTCTGAAATTTCATTTGTATGCCCTTTTCTGAAATCTTTTGTATGCCCCTTTGTGAAATCTCATTTGTATGCATTTTTCTAAAATCTCATTTGTATGCCTTCTTCTGAAATTTCATTTGTATGCATTTTTCTAAAATCTTTTTATGCTCTTTTTCTAGATCTCATTTATATGCCCTTTTTCTAAAATCTCATTTGTATGCCCTTTTCTGAAATCTCATTTGTATGCTGTGTTTCTTAAATCTCATTTGTGTACACTTTTCTGAAATCTCATTTGTATGCCTTTTTTTCAAATCTCATTTGTATGCCCTTTTCTGAAATCTAGCGTCGTTGTAACGCAACGTTTTGTTAGAAATGCTTTTTTTTTGTTTTTAAATCTTCTGTTTTGATTTCTTCTTCTGAATACAAATGTATTTCTTCTATCATTAAAAACTTGATTGAACTTTTCAATAAAGTTTGAAATAGCTGTTTTTAAATACGTTGCTTCAGTCTCTTTTTTAATGTTCGTGTAGTTAGTACCGTAGCTGTTTTCTATTTATCGCCAATTTTCATTTTCGTAAGAATATTTCATTCAAAAAGGTAATTATTTGCTGAATCATGTTTTGCGGCTTCTTCTCTATTCATCGTTGTTTTAGGATGATTTCATCAATCTTAATGCACCATTCATGAAGAGTAATAATTGCGAAGGTTTTTTTCTCACTGAAATTGATATTATTTGAAAGTTTTTTCAAACACGTGGTTGCTAATTTACCAGTCCTTTGTAGAATAGTGTACTTAAGGATTTGATATCGGTTTTCTTTCAGATCGGTGTTCTAAAATGTCTTCGTATCCGGGTACCCTGGTGATGCGCTAGTATGCATCTTGGTGGTGATGCTATGCCGACTGAGGGCCCTGCGTCGAGATGAAGTGGAGATATAAAATTAGTATATATTTGACGTAGAAATGAACTTATTCAAACGACAGAACGAGTAGTACAATTTTGTAGAAAGATGCAGATATAATCATATGTGAAGGCATTGTAATTGTTTCTCTCACTCTGTTGTACAATTAGTTTGGGAATATGGTTTATATCTGATGTACAACTTTCACTCCTAAGCATATTAACTCAATCCTATGTCCGGTCTTTCGTCTTAGTCACGACAAGCCGAAATGACTTGCCCTCTGAACAATAGAAGCTGACTACTTCCGTGCTCACCTTACAGTGAGACCCATCTGACTATTCATCCTATTTCCAATACTTTTGTTCGTCAAATGAATCATTCCCTTCCGTTGTGTTTTACCTATCCTACCTCCAACATCTCTTCCCCTTTTTGTAGATAATTTCTCGGCTCCGGAGGGGAACAGTCCATAGTATTACACACACCTCCGATGCATAACTTGTCATTTATCATATAAATAAAAAAAGAAATTATACAATCATATTACATAAATTATAAACAAAATCATACATTCATATTACATAAGTTAAGAAACAGAAGAGACATGACAGACAACCAAAAACAAGAATAACAAAACAAAAACCGACTGGGTGATCTCTGAACTGGAATCACAGTGGTGCACTAGCCAAAGGGTATTTAAGTACTCTTTACAAAATACAACAAAGCAATTCATTGTTGGACAGGCTCCTGCCCATTGGTACATGCTCCTCATACCAAAGAGATGAAATCAACCTCATCGAAGTAGAAAAACAAACAGGCGGATTTTAACTACACCTCTCACAGAAGGATTTTTATGAAGAGGAATTTCAAATCACCTCTCATATAAACAGGCATTCTGCGATTTTGCTTTCTACCCTCTCCCTAAATAAATCAGGAGGAATTTTTTTAACCTCCAACCAAAAGGACTTTATCCACACCCTTCATATAAACAGACATTTCACCATTATACTTTCTCCCCTCCCCTAAAAAAATCAGGAGGAATTTTTTTCACCTCCAACACAGAGGACTTTTTTGACATAAAAATACTATATCTCTGTAGTTTCTATGTTTTTTTATCATATTTCACCCTAAACAAGGCAGGCCGTTACTGTAGACGTAAGGGGTTAATGAGAATTAGGGTGTAGCTTTTGGGTGTCATTCTAGTTTGGGAGCAGTGTAGCAAGATTTCTGTTTACAACAGTATTAAACCTCTGCATGTCGGTACTGTCGGGAGACAGGGAGCAGGGAGGAAGTTCCAGAGGCCAGCAACACGAGGAAAGAAGCTATTGGAGTAGAAGGCTCTCTGGCTTCTGGGGACCTCCACAGTGAATAAATGGGATTTAGCTGATTGTCGAGTTTATCTAGTGTATTTACGTCGAGGGGCACTAGAGTAGCCAGTTCATAAGAGCACAATCCATTGAAGTATTTGTAAAACAAGCACAAGGATGCAACATTGCGGCGATGGGACAGGGGCTGTAGCTTGGTTGATAGTGAGGGACATATTAAGTTGGCGACTCTTTTTTGGACTTTGTCTAAGAGGGAGACACTAGTGGATGATGCACCAGCCCAGATGTGGCAACAATACTCCATGCATGGGCGGATGGTGGCTTTGTAGAGATACAGGATAATGTCAGGTGTGAGGAGTTTACTACCACGCTAGAGGGAGCCCACCTTCTTTGCTGCAGCCTTGGCAATGTCTTCAATGTATTTGTTCCATACATGTTACCTGTGAATGTTAGGCCGAGGAGTTTGAATGTTGAACTCTCAGGTAGGGTGTTATTTGCCATGACAATCGGTGGTTGGAGAGGTTTCTTGTAGTTATTGAAGGAAAGGTGCTTTGTCTTTGCGGCATTAAAAGTTACCAACTATTTGTGACTCCAATCTACTACAGCCTGGAGGTCATTTTCTAAGGATTCAGCCATTGCCTCGGATATGATCGCGTCCGTTTTGCCCACATGACGAGAGCATTTATGTCATGTTGCTCAGATGAACGGTCATCGAGGACAACCTGGATCTTTCTTTTGGTTAGGAATAATCTAATAATATTAAATATTTTCCAGTAATACCATATGAGCGTATTTTCAGGAGAAGCCCTTTATGCCATACCTTGTCAAAGGCCTTGGATATATCAAACGCTACTGCCCTAGCTTCACCTGCCTTGTCCAGTGTATGATATATGCGTTCAGAGATGACCGTCAAGATGTCCGCAGTAGATCGTACTTGTCTAAATCCATACTGGTGGTCAGAAAGAAGTTTAGCATTATCTAAGTACCGGACTATTGCTAGATTGATTAATGATTCGTAGATTTTAGCAAAGATCGGGAGTAGACTAATTGGGCGGTATTTCTAAGGATCAGTTCTATCCCCAGAATTCTTGAAGACTAGTACCACAGAGGAAAATTTCCAGCTATCGGGGAAGCAAGATTCAGCTAGGCATTTGTTGTAGAGTTTAGAGAGGACAGGGGCCAGTTCAGCAGAGCATTTATTTATTACTATTACAGGTATAAGATCAGGCCCACATGCTTTGGAGGTGTCAAGGGTTTTTATGATGTCTCTGACCTGGGATGGGGTGATGACCAGGTTTTAAAGAGTGGTTTGGGTCTGCAATGGGAATTTAGGAAGGGGTGGTTTTCTGAGTCCAAAATGGAGTTTGAGGCGAAACGCTGAGCAAGTAATGCAATCAGTTGCTGTGCAAACGACATCATTGTGGTTTGATAGCGGGAGAATCGTTGATTGACCATTGTTCACCACACTATTGTAGATTTTGCAGAAATTGTGAGTACCTAGTTTCTGTGACTGAATGCGTTTTTTTGGTTATCTCGAATACCTTTTCTTTGCTTCACCTCTCACGGCCTTACAATCATTTCTTGACTATGAATTTCTGACTTATGGCAGCCGAATTTACGGAATGCTTGCTGCCTCTCAGCAATGGCAGCTGCACATTTCGAGGTGAACCATTCAGGAGAGTGGGGCTTACTAAAGAATTTTTGCATGGAGACATAGACTTCAATGCCTGCTTTGACCCATTTGGTTAACTCATTTGCACACTGATCAGCAGGGAGTGTTTTGAGCATCAGCTTTTGGGCGACTTTTTAGGGTGATATAAATCATTAGCACAATGTGATCAGCATTCCCGAGTGGGCTATGAGCTTTCGTCACACAAGCCTCAGGTAGTGAGGTCAAGAACAGGTCTAGAAGTGAGGCTTGCTGGTCTACTCGATCGGGATGTGGGTCGGGAAATCGATAGTCTTAGAGAGGGAGTGAGCTAAGGAGAAATTATACGTAGAGTTGCCGGCTGCATCAGTAAGGCTGGAGAATCCCAATCAGTCACGGTGGTGTGCATTAAAATATCCAAATACATGTATCTAAGCATTCGAGTCAAGTGAAAGTGCTCTATCTATGCTTTTAGAGACAGAGTTTAGCCGGGTACAGTCCTGGATCGAAGGGGAACGGTATAAGAAATATAAGTAACTAACGCAATCTAAAGTACATGTAGTCTTGGTCATCTGATTCTAACCTATGTTCTCTAGTCAGGGGGAGGCTGTTCTGAACATAAACTCCTAGCCCATGCATATGTTTGTCAGAGTCTTTATGGTAGAGTGGGAGGTAGTCAGTCATGTCAAAGTGGTGAGAGGAGATTGAAGATTGAAGGTTTGTTTCACTTAGTGCTAGGATATCCGAGGAGTTTGTCAGGAGAAAGGTTTCTACGTCGTTGATGTTGGTTCTAAGTCCCCGGATATTTGTAAATGCGAGCCTCAAGGGCGGAGGCTTAGGTGATTTTTGTTGGGTGTCTGGTTTAGGTTTTATTTGATTTTTTTGCAATGACATGTTTGTTTTGATATAGAGTGGGTGGGCAAGGTGGGTTCTTGTTAGGTGCCAATAAGCTCACACAACCAGTCCATTAGTTGCGACCTGGTCCATGGGGGTTGTGGCCTCATAAAGCCCACCGGAGATAACTGTAGGGTCCCTTTCCATGCGTGACATGACATGTACAGCTACCCACGGTATTATGCAACTGATGATGGAGCAGCCTTTCTTAGGCTCCTGTCCTGTCCTGTAGAACACATAAAATACAATGTTAGTCAACACAATCAGGCCAACCCCTGAAGTAAATACAACGTCTACATATAACACATAGTTCTCTTTTCTTTATCATTCTGATTGTCTTCCTCTTTTAAGTGAAAGAGTTTCTCTCTGCACAAATCATCGGTTTACCTTCCTTATTTTTACGTTTCCCACTACATGCATTGTGGACTATTATTGATAAAAAAATCACGACATTAAAAGGCTCAGATTCACAACTTATCTTAGCTAACAGCTACCACAATCATCAATTGAGCCAACTTCATTCCCAACCAATCACAGTCTCCAACCATTAAACACTTTTCTCCATTGTGCTTCACGCATCCGGATACTACCTCACACATGTTTCTCTACTTTCTATTCCTAAACACATGATTTTTGGTCGTTCTCCGTCTCCCATTAGGTCGTAAAATCGATTTCGCATCCCACGCGATGCAAAAGGCACAGTTTCCATCCACAGAGTTTCACTGTGTCATATCTCTATCTCATATTTGAATAGTCGGTATCCCACATCAATACCCGTCTCGTGTTCTTCCAAATCCTCTAACCAAGTTAATTCCCATGACTTCAATCCTTCACTGCACTATTCATATTTTTCCGTTCAATGCCTTTTAACTACTACCTCAACCCATACGCGATGCACTACTGGAAAACGAGCCTGCACAAGTCGGAGACCTCGTGAGATTCTTTAACCAATCACGCAATACCTCCCTCATAAATCCTGCTATTCTTCTAACAAACCCACTCTATTTCCCCTTCTGCCTGCCAACCGGGGATAGGGAGACGAACGAGCAGCGCACTTCCATGATTTATGGAAGACCTCTACGTTAAGGGAACACTGAATCTTTCACCAATCCGTCTTACATTCCCATAAAAAAACGAAACGGTGCACTGCTTTGCTCTCCAACCCCACCTCTTAAGCGCATCCAGAGCTTGAAAATCCGGTGGGGGGCTCCACACCGCCCAGTCGCACACCGTCCACACTCTCATCTCCACCTGTTGGGGAGTCGCCTCACAAAGGTATATTACACTCAGTAAGTGGGACAAAATCGATTCCATGACGAGACGAAGTATGACACAGGAGAGGAAATGAGATGGAAAAAATCAACAGCAAAAACAATATAACATGTGTAAAAACAGTGTTGCTTCTCTATCTCTCTATGTATTTTACCATTAAACATACAACAAAATCCAAACAAAAGCACTTGTTTTCATTTCCTTTCTTTTTTCAACCCAAGATCCACAATCACTAACCCAAAACATTCATGAAAACTTGTAATAAACCTTTGATGTCATATAAAAAAAAACGCAAGTTCTTTTTAGCCCACCTAGAGGTGTCGCGACCATCCTCCTTCCAGCTTCAACTGCTGAAGATAGTAGAGATCTAGAGGTCTATACTATCTTCTCTCTTACCTCCTGCTTTTCTTTCACACACTCTCTCTCATCGCCGGTCGCCCCAACCCCTCCCAAACCAATACACCTGCCTTCAAAGGGTTACACCGGTTTAACGTCCCCCTAAATGTTAGCAGCCCGTGTCTTCCCTCTGAACCTTAACACTGATACTACTACGACTACTACTGGTGTTGCCAATTTAGCGGTTCCCCCCCCCCCCTAGATATGGAGATTTTGTTTGGAATCTAGCTAGTAAAAATTAGATCTAGCAGCTGACGTTTTATTTCTGTCAAATCATAAGATTTCGTTTGTCATATGAGATTATTTTTCATGCTAACTTCCATACATGATATAGGCAGACGGATAGTAGTTGTACATTTGCTGTCATCGCTCACAGAAACCACAATTTCAATAGCTTTCAACAAAATAGATGGTCTTTAGGGCTGCCAGTAACCATTGGAAAAGGGTTATAAAAACGCAAAAGAAAAGTACGTTCAATCTATTCAATCCAGAGTGGCCGAGCAGAAGCTTGGTTCTCACGAGTTCTGGCGTATTACAAACATGGTCCTGAACAAAAGCGTATCCTCTATTCCAACCATCATCAATGGACCAGAGCCAAACTTTTTGCAAAGAACTTCTGAATTCCCCCATAACTGAAAACACCCACATACATGTCCGGGATATGCTAAATTTATCCAAAACCTTGATGCCAGCAAAGCAACTGGTCCTGACAACATCCCAATCATCGTGATTAAAAAACTGCAACTGGAACTAGCTCCTATTCTTACAAAGTTGTTCAATCGTTGCTTAAAGGAGAAGTGCTTCCCAACACCTTGAAAAACCTCGTCAGTCTGTCCAATATTTAAAAATACTCATGAGCAGTCCTCTGCATCAGTACAGACCAATCAGTCTCCTGTGCGTCATGAGTTAGTTGCTTGAATCTGTGATAAACCAAGAAGTTGTTAGCAAAAACAGCCTATTCAGCGAAAAGCAATATGGCTTTCGTCCTGCAAGATCAACAGCCGATGTGCTTACTGTAATATAACACAGGATCACGGGGACTTCGTTTCTAGAGTAATAGCTCTTGACATAAAGGTTTACTTCACAAGCTTGCTAGCTATGAAATATCTGGAAATGTACTCTCAACCATCAAATCTTTTCTCTCTTATAAAAGTAGTCGTTGATGGGCACACAGTATCAACGTCGGTGTGCCTCAGGGTTCCATTCTGGGCCCAACTCTCTTCTTGATATCCGTAAATGATCTCCCAAACTACATTCTAAGATCATTCGTCGACATTTATGCTGATGACACAACCATCTATGGAAACACCTTGAAAAGAATTAATGAAAAATCGACTTCGAAATCTAGTGTGGGTGTGCTCTTCTCTTCCCTACAGTCACCATCTCACAAAAGAGATGTTCATAGTTTTTCTTTGCTCTACCGTTATTTTCATGGCAGATGCTCGACTGAGCTAAAAGCTATAAACATTCACAACTAGAAACTGCCTAGCTACTACCACTGTCAATGATTTCCCTGTCTCCCTCTGTGTGCCCAAGACGAAACAAAACTTCCATGCGCAAAGCTGCTTTCCTAGTGCCGCGAGCCTGCTTCCCAGCCGACTACAATATGGTCGTCTTCAAGTTCAATGTAAACAAGTTCTTGTCAAACCGCCCACGTAAATAATCAATCTCTGCACTGCTACAACCACGTTCATATTTCATCTTCCTTTCCCTCCCTCCCTCCCTCCCTCTCTCTTTTTCTCTCTACCCAATTCCAGCAAATTAAAACCTTTAAAAAACAAATAGTTACAGTTAATCAATCAGAAATGAAATGAGCCGATACTTTTTTGGTGTGCACAGAGTTCAAAGACTTTAAGTTTTGGTTTTGTTTCCGATCACTTTCTTTTTTCTGAGAATCCGTGCGTGTTCCTTCTTTCTTTTTGTCTCTTTTTGTTTTGGTTTGTTTTCGTAGGTGTTCGGAATCTTTTTTTTCTCTCGCTTTCCTGTGAGCGCTTGCGTTTGTTTTGTTTTTTTTCTTTTTTCCCATTGTTGTCTCTACATTCTTTCTGGTTTCTTTTTCTCTATTTTTTTCTTTTTCTCCCTCCTTTGGCTTATCAGGGTTGAATCTTTGGTCATACGGCATAATTGTACAACATTTTTGTGTCTATATTTTTTTCTTTCTTTTTTTTTTCGCTTCCATTTGAGCCCTTTCTTTCTTATTTTGTTTGCCTCAATTTTTTCCGCTTCTAAGGGTCGGTCCTTGGTCACGTCACCAATTTTACATAATTTTTGTGTCTCTATTTTTTTTCGTTTCCATGTAAGCTCTCGCGTTTGTCTCTCCCCTCGTTCTATGCTTCTTAGGATCATTCCTGGTCAGCGGCAACCAATTGTAAAACGATGTGCGTCCGTCTCGACAATCGCCGACTCCAACGTGGTTAATGCCGTGGTTTTCGTTCGTCTTCATCTTTGTTTGAGCTGTGTCGTCTTCTGGCGATCGTTGAGCGCACAAGCACTGGTTTACAAGTTTAGTAAAACAAAAGCAACAGACTCAAGAGAAAACACAACTTCGATCCATTACACAATGGATCAATTCTGCGCTGAGTATGTGTGTGATGCCGTCGCGTAAAATAAAGGAACCTCTAAGCGCTAGTTAAGATAATTTATCTGTCGAGGAATCACCATCGCTCGGTTGAAGTCAGTTCACTTTGGGTCTGCGCCAATCTGCTCTGATCAGATCGTCTCCTCTCCGAGCCGCAAACTGTCGCAAAACTCATCAACTCCTGTTAACTGTCAACTGCCGTAAACTAAACCGTCGTAAATCTCAACTGCCGCAAAAAAAAACTGTCGCAAACAATGTTTGGTCTTTTGTCTTAGTCACTGACAAGCGATAATGACTTGCTTTCTGAAAAATACAAGCTGACTACTTCCGCTCTCGCCGATAACAGCCACACCCATCTGACTATTCATCCTATTTCCAATGCTTTTGTTCGCCTAGTGAATCATTTTCTTTCCCTTGTGTTTTTACCTATCTTACAGCTCTTCCTCTTTTTGTGAATCATTTCCTCGTCTCTGGAGGGGGACGTCCATGGTATCGCACTTGAAGATTACGGGACGTATATTTTTCTCGTCTCGGATTGACTGGCACATATTTTATATATTATTAATTATTAGCCGTTTTTTTAACAATATTCGTTTTTGTTTTTTACTGTTTGTTGAACATGAGTTATTATAAATATAACAAGTAACTGGATTTTGTAAAAATATTACTTAAAGACTTAAAACACAGGGGAAAAGATTTGAAATATCAAGAGATAAATCCATGTAATTCTCACCATTCCATTCACTCTTCAAATTGAATTAAGTACAGAAGACAAAAATAAAATCAGACACATTTTGTTATTCATGTTGTAAAAATAAGAAGGGCCTGCTTATTTTTATGGGCCTAGCAAAATAGCTTTAAATTTACGCTTTTTTAGATTTTGGCCAAGATCAAAGGGTAGTACCTGTTCGATGGATACTGCATAGACTGGTATCGTCTTGGCCTTCGCGGCTTGATTTACGCCGGTCTATGTGACTGTCCTGTGCAGTTCTAGGAGGTCCACACTCCCAGGCTTTGCCTCCCCTCTTTAGGGAGGAGTAAGTTTATTGCTTACTGCCTGAGGCGCCCCTACCGGGGAATGCCGACGAGGCTGCCCAGGCAATTTTTAATGACCAGAGTGCTCACCTTCTCGGGCGCTGACTTTTCAAGTCCCACTTTCCCGACCCGAGCTTGGGTCACATCTTACCTTGTGGGAGTAAGATAAAACTGGCCTTGTGCCTAACCTCCTTGTGATGAGGTAAATAACTTACGCTTTTTTAGATTTTGTAACTTCTTTGCAAAGTGTAGTATCTGTTCCGATGGATACTACGCCCTATAGACTGGTATTGTCTTGGCCTTAGGGGCTTGATTTACGCCGGTCTGTGGGTTTGTCCTGCGCAGTTCTAGGAGGTCCACCCTCCCGGGCTTTGCCTTCTCACCCTTTGAGAAGTGGTTAGTTTATTGCTAATCGCCTAGGGCGCCGCTACCGGGGAATGCCGACGGGGCTGCCCAGGCATTTTCTAGGGTCATAAGTGCTCTTTCTCTGGGGTGTTGACTTATCAAATCCCACTTTCCGACCTTGTGTCATATCTAACCGCTGTGGGGGTAGATAAATTCACCATCAAGCGAAATAAGCAAGAAACTCCAACGGTGTCTCATTTACAATTGAACATAGTTTTTGCTTATTTATAACTAAAACTTAATTTATTTACTACGTTTTTTTAATTAAAATAATAATTTAAAAAGAAGATACAAGAACAATTAACTTAGAAAAATCGATTTTGTTTGCTCCAAAACAATAGAGTAAATACTTATTTTAAAAATATTTAAATATATTGAAACGGGGGGGGGGGGCTTTCAATATTTTTAAATATTTTTTTTAAATGAGCATTTGCTCTAAAGTTTTGGAGCAAACAAATATTTAAAATATAGAGGAGTGGGCCTAGCCCGCAAATCACCCCTCCAGAACGGTGCTTAAAACATATTTTCAATCGATATTTATTTAATAATTACCGAATTTTTCTAAATTCATAGTTTACATTTAATTTTTAAATCGTTTCGGCGCTCTTTTGATATGCTTTTTTTATTATTTATGAAGACAAAATGATAAATACATTTATTAAAATTAAATATTTTAAATTATTCCGGAGGACTTTAAAGAAGACGAATATTTAAAAATGTTAAGTTAATCTTGTAATGAATGTAGAATATCATTTTCACATAACTAGAAAAATGAATGTTATTTTTTTTTTTTTTACATGAAGGAGGACTTTAAAGAATACTATTTGGAAAGTTGGGAATCTTTTACAGAACGAAAAAAGGATTAAAAAAACAAATGCATAATACAATAAATGTCAACAATCATGCGAAAATGTAATGTTCTATCAGTTTCTATCAGTATATTGTTTAGTTTTCGACTTTTTATCGATTTTCAAGTCCTGGCCATGGACGAGCCTCCATTGCTAACATTTATTTGTTGCACATTTGTTTTTTAATCCTTTTTTCGTTCTGTTGATTATAGTAAAAGATTCCCGAAAAGTTTATATTTAAAGAAGATAAGATTTATAATATAACACTTTAATCTTAATGCACTCTCATTATTAAAAATTAGTTACACGTTATTTCCTACACTATCTGGTCCGAAAGTGGTTGATCATTTTATGTTAAATTTATATAGGAAAGTGATCCCCCACACTAAAGTCTAAAATATTGTTTTGTTTTTTATTCCTTTGTTGCGGATATTTTCCCAGGCTGTGTACATGCAATCGCCTAAAAATGTAGAATCTCATTTTTATTTCTCGCTAAAATTAAAATACGATGATCCAGTAATACCAAGTTTTCTTATTAAAAACAGATAAAAGAAATACATTTTTTTAGAAAGTCTCGGTTTTATCGTAAAGAAGAACACATCACAAAATAATGAATTTATAAAAAATCAGTTGAAAATATTTTACGGCGTCGAAAGTATAAACTTTACCAATATACAGATAGGCATTTAAAAGATGTTAATAGATGTATTGTAGAATTTTAGTTAACTTACAGTTTCGGGGCGAAAAAATATTTTTGCGAAGATACTACACTTTGAACAGTAGACAAAACAGTTCTATTTTCAAGAGTTAAAGCGATATGTTGTATTATTTCGTTGGGGTGGAGAATAATATATAATGGGTCGGAGTCAAATGGCTTAAAAACAGATGTATTTAATTAATTGTTATGAAAACAAAAATTTATTTAGTTATTATTACCCTTAATGATTTATTTTTAATACCTTTATTTGAAGAAGAAGAAGAAGAAGAAGAAGAAGAAGAAGAAGAAGAAGAAGTGCAGTAAGATTTAGTACAAAAATAAATTGTCTGTAAATGAAAAGAAAAATTAGATTATTTATTCAATCAGCAAAAGCATCCTAAATACAAATAAAAGTTCCAATCTTTAAGAAAATAACTTCAAAGACATCTATAGACTTAGTGGCGCATTTGAAGACATTTGTCCCCAAATTGTCTTCTGCCTTAAGAATACTGTCCTATCAAAAATGTCGACGTGAAAATTTACAGAGAACTTAAAATGTTCTCTTTTCATGTGTAACTCTCTCGTTCTTTCTCCCTCTCTCTCCCTTCCTCTCTCCCTTCTCTCTCTCCCTATCTCATATACATTTACAATATACATATAAAAATAACTCAAAGATGTTATCTTCTTTTTTCCTTTTTATTGCTGAATAAAAAAACTAATGTTTAAAAAAAATTAAATAATTTTGGAGCGAGGAGCGCGGAGCGATAAAACCACCGCTCTTTATTCCGAAATGGAGTTTCTCCCGCTCCACTCTTGCTGAATATAAAATGGGTCCTCCTCTCCTTCGCTCCAGCAAAAAGGAGGGCTCCGTAAAGCCCTATATATATATATATATATATATATATATATATATATATATATATATATATATATATATATATATATATATATATATATATAATGGTTGTTCGTTTTATATTCTTGGAACAATGTTCAAATTATATTGATCCCAACTAACATTATATATATATATATATATATATATATATATATATATATATATATATATATATATATATATATATATATATATATATGATAATGAGATTTAAATTTTACTACAATTTAGAAGCGCCGAACTGATTCTAAAATTTCAAAGTTATCGTTCCAAACGGCGCTTCTAAATTGTAGTAAAATTTAAATCTCATTATTGTACACATGCGTTTCAGTGCGCGGAATTACAGATCGGACATAAAAAAAACAGTATCTTCATAACACCAGAAGATGAGGAAAAAAATAAGAAAAAAATATATTGTCTGTACCATGAATAAGGTTTTTGAAAACCGAAAATTTGGATTTATAAAAAAAAATGATTTAATAAATATTTCATTTTCACTTGTTTAACAAAATCTCGCGTCATGTTAACTGATTCTAAAATTTCAAAATTATATATATATAAACATGTACGAATGACAAATCTATTTCAACTTCGATTGTTCAATGCAAGGTGTACTCGGTAAAAACATGTTTATTATTCTTTCCTTAAGCCAAGGCATTAACAAAGATTAAAATCTTATCATCAGAGGAATTACATAGATGAATAAGTTGGCAGTGGAAAAGCCAACATTCAAAATTTGAAAAAATATTAAGTACTGAAGAGTGAGAGTGTGCGTGTAAAAAATATGGGGTCTGTCCAGTTGGTGAATATCCGTTGATAAGATGCCCGGTGAAAGAAAATTTAAAGATGGAAAAAAGGCAGCGTTGAAAATGTTCAAAAATGAAGTAAATCCAATAGAAAGATGTTTAGTTCAATCGTAGGTGGAACGCACTTATTCAGAAGTAAATTTGAGAATTCGGGCCATTTTAAAATACTTCCGTGGACCGAAAATGAGAGTAGTTTTTCAGAAGTTGATATTGAACTGTGTATATTAAACGCAGGCAGTCGGGAATTTAAGTAGTGACTTCGATCGAGTCTAAGAAAAACGACAGATTTGGGGGGAGACAAGGCCAAATGAGCAAGTGTGGGAAGGGATAAAGATAAAAGATAAAGAACGTGGGTGATAGGGTTAGTTAAATGAACTATGGCTGATGCTGAGAGAAGAGAAGGGAAAGGGATTGTTTGGTTACTGCTTATTGCTACTAAGCAATAAAACCGGTGCGAGTTGGGGGAGGGTTATCATAAGTTAAAAACAGAAGTGAATTCAGGTCAGTAAGTAAATATTTCGGAAAGGGGAGTCCCGTAATTAAAACGGATTTTTAAACCAACTTATATATAATTCAGAAAGTTTAAAAGGGTTCTAATTGGGAGATTATGGTTCAAATGAATGGAGATCTGGAATTTACGTGTTTAATATGTAATAATATATGGACAAAAACTAGTGTTTCAGAGTTTGGTGTATAAAAACTTTAAAGAATTCCCAGTTAGTTAAATATTAAATGCATGACTAAATAAGAAACTTTAATGTATAACTGAAGTTAGGATTGGGAACTGTTTGAAACAATTGATTTCTAGTACAAGGATTATGGAGTAGGATTGGGTTGAATTTTGTAACCTAAGTGAATCACTAGTGTGTTGAAATTATAAATAGATTTTAAGGGGGCTGCAAATGGAGCATTATAGGAGTTACCAGGGAGCGTAGTTTAAAGATGATAAATTGAATCTATGAGAAAAATATTATCGGTAGAGCGAAGCGTATACAGAGTCGATGGATCGAATACAAAGGAGATAAAAAAATGTTTAAAAAGCAATGGATGAGTGTGTACGAGTGTTGGCCAATACTTGAAAAAAGGGGAATAGGAATTAGAATGTTCAAGTAAAAGCGGATAAGGATTAGTGGAGTGGATGAGAATAATATTAGTTCTCAATTTACATGAAGTGTTATGGTTTAATATAGTTTTAAGTGTACACGGGGGGGATACGTTATGTTATTCGGATCTTTATTTGTAAGGTTGGAAAAGTTAAGAATTTTAAAAATTAACAAATTATAGAATTTAAGAATTAGTCTAATGTTAGAGAGGGGGTTGTTGGCTGGGAGTAATGGAGTAATGACATTTATGTATTTAAATTGTCGCTGGAATTGTTGCAATTGTTGCAATTTGAGATAAGTTCATTTTTAGAGATAATAATATTTTTGCTTTTAGCTGCTGTAGCTATCATAAATGTTTCTAATGTACATAGTTGGCAGAAAGCGGATTCTGGAGTGTAGGATTTAGACCTTTTTAATATTGTCCAATGTAGGGAGTGTTTTTACTGCTAAGGCTTTTTATTAGAAACACCCTAATGTGATTGTCCCTGCAGATAAACCAAAAAACCTTTACAAATTGAAATACACCTACTACAAAAGTTTCATCTACAAAGAACTGAACAAATCTTATAAAACTACCTCCAGTAATATTCTCAATAGCATAAACAATGAAGCTAAATCCCTACTAACCTTTTTAAATATCCTTAATTACACAGAAATATTTACCCCATCCAAACTCACATGCACCTTAAAAGACCACAAAATAAATTTTCAGGAAAACCCATCCATTAAACTAATCTGCCCATCCAAATCTGACCTAGGCATTATAAGTAAAAAAATCTTTGATAGAATCATCCCTCACTTAAAAGAAAATATCTCATACACCCTATGGCAATCCTCTGGTGGGGTTATCAATTGTTTCCTAAATTTCAGTGACAAGTGTAATTTAAACATGAATTTCATCACTTTCGACATAAACAATTATTATCAGTCCATTTCTCTTATTCTACTTAAAAAAGGTTTAATTTTCGCTAAGAATAACTCAGACATCACAGACTTAGAGATCAAACTAATAATTTTGGCCAGGAGATCCCTATTAGAATTTGACCATAAATTATGGACTAGGAAAGATACCCCCAATAATTTCGATATCATTATGGGAGCTTCGGACTCTGCCCAGGTTACTGACCTTGTAGGATTGTACTTATTAAGAGAATTAAAATTTGATTTCGGACAGTTACACGGTGGGCTATACAAGGATGACGCACTTTTTGTTTCTAGAGAGAGCTCGAGGCAATACAACAAAACCATTAAAAATCTACAGAACTTCTTTAAAAACATTGGATTAACCATCACTATAGAACCTGAGAAAAGAATATCTAACTTCCTTGAACTAATATTAGGCATTAACTCCGAATCCTTTAGCCCTACCACAAACCAAATTAAACCCTCTAACTATCTAACCAGCCAAAATCCATCATTAATTCAATAGTCCCTTCAGTCTCTAATATAATTTCAAAGTTATCTGCTAATAAATCTATCTTCGAACAAAATTCCAACTTCTACAATAAGGCACCACTTAATTCGGGGTACACTGATAAAATTAAATGTAAAAATATTCCTTTTATCCAGAAAAACAAACCTTTAAATGTAATTACACACAAAATGGCAATACAGGATAAACAGCGGACAAATACTACACTATCACCAAAAAACAAAACCTATTTAAATAGACCCACAAAAACTATCAATATTAACAAACTAGCTGACTCTCAAGAACATAGTAAAAATAAAAGAATTAGAAGAAAGAATAGTATTTGGTTTAATTCACCCTATAACTGCAATGTGAAAACAAATATCGTTAAGGAATTCTTCAAAATTTTAGATAACTCATTGAAGCACTCGCATAAATACAGCACTATTTTAAATAAAAACTCTATTAAAATTTCCTACTCCACAATGCTCAATATAGCACAAACCATCATCACATCTAATAGCAAAAAAATTAAATCTGCCCAGCAACCAGCACCTACTATACACTCTTCTAATAATTGTAACTGTCGGAAATCTAGAGAATGCCTGTTAAATTGTAATTGCATAAAATGTAACGTAATATATGCTTGTACTGTTAAACAATTCCCCGAAAACACAATTATGCAAACAGACACCAACATACAAATTCTCTCCTCACCCTATAACTCTCCACAGTCCCAACTCCCTGTACCAAACGACACCCTAAATAACACCTCTTACACTAACCAACAACCCCTCAAATTATCTCATCTTCTCCACCTAACAATTCCAACTTAACTTTGGCCTAGAACTTGAACATACAAACCCAAAACATTCCCGATACTATAAATAACACAAATACTATACAAATACACACTTAAATTGGGGCAAGTGTCTTCTCCATCAAGACCAGAATCCCAAACCATATCAACTCTTTCAAACACAATAATAACAATGCCACTAGCACCTCACTATCCAATCTAATTAAAAGCCTTAACAGTAAAAACACTCCCTACTTCCTACATTGGGCAATATTAAAAAGGTCTAAATCCTACACTCCAGGTTCCGCTTTCTGCCAACTATGTACATTAGAAACATTTATGATAGCTACAGCAGCTAAAAGCAAAAATATTATTATCTCTAAAAATGAACTTATCTCAAATTGCAGGCACAAGCGAAAAATTAAATACATAAATTACATGACTCCATCTGATGCCCCTCCTCTCAGCCAACAACCCCCTCTCTAACATTAGACTAATTCTTAAATTCTATAATTTGTTAATTTTTAATTCTAAACTTTTCCAACATTACAAATAACCATCCGAATAACATAACGTATCCCCCCGTGTACACTTAAAACTATATTAAACCGTAACACTTTATGTAAATTGAGAACTAATATTATTCTCATCCACTCCACTTATCCTTATCCGCTTTTAGTTCAACATTCTAATTCCTATTCCTCTTTTTTCAAGTATCTGCCAACCCTTTATCTTTCTTTGTATTCGATCCATCGACTCTGTATACGCTTCGCTCTACCGATAATATTTTTCTCATAGATTCAATTTCTCTCACCTTTAAACTACGCTCCCTGGTTACTCCTATTATGCTCCATTTGCAGCCCCCTTAAAATCTATTTATAATTTCAACCCACTAGTGCTTTAAAGATTACAAAATTCAACCCAATTAGGATTGGGTTGAATTTTGTAATCCTTGTACTAGAAATCAATTGTTTCAAACAGTTCCCAATCCTAACTTCAGTTATACATTAAAGTTTCTTATTTAGTCATGCATTTAATATTTAACTAACTGGGAATTCTTTAAAGTTTTTATACACCAAACTCTGAAACACTAGTTTTTGTCCATATATTATTACATATTAAACACGTAAATTCCAGATCTCCATTCATTTGAACCATAATCTCCCAATTAGAACCCTTTTAAACTTTCTGAATTATATATAAGTTGGTTTAAAAATCCGTTTTAATTACGGGACTCCCCTTTCCGAAATATTTACTTACTGACCTGAATTCACTTCTGTTTTTAACTTATGATAACCCTCCCCCAACTCGCACCGGTTTTATTGCTTAGTAGCAATAAGCAGTAACCAAACAATCCCTTTCCCTTCTCTTCTCTCAGCATCAGCCATAGTTCATTTAACTAACCCTATCACCCACGTTCTTTATCTTTTATCTTTATCCCTTCCCACACTTGCTCATTTGGCCTTGTCTCCCCCCAAATCTGTCGTTTTTCTTAGACTCGATCGAAGTCACTACTTAAATTCCCGACTGCCTGCGTTTAATATACACAGTTCAATATCAACTTCTGAAAAACTACTCTCATTTTCGGTCCACGGAAGTATTTTAAAATGGCCCGAATTCTCAAATTTACTTCTGAATAAGTGCGTTCCACCTACGATTGAACTAAACATCTTTCTATTGGATTTACTTCATTTTTGAACATTTTCAACGCTGCCTTTTTTCCATCTTTAAATTTTCTTTCACCGGGCATCTTATCAACGGATATTCACCAACTGGACAGACCCCATATTTTTTACACGCACACTCTCACTCTTCAGTACTTAATATTTTTTCAAATTTTGAATGTTGGCTTTTCCACTGCCAACTTATTCATCTATGTAATTCCTCTGATGATAAGATTTTAATCTTTGCTTAAGGAAAGAATAATAAACATGTTTTTACCGAGTACACCTTGCATTGAACAATCGAAGTTGAAATAGATTTGTCATTCGTACATGTTTATCCCTCTTCTTTCATTTATTTTTATAATTGCTCTAACTCGTATATTGAGCTTAAACCATTTCCCTATAGGTTCTATCTACTAAAAGTATACTTTTAGTTCCACATATATATATATATATATATATATATATATATATATATATATATATATATATATATATATATATATATATATTAGGCATGCTGGTTACGGCTGTGAGCCAAAAACAAGTGTCGATGGATTACTTTTATATATAAACGAAACATACGTCATATAAAGTTAGGGCGACTAATAATGCAATTTCTGCATCTTAATCACTTTGGAAGTGAGACAATAAAAATAATAAGCAAAAAACAACGAACGTTGCAATCACCAATAAAAATAATTACATTAAAATACATTAAATATTAAGGTGATAAAAATTGTACATATTTCTAGACAAGCGTCTTGGTCCAGTGGTAAAGACACATCAATATCGAAAGTTCGATTCTTGTCTAAGTTAGCCATGCTGATGACGGCTGTGAGCCAGAAACACGTGCCCATGGATTACTTTTATGTACGTATGAAATTAATAAATATATATGTGGGTGTGTGTGGGGTGTGTGTGTGTGTGTGTGTGTGTGTGTGTGATGAATGAAAGAATAAAATAATTCGACGGTATGAATTAAAAAGGAACAGTGGCCAACTGTTGCGTGGGCTTTTTCAAGAGCTAAAAGTGGCAAAGTATGAGAAGATCTGTAATTTTGGGAATATATATAGTGATAGTGTTAATACAATTTAAATTTATTTAGAGAGGGAAGATATGTAAATATGTATATAAGCACACACACACACACACACACACATATATATATATATATATATATATATATATATATATATAAATCAAATATATGAAAAATGCATATGCATATGTGCTCGAAATATATATACAAAATGTACATATATGTAGTATTGGAAAAAGGAAAGGGGAAATTAAAAAGCAAAAAGGGGATCTAAGGGAAACTAATTTAAAAGCAGGGAATCACCCGGTGTCTAAATATATCTTTATTATATTAATAATAGCTTTGATAGGTTGGGGGAGACATAATAGAAGCCCATTCTTTGTTTTATTGTATTTGTGGAATGGGCTATAAGAGCTGATTCGATTAATCGACGCGTAGATTTGTAAGAGATAGTTTTAATTATGGTGGAGTTTTAACGTCAAAACGATGATCCTATATAAGCACATAAGACGTTAAGTATGTTGTTGCTTTTGATTGTTCTTTTGTGCTCGTAAATTATCTTGTGTAGGTTGCGCTGCGTCTCCCCAATGTAGACCCTATCACAATCCAGACAAGGGATGGAATATATGCCAGCTTTTACTGTGGGTGTAGTGTTTAATTTAAATTTTCTGATTATATCCGTAATAGTTAATGAGTTTTGGGGGGCTATATTAATACCTAGTTTATTAAGTTCTGTATAAATGGTGTTGATAACAGAGTTATTAGGTAAAGCTATATGTCTATTTATTATAGGGCTGGTTGATGAATTGTTTTGTTTGCGATTTGAGGGAATCTGAAGAGGGTTTTTTTTAGTTTTGTATAAATATGTATTGTTGGTGTGTTCAATGTATTTAAATTCCTCATGTAGATATTCGTTGCTGCTCTGAGGTAAAATCGAATTATGATGCCCGTTTATACTTTATTATTTTGGTGCGAATAAAAATAAACATAATCATTCTTATTGGTTGGTTTACGGTAGACCTTACAATATAATTTATTATTGTTTTTTTTTAAGAAAGGGTATGGAGTTATCGTTTTCTTTATCGAAAGTAAATTTGATGGTAGGTTCTATTTTATTTAGTTTATCAGTAATGTTTTTATTTAGGTTGTTGGGGGGGGGGAATTAAGATAACATCTATGTATATGTAGTATGACACATTTTTAGGTAGTTTATATTGCAAGAAATTTAAAAAATAAACACTATGACTATAAATTTTAAAAATAAACACTATGACTTTATAGTCATAGTGTTTATTTTTATAGTCATAGTGTATATTCCCAAAATGATAGATCTTCTTTGCCACTTTTAGCATCTTTTCGCTCCTGAAAACGCCCACGCAACAGTTGGGCCAAACGTTAAGTTTTAGGTCTTCCGCTGTTCCTTTTTAATTCATATATATATATATATATATATATATATATATATATATATATATATATATATATATATATATATATATATATATATATGGAAAGACTTCCTCATGATGAAGAAACAATACAGAAAAATCATACAGATATTAATTTTGATTTGCCAGAAACTGTCCAAATTTCGGCATGGCTGTGGATGAGAACAAGCAAAAATTAAAAACCACGATTTTGGTTAGTCCGTTATCAGTAGCAGTCTATACATTTCAAGGAGCGCGAGCAGTGAATGGACTGACGGCTTGTATTTATTGGATTCCCATATCTATTTTTAACTAGGGAGTTTGTCTGGGTCAAAATATGTCACAGCCGAGCTTGGCCGATAGTAGATGTGGGGGCGGGGAGGGGCAGAAGTCTGAATTTATTGTGATGTTCTGAATTAGAAAGGTAAAGAAGAAAGAAAAGAGAAAGAAGACAATTATATTTTATAAATATATACATATATATACACACTTTTATATATTTGTTATGTCTCCTACAATTATATATATATATATATATATATATATATATATATATATATATATATATATATATATATATATATATATATATAATTAACGATAAGTGAAGTATCGTAAAGTGATCTATCGTGATAAAGTAAAGCTCAATACGTTGAGTAGAGCAATCAATTTTAAAGAAGGGAAGATGAAGATAAAAAAATTGTATAAAATTACATAAAATTGATACAAATTTTATTACATCGAAAGTTCAGATGCAAGGAGTTACACTAATCCTTAAACCATGGTTTTTGAAAGATAAAACTCTTCTCGTCAGAGGATAAAATTCGGTAATGTGGTATTTATAATAAATAAATATTACCTGTTCCATTTTACTTTGAAAATTGAAGCAGAAATAACAGAAAATGTTGGGGATAAAGAAATAAATGGCCGTATTTTTGTAATTTATTATTTTTTTTTTTTAATTTTCAAATTTATTTTTATGATTAACGGCTAAATATGTTTCGATTTATACCCTGGCCAGATTGTGCGTAGCACGCAGTAAATTAATGAACGTTCTTCAATTCTAGTTTAATTTAATTTTTTTTAGACATACTTAATCTGAAACTATTTAATGCTGTTATGATTTTAGTAAAATTTTATTAAAATTCATAGTTTAATTCACTAACGATTTTGTTAAATTTAAATTTAGTTTAATTTCTTTTTTCCGAGAACGTGGGACAACTCTTGCAAAATAGTAATGAATTATCTCCCTTATACATACAAATATAAAATTAAATTATAAATTTCCAATATATAATTTCTTTTACAGGATTTTCAACACTTATTTGAAATTTATAAATGTTTTACCTTACTTTTTGGATATATATCATTCAATTGTAGAAGGGTAAAAGTGAATCTATATAGTAACATTTGTTATTCTATTCTATTTTTCTATTATTAAATTTTTTTTTAATATTGATTTTTATAATTTATATATTTATTAATATATTTGTTTCTTCATTTATTTTATTATTATTATTATTTATTTATTTATTTTTATAAATATATATATATATATTTGTTTCTTCATTTATTTTAATATTAGTATTATTTATATATATATATATATATATATATATATATATATATATATATATATACATATATATATATATATATATATTTCTTATTTTTTATTTTTAAAGATTATTATTTTCTCTTTTCTTATTTAGAGATTTTATTTGAGGGTAATTCAATATTTTGTAGAGGAAGAAGATGAAATGTGTATCTACACACTAGGTGTGTTATTCTAGTAATATAAGAAAATTATTTTTTTGTTTATTTTAATGTATTCATATACTTATTACATAATTTATTTATCTTAACAGCAATGCTGTAATATTGCCTATACCAGTGAATGTGAATGTGGCATGCAGTATATCATCTGCTGAGTCAAATATAAAGGGAGTAATTGTAAATCCATATACCAAGTGTATTGTTTTACTGATGATTCTTTAATCTATATATTTTAAACTGATTCAAGTTTATTTAGAATTGTGTTAATGCGATGTGTGTAGGCTAAAGTTAAATACGAGATATATTATATTATATATTATATTATAAATGAGTAATCTAGTTCAATCCTACAATTAAGTTCAGGTTGTAACCTAGAGATGAATAGAGCTTCTTTAATTCAAAGATTTCCAATGTCCCTCTCCGTGGCCAAGATGTTAACTTTGATAAGTCTGTTAGTGTTGTTGCATTTGTTAAGGTGTTTGAAGAATGATGATGCTTGTGTCTGTGTATCATTCTTCAAACACCTCAACAAATGCAAAAACACTAACATATATATATATATATATATATATATATATATATATATATATATATATATATATATAGCAAGTTTTGCTCGCGCGTTGAACACTATAGACAACAAGACACTTTCCCCACTTCCCGGGTAAATGTATCTTAATTTCAATAAATGTCTGTGTCGATTTCTTGCGGCTGTGTGATCCTGAGCGTTTGTCTTGTGATTCTAGCCTGAATCTACGAACTGCGTTCCAACCCATGCGACCGCCTGCAACCGCCACTCTTACACCAATGAGGGTAAGAAAGCTCGAAAATACGTCGCCTGTAGGTGAAAAACACTTTAATATATATATATAGCGAGAGTCATAGCGAGTCAAGGTACTATCACAAGATAAAAAAAGAGAGGAAATATTAGATAATATATTTAATCGTCGATTAAAAACTTTTTAAAAGAATAAAAAGATCGACTAAAATTAACAGAACAAAACTAAATACCAAGGTACCTTTCAACCGACACATTGTCAAGGGAAACGTCGCGAATATCGCTTAAAAACGGGGAAAAAAGTAATGTGGAGAGAATTTTAAAAAAAAAAACAACAAAAAAACAGGGAGATTGAATAACGCCATTAAACCGAAAAGGAATAAATGGACATAATAGGTAAAGTATGCCCCCCCCTTTTCTTTCGTTTTTAGAAGTCTCTAAATAAATCTAATTTGTGAGACAACTCTTTTTGCCTACAGGGCGATGGTTTTCGCATTGTAACACTCACTGCCCCCAACACCTTGAGATGGTGTGTGGAACGGGCCTTGTGTACAATGCGAAAACATCCATCGGAGTACGCATCACCGCACTTTTTATTATCTTACAAATGCTGTCCAATGGATGACTCATGGACGTGAGCGCCCGGATGTGCTCTGCAAACGCCCGGATGTTCTTTGTAAAGACCCAGATGTGTCCGTCGATATACTCCTCTTTACTACACGTGATCTGCGAAAACATACAGGGATATGCTGGGCCACTCTGACTTCCAAGCGCCGATGAGTACGACCAACATAGTCAGCTTCACACTGACATTTGAATTTATATATAATCAAACTTTCCTGTAGTGTTGGAAGTACATCTTTCTGAAAGGCTGGGAAGGCAGTTCTGGTGCCAAACACCACACGGGGCTGTACTGCATTAAAACAACGAGATACAACCGATGAAATTTTATCCGAAAAACCTTTACTGATAGAACCAATAAAAGGAAGTTTCAAATAAACGGGACATTTGGGTGGACCAAAGAAAATGCTGGCATTAAATTTCGCAAGTTTTCTATCAATACATTTGGAAATTAGACCGTCTGGGAAACCATTGTTAGTAAGAATATCAGTTATCTTTCTAAGTTCAGCCGCGAGTTTGCTGGCAGTGCAAATCATCAGTGCGCGGTGAACAAGTGTTTTGACCAAACTGATCTTTCTACTCATGAGAACAAAGGAATCCGAACAAAAGAATCCCAACTAATATACAGGCCCGTAAACGTAGGTTTTCTATATATAATTGTAGTGAATTTGTTCCCCGTCCTTTCCACTAAAACGTCCAGAAATGGTAAAGAGACATTATGCTCCTCTTCCATGGTGAACTGTGGTGCTGGGTGGAGCGTATTCACTTTTAGGAAAAAAATCACTTGCCTCGTTACGGGACTTAAAAATGGCAAAAGTATCGTCGACGTAACGCCAATAACGAAAGGGTCTGATAACCCGAGAAAACAGCAAGGATTCCTGAAAACCTAGGAAAATATTCGCTAGAAATATATTATCTAATATTTCTTCTCTTTTTTTCTTGTGATAGTGTCTCGACTCGCTATGACTCCGTTCATCATATTTAAAACCATTATAAAATTCTGTACCACAAAAAAATGTGTTTATATATATATATATATATATATATATATATATATATATATATATATATATATATATATATATATATATATATATATATATATATATATATATATTAGTTTCTACTTAGAATAGGTTTTTATGTTACCTTCCGGAAACAACAGAATATGCAAGCTAGGTTCCCGTCTCATATGTTGAAATACTGTGAACAGTCATTTCTCCGAACATTAGGGACGATTGAAAAGGAAAAGGAAGCTAATTCATTATGTATAAAAGAAAGACACAAAGAATAAACAATAAAATAGAAAAATATAGGATTTAATACAATTTAATATAAAAGATTAAAATTAAGAATAAATATATAGCTGGCATTGGCGAACTTTGTGTTTGAGTGTCATGCGTTGGCACATATCGGCCGGTTATTTTGTGATTAGCGCTGGGGGTTACGAGATATTTAAAATTACACAGAGAATGGATTTGAAGGGGATGTGGGAGTATCTTTTTATACAGGATCACAAATGCATTCATATCTTATATAGCGCATTGAATTCATCAGAAATTATTACAGAAAAATAATATATAGGAGCTTTAAAGAAATTGAAACATCCTATTATTAAAGTGGGAGGTATTTAATGTGATTTGTATTGCCCACAGAAGCCATCAGGTGTTAGTAGTTAAGTAGATTCATATGTATCAGTATGATATGATTTCTTGACCAGATTTTTGTTAGCATTGGTTTTGCGCATACTTTTTATTTTTAGGAAGAGTCTAAGTGTTTCTATGGAATAGACTGGATTCCAACCTGGCACACCGGACGGTTGTAATTCCGCCTCGTTATTCACTTGAGCACAGCCACCTTCTCCCAGTCTGTAATTGATAAATATCTACTTAATTTATTGTTTTTTTAGTGACGAAATGCTCTATTAGCTATGCAAATATTAATATAACGAGATGCGTTTAATCGAAATCAGTACAAATTATTTGGTTTTCATGGCTTCGGTGTCGTAATTAGTAGGCCTCCGTCAGTTTGAATCGACAATGGGTTATGCATCCTTAGCCTAGTTGCCCCGGCTGTCTGCTCGGCTGAAGTAGAATTTCTTGCGGCTGAAGAGACCAATGCGGGCGCGGCAGTCTCGGTTGCGAATGTCACAAATATGTGTTGGCATTGATTCTCTCTTTTCTACGTGTGCACTTTACTGCAGCAACGTTTATCAGCTTCTCCTTTCCTGTTTTCAGATGTTGGTTCAGGCTTCCTTTCTATTTTGAGAGGTCATCTGCAATGGTCTCCCAAGCCCCAATGTCGATGTCGATCTCCTTCATGTCTCGCATCTGTGTATAGGAGTTTGAGGCGGCCAGTGAACCTCCTCCCTAACACTAGCTCTCCATATAGGATGTCCTTTGGAATGCGTCCATCCTCCATGCGGTGGTCATGGCCCAACCAGCGTTATCTGTGTTGTCTGAGGAGGGTGAACATGCTGGGAAGGCTCGTGCGGGATAGGATCTCTGTGTTGGGCATCTTATTCTGCCAAGATATGCCAAGGATGCAACAGAGGCTTCGCAGGTGAAAAGTGTTGAGTCACCGCTCCTGTCTGGCGTAGGTGGTCCACGACTCGCTGCTATACAGCAGTGGGCTGATGATGCAGCCGTTGTACATTGCTATCATAGTCTTCATTGTAAGCTTGGGTTTTTTCTACACTCCCGATGTTAGGCGAGCAAGTGTTGTAATTGCTTTCCCTTTCCTCTTGTCAATTTCAGTGTCAATGAAGAGGTTGTCGGTTATGGTTGAGCCAAAGTATGTGAACTGGTGAACCACATCGAGTTTATAATCATGAATAGTGACGGCAGGTTGTATCTCGGTGTCTTGTCACCGGACCTTTGACTGATGGTAAGCCTAAAATCCTTGCAGACCTGTGGGAAGCAGTTCAACAGTGCTTGCAGTTCCTGCTGGGTATACGTCGAAACTGCTGCGTAGTCGGCAAACAGCATGTCTCTGATGAAAACTTCACGTACCTTTATTCTGGCTCTGAGGCGGGCAAGGTGCAATAGTTGTCTATCTGATCTGGTACGTAGATAGATTCTGTCGGTTGCAGAACCAAAGGTGTGCTTCAGAGGGGCAGCAAAGAAGATCCCAAAGAGTGTTGGAGCAAAAACATACCCTTGCTTGACTCCGCTGCAGATACTAAAAGGGTTGGAGGAGCTCCCACAGAACTGGACTATCCCCTTCATATTGGTGTGGAAGGACTATTATGCATTTCAGCTAATCTTCGGGCGGTTCTTGAACAGGTCGTGTCTGCTGACAAGGTCAACCCCCTTGGTGAGATCTTTGAAGGCGATGTACAGGGGAATCTGTTGTTTTCTGCACTTCTGGCGTTGGCGGTGGCAGAAAACCACGTCTACCGTTGATCTTTCCGCTCGGAACCCCCACTATGATTCAGGGTAGACACTTTATTAAATATAAAGAATATACATATATATTTAATAAACTCGTTCGGTAAGGAAAATACGTCAGTCATCTGAGATTGTTCGTTAGTCAAATATATTACAGCTGTTTAGCAAGTTACACACATATGTAAATGCTCTACTCTTCTGCTTTTCTTAATCTAGAAACTTGCCCTATACTATATTACTTTATTAAAAAAACAAACAAAATCCAATACCAATGTATGTTCATCTCCACAGCTTGATGATGTCGAATGGAAATATGTTTATTTTAGTCTTTTGATGATATTAAACCTTAAAACGATAGCCGCTTGATGTCACATAAGCACGAAAAATAGTTTGTAATTTTGCAAAAACAGAACTTCATTACTTCATCTTTCAGAAGAGTCATCGTACTTTCCATAGAATCTTAGTATTACACATTTAACAAGTATATATATATATATATATATATATATATATATATATAATGTCTCAACCAAGAGGAAAAAAGAAAAAAAAGAAAAAGAAGAAATATTCTTCTGAAGATGGTAGATTTACCGAAAGTACTCAATACTTTATATATATATTTTTATAAAAAAAATATATATTTTTATAAAAAAAAAAAAAAAATGTTTTTAAGATGAATAAATAATTTATTTTTAAAAACAAATAATCTGCGTTGTGCATGGTTTTCTAAATATTTTATAAAAAAAAATATCTTCGTTATTATTGCCACCCACCCAACGCTTCAAAATGTGTGACTTTTTAATATACTCTTCCACGCCGACCACGTGACACACAGCCACATCAACATTTTTCTTTCTTCGTCAAAACACCTAGACGGATTTTCAACTTGACCACGAGAATGTCTCAACCAAGAGGAAAAAAGAAAAAAAAGAAAAAGAAGAAATATTCTTCTGAAGATGGTAGATTTACCGAAAGTACTCAAGTTTATAAAAAAAAAAAAAAAATGTTTTTAAGATGAATAAATAATTTATTTTTAAAAACAAATAATCTGCGTTGTGCATGGTTTTCTAAATATTTTATAAAAAAAAAATATCTTCGTTATTATTGCCACCCACCCAACGCTTCAAAATGTGTGACTTTTTAATATACTCTTCCACGCCGACCACGTGACACACAGCCACATCAACATTTTTCTTTCTTCGTCAAAACACCTAGACGGATTTTCAACTTGACCACGAGAATGTCTCAACCAAGAGGAAAAAAGAAAAAAAAGAAAAAGAAGAAATATTCTTCTGAAGATGGTAGATTTACCGAAAGTACTCAAGTTTATAAAAAAAAAAAAAAAATGTTTTTAAGATGAATAAATAATTTATTTTTAAAAACAAATAATCTGCGTTGTGCATGGTTTTCTAAATATTTTCTAAAAAAAAATATCTTCGTTATTATTGCCACCCACCCAACGCTTCAAAATGTGTGACTTTTTAATATACTCTTCCACGCCGACCACGTGACACACAGCCACATCAACATTTTTCTTTCTTCGTCAAAACACCTAGACGGATTTTCAACTTGACCACGAGAATGTCTCAACCAAGAGGAAAAAAGAAAAAAAAGAAAAAGAAGAAATATTCTTCTGAAGATGGTAGATTTACCGAAAGTACTCAAGTTTATAAAAAAAAAAAAAAAATGTTTTTAAGATGAATAAATAATTTATTTTTAAAAACAAATAATCTGCGTTGTGCATGGTTTTCTAAATATTTTATAAAAAAAAATATCTTCGTTATTATTGCCACCCACCCAACGCTTCAAAATGTGTGACTTTTTAATATACTCTTCCACGCCGACCACGTGACACACAGCCACATCAACATTTTTCTTTCTTCGTCAAAACACCTAGACGGATTTTCAACTTGACCACGAGAATGTCTCAACCAAGAGGAAAAAAGAAAAAAAAGAAAAAGAAGAAATATTCTTCTGAAGATGGTAGATTTACCGAAAGTACTCAAGTTTATAAAAAAAAAAAAAAAATGTTTTTAAGATGAATAAATAATTTATTTTTAAAAACAAATAATCTGCGTTGTGCATGGTTTTCTAAATATTTTATAAAAAAAAATATCTTCGTTATTATTGCCACCCACCCAACGCTTCAAAATGTGTGACTTTTTAATATATATATATATATATATATATATATATATATATATATATATATATATATATATATATATATATATATATATATATATATATATTTATATATATATATGTTGTGGGTGAACCTACCTACCCTTTAATAATAACTAAATGGTAGCAACCGGCTACCATAAATACCGGCTTTTTCCGGGAGAACATTGGGAGCCACATTTAGGCACTAGCACTGCCATCACTGACTTGTGTATAATTTCTCTGTCAATACAATTCATTATTATTATCTCTAAACCTGTTGTTCTTTTATTTCATTGTTGCTACCCCTAAACGGGTCCACAACAACTGGCGGCGAGTGATTTGTAAAGGACTTCGTTGGAAACACCTTGCACCTTGCAACCTGTGAGTGATAAACCAGTGTCTACAACACGGTCAACCTTCGAAAAAAAAAGAATTCTACCCGTTTGAAAAAAAACAAAAAACCCTGTGCTTTACAATTTTCGGGAAGATATTGGAAACATCGAATACATTCAATTTTGGGACGAGTCTGCCTTACAAGAAATAACCAGTTTGTCTGAAGGAATAAATCGTCAAAAAAAACGACTACAAATTATGGAAAAGGGCGCTCTTTCACCAAGACAATGCACCGTATCACAAGTCGATCGCAACGATCGCAAAACTACATGAATTGCATTTAGAATTGCTTTCGCACCCACCCTATTCTTCAGATCTTCCCCCAGCAACTACTGGCTCTTTGCAGACCTTAAAAGAGATATCGGAAAAATGTGAAGAAAAACGTTCCACAAAAAAGGCACCGAATTTTTAGAGAAGCATTGGAATTTTTCCTAAAAGTTGTAGTCTTAATAAGCCTGAGACTTATTGAGTGATGTATTACTCAAGACAGACTTGGAATATCAGTGGACAACAAGTCATCAAAGTTTGCTAACATATCCGTCCCAAACCTGTCGTCCAAGTAGACGTTCTTCTACTTTAAACATGCACTAGGTAGTAGAATGTTTAGTGTTTTGCATTACAACTATGCAAATAACAGACTTGCTGCAAGTAAGAATATTTAACTAAAAATGAGAAACCAGCCAAGGAATAGAAAATATCTCTTTTCGGGATAGATCGCCCAGAATTCGGGTTGTTCATTTGAAACAAGTAATGGTTCTACAGATGCGAGGTTCCCTGTTGTGGTTATGATCAACTTGAGTTTTTCTAAAAATAATGTCCGGTTAGATACAGGACCCCTAGACAGTAGGCATTTTATGTTCATAGATTGGCAGCTGATTATCTCAAGTGGTCTTTTCTGGTGGGTCTCAGAATATCTATAAATATTCCAGCAAATATGCAGGGGGTAGTTTTGTTTTCTGTGGTCTGACAGTCAGTTAGTTTTCGGAGGCCCTCGATAGCAGATCGTTTGTTTGTGTTCGAGTTGAGTCGTGTTTTGATTTGGTCGGTCAAAGAATTCTCATTTGCAAGTTTGTTGTTCAGTAGAAAACAACCAGTATCATTGTAACCTCTTAAAATAGACCATTGTTACCCGTTATAAACTGGTGTTGTAATTTTATTTGAAGGGAGAAGTCTTCAGTTGCAGCACTGAAACAGACCATGCAGCTTATTTCAGAATCTGGCAACGACTTTGGAACAGCACAACAAGCAGACGATCACGGCTTAGCCCACAGATGCATGTTCATGCTACAAGAAGGAAAACTACTAAATTTCGCTTAAACAGAGAAACGCTATTTAAATACGCGAACAACTGGTTCGAGTTTTAACACTTCCGAACATATATCTACGGTTGCTCCTCTTTTAAGTGGGAAGTAACAACAAACTCATAGAAATAATAAGTCTCAATAACCTTACGACAGCACCAGATGTTCTTGCGGTTGTAACGGGTATGACATGAGTATCACTTATCGACGAGGGAAAGCAATGATGCTTGTTGATGGAGTCTCTAGGCTCCTAAACAAGAAAGAGTAAAGATATTAAGGTTCGTTTGTTCAGTTTTCGTTTAGAAAAGCTGACATAAATCTATCAAAAATGAAAAAAAATTATAATAAACCCTCTAATTGACATGCTTTTATCTGAACAAAGTCATAATTTTTAGCCGATAAAACACTTTAAATTGCAATAAAACATACGTTGATAAATATATATATATATATATATATATATATATATAATTATATTGCTTAATGTTTTACCTACGTACAACGTCGTTTCGAGCTTACGGCTCTCATCAGCAGGAAAATAAAAATCTCAGACGGTTACAGAGCTCGAACCCGGTTCACAGAGACACCTTGAATCTGTAAGCGTTCACTTAGTTCTTGGGGCACGAGAGATTCTCACGTGATATTAACACTGAAAGTGGTGTGTATAAATATCTAGACATACGACAAAATTCAAGGACAGACTCGGAATATTGTAATGGGGACTCATATGAATGTCTATCTTTACTGTCTCCGATAGTGCTCTACTTTCGATTTTACTTGAAAGGGGCTTCTTATAATTATATATAACTTAATCTCAGACAATTTAATCTCTGTTAACTAAAATGTGGACGTTAACGTTTGGGTTCCCTTTCGTTATCACACATAACCAGAGTACGACTGTTTGAAACACAGTGTATCTGAGTTTGTGTTTATCTTGTGGCTTGCGTTGTCTTGCTTTGTAAACTTGTAAACCATTGCTGTACCCTAGACGATTGGTCAGTGGAATAGACGACACAGATAGAACGACGATGAAGATGAGAAAAAAACCACGGCACACACAACGTTGAGGTTGACGGTCGTCGAGAGGGCCGCACGTGTTTTTACATCAGAACGATTGGGGATTGTTTCTTTCGACTGCCGGTGTCGTTGGAAAGGTTCGCTTGGTAGACCTGATCGACGTGGACGTCACTAAGGTTAGAGATGCTTCAGGTAGGTCCGGTCGATGTAGACTTCACTGAGGGATGAATCGAACAAAAACATCGCCACTGCTTGATCGGCAGCAAGACGCCGTCAGATGCTAGTTTGGAAGCTGGACAGGTCTGGACGTCACCAAAAGCCGAATAGACAGCTTGGCAAAGTATGATCAGAAAGATGTTAGAGGATGGGTCAGCAGCTGGGCATGGTCCGGGCAGAAAAAATGTTGGTAGATGATGGAGCGGCAGTAGGACGCCAAGAGAAAGCTAGAGCAGTGAGAGTCATGGAAAAGCTGAAAATACGAGTAGTAGTAGTAGTAGTTGTTTTGATGTGTTACCCTAAAAGGGTAGTTGTTACACGTTTGAGTAATTCGCATTTGTAGTGTCCTCAAAAAAGCAGATTGATCGCATTAGGCGGGCGGCTGCTGCTGCGCTCAACAACTGGACAGAAAGCGGTTCACAATCGCACGCAAAGGAAAGTATCCTAACCCCTTGGGTTGCCATACTTTTCGGCGAAAGTTCGCTTGATTATAATTACCATATAACCATTGGCCGCTTCCGATCTTACTGGGTTTCAACATCGTAATAATCATTTCTTAACTAAGAAATATACGATTTTGAAAAAGTCTTTATAGTTGCATCCTTCTGTACGTAAACGTCAAAACTAGTACTAGAATACACTCGAAAATTTTTATTTTCTTTCATAATGTCCTCTATTAGTCCTATTAATTAAGATAATACACAAAAAAAAACATACCAATAAAGAAAAGTTTTTTTAATACGACTTTCACTTTTTTCCAAACTCTTCTATTTTTCTTTTCTTATATATATATATATATATATATATATATATATATATATATATATATATATATAATTTCGATTCAACCACCCTCAATTTCTAACAATATATATATATATATATATATATATATATATATATATATATATATATATATATTGTTATAAATGGGGGTGGTTGAATCGAAATTATCAGAGAAATAAAATGTATTTCAACATTAAATCAAGGCGAGATAAATCTATTCTATCCTGTCTTTTATATTTGTCCTTTAACCCCAAGCAAGTCATAACAGAAGAAATATTGTATCCGGTTGGACCGACGCTGTCAACCAATCCTCTATCCTTGCACTTAAAAGAAGCGACTAGTGTTTCCAATTAGCGACACCCCGTCGCATCCTGAACCTAACCGATAGAAAATCAGACGACACAGCCGGGCGGCTGTCATCGCTTAACACATTTACAAAAGTACTGACCTTGCATCAAAGAGACAAGTATCGTCGCCTTTTAACTTTTTTCCGGTTAGCAACACCCTTTCCCTTATCCTCAACCCTTAGACGAAGAAAAGTCAAACGTCGGCCAAACATCTGGTGTCATCTTTTAACGTCCACGAGTGTCGCCACCTGCTAACCCAAAGAAACTTTAAACATCCTCCCCACCCACGTATATCGGCGGAGAGGATATAAAAAGCAAGTCAGCGAATAAACCAGAGAGTGCCTGTTAGCCGAAGAGTAAACTGTTGCCGGTCGAGTAATCCGTCACCACCAACGTATGCACTGTTCGCTATGAAAAGTAATAATAATAAGGAGAAGAAAAAGACGAAGAAAAAGAGCCTTACTCTATAACCGGGTTGATTGTCCTGAGATTGTCTTCTACGTCGAAAGTTCATTTGACAAAAACCAAGACTTTTCGAAATTGCATCACCCAACCTGTCGTCGATTGTAAATATATTACACTACCGCCGAGATGACAAATATATACCCTATGTAAAGATTGCATAGCGCCAAGAGACTTCTACGATTACACCCGCATATATGATTTCTGAACACTTGTATCTTGATATCTGCTGATGACTGTTCGTTCAAAAGATCAGTGTGGATCTTGGATAAGTGTGACTTGTGGCATTCCTGGATTATTGAACTTTTCCATTCCCGGGGGAGTTTTGTAACAACCTTCCACATTCTGTGAGTGAGTAATCCTTTTTCTTCCGTGATTTGTTTGGGACATTTTTTGTTCATAGATTTTTTCTCGCCATTAGTTAACGTTAAACATTATCCTTCTCTCCTCAAATAGTACTTTGTTTTTCTTGTTGTTTGTTTTATATATGTTTATCCTTTCTCTTATTATTCTATAAATAATTATTGTTTGAATCTTAACTTGGTGTTTGAGTCGTCTTTTACCTGCTCGTTATTTTTCGTTATGCTATGTGACGTCTTGAATTGGAGAATCCCCTTCCCTCTGTATTCTGTAGATAATATTGAGATCTAAGTACCTACGAGCCACTTCCGGGCTCTTTTACCGTTTTTTATATTTATCATTGTCACGCGCACGCCGCCGTTGTCCTGGCGAAGGCTGTGTGTGACAATATTGATATATTGTCACGTGTGACTGATTTTATAAATATTTTTTTTAATTCTAGTTTTAATTAAGTGTTCGCACTACACCAAAAATATCTTTTATTTTTATTAAAAGTTTGAGTCTTTTTCTCATTTTCTATAAACACAAGACAATATCCATTTCTTTCCTATCATTCCCTCCCTTAATTCGGCAAAGCAAAAGTTAATGGCATGACTAGATGCTAAGATGTTTTTACCGTACACGTGTGAAGTTCTCACGTTCGAAAATCAGATCAAACCTCGAATCCTCTTCGCACCTATATACTAAGATTGACCCTAAAGACTTTTCAAGTAAAGAGTGCCGCAGTGACTGGAACATAAAAATAACGACTATCCCTAGATCTTGTTATAATTTTTGATAAATGACGAAATTAGGAATGTGGCAGACACGCAACCCGATGCCAAAAACTACTGTTCTCATGTATACGCTTCTTGGCCAAATGTATGACACTTTTCGTCCAGCTGTCACCAAGTAGGTTTCGCTACAAGGCATTCTTCCCGAAACAGACTTTTTCATCTATTCTCAACATCCTCAACTCATATGCACTCAGCGTCTAACCCCGGAGTTGAAACCATCCTTTGAAAAAGACATCAAAGGCCGCATTTCGAATTCTAACAGAGATTCTGATTTTAATTGAGACAAAACATTACACCTCTAACCTATAAACCCACAACATTATTTATATTTATATATATATATATATATATGTATATATATGTATATATATATATATATATATATATATATATATATATATATGTATATATGTGTGTGTGTGTGTGTGTGTGTGTGTGTGTGTGTGTGTGTGTGTGTGTGTGTGTGTGTGGAGGGGTGTAAGGCGTTGGGAGAGAGTTGTGAGTGTGTGACCAATGTAGATACTATATGTTTCCGGTTGGGTGGTAGGAAGGCATTCCTTAATAATAGTTAACTAGCAGGTCTCGTGTCCCAGCGTTGCCCAGGGGATAACTGTGTGTGGATGAGGGAGGGGATAGTTAAGTTTTGTTTGGTGTTTTATTTTTAATAGATATCCGGAAATTTGCAGTCGTGACGTAAGCAGTTTCGACTTTCTGGAGAAAGCCTAATCTAGTTCCAACAAAATACGACCCAAACAAAGCCGACTTTGCAAATTAAAGCTAAAACTTACTTTAGGGTTAGGTTATGGTTAGAATAGTTTAGAGTTAGTTTAGGGTTGGGTTACGGTTAAGGTAAAAAAAAATTTAAAAACAGTTATGTTCGTATTGCGAAGATCGTTAATGTTCGTTATCGTCAGTTTTATTTATCTAAACATGTGTATTTTCCAATAGGTTTACCTTAAACGAACCCTAAACAAGTTTTAGTTTTAGTTGTAAAGTTGGTTTAGTTCGGTTCGTATTGTGTACAAGCATTGGAACTTGATTCGGCTTTCTCTGAGAAGTCGGGATTTCTACCCCCTAACACACTTCAGATTCTTGGGGGCGGGAGCAATTACATATTGCCTGGGAAAATAGTTTAGACTTTATAGAAAGGAATCACTTTCCTATATAAATTTAACGTAAAATGAGTACCCACTTACTGGCCAGTTAGCGTTAAATCGAAACATAAAAATACGAAAAAAGCCCCCCTCTCGTATATTTAAAGCACAACCGAAAATTGTAATGGACAAATAAAAAGAAAAATCCCCCCCTCCCCATTTTCCGCCCGAAAAATTAATCTGCAATCGATTACATGTCTCGATATATCGATAACTGGCCAGGAAGTGGGTGCTCGTTTTACGTTAAATTCATATAGGAAAGAGATCCCCCACTCTAAAATGTAAAATATATTTTTTTTTATTTTAATTGCTTCTTCGCGGATATTTTTTCAGGATGGTTACATGTAATCGCCCTCAAAAAGAATCTGATGGTTTTTACGCCAGGTGTGATAGTCAAGAAATACCGTAAAATTCCCTCCATCATTTATATTTCAAACAGAAAAAAAAATTGGATGAGAAAAAAATTATAATGCCACCACCCCAATTTTCCTGTCCCAAAATTGAGAAACCATTCGGTAATACGTAAAGTTAAAATAAACAAAGTAGTTGCGGTAATGTTTAGAAATATTGAAAATAATCCATGTGATTGCGTTTGTTCGAAAATACAATTTTAATTACGGTATTAGGAAGTCTAAAATATTGAAATTTAGCAAAGAAATTATGTTTTTTTCATCTCTGAAGAAATCATTTTAGACAGAGGCATTTTTGTGTTATGTGTATGAATGTACATGTTAAGAAGTTTATATCTGAGTTCTTTTTTTATTAATGAAAGGAAAACATAAGTTTAATGATGAAAATAATTTTTTAAAGACTTGAATAACGTGTAAACATTAATTTAAAATGAACGCCTAGAAAGTGTAGTTTATATCGGATTTTTGTTGTTAATAACTAAACAAAAGCACTATGAAAATAATTGTTATATTCCTCTCAGAACGTAATAAACTACTATAAAGTTAAAAAAAAAAAAAAAGAAACTTAGTTTAAGCGCCGTAATTTTGACTGAGTGTCTTTTTAGAATGTAATTTGGAATATCGGAATGTTACTGATGGAATTGGATTAGTCACACAGAGCGTTGTGTTACGGTCATTGTACTGGATATTCAATCCGATATGTCAGTATTCGTCGAAATTCTTCATATTTACATATAAATATGAATTGGTAATATTTAGTAGAATGCATTATTTCCGAGGAGTTTTACTGAATGGAAGAATAGAAGACGCCATGTCTTATTTTTCAAAGGGGTTTTTGATCGTTCGGCAATTATATTCCATTATTCCTGAATAGGTTTGTAACCAGCCAATCAAAGCGCCGTAAAAATAAGAACATAAGCTCAAGTTTATATTTACTTAGAGAGGTTATAATGAGTGAAAGATGATATCACGGAATAAAAAATGAAACAATGACGTCCTGAGCTGGAAAATGTATCCAATAAAAGAGAAGACCTAGTGATGTGGGAGTGGTAATAGATGTTTGTTTGTGAGTAAAGGTTACTCTGATTTCCTCTAAGTATGAATTTTTGGTGAGAGTCAGCTAGGTCGGAATTAATGTAGGAAATTCTGAAATCGAATAAAATTGACTGATAATTTCCGTAAATACGCATTAGTTACTGGCAGGAAGCGTGGCCATATTGGACTATAAACACAGATGCTATATATAGCGTCTGTGTATAATAACCGAACTTACAGTGGAAAAATCGACTTTGCATTATTAATATAGAAGATGATTAGCTCGTGAATTATTTTAAGGACTGGTTGGGTTTAATTGTTTGCTGGAGTTTTATGATATTTTCATGGGAATCAGTAGCTATTAAGATATAGTCGACATATCTAGCATACATGGTCTATTTAGCTTGTTAGTAAAGATTTTATTTTCGATGGAGGCCATATAGTATTCGGAAAAGGTAGGTCCGAGAAGTGATCCCATCCAAACTCTGTCGATTTTTATGAATATTTTACATTTACAAGAGAGTCATGTCGTGGAATCGGACTTGTGTGGCGCCTGTTAATAGAAGTTTTTCAATGGTTTAGAGTGTATTACTGGAGAAGGGTTGTTTGTCGACGTGGTTTAGGATGGTTTTGATAAAATCGCGGATACTGGTAAAGTTTTCAGCGTCTAGGGTTTTGTAGTTCATGGGGAGTTTTATTTTAATATGTGTATGAAGTCTGTTGCAGATGTTATGCTGTATTTATTGGGTATATATGGTGGGATATTGTTATTGATAGTTTTTGCTATGTTTTTTAGGGTGTAGGCATTTGAGAGATCATGGATCGTAGGGGGTATTATTTATTATGGGTTTTTATTTTTTTCCGTATATGTAGCTAGGTTTAGTCTAAGTTTTCCAATTTCGGCGTTGTTCGCGGTATAATTTTGTTAATTATTTTTAAACTGTTCGTGCAAAAAACATATATTCACGCAAAACAATATTCTATAAAGAACTCAGTATAGGTGAACATTTATTGGAGAACGGGTTATGTGCCAAAGTTTATTGTGATACTGCACAGTGACGAATTCAAAACATCAGAAAAGAAAAAGAAGCCGTAGTTATTATGAAGGGACCCCCCATGTAGGCAGAGAGAATATACCCTTGAGTTGTATGGAAATATATAAAAGGAGCGGCTCTTTTTCAGCGCTCCATAATGAAAATGTACCTTCTTTCATAAACGTTCTATTCTGCCAATGAGTGGTCGAAGGATAGGGGTGGGCGTCAAAGGATCTCGTCAATATGGGGGGGGTCACTTTAAGTGTAGACCGTGAGATAATATTTGACAAAATCTCGCTAATATTTTGAGATGTGCTAAGGGTTATAGGAGAACATGTCGGACGAAGCGTAAATTTTCGTTTCCTGGGGTATAAAATAGAAATTTAAAAAATCCCTGAGGTATGTTAAAACAATTTTAATTTTCATTACATTAACAACCTATTTTTTCAGGAGAGGAAAATTTGACCCGATATTTTTTTTATTTATTTTTGAAGGAAATTTAGATTTGTTTTAAGTGAATAAAGTTTTATTTTTAAACTTATTAGTGATTATTTTCTTTTTAAAGAAAACATTTCTCTGGGAGAGGAGAGACAGTCAGGGCAACATTAATTATTAATATTTGTTTGTTTTACGAACAATATATTGTATAATGCATATTATTATTTACCACAGAGAAACGCGCAAGTATTTTCAAACAAATCGATGTATCCAATTTTTTTTCAATAGTACAATTTGGGACGAAAAAAAAAACAATGAAGTTTTTTTTTTTTTAATTGAATAAAAAAATATTTTTCATATGAATAAATTGTCAATAAACAATTCAGAGATCCATTTAATGCTTTAAAATTTCATACAAAATATCTGGCCGAGACCTTGGGAGTTGAAAAAATATCGGGTCAAATTTTCCTCCCTCGAAAAATTAACTGGAGTAAGTTTTCCTAGGTCGGGTAAAAACATTTATTAAAATTAAAAATTCGAATAAAAAACGTGAAAATGTCTATATTTGAAATCTCTAACAAAAACAAACTGTTTACAATTTTAATATTCGATAATAGATTTTTTAAGATAAAGAAAGATATCTAATCTACTTTCGGTTCTAAAAAAACAAATTAGTCAGAAAGTCTAATTATTTGCTATTCTACAATTAAACCGATGTTAAACATCGGTTTAATTGTAGAATAAGGACCGCTGTTTTTTCCCGCTCATTTCGCTTGGCATTCGCCCAAATTTTGGATGAAACTGATTGCATGTGGATGACTATATATATATATATATATATATATATATATATATATATATATAATCCAGGTTAAACATCCACAGAGTAGTAATCCAAAGAATTTCAACCGGGTTTATAAAAAGTGCTCAATATCAAATAGAGCTTTTATATATGATTATTTTTATTTACACATACATGTACAGAATCTGCGACACTGGCATTTCGATGTTATCGATCAACAGTTATTATAAACTGAGATCTCATCAGGCAGAGTTAGAATCCGATCTTAACCTTAGATCATATTTGGAAAGAACCTATTTTTTGAAAGAACCTATTCTTTCCAAATATGATCTAAGGTTAAGATCGGATTCTAACTCTGCCTGATGAGATCTCAGTTTATAATAACTGTTGATCGATAACATCGACATGCCAGTGTCGCAGAATTTGTACATGTCTGTGTAAATAAAAATAATCATATATATATATATATATATATATATATATATATATGTGTGTGTGTGTGTGTGCGTGTGCGTGCGCGTGCATGTGTGGGTGTGGGTGTTTAGGCAGCATGTTTTAATTCAGGTAAATGTTATTAAATAACATGGGGATTTTTTATGAGACTTTATCTTTTTTTTCGAATAGTAAATTTAGTATTTCGATCAAATTGGTGAATAAAAGAAAAGAGAGAAAGAAAATATGCAATTATTAACCAACGCAACTTATATACATCAATTTGACCGAACAGTAATGGATTATTCGAAAAATGGAAAAAATTAAAAAAAAGTTAATTAAACCAAAAATGTATGTGCTATTTAATAACATTTACCTATATATGTATATGTATATAGTAAATTGAAATATATAGGTGCTTATCGAGATCATTAAAAATAATAAAAATCAGGTATCGTATTTTACCGATCGCTATTAATTTATTGCATGTTAATATGACACGTCCCTTTCTGTGTTTTTCGCTGTGATGAATGGCGATCCATGATATACACTGACACTGATTTTTCTTTTTAATTAAACTTCTACTTGATAATGTTTGCTAATGTTTTGTGTAGATACCTATATTTGTCTGATACAACTAGTATTCCGGTTAATTTATTTGGAACTGCGATTTTCACCTGTTTTTCATATGTGATCTCGATAAGCACCAATATATATATGTGTGGGGGGGGCGGGTAATGAAGCAATTAAAATAGATAAAATTTGCATAATTTACAAGTTTATTAACGAAGGAATACAAATACAAATTGTCATTTAAGCCATTGCTTTTCTAAAGATAACGCTCTTATCGTCAGAAATGCTGACCAATAACAATTTAATATTAATTATTGAACGTAAAAATCTTTAAAATGCAATAATGAAAAACATAATTTGGAAAACATTATAAGGGAAAAAATGTCTCAATATAAGTCCTGAAACAGATCAAACACAATTCAAATTAGTTGTATCAAATGTAAATGATCCAAACTGTTTAAACAAATAAATTGAATAATGTTCTATGTTTTTTCTAAATTTATGGTGCTCAAAAAATGATATTTTATAATAATTCCAGGGTGTATTTTGAAATTTGTTGATTGTCGAGTAGAATTTGATGATCTCAGATAATCCCAGACATATAATTTCAGAAGTCTGAAAGTTATTCAGAGGTCAATAAAATTATGTATAAATCCATGCCTCAAAAACATACTTGGCTTCTTGGATGTGACTTTAAATGGTTCAAAGAAGATAAACGCTAGAAATCGAACCTATTAATGGATATATCAATAAGGCCACATACTAAATGCTAGATTTTAAATTCAGATTGAAAGTAGAAGTAGAATGGAATTAAGCCCAAAAGGCCGCTTATTAACAATAAATTATAAGCTTAAATAGCAGTGGATGAGATTAAGTTAACTGTGGAAGGTGTAGGGGAAAAATTGGTAGAGGTCGGAGTTATTAAAACAATTAGGGGGAAGCGTGCGTCATGTCAGACGGGGGATTATCGAAGTAGGAGAGAGAGTAGGTTAAATATCAAGATCGCCGGGCTACATCTAAAGTTGTCCATGGCCTACAAGCCAATTTCGGGCACTTTTACCGTTTTTTTATATTTATCATTGTCACACGCTCGCCGTCGTGGTCCCGACGAATGATGTGTGTGGCAAGATTGGGGCCTCGTCCGGGATATTTTCTCCAGTTCAGTTAAGGCTCCATGTGTGGGAGGGAGGGGAGAGGAGGAAAGACACGATAAAGCGAGGGGAAGTAACATATAGGCAACTGTGCGTTAATTAATATTTAAAATTAAATTTAAGTTCAATCACGATGAGATTAGTACTTTATTTATTTATTCGTTTATTATTTATGTTTTATTTATCATTTATTATGTATTTATTATTTACTGTTTATTTGACATTTTCTTTATATATTTAAAATTTAGAATTTGGCATTTCAGATTGGGAATTTGGAGTGGAAGTAAAGTTGAGTTATATTGTTTTACTATTACTATTTCTATTTTTACTACTATCTTTTTGCTACTAGCAACCGCGGAGATAGGAATTAAATGTTGTGAATCGATTGACTAATTTAATGATAATAGCATTTTAAATCTTTTAAACAATGAACTCTCGGAGAATGAAAACATTTGCAGTTTAATCCTATTTTATTTTAAGATTATATTTTTTATTCTCTCTTTCTTCCCCTATATCTTTTTCTTTCTCTTCCTCTTTTTCTTTTTTCATTTACATTCTCTTTTTTTCTTCCCGATATTCTTAAACTTTACTACAGCAGAAATATTGACATAACATATCTATGTATCGCTTTATATCTCTATATCTGAACCCCCGTCCTCCTCTCTGTCACCTCATCTCTCTTGATTGAACTTAAATAATAATATGTTACTTTCCCCTCACTTCGACGAGTAAAATGTCGCCGGCCGAGTAACCTGTCACTACCAACGTATAACAGAAAAGGAAGAAGAAGAAACCGACGAGGAAGAGGAAGGATAGCACGAAGCTGAGAAAAAGAGCCTGACTCCATAACCGGGCTGATTGCCCCGAGATTTTTTTCTACGCCGAAGGTTCATTTGACGAAAACAAAAGCTTTCAAGATTATTTCACCAAATCGGCCGTTGACTATAAACATATTACATCGTCGTCGAAAAACAAATACACCCCTCTGCGAGAAGATTGCATAGCGCCAAGTGAGACTTCCATGATTACACTCGTATTTACATGATTTCTGAACACTTAATATCTGCTGATGACTGTTCGTTCCAAAGATCAGTGTGGATTTTGGATGATTGTGACGTGTGACATTCTTGGGTCATTGAACTTTACAACTCCCGTATGAAGTCTTGTAACAACCTTCCACATTCTGTGAGTAATCCTTTTTCTTCAGTGATTTGTGTGGGACACTTTTTGTTCATAGATTTTTGTTAACGTTAAACATTATCCCTTTCCCTTAAAATAGTACTTAGTACTTCGTTTTTATTGTTTGTTTATTCCTTCTCTTATTATTCTATGAAAAAATATTGTTTGAATCTCAACTTGGTGTTTGAGTCGTCTTTTACCTGCTCGTTATTCTTCCTTGTTTTCTATGTGATTTCTTGAATGGGAGAATCCCCTTCCTTCTGTATTCTGCTGATAATATTGGGACCTTTTCACCGCCTGAAAGTTACACAAAGGTGTTATGTAGCTATGATTAGACAGTTCAATTCGAAAGACCAATCCAACCCTGGCCCAGCTACATCTAAAGTTGCCCATGAGCATACGAGCCACTTCCGTTTTTTTATATTTATCATTGTCACACGCTCACCGTCGTGGTTCCGACGAATGATGTGTGTGGCAAGATATTTTCTCTAGTTCAATTAAGACTCCATATAGGGTAAGAGCAGGTTCGAAACAGTGGAAACATAAAACCAAGATATCGATAGTAGAGGCATTTTTAAGTACTCCCACATTCGAATAAATTAAGAAAAAATGACATAATTGAGATAGGGACAACGTTTAGGATTAGAAACAAAACGGTCCATGAGGAGACCCCAGTTAATAAGAATAATAGCGGAGCACATGGCTGACAACGATGTCTTCGAAGAAGATATGTTGGACGACCTTGTGTCAGACTAGCCCAGACTTTTACAGGCCCAGATAAAGCTTGAGAAGGCTAAGATTGGGGCGAGATCGCATGAAAGGGTAGAAATAGAAAAATCTAAGGTAGAAATAGAAAACGCTAGGATACATGAAAAAGAGATAGATATAAAAAAAAAATCTATGATAGAAGCCGGGGAGAGGATAGAGTTAGAGAGAGCTCGAATAGAACAGGAGACCAGGTTCCGAGAATTAGAAGAAATAAGAACGCTGCGCGATAAAAGATGAAACGAGTTCGACCTTGCTAAGCAGGTCAGACTCGTGCTAGCATTCAACAAAGACGATGTGGACAAGTACTTCCATCAATTTGAGAAGATCGCCTCAAGCCTGGCCAATATGATCAATAGCTGGACTTTACTGCTACAAACCGTGTTAAAGAGTACAGCATATTGCGCCGACTATAACGTTTTAAAGTCCACAATCCTGAAAAGCTACGAAATGGTACCAGAGGCATACAGGCAGAAGTTCAGAGGACGTAAGAAGGATGATAAAGAGACATACGTCGAATTCTTACGTCAGAAAGAGACGTATTTCGACAGGTGGGGTACAGTCAAGAGCGTGGAGGAGTTCCAACGGTGCGCCCACGGTGACCTCAATTTCTATCTAAATGAGAGACAGGTGGACACTGCATATGACATGGCCACCCTCGCTGACGAATATGTGTTGACGCATGACCTGTTTGCTGACGGAAGCTGCGCTTACCCCAGAATGGCGGTTAGCGCAGGTCTGAGCTTGAGGTCGGGTCAGACAGGGAACCAGAACCGAGAGAGTAGCCAAAGAAACAAAACCCATCTTCCGAACGATCAACAAGCGGAGAGATGGAGGGTGATGGCGTGTCGTTACTGTGGAAAAGTAGGACATGTAGCGGCGAGTTGTCTAACAATAAGAAGGGGCGACGAAATCAGGGATGCACCCTTAAAGAAGGACCCCGCGAAAGAAAACTCGTAAGGAATCATGAAGGAGTATAGACCCTTTATGTCGAAGGGGGTAATACTGACCGTGAATGACCCCACGAGCACGACAAATATCAAAATATTACGAGACACTGGAGCGACCCAGTCTGTAGTATTGAAGAACAGTATTACTCACGTGAAGAGAATCGTGTGTCCAATTAGCGACACGCCGCTCCGTCCCGAACCTAACCGAGAGGAAATCAGACGACTAACGTATTGACCCCACATCAAAGGGCCAAGTATCGTTGCCTTTTAACTCTTATTTCTAGTTAGCAACACCCTCTTCCCCCATCCTAAAATCTTAGACGAAGAGAAATTAAACGTCGGCCAAACACCTTGTATCATCTATTAACATCCACGAATGCCGTGACCCCAAATCAGTGCAAATGTACCGTCGCCTGAAAACTCAAAGAAACCTTTCACACACCCAATTTCCCCGCCCACGTATATCGGCGGAGAACATATTAAATGAGAGTTGGCGAATCAACCAGAGAGTTCTTGTCAGCCGAAGAGTAAACTGTTGCCGGTCGAGTAACCCGTCACCACCAGCGTAGGAAGGAAGAAGAAAAGACAAATAAGAGTAAGGAAGGCACAAAGCTAAAAAAAAAAAGCTGACTCCATAACCGAGCTGATTGCCCCGAGATTTTCTTCTACACCCAACCCTGATCTTATGCTGATGACACAACCATCTATGGAAGCGCCTCGAAGAGCATTAATGATAAGGTTCTTTCTTTCTGTCTGCCTGTCTCTCTCTCTCCCCCCCCTCTCTCTCTCTCTCTCTCCACCCTCCCTCTCTCTCTCTCTCTCTCTCTCTCTGTCTCTTCTGACCTGGAGCAAATGGTGAAATGGGGGAAAAGGTGACTGGATACTTTTAATGCGTCAAAAACCAAACTCCTCTCTTCATCACCAACGCTCCGATTCCCACTTTGTCCCAGTTGAAATGAACGGCTCTCGCCTTGAGGAAGCCCACTGCTTTGATAAGCTCCTGGGACTGGCCTTCTCTTCAGATTTGAAATAGAAGACATATTAAATCTGTTGCTAAGACCTCTGGAAAAATGGTTGTATCATTCTACCGCTCCAGAAAGTATCTCACGCCAGACGCCATCCTCTACCTGTACACGAGTCAAATACGTCTGCCACGTCTGAAGAGGTGCTGCTCAGAGTATCCTTTCCTGCCTTGACAGAGTCAAAATCCGATTTCGAAATCTAGTGGTGAATGTCCTATTCTCTTCCCTACAGTCAATCTCTCACAGAAGAAGTATTTCTTTGCTCTACCGTTATTTTCATGGCAGGTGCTCGAACCCTCCTAGCTACTATCACTGCTAATGATGTCCCTTTCTCCCTCTGCGTGCCCAAGACGAAACGAAACTTCCATGGGCAGTGTTTCTTTCTGTGGAACACAGTGCCGCGAGGCTTCTTTCCAGCCGACTACGATATGGTCGTCTTCAAGTCCAATGTAAACAAGTTCTTGTTGAACCGTCTCCGTAAATAATCATTTCTGCCCTGCTACAACCATCGTACCGGTGATCGCGATGTTGTCTCACAGTCGAGTGGTCTTTGGACCGTGATAAGCTGTGACCTTTATTGTAAAAAAAATAGAAGAGAAATGACGTTAAAAAACGTTAAATAGAATAAAAAGTTATTTTCGGAAATAATGACTCAGCATTTACAAGTTATTAAATAATTACATTAGAATTCGACCCCCCTTTAGAGATTTGGGAATACTTCCATTATCTTCCAAGGTTAATTTTACGTAAGAATTGTGGGGGTCGTCATACCTTTTTGGTCGGGGTTACCAACTTCCTCCACAAATAAAAATAATAAGAAGAATATTTACATGCAAAATTAACGGAAGTTTATTTACTGAAATAAACATATTAACAAATAGAATATATTACTTTTTGTAATGAGTTCATGAGTCCTTTCTTTAGTTTCATGGTAAGTAAAAAGAAGAATGTCTTTTCTTTTGTTGAAGTGTTCATTTGTTATAAAATATTAAAAGAGGCAATAGTGAATGTTCGCCTGTGAAATTGTATGAAGCGCGCGAAAGGGTGAACTGGAAGAGTGATTGTAAGATGCGTGTAAGCTCCGGATGAAAGTCAGTTGAAAAGAGAAAGTTTGATGTTTGTGTGTGCTTAAATACTATTTGGACCGGCTCCAGCGAGCCTAAGGAGAAAAGTTTAGAAAAATATGTCTTTGGAGAAATCTCATTGGACAGAAATTATCACGTGGTGTGCTCCCAATTACGTCCGCTCGTTTTGAGTTGATTTAATATAAAAAGCCACATCGGAATTTGCGTGGGCGTTATTTTATATTTGTCACGCGCCAATACAACAATTTTCACTCTGCGCGCCTAAATTGTATTTATTCCAAACAACAATTTTTATTCGAATCTTAACCGTGTCAACTGGCACAATACTCCCCCCAGATTGAAAAAAAGGAAAAAAAATATTTTATTTTTTTTAATATGTAATGTATTCCTTGAAATGTTTCGGCCAGTGGACTTTTCTACCTGTTTTTGTCGTAGGTTTGACGTTCTTGTCACTTTCTGCTGGACTCCCATGTTCTAAGGGAATTTGTTCTGGTGGGGAAATTGTCTGAGGGTGTTCCTCAATGTATGCTGGTTTAATTCGGTCGATCGCGATGTTGTCTGTCCTGTTTTTCCTTTGGACAGTGAAATATTTTTCACTTCTGTCCAAAACTTGGTATGGTCCTGTGTAATTTGGACAAAATGGCTTTTTGACTGTATCGTTCCTAATAAATACATATTTGCATGTGTGAAGGTCATTTGGCATATGTGTTTGTTTGTCAGCCCTCCTGGTGGGTGTAAATTTGAGAGAAGACATTTTGTTCTTTAATTCCGTCACAAATGTATTTGTGGGTGAAATGTCTGCGTATGCATCAAAATATTGTCCAGGTAGTGTGACTGCTGATCCAAAAACTACCTCCGCTGGCGTGCTTTGTAAATCCTCTTTCATCGTGTTTCGGATCATTAATAGGATTAATGGTAAATTATCTGACCAGTCTGCGTTGTTATGACTCATAGCCAAAGAAGTTTTTAGCTGTCTGTGGAAGCGTTCGACGAGGCCGTTCGAGCAGGGGTTATACGCCGTGGTATTTATGTGGGATGTTCCCAACAATTGGTTGAACTCTGCGAAGAGTTTTGATTGAAATTGCGAGCCTCTGTCCGTTGTGAGTACTGACGGTACTCCAAAAATCGCTATCCAGTCTTTCAATATTGTTACAGCTACTGTCGCCGCCGATGTGTCCTTCACGGGTATGGCTGTTGGCCATCTGCTGAACCTGTCGACTATGGTGAGAATGTGGGTGTGTCCTTTCGAAGGGGGTAATGGCCCCACCAAGTCAACATGGATATTGGTAAACCTGGCATCTGGCGTACTGAAAGTACCCAGTGGTGACTTTGTATGCCTGTGTATTTTATTCTTTTGACAGGATACACACGTCTTGGTCCAATTTCGAATGTCTGTATTCATTTTCGGCCAAACGAAACGGTCTGCTATTATTCTTACCGTGGCTCGTTTGCCTGGATGAGATAAATTGTGGAAATGTTGAAAAACATGTCGTCTGATGCTTGGCGGTATGTATGGACGTGGTTGTTTTTTCGTTGTATCACAATAAAATGTTGTTGTACTAAAAGGTACAGGCATTTCCTGCAGTTGCAAAGACGTTTTCTGTTGTACGTCAGTGAGTGTCTCGTCCGTTTTTTGTTCTTGTGCAATTAATTCCAAACTCAGTGAACTGGAATTTATCGAAGTTATTGCAGCTCGTGATAATGCGTCCGCCACAATGTTTTCTTGTCCCTTGACGTATCTGATGTCTGTAGAATATTGAGCAATATAATCAAGATGTCTGATTTCTCTTGGGCCATATTTATCTATGTGTGTATGCAGTGCATACGTTAACGGTTTATGGTCAGTGTAAATACAAAAGTTTCTTCCTTCCAGCAGATGTCTAAAATGTTTAATTGCCAAATAAATTGCTAATAGTTCCCTTGAAAAGGTACTGTACTTTGTCTGTGTCTTGCTCAGTTTGGCTGAAAAAAACGAAATAGGGGTCATTGTATTCCCTGTCAGTTGGTGTATAACTGCTCCTACAGCTATGTCTGATGCATCTGTTGTAAGTGTAAGTTTCGATTCCTCACTGTCCTTAATATTATTCAATTTTGTGAAATGGACTAAGGCAGTTTTAGCTTGATGGAAAGCTTTTAAAGCTGATCCTTCCAGTTTTAATTGTTGGTTTTTCGTTTTGTTCTTCAATAATGACGTTAACGGTGCAAGGATTGTGGAACAGTTGGGTAAAAATCGTCTGTAATAATTAATTACACCTATGAAGCGACGAATTTGTCTAACAGACGTAGGTTGTGGAAAATTCGTAATGGCACTTACTTTTTCGGGTAATGGTGATATTCCATCCTTATCAATTGAATGTCCGAGGAAATTTACTTCTTGCTGACCGAAAATACATTTGTCCAAGTTTATTTTTAAACCGTAATGGGACAGTCTTTGGAAAACTTGTTCCAAGTGTTGTTTATGTTCGTCGAGGTTTCTACTAGAAATTAGGACATCGTCCACGTATGCGAATACGAATGGAAGGTCCCTAAAAACCTCGTCTATCAACCTTTGGAAGGTTTGACAGGCGTTCCTAAGTCCGAATGGCATTCTGACAAATTCGTAAAGTCCAAACGGCGTGGTCAGTGCTGTTTTATGGATATCTTCTTCCGCCACCGGTATTTGGTGATATGCTTTCACTAAATCCAGTTTGGAAAATATCGTGGCGTTTTGCAGTCCGATTGCGAAATCGTGAATGTGTGGGATAGGGTATCTATCCGGTACAGTTTGTGCATTTAATCTCCTGAAATCGCCGCAAGGACGCCATGTTGTCGCGTCTGATTTCAGTACCATATGTAGAGGAGATGACCAGGCACTTTTGGAAGGTCGAATAATTCCTTGTTGTAACATGCGTTGGAATTCGTCCTTTGCGATCTTGTACTTATCCGGCTTCAAACGTCTGGGTGTAGCATAGACGGGTTGTCCACTCGTTTTAATATAATGCCTTGCATTATGTTTTATATCGTCCGTGACTGTGAATGGCTGAGTAAGTTGTGGGTATTTTTGAAACAGCCGACGAATGTACGTCTCTTCAGGAAAGGCAGAACTAATCCCAGTAGACTGGTATCTTGTGGTGATACCTTTTATTACGATTTTTGTTTGGTTATCAGTCAGTGTGCGATTAGTCATGTCTACTGATAGATTATATCGTGCTAAGAAATCTGCTCCTAATATTTGTGTCGTCACGTTGGCTATGGTAAATATCCATGAAAATGTGCGACGCAAGCCGAGATTGACGCTTAAGTACTTTTCACCGTATGTCGGTATTTGTGTGCCATTAGCTGCCTGGAGGTGGTAAGGCTGTGGAGTAGCTTTCTGTTTACTTAGCGCTGGTATCACGCTTATTTCGGCTCCGGTATCTATTAAGAAGTTATATCCGTGATTACTGTCACGAATAAAAAATAGACGACCTTTAGTAGAAAATCCAGCAACAGTTGTCGTCTCTACTGGCTGGAATGATCGTTTCCCTGATTCTTGTTTTCAAAAGTGCAAGGATTAGTGCAACGCCTTGCCTGTGTGCCGAATTTTTTGTGGTAAAAACAGATTTCGTTCGCTCGTTCTCGTGTGTTGCTTCGACCTCTGCTAAAACTTCGTTTTCGGTAGTTCGGTCGATTATTAAATGAGTAACGACGGTTTATTTGCATTAATTCCTGCAATTTACGAGTGAGGTTTTCAACTGTAGTTTTTAGTTCGGCCACTTCGTCGTCTCTCGTTTGTTTTGGCTGTGCTTGTGCTAAGTTTACTCTGCGACACCTCAGATTTTCATGAATTCGGTCCGCCATGTCGGCTAGTTTTACCGTGCTTGTCTCTTCCGTTGTGGGTGCCAGAATTTGTACTGTTGTGTCTGGGAGTTTATCCAGCCACAAACTTCTCATAATATTTTCGGACATTTTGTTGTCTCCTAGCAATGATCGCATGTATCGTAAAAGTTGTGACGGTGTGCGATCCCCCAATTCTACTTGGGTGAAAAGATTGCGTAACATTGATAAGCCAGTCCGTCTCAAAATAGCCTCCTTAAGTTCGTCGTATGGATTATTTTCTGGTACGTTCTCTGTGGTGTAAATGAGGAAAAAGAAGAGAAAACAAGAACGACCGACCGCGTTTTTGCGTGGCTTACCTCGTGTGAAGAAGAATGAAACAAGAATGGCCGACTTGTTTCTTTAAATGCCTACAGGGTGACTACGAGGTATGCAAATGAGATGCTCCTGATTGGAAATGGAAGAGATAAAAGAGGAGTGATTGGGGGAGGAGGCAGAGGGAAGTTAGATTGCGAACAGAGAAGTTTGATCATAGGAGAAAAGTCGGATCCGTAGAGAGTGAAGAAAAACGTTGCAGAAATTCGTTTCGGAGTGGATAGAAAGCGGAAGTACGGCCAGCAGTGTCGCGTATATCACAAGCTATTTCGGCGCATCGAGCAAATTACCATGGCTGAGTGGAGACTGAGCACTCACATGCTGAGACCCTTTACTGGGGAGGGTGACCTGATTAAGTGGCTGGAGAAATTAAAGATGGTGGCGAAGCTGCAAAAGATAGAAGATGTGGTCACCCTGCTGCCGCTATACTTAGAGGGGGAAGCCCTCACGATTTACCAGCAGATGCGAGATGAAGACAAGGAAGACCTTGCCTCAGTGGAGCAAAGGCTGAAATTGGCCTTCGCTGAGGGCCCATTCGAAGCACTTGGTAAGCTTTCCAGTTTGAGGTGGACCGGCGAGTCGGTTGACGTCTTTGCGGCAGAGATCAGGAGACTGGCAGGGTTGGCTGGTTACGTGGGGAGGAGCCTGGAGATGACGGTAAAGCTGTACCTAGTTAACGGCTTCCCAGAGGAAATCTCTACGAACATGCAGAGAATCACTGGGATCCATACTATGGAAGTGGACGATCTCTTGGTTCACGCCAGAGTCCTAGTGAAAAATGTTAAAAGCCCAATCGTGGCTGCAGCTGTGGGTGGAAATATGTGCATGAGGCCTCACTTGAATGAGAGGCAGCCGGCGAGGCGACAGGAGGGGAGACCTGCAATCAAGTGTTTCCGGTGCCAGGGCCCTCATCTGATCAAGGACTGCAAAGACCGGGGATCACGTGCTACCGATGTGGACAAGTGGGGCACCTTAGCCGCTATTGTGTTGCTGCACGGCACCAGGGAAACGAGTGAAGGGGAGCTATTGCGCCAGTGGTTACCCCTTCTGTGCGGAGATGGCGCATGATGGAACGTTGCCTCGGTTACCGGTAGTAGTCAATGGGAAGAAAGCCATAGCCCTTGTCGACACAGGCTGTACTACAACGTTGTTAGCGAGGAATGTCGCTAGGTCATGGAGCGGAACCAGGACTATTAGGACCGTGGATGGCAGGGATGTGAAGTGCCTAGGTGAGACGACAGCGGAAGTGATGGTGCAAGGGGTGTCCATTGGACTGCGAGCCTTAGTGTTGAATCATCTGGTCGGTGGTGTTGACGTGATTATAGGTATGAGTGCAATTAACCGACTGGGGGGCGCCACGTTACGAGGGAGCCAAGTGACGTTCGGACGTCTCGGCGCAGTGGGGATGGCAGGAGTGGAAGGTGATAGAACCATCAGAATACCAAAACCGGAGGTTTGCTGCATTGAGGACAAAGATTTCCTGGCAAAGTTTGATGGCGTGAGGTGGACGGTGGAATGGAAATGGATCTCCGGACCCCCGGAACTACAGAATAAAGTGGGCTGCTACGAAAACACCCTGCGAGGAGAAATAAGAAAAGGATTTGAGGAAGAAGTGGAGAGGTGGATAAAAGAAGGAATTCTGAAACCGTGGACAGGGGAAGAAAAAGGAGTGTTGCCACTACTGGCGGTTGTTCAGCCTACAAAAAACAAGATTAGGCCCGTACTGGACTTCAGAGAATTGAACAGACACGTAGCCTGCCACACTGGAACGGGGATCGACGTATGTGAGGAGGTCATGAGGAAATGGAGAAGAATGGGACGGGCCACAAAAATTGTCGATCTGAAATCGGCATATCTGCAGATCCATGTAGATGAAAAACTCTGGCAGTACCAGCTGGTCCGGTACAAGGGGCGAGTGTATTGTCTGACGAGGTTAGGCTTTGGGCTGAGTTCAGCCCCCAAAATTATGACTGCCGTGCTGAAGACAGTGCTGAGCAAAGACCGTTCAGTGGAGGAGGCCACTAGTTCGTACATTGACGACATTCTGGTGGAGGAGGCAGAGGTGACAGCGGAGAAAGTAAGAAGCCATGTCGAGAAGTATGGGTTAACTGCAAAACCGGCGGAGGCCCTGGATGGAGGACGGGTGCTGGGGTTGAAACTAAGGCGAGATGGAAAAGAAAGCCTTGTCTTCGAACGAGGGAGTGTAATACCCGAAGTCGGATCTGAGCTGACGAAGCGAGAACTTTTCTCAGTCTGCGGGAGGCTGGTCGGGCACTATCCTATCGCTGGCTGGCTCAGGATAGCATGTAGTTTTATTAAACGACTAGCAGGCACTGCTGGCTGGGAGGGCCGTGTAACGAAGGAGGTTATGAACATGCTGCAAGATATCATTGCGAGGGTGAGGAATGAGGACCCAGTGAAAGGGGACTGGTATGTCAGCAGCGGAGATGCGGGTGTGATTTGGTGCGATGCCAGTAACCTGGCGTTGGGCGTCGTACTAGAGATGGGAGGCGTAACTGTGGAGGATGCGGCATGGCTAAGAAAAACCAACGACTTCTCCCATATCAACGTAGCAGAACTAGATGCCGTTATGAAAGGACTCAATCTGGCCCTGAAGTGGGGATTGAAAATAATTGAAATTAAAACCGATTCGGCAACGGCAGCATCGTGGATTCGGTCGGCAGTAACTGGCGATAAGAGAGTTAAGACCAAAGGTGCTGCGGAAATGCTGATCAAGCGCAGACTCGGAGCGCTCGCCGATCTAATAGCGGAGTTCCAGTTAAGAGTATCTGTCGTGTTGGTCCCATCAGAAAAAAACAAGGCGGATTCGATGACATGCGTGAAGAAGGCCTGGCTGCAGGAGGGAAAGGAGGTCTCCTCGGTATGCTATGCAGGGGAAGAAGTCAAGGAGTCACACGAAATGCACCACTTTGGTCGGGAACGAACGTTATTCCTAGCCAGAGAGGTTTACCCGGAGACCACCGAGGAGGAGGTTAGGGAAGTGGTGGAGAACTGTCGAGAGTGCCAATCAATTGACCCTAGACCGTCCAGACACGAAACAGGACAGTTGCACGTTGCGGAGGACTGGAAGCGATTGGCTATTGATGTGACGCACTATCGCCACAAATTGTATCTCTCGATGGTCGACTGTGGACCGGGAAGGTTTGCCATCTGGAGAGAAATCAGGGCAGAAGCGGCATGGGCGATCGGAGGGGTCATCGAAGAGATATTTTTGGAGAGAGGGCCGGTTGAGGAACTCTTGATGGACAATGGGCCCGCTTTCCGATCTGAAGCCTTTAAAGGGGTATGCGATAAGTGGGGAGTAAGGCAATTTTTTAGAGCAGCGTATCGGCCGAGTGGCAACGGAATAGTGGAGAGGAATCATCGCACCATTAAAGCCGCTGCGGAAAAAAGCAACGTATCACCCATAGAGGCGGTGTTTTGGTACAACATCTCGCCAAAAACCAAACAAGACGAGACAACTGTCCCTCATAGGGCCGTTTTCACATATAAGTGGCGGCACCCGTGCAACAAAACAGCAGGAATCGAGAGTGAGGAAGCCACTATCAAAGTAGGTGAAGAGGTGTGGGTGAAACCCCCTAATGCACAGTGTACCACTCGTTGGAAAAAAGGGGTCGTAACGGGATTGCGGTCGAAGAACAATGTGATGGTGAACGGCGTTCCCCGGCATATCCTAGACCTGCGTCGCATGAGACTGCCGGTACGCAGTGAGGGCAGTAAAGAAGAGGAAATCGAGGGCCACCAAGAAGCAAATGATGCGACTCTACCTGACTTAGACCCACGTTGTAGTGAACCTGAAAATGTTAACCCCCAAGAAGTTGTTCCCCAGAGGCCTCGACGTGAGAGGAGGCGGCCTGCTTGGATGGAGGATTACGAAGTATCCTATTGATCTCGAAGATCAAGGGGGGCGTGTGGTGTAAATGAGGAAAAAGAAGAGAAAACAAGAACGACCGACCGCGTTTTTGCGTGGCTTACCTCGTGTGAAGAAGAAGGAAACAAGAATGGCCGACTTGTTTCTTTAAATGCCTACAGGGTGACTACGAGGTATGCAAATGAGATGCTCCTGATTGGAAATGGAAGAGATAAAAGAGGAGTGATTGGGAGAGGAGGCAGAGGGAAGTTAGATTGCGAACAGAGAAGTTTGATCATAGGAGAAAAGTCGGATCCGTAGAGAGTGAAGAAAAACGTTGCAGAAATTCGTTTCGGAGTGGATAGAAAGCGGAAGTACGGCCAGCAGTGTCGCGTATATCACATTCTCCAATAAATCAGTCACTTCCTCGACGACGTCTGCCGGGAGTTTTTCAACCAAATAACAATACTTGGTTCGCTGAGACGTAATCCGTTTTGCGTCGAAAAGAGCCTGGATCTCGATAAACCACGTCTTTATATTGGTGGGATTAAAAGCTGTAATATTTAGCGTTAATGTAGCTAGAGGTGTTTCAACGCGGGGAGCTTCCATTTTTGTGTTTTTTGTTTGAGAGTGATTTTAAAGCCTTTAAACTGTCGGTTGATTTTTTTTATCTTTCGACTTAATAGCGACTACCGGCGTAACTCGCTAATTTGTTGCTACATTGTACTGAGATCCACGCTTCGTCTGACGGCTTGTATCATCCCTTGAGATTCGCATTGTCTTTTTATTCCTTTGAGTGTTACCGCACGCATGATATCGCCAGTATGTTAGGAAAACCGCGTGTAGCTTATAAGGAGATTCCGTTGTGCATGCAATTCTAAGTCGTGGTCACCAATTTGTGGGGATCGTCATACCTTTTTGGTCGGGGTTACCAACTTCCTCCACAAATAAAAATAATAATAAGATTTACATGCACAATTAACGGAAGTTTATTTACTGAAATAAACATATTAACAAATAGAATATATTACTTTTTGTAATGAGTTCATGAGTCCTTTCTTTAGTTTCATGGTAAGTAAAAAGAAGAATGTCTTTTCTTTTGTTGAAGTGTTCATTTGTTATAAAATATTAAAAGAGGCAATAGTGAATGTTCGCCTGTGAAATTGTATGAAGCGCGCGAAAGGGTGAACTGGAAGAGTTATTGTAAGATGCGTGTAAGCTCCGGATGAAAGTCAGTTGAAAAGAGAAAGTTTGATGTTTGTGTGTGCTTAAATACTATTTGGACCGGCTCCAGCGAGCCTAAGGAGAAAAGTTTAGAAAAATATGTCTTTGGAGAAATCTCATTGGACAGAAATTATCACGTGGTGTGCTCCCAATTACGTCCGCTCGTTTTGAGTTGATTTAATATAAAAAGCCACATCGGAATTTGCGTGGGCGTTATTTTATATTTGTCACGCGCCAATACAACAATTTTCACTCTGCGCGCCTAAATTGTATTTATTCCAAACAACAATTTTTATTCGAATCTTAACCGTGTCAACTGGCACAGAATACACTTGTAGATTTTATCAAGATTACCTAACCTTTTTTTCTATAGAACACACATATATTGAGTTTTATATCGATAGATTATATTTACCTTTTAGTTTACTTACTTTCTATATTCTATTTTTTTTTTTATTATTAATATTCGTATTATGTGGGGGGTTTTCTATAATAATTGTGTACTTTTTAAGGATGAATAATGTTAATGTTTTGTTGGGCTTCTATTTCTGATGTTATGGGAACGGGATGAAGAAGTGACTTATTTGAATTAATAAAAAAAATATTTTGTCGTAAAAACGATCGTACACAAGAAGATTTTTTAATGTTAAATAATAATAATAATCAGATGCTATTAATACATTAATTTTAATTTACTATATATATATATATATATATATATATATATATATATATATATATATATATATATATATATATATATATGGGAGATAAAATGAAAGTTCTTGAAGCATCTTTAGAAATTTAAGTAATGTAAAATAGACAAACAAATACCTTTTGAGACCACGTTTTGAGGTGCACTATTTATTAAAAACTATTTAAATGTTGTTTTATTTTGTTGTTTTTTCTACTTTTTTTCTTATTAATTTTATTTTATTTTTTGTTTGTTTTGTTCATTTGCTTTTGACACATGGATGATTCAACAAAGAATCGAAAACGTTCGTGAAACCTATGGAACATTTATTAATTTTATTATTTTAATACAAAAAGATGATAAAAAAATTAAAAAATTAAAAAAGTATAATTAAACAGACGAATTCTGTTATTTTTAACAATGTTTGCATAAATGAGAAAATGCTACCTAAATACACACACAATTTATATATATATATATATATATATATATATATATATATATATATATATATATATGATGATGATACCATGCGAACTTTGTTTTCATTTATCACTCCTATATAATAATCAAAACGGGTTACTGTTATTTAAATCAATAATACAACATTTTATTTACCTCCCCAGGAGGTTAGGCACAAGGCCAGTTTTATCTTACTCCCACAAGTAAGATGTGACCCAAGCTCGGGTCAGGAAAGTGGGGTTTTAAAAGCCAGCGCCCGAGAAGGTGAGCACTCTGGCCATTAAAAATTGCCTGAGCAGCCCCGTGGGCATTCCCCGGTAGGGGCGCCTCAGGCAGTAAGCAATAAACTTACTCCTCTCCAAAGAGGGGAGGCGAAGCCTGGGAGGGTGGACCTCCTAGAACTGCACAGGACAAACCCATAGACCGGCGTAAATCAAGCCCCGAAGGCCAAGACGATACCAGTTTATGGCGTGTATCAATAAATGATACGACATTTTATTTACCTCCCCATGAGGTTAGGCACAAGGCCAGTGTTATCTTACTCCCACAAGGTAAGATGTGACCCAAGGTCGGGTCGGAGAAGTGGGACTAGAAAAGCCAGCACCCGAGAAGGTGAGCACTCTGGCCATTAAAAATTGCCTGGGAAGCCCCGTCGACATTCCCCGGTAGGGGCGCCCCAAGCAGTAAGCAATAAACTTACTCCTCCCCAACGAGGGGAGGCAAAGCCTGGGAGGGTGGACCTCCTAGAACTGCACAGGACAGACCCATAGACCGGTGTAAATCAAGCCCCGAAGGCCAAGACGATACCAGTCCATGGGGTGTATCAATCAATGATACGAGATTTTATTTACCTCCCCAGGAGGTTAGGCACAAGGCCAGGTTTATCTTACTCCCACAAGTAAGATGTGACCAAAGCTCGGGTAGGGAAAGTGGGTTTTAAAAGCCAGCGCCCGAGAAGGTGAGCACTCTGGCCATTAAAAATTGCCTGGGCAGCCCCGTCGGCATTCCCTGGTAGGGGCGCCTCAGGCAGTAAGCAACAAACTTACTCCTCTCCAAAGAGGGGAGGCAAAGCCTGGGAGGGTGGACCTCCTAGAACTGCACAGGACAGACCCATAGACCGGCGTAAATCAAGCCCCGAAGGCCAAGACGATACCAGTTTATGGCGCGTATCAATGATACAAGATTTTATTTACCTCCCCAGGAGGTTAGGCACAAGGCCAGTTTTATCTTACTCCCACAAGGTAAGATGTGACCCAAGGTCGGGTCGGGAAAGTGGGACTAGAAAAGCCAGCGCCCGAGAAGGTGAGCACTCTGGCCATAAAAAATTGCCTGGGCAGCCCCGTCGGCATACCCCGATAGGGGCGCCTCAGACAGTAAGCAATAAACTTACTCCTCCCCAAAGAGGGAAGGCAAAGCCTGGGAGGGTGAACCTCCTAGAACTGCACAGGACAGACCTATAGACCGGCGTAAATCAAGCCCCGAAGGCCAAGACGATACCAGTTTATGGCGCGTATCAATGATACGAGATTAAACTTTGATATTCTGTATATTAGTGAATATAACAGATTAAGAGAGAACCTTTTGTCTGCATAATTAGCATAACTATTTTTTAAACCGTTCATAATTAATTAATGTTTAGTATGTAGCAGTTATCCTCTCCTTTCAAAACATAACTGCACTAACCGTCAGGTGGCGCTGAAAGCGACCAGGAGTTATCTGCCCTTAGGGAATATATAACCAAGAGGGAGACCGGAAAAAGGCCTCTTCTCTACTGAATTTGCATCGCTGAACGACGCTAAGACAACAGTGCTCCGTCAACACGTGTTCAACAACGGTAAGATTTCTCAACTCATTTTCTTTGTGTACGATTTTCAAGGACTTTCCCACGCCGGACTCATTTCTTCACATACTCTTTTCAAGAACTGTTTTCTATCGACACACATACATACACCACACACGTCATCATCCCACATACACACACGTCCAATAAACCTTATTTGAACTACCTCCTTTTGTTTGTTAATTATTACTCTGTTTTTGCATGCAACAATTGCTAGATTTAATGAACTCGCTTATAGTCGGGAACACGACCCGATTCTAACATTAGTGACCGCGACGAGCAAGCTTTGTTGTATGAGGCAGAGTAATTAATTTCGTACAAGAACAAAAAAAAAGTAATTTCTCGTTTTTTCTTTCCGTGTGTGAAACGAATTACGCATCCATCTTTTTCTTTTTTTTCTACCCACGTGGTAGAAATATACAAGCAAAAAAAAGAAGCCGCCATCTTTTTCCTGGCCACGTGGAAATTTACACCCAAACAAAGAAAAACAAAAACATTTCTTCGGTTTTCTCTCCGGGTGTAAAACAAATTACAACTTCATTTTTTTTCTTCTCTTTCTCCACCCACGTGTCGGAAAAATATATACAAAAAAAAACGAAACGAACAATTTCTCCATTTTTCAGACGTTTTCAACAAATTTCAAAAGCACGTGGATTTCTCCCTACACACAAAAAAATACGACACGAACTCTAAATCACGCATTTAAAAAAAAAATACGTCGGAATTCAACCTTCAACAAAAGAACATATCTCTTACTACTACAAACCAAAACTCTACGAACTTTCTTCAATTCAACTTCAAATAATAAAGTCTCCGGCAACTTTTTCAAAAGGAAACAATAACAAAGCGAAAACTGACGACATCATCCCTTTTCTGTTAGCACGATGAACGAAATTATAATAACAGAAACAACAAAACGTTTCACGAAATTCGAACTCTCAAACAAAACCGCTACAAACAAACACTCGATAATTTAAAGAAGTAAAAAAACAACAAAAAAACTTCTTTCACCCTCAATCATCACTATGGCTACCACGGATACTAACGACGTTCTGGAAGTTTCTGCGAATCACCGTCTACCTTCTTTTAACTCCAGTAACGTGAAGAACTGGTTCACCCAACTACAGGCATTATTCTCTGTGAGAAGAATAACCTCACAGAAAAGCAAATTTGCCAGCGTGGTGGAAGCCTTGCCCCCAGAGGTGGTAGACGAAGTAACCGACCTGTTCGACGACGTCCCATCAGTGAACCCATATGATGCCCTAAAAGACGCCATAATCAAAAGAATGGGTCGCTCTGAAGAAACCATGCTACGGGACCTATTCAACAACATCAGCCTCGACGACAGGACACCGTCACAACTACTACGACACATGAAGTCACAGCTCGGAAGAAATACCATGTCCGAGAAGATACTGCGACGATTGTGGCTGGACAAACTTCCCTCGAGTGCGACACAAATTCTGGCACCGATGATAGACACCACTCCCATCGACATGCTAGCAAACTCGGCTGATCGAATTCTCGAGTCCAACAGTGGCCCACAGCAGTCAACACAGCGAGCTGCAGCAGTTAAAAGCTGAGATGGTTGAACTGAAGGCTATGCTAAAAGCCTTCCAAACCCAAAGCAGGGAGCCAAGAGGTCGTTCACAGTCCCGAGGCAGGCACCGTGGGAGCCATAGCAGAGAGAGGTCCCCTTACAATCAACCCCAGGGTGATATTTGCTGGTACCACTACACATTTGGCAACAATGCCAGAAGATGCAACAGCCCCTGTAACTACAAGCCACAGGGAAACGCCAATCTCAGCCAGTTATAGCGACGACTGCGGCTGGAGGGAGAAGAGGTCGCTTGTTTTACGTAAAGGACCGCAACAGCGATTATTCCTTCCTGGTGGATACCGGTGCTGAGATAAGTGTTATCCCACTACAACCCGGACAAAAACAACTCCTTCGACGTTCAAGCTACAGGCAGCAAACGGTTCACAAATCCAGACATACGGCACTAAGGAACTCACCCTACACTTAGGACTCCGCCGTAACTTCGTCTGGAAATTCGTGCAAGCCAACGTCAGGATGGCCATCATAGGAGCTGATTTCCTTTCACACTACTGTCTGTCTGTCCACATGTACAACCAAACACTCTCGGACGATATGACAGACATTAAGGTGAAGGGAACACTAACACAGTTTGGTCCAACAGGAATTTGCTCAGCAACCCACCACACCAAAGAATATGTCAACGTCTTGGATCAATACCCTGACATTACCAAACCATTCAACATCAACGATAGAATTAAACACTCTACACAACACCACATAAAAACAACCGGACCTCCAGTCTATTCGAACCCTCGAAAAGTATAAATACGCCAAGCAGGAATTTCAACAGATGATCGAGGATGGAATTATTGAACCCTCCGAAAGCCCGTATGCTTCACCTCTCCACCTTGTTCCTAAACCAGACCAGAATTCCCATCGTGTATGTGTCGATTATCGGCGACTCAATGCGCAAACTGTCCCAGACCGCTATCCCGTACTGCACATACACGATTTCACATTAGGACTCCAGGGTGCAACAATCTTTTCCAAACTGGATCTGACTAAAGCCTTCTACCAGATCCCAGTAGCAGACGAGGATATCCCGAAAACGGCCGTGACCACACCTTTTGGACTCTTCCAGTTCAAACACATGCCTTTTGGACTGAGAAACGCTGCCCAAACCTTCCAACGCCTCATTGATAATGTCCTAAGAGGACTACCCTGTGTATACGCCTACATAGATGACGTCCTCATAGCAACCCCGGATGAAGCAACACATGAGCAACATTTACACCAAGTTCTGCAGAGACTATCACAAAATGGTCTGAAGATCAATGTAGACAAGTGTATATTCGGCGCCAAGCAACTTCAGTTTTGGGGACACCAGATTGATGAAGGCGGAATCACACCCCTGCCTGAAAAGGTAGAAGCGGTACAGCAATTTCAACCTCCAACCTCACTCCGTCAGTTGCGACGATTCATAGGAATCGTTAATTATTATCGTCGGTTTATCCCAGACTGTTCCAAGGTCCAGTCTCCCTTAACGAATATCTTGCAGAACAAAGGGAGAAGACAGAAACAAGCCCTTACACTCACTGCAGAAGCACTTCATGCATTCAACGCAGCCAAATCCGCATTGATAAACTGCACCAAACTCATCTACCTCACTGACAATGTTCAGGCAACATTAACCCTAACAACAGATGCAAGCTCATCAGCCGTAGGCGTGGTACTACATCAGGAGATTGATAACACCAAGGTACCCATATCTTTCTTCTCCTCCAAGCTCAGCCAAACATAGTCCAGATACGGCGCATTTTCTAGGGAACTCCTAGCAATCTACCTCGCAATTAAACATTTCAAACATGTGCTAGAAGGTAGACAATTCATCATTTACACAGACCACAAGCCGTTAACATATGCATTATCCTCACGTCCGGACAAATACTCACCCAGAGAATCTCGTCACCTGGACTATATATCACAGTTTTCCACTGAAATTAAATATATTAAAGGTGACCAGAACATTGTGGCTGATGCACTTTCTCGGCCAGACACAAACTCCATCACCCAGGACTTTCTTAGTCACGATTTTCTGGCACAGGAACAAGCATCAGACACCACCTTGCAACAAATTCTGCAAAACACTTCCTTGAAACTCACTCCTGTACCAACCCCTTTTAGCGACAAAGAGGTTTATTGTGACACAACAACACCCACACCCAGACATTACGTCCCACCTTCACTGCGACGAAGCATATTTGATCATTTTCATTCACTCTCTCACCCCAGCAAAAGAGCCATCCTGAAAATGATCAGTGACAGATTTGTATGGCCTTGGATGAACAAAGATGTCAGACTTTTTGCTGGCAACTGCATAAACTGCCAGCGTTGCAAGGTCTACCGACATACCAAGTGCCCAATTGGAATATTCAGCAATCCCGATACCAGGTTCTCTCACCTGCATATAGACATCGTTGGACCCCTACCACTTTGTCAGAACTACTGCTATCTACTAACGATCATTGATCGATTCTCCCGTTGGTTTACAGCAATCCCATTAAAGGACATGAGGGAGTGGATAGCCACATACGGTGTACCCGCAGTCATCACAACTGACAGAGGTACACAGTTCCAGTCGAAGCTTTTTGCCGAGTTCACCCTACCCCTGGACACCAAACACATACGGACGACTACATATAATCCCTGTTCCAACGGCCTGGTCGAGCAATTCCACAGACACTTAAAAGCATCCCTCGCAATGAGACCAAACACAACCAACTGGGTTGATAATTTGCCTTTGGTCCTATTGTCAATTAGGAACGTTGTAAAGCAGGACTTGGGTTGCACACCGGCTGAAATAGTTTTTGGTACTACATTATCTTTGCCCGGACAATACTTTCATAACAAAGATGATACACACCCTACAACTACATTTGTACAGGACCTAAAGGCAAGGATGTTGAAACTACATTTTACCCCTACACGACAAGTATCGAGAAAAGTCCACATACCCAAGACGCTATTTGACAGCGAATACGTATTCGTCCGCGACGATGCTGTGAAAAAGCCTTTATCACGCTACCAAGGTTCTTACAAAGTAGTTAGACGGGCGAAAAAAGCGGTAAATATATTCACCATTACAAAAACAGGCAAGAATGACACTGTTTCCATTGACAGATTAAAACCTGCTCTAGTGGAAGAATCACAGTCAAGTCAACAGACACACAACTCTCACACAGATTACGACACCACAGAGGAATCGAATACTCCATGTGACTATGCCCCACCAGAACAAAAGACAAGATCTGGTCGGTAAGTAACATTCCCACACAACTTCAAAACTTACATATATTATTAGTGACTTACAGACAGATTCAAAACTTTCTCACCTACAACTACATATTGAATAATAGTTTCAATATTTTTCAATCTGTAGCAGTTATCCCCTCCTTTCAAAACATAACTGCACTAACCGGCCGGTAGGTGTCCCTGTTCACCGTCAGGTGGCGCTGAAAGCGACCAGGAGTTATCTGCCCTTAGGGGATATATAACCAAGGGACACCGGATAAAGGCCTCTTCTCTACTGAATTTGCCTCGCTGAACAACGCTAAGACACCAGCGCTCCGTCAACACGTGTTCAATAACGGTAAGATTTCTCAACTCATTTTCTTTGTGTACGGTTTTCAAGGACTTTCCCACGCCGGACTCATTTCTTCACATACTCTTTTCAAGAACTGTTTTCTATCGACACACATACATACACCACACATGTCATCATCCCACATACACACACGTCCAATAAACCTTATTTGAACTACCTCCTTTTGTTTGTTAATTATTACTTTGTTTTTGCATGCAACAATTGCTTGATTTTATGAACTCGCTCATAGTCGGGAACACGACCCGATTCTAACAAGTATTATTATTTTGAAATTGCATTAGCTTTTGTTTGCTATCTATATGCAATAGTTTCGTCTATATTAACAGTAATTCATTCAAGTTATTTAATAAATAAATCAGAAAAATATCTAAACACCTTAAGTTTCCATGCTCACTGACGACTTTACTGGCGAGGCAGAAGCGAGAAAGGAAAAGAGGAGTGGGAGGGAGAGTGGGGTTGTCTCGCTTGATCCGCCGCTAAATTCCTCCCCCCCCCCCAAAAAAAAAAAAATACTACCCTTTTTAACTTGATTGAAAGAAGAAAAAAAGAAAAAACAATTATTTTATCATTTAAAGTGGGGAAAATTTTCAAATATGAATTAAATTTCTCGGGACAGTTTTAGGTCAGTTCAGTTAAAATTAGAGTTAGTGTTAAAAACATATTAACTGCCCTAACAATCCAGACCCTAAAAAGAAGAATCTCATTCTTAAGAGGGCGGGATAATTTAGCTGAGGATTTTAATCTACATATTTACCAAAGTTTATTAAAATTATGTAATTCTCTGAGTAAAAAATTAATTTTTTAATTAACGCCTCCCCCCCTCCCAGTTAACTGCTGCCCGGAAAGCGGGTAGATTTTGCTAGTATATATATATATATATATATATATATATATATATATATATATATATATATATATAGGCAAATGTTATTAAATAGCAAGGAGATTTTTTGTTTAATGACTTTTTTATTTTTTCCATTTTTCAAATAGCCCATTTAGTATTTCGGTCAAATTTATGTATATAAGTTTTGTAATTTTACGATTCCATTTTTCTTTCTTTCTTTTAATACACCAATCTGACCGAAATACTAAATGATTATTCGAAACATAGAAAAATAAAACACAAACAAAAATCTCCATGTTGTTTAATAACATTATTATAATTAAAGCATGTGTCCTAAATACACACAAACACACATATATATATATATATATATATATATATATATATATATATATATATATATATATATATATATATATGTGTGTGTGTGTGTGTGTGTGTGTGTGTGTGTGTAGAAGATCTAATGTATAGTTTTTAAATAATATATATGTATATATTATTTAAAAACTATACGTTACATATTCTATATTATGATCGAGCACTAATGGATCTTGTTTTCAACATACCCCGACGCACTACACATATATATATATATATATATATATGATAATTTTTTTTTATTTACACATTTTTTTATTTGTACATATTTGTGTAAATAAAAATATAATCATATATATATATATATATATATATATATATATATATATATATATAACTTACTATGTAGCCTCTACTTACGTATTGAAGTGGAAGTAAATACTGAAAATCGATGCATAGTATATTATATCTCATTATATATATATATATATATATATATATATATATATATATATATATATATATTTTAATGCAACTTTAATTCCTATATAATTTTATTGCTAGCTACCATATTGCAGAATGGTTCTTGGGTGTAGTGTTTAGATAGTATTATTATTTTTTTTTAGTGTAATAATTAATGTTATTTGATATGCAAATTATCATATCATACGGTAGTCTTAAGGGTAATATATTATTATTTTATTATTATTATTTATTTATGTATATATTAGTGACGTTTTAAGCTGAATTATTTCGACACTTGATTATTGGGGAAATGGTAGTTTAATCAGTACCATTGGAGAGCCATGAATATTATAACTGTCCTGTTTTTAATTCTCCGAAACAGTTACATGGTAAACAGCTGATGATCCCCGTGTTAATATTAGCCGCTTAAGGTCTCCTGTTTTTGTTTCACTCTTAGATACTTAACCCCCCCCCCTTTTTTTTTTTTTTTATTTACTTATTTTTTTATTTATTAATTTTCCAACGAATGTTAAGTCTACAATATCTTGGATTTAGTTAGTTTCTCTGGGAATTTAAACTGCATTTTACTTCTTTTTTTTTTTTTTTAAATGACTCAGAGCTTCTTTAAACTATATATATATATATATATATATATATATATATATATATATATATATATATATATATCCTATGTGTATAGCTGAAATAATAATAATAATAATAATAATAATAATAATAATAATAATAATAATAATAATAATAATAATAATAATAATAATATACATGTGTGAGGAGGGGGGGGGGTACTGTAAATCCAGAAATATTTTTTCAGTACTAAAACAAAAAGAAGATTTGCCTGTGTTGTTTGGCTTAAGGGTAAATTTACATTGATATGGATATAACCAGAGTCTGGTTAATTGTAACTTCATAGTTATATGTGACTTCATACATGTAAACAGAATCTGTATGGCAGGCGAATAAGCGTATGTATATGCGCATTCATACTAAGAACGTGGTCTGAGAAAGTTCAGCTGACTAGAGCTGAAGCATGTTTGCAAATGTGTAACCAAAAATGTTTGTATAAATAGAGTTATATCAAGTAAATATACAGATCTATTTATTATTGAACATTATTATACTAGACTGAAAAATGTGGACGCATTTGTATTAATATTCTTAAATATAATCCTGGAAAAGTACAGAACATTCCACATTAATTCTTAAAATATTGAAGCTGGAATTGAGATTTGAAGATTTAAATGTACACTTAATCACAAGGTTGCTAAAATGGCAAACATATGCAATGGTTTTTCTTAGCTGTTTCTTGGATATTGGTATTTTGATTAACACAAGAATGACATAAAACAGCAAAATATTTTTTCTTTAATTATACAGTAGAGTTTGTCTAAATAGTTGTGGCAGACGCCACTACCGACCAGGGGATATCTGTTGCAACTTCTTTTCTTTCTTTGTTTGCTCAGCCCTTCTTCGTCTTGGAGATAGAGAAGAAGGGCTGATCTCATGAAAGCACGTTGACCGAAGATTCCAACCAATCAGGGACCAACAGTGCAGCTTGACCACGCGTGATTTGACTCCCTATAAAACAAGTCATGCACTCTCTTTTCGCTCTCGTTTTCTTCCGCTTTCCGGCCGAACGCACACAGAGGAGATCGTCGACACCCACCGGCTCGACCGAGGAGATGGGGGAGGCAAAAGTCAAAAAGTAGGTAATCTCTTTTAATTCCTACCACGAATAACGAGCTATTCTGTCAAGCACACACATTTCAATTGCCACAAAATACATCAAACATGCCCGCATATACACATTCGTACAAACATGAACTTAAACAAACGGAACATTTCACTCGTGCACGTCCGTACAAACGGAACTTCTTCATTCCTTAAAAATATGAACTCTGTAACTGATAGCTATACAAAATGTCTTAGTCAAATAAATTGTTTTGTTTTAATATAAATGTTTTACTCTAATTATTGATTTTACAAAATACCATTCTTGTGTGCAAGCTTTCTTATTCCTTCGCTTTCTTTCTAATATAATTTCAGATATAATAATAATGTTTTCTCTCTTCCTTTTGTTTGTTTTAATCTGTTAATTTTATCCACACGTGGTCGGGCCACTTCGACCAATCCCCACGTGGTAGGGCCACTTCGAACAGTGGGAATGACATGCTGCTATAAAGGCATCTCTCCCACAACCTTTGTTCGGAGGACCCCACATGGGTTTAACCTTTTGTCCAAGAACAACTCCCGGCCATATAGTCACCTCAAGTAAACAGAAAAGGCAAATTAACAAGTTAGGCTAACTGATTTGTGGCTTGATTTAGTGACTCAAAGATTTAGTGACTTGATCACTAAACTTTTATCACTTGATCACTTTATAACAATTTTCAAATTTCCAACTTGATTTTAATCAAGTTGGAAATTTTTTTTGAAATTAAAAAAAAATCTATTGGTCACTTGAAAGAAATGCAAAAATTACTACAATTAGGAAAAGTAAAAAAAAAATAGAAGTTGGAACAAAATGGTGCTGACAATTAGGAGGGGTTGAATGTAAGTCAATTATGTCAAAGTTTGGTTTGATTTTTTGGTATTAAAATTAAAAAAAACATGTGCTTTGCATGTAACACAAAAAAATAAAATTTCCTGACCTGTGCAGTATGGATACATTGTTATATACAGGCAGATTCTATAGCTGAGAAGAGTCAGCGACAGAATACACTCCACTCGAGGAATCGGTCATGGATTCTTCACATTTTGAATGATGCTTTAAGCAAATTAAACTTTATTTAATGAATCATCTAATTCATTATTGTTTATTATTCTCTTTGCATTGCTAATTTTACTCTACATTTAATTCTTCAAATTTCAATTCCAGCTTCAATATTTTAAGAGTTTATTCCACTTGTTCTGTACTTTTCCAGGTTTATATTTAATAATATTAATACACATACGTCTGTATTTTTCAGTATAGTCCACTTTTTAAGGCATTGCAGTTTGAGAATGTACAATGTATTTTTTATGATAATTTAAAAGTAGAACAAATAACAAGACCCCCAAAGCATAAGTGACCAGGTTCACCTTGAGTCACCTATACTTTGAGTTGGTGGAAATATTAGTAACAATTGCTAATTGAGTTGAACTAATAATCATTATGATATGATAATAACAAAAGCATCTACTTAATTAGTGAACTAGCCTTGGATTTATCACTTCTTATCTGCTGAAAAAAAATTAATTGATTCAACTTTTCCTTCATAAACTGCATAAAAGCAATAATAAGAAATTCTAAATAACTTCATTATCATAATTTAGAACAAAATCAATATATTTAATATAATTATTTAAAACATTTACCTTTTGGACAACCTTAATACATTATTCATTATTCCATGAAGACAAAGTCACAAAAAATGAAGTTAGCAATAAATATAAAATAACTTCACCTGTATATTTTGAAACGAAAAAAATGTGTTATTAGAAATGAAATATTTGCCTTTTCTGGACAGCCCCACTACATTATTTTGTACTGCCAATAAACGACGAAGCACAAATGACTATACCCCAATAATTAAAAATTTAAATTTTACAAGTGAAGTTATTATGAATTTCTTAATGAAGCTTGCAATTAAAAATAACCTCACTTTTTAGTTCATAAAAAGTACATAATTAGAATATAGTCAATTAAAACATTTTACTTTTCTGTACAGCCCTACTACATGATTCAGTACTGCCCATATAATCCAGTCAATCTAGCTGATTTTTTGGCTGAACCTCAAACAAATTGCTAACAAAGCTTTTTAACTTGGATATTGGGCATGAATAACCTCTCTTTCAGATAAAAAAAACTTTACCAAAATTAGCCTTGCGGAAACGGGTCAACCAGCGCCATCTTTAAAGATTGCCGCCGATTCTAGTCTCCCCTCTCTCAACTCAACTTCTGTAAATTCATCTTCAAAAATACTAAACGTAGCAATGCAAAATTAGATAAAACCAACAGTTTTCATAAAGTTGAATATAATTATAACTTCTTATGCCTTATTTTTGTCTCTTGATGTATGACTGCAGGAGCTTAATATTCTATCATATTCTAATTTCAGGTTGGCCAAAGTGAAGTACCGATAATTATGGATGCTGACAAGTGTGCTATTTGCAACAATGAACTGTCCAGTAATGAAGAAACATTCATCGTCAGTCAAAAGGGCATCGATTCCATTAACAGAGCTTCTGAACAATGTGGAGAGAAGATCATAATTCAGATTGATCAACGTCTTCACAAGAAATGCAGACAGCGTTGGATCAAGCCCAAATACATAGAAATTGACCGTAAAAAACAGATCCACCCATGATGAAGTGCTATCCCGTGCAAGCCGTACTTTGTGTGTGTTTAAATTTAAGGAACATTGTCTTTTTTGTGGTTCTAGAGCAAAATCTGATAGAAAGAAAAGAGGTGTTGATGTTTCCTATGTAAAAACTATTGAGTTTAAGGATAGAGTGTTAAAAGTTTGTGTAAAAGTCCGAGAAAATGATGGCTGGGAATTCACTGTTAAAGGTAGAATAGGTTATGTAGCTGACCTTGTTTCAGAAGAAGCACGTTATAACAGAACATGTTTGGCAAAATTTGATTCCAATAAAAACATTCCTAAGGCATTCTCTTCTGTTGATTCTTCTAAGAAACAAAACTTTGGAAGACAAGATGATTCAGAGAAAAAGCAGGCATTTCTGGAAGTTGCTAAATATTTGCAGCAAAATGATGAGAAGCAACTCACCATTGTCGATCTTGTTAAAAAAATGGAGAAAATTCTCGAGGACACTGGATTTGAACCATACAGTCTCTCATGCATGAAATCTCGATTGTTAAGACATTTCAAAGACAAAATCATTGTGCCTGAAATTAATGGGAAACATAATGTTCTTACAAAATGTATTCTCCATGAATTTTATGCACAGAGCCGCTCAACAGACAATTCAGAATCAGAGGCCATTAGAACCATAGAGATGGTAGCCAAGCTTATCAAAAATGACATTAAAGTTATCCAGACAAGTTCAGGATATTACCTGTCTAAGAATGATCTTGAACAGGATGCGATTCTTGAATATATTTCTAAAACATTGTTGATCATTCTCAGGAAGATATTTGCAGGCAACAGTTTGAAACTTGCATCAGTTGGTCAAGCGACAATGCAGGCTGCTAGACTTAGAGTTCTCATTGCACCTTTGCAGTTTGCTTTAGCAGTGGAAATGCATGATCAATTTGGATCGAGGTTCTTAATTGACACTCTGAATAAGCATGGCTTCTCTTCATCTTACTCGGAAGTCCAGAAATTCGAAAGAAGTGCTGCTCTTGGTCATGGCGCTAAAACTCTGTCCCCTGTTGAAACTGAATTTGTGCAGTTCGTAGCTGATAATGTGGACTATAATGTAAGGAGTATTGATGGATTCAACACATTCCATGGTATGGGCATCATAGCATCTTTTATGCCCGGGAAAGTTAAAGCAAAACCAGTTCCAAGGATTCAGGTTCTTTTCAGAAGATATAATAAAGGTTGGAAGGATCAACATAAAGTACCTAGATTCACAGCACACCAACAAACCACCAGTGACATTTAAAGAGCTCCAGCTCTAGAAAGTTGTCGATTCCACTGCTTATGTTGACATCCTTCGGAGGGTTTCACTAATTCCACATCCGTCAAGACCCGCATGGTCAGGCCTTATGCAGTCAGTGCACAAAGGAACATATCCTGCCACAGTTTTTTTGCCAATGATCGACATGGACCCTGATAACCCAACCTGCATGTACTCAACGTTATGTTACATTAGTGATTTATCCAGGAAAACAATATTATACCAATTCTAACATTCGATCAACCACTTTGGTACAAAGCAATGATGATAGTCAAGTCACAGCCTAGTTCCAGTCCCCTGAAATCATGTCTTGCGACTTGGAGGGCTCCATACACAGATGAGCTTTCTGGGGTCAATTGGTCATTTGATGACAGGTTCTGGATTGCAAGAACTTTTTGAACTTGTGTATGCTGAAAACACAGTCAAGCACATGCTAAGTGGCAAAGCAATTGCAAGAGCCATTCATGCTCACTTCTTAGTTGATACTGCTCTGAACGATATTTTGTTAGCGAAAGCCTATGATTTGTCAGTTTCACATGTCACTGAGGATGATCAACCCAACACTGACACAGAAGACCTGAAGGTCTCCTTAATGGGACTGAGACATTGAATAATGTTCTGTCATCATGACCAGGACCAGGATTGCCAAACAAATCAACCATGTGAAGGATGCGATGGTTGACCAGCGAACAGCAAAATACCTTGATATGGTGAAGATCCTGCAATTGTTTATCAAGGCAGAGCACACCGGGAACTGGGAATTGCGCCTTGATGCTGTAAGGGAAATGCTGCCAATATTCGCTACAGCAGGACACATGCTATATGCAAAATCGGCCTACTTGTACTTGCAGCAAATGACTAGTTCTTGACAAGAAATGTTCTTTGGTCCGTTCGCGAACTTGTTCTGTGGTTGTTATACAAAAGCCTTGCACCAGCATTCAACCAACTGACCATTTCTTTATTGTAAATTGTACTTATTTTGTACCTATTTTTTTATGAAATGTCAGGAATTGTGACAATTGTTGCCTTGAAAAAGGCTACTTAGTCTGTTTTTGTACCTTTTATATTCATATTTGTATAAGAAATAAAAAACATGAAAACATGGCAGGGGCTAGTCATTTTCTGGTATTAGTTTATTATTAAGCATATAGCTACCTATCATTACAATTTAAAACATCAAGAAAATGTCAAGCTGGCTTGGGGTGGGCCTTGTGTGAGTTTCATGCAAAAAATATTGTTTTATTTCTAATTTAATAAGGGTTTTTGTCATGACAAACGTTTATTTTTGTCAGTAATTGTCAGGAATAATGGACATACTTCTCAGGAAATGTCAGGAATTTTATGTCTCGAAATTTTAATATTGTTAAGTTGGATTTTAAAGATGGCGCCCGTTGACCCCTTTCCATAAACTTTTTTTATCTGAAAGAGGGATTATTCATGCCAAGTTAAAAACCTTTGTTAGCAATTTGTCTGAGGTTCAGCCACATTTTGACTGGACTAATAGCAACAAAACCACAATTGACTATACTTTAGTAATAAATTTAGAGATTAAGTTTAAAAATTAAGTTATTTGGAAATAATAAATAGAAAAATATATATATATTTACTTATGTAATTTATTTAAACAATGTTTTTAGAATATTATAAAAAAAGACATCAGTCTTTTCTGAACAACCCGACTACATGATTCAGTACTACCCACAGAGACAACGTCAACAATTACAATATTCTATTAATTAATTTAGAGTTTTACTTAAATAAGTGAAGTTATTAAAAATAAGTTAACAAGCAAAATAAATAATGAGGTTGCTTAGAACTCATACCCCCACTTTTAACCCTCTAAGCCCCCCAAATTGTCTTATTATTATTTAATTCTTCTTTTTTGTGGTTCTTTTGTACTTCTTTTAAATAAAAATTATTCTTTTTCGTTTCAATTATTAGAGATTCAATTATTAATAAGTTAAGAATTATCAAAAATAATAATAGTTCTTATTTTTAAAATAATAAAATGCAATTTTACTTATTAGTTATATTTAATAATTTCAGTTTTTTTCTTTTTTTAAATACTAATTCTATATTCTAATTCAAATTAAATGATTTGCCAAAAATTTTCAAAATTGTAATTTTTAGATTAAAGATAAAAATATGTTGAATATTTTAAATTCAAATATTAATAAATTCAGAAAAACTGATTTTCAGAATAAATTTCAAAATCATAAGAATAAATTTCAATTTCTGAGTTTCAAATAAGTTCAAATAATTTATAATTATTTCATCATAATTCAATTCATTTTTAACTCATTTTCATTATATCTATTTAATTGTTCAAGATAACATTTGATTATGTTCGAAAGGTAAAAGCCTAAAGTTAATCTAAAAAAAAAACTATTTCTACGTGTCAAAAAACTTGTAAAATGAAAAATGTTCTCACTCTGGCTAAAAAACATAGAAATTCAGTAAAATTTGAAATGTCAAGAAATCTTTTTTTGCTAATCTTTTGAAATTCTGGAACTATTTCAAAGATCTTAAGACACTGAATTAAAAAAAATATTACGTGCATTTTACTAAAAATTAAATAATTATCCAAAAATGTCCGTGCGATCAGAAAAATGTCCGAGCGATCAGAATAGCAACAATTAGTTTGCTGACAGAAAACTATGTATGGTTTTCTAATAATTAAATGCTTTTCTAATAATTTTCCCTAATTTATTCATAGTTTTATTAGAATAAATATAAACAGTCAAGTTATTTTTATTAAAAGTTACTTTTACAGTTGTTATAACTGCGGTAGTGAGACTCTGAACGTACCGACACGTAGTTCAGCCACGAATGTAAAATGTGCACAGGCCGAAAACCCGATGAAAGGAAATCAGCCCGTACTTCATAAATGAATACACATCCTATCACAAATCATAAACATATATATAAAGAACCAAAACAAAATTAACAGTACATAACAAGTATGTATTTATTTTAAAAAAGGGGCTGGTTTGTATTTATTCGGAGAAAGTCGATCCGAAATAAAAGTTCATTATAGCAAATATGAATTATTGAAAATTAAAATAGGAAAGTTCTTTTTCCTGACACCAAAGCTATAATTGTGTCGAAACCAAATGTTATAATTGTTAAACTTATATTTCACGCGTTCCTGCGCGAGTACGATGCTCTTTTGTGAAAAGACCGTGACGAGTTCAATTATATCAATTAAAAAGGCTTCTAGCCGCTATGGAAATAAAATAGGAAAGTATTTTCCCCTTTTTTTTTTTCTTCTTCTGAACTCGAGGAAAACGAACGAGAAAACAGAACACAAACAAAACGAAAGTTGATTTAGGACAATTAAATATACGATTCTTTTTTGTTTGTTGTTGTTTTTTTATTTGTCCTGATTTGTAAACACATACCTTTTTCTTTTGTTTTGTTGACGACGGAGAGAAGGATATTTTATAGAATTTTGGTTCGCGGTTAACGAGCTGTTATTTTCTTTAGGGCCTGGAGATATACATAATCTCGACGCTGGAGAGGCTATTTGATTTACTGATCGGTCGTAATCAAATTTTGTTGATGGGATTTTCTTAGGTGTCCGCTTTTAATGTCGGTTCGAGACCTTCTCCTTGCTTTTGTGTGCGGGGATAATTTTTTCTGAAATCTGACGGTTGGGTGAGCAGTCGATTTTCGTCTAGGCGTCCGTTCTTCGTGCCGGTCCGGATCAACTCCTCGTGTTTCCTTTTTTTCCTTTCTTCATCCTCTCGATTTTCCCGCTCTCTATATGACAACAGGATTCCCTCCCCTGATTGGTTGAGTCTTTCGCCCACGCGAACATCCTGTCGACACAGTTTTTGACCAACTTCAGCGGCCCCACCGTCTTCTGTATTAGTAGGGGAACATGTACCGACAAGTCCCCCGCTCCCCCTTTCACGCTTTATGGAGCAAAATATGTAGATATAACACAGTTTTAATTGATCTCAATAAGATTTTATTTCCCTATCTGATTTTAAAATGATATTAAAATTCTTTAAATATCGACGAATATGTTTTCATTTTAACCTTTCTATTTAGTGTGTGGCGGTGAACATCCTATGTGTTTAATTGTTTATTAATTGCCTTACCATATATTTGAAATTAATTTTTAGTAAAAGTTACACTTTTAAAATAATTTTTCCAATTTTGTATTGTTTTCAAGATTAAAAAAAAATTTTCTTATGTTGCTGAGTACACATTCATGACTGAACAAGTCAATTATCATTTTGAACTTATTAAAAAAAATTTTCGACTTAAATATTTAACGACATCGTACACGATGTCGTTAAATATTTGGTGTCCCAAAATATACAATTAAATTAAATTTAAAGGTTATGTCATTCTATGATTCAATGACAATTTCGCAACAAAATAACCTTTACACGTGTTTCTGTGGAAGTCGGAAGCAATTATGGTTAGACAAGGTTGATATAAACGACTTTTATCCGATTATGTTTTTATCTGATTTGCGAACTTTAAAGCCATCTGATTGTAGTTTGGAGAACACTTCAAACAATATTTTCTTGTTTTGATGATCGGATTTGACTGTTTTTATTTCTGAACTTTCCATTTGTTTATAATAATCTCTGTTCGCCCATCTTCTAAATTACATGTGAATTTTCTTGGATTGTTCCGGAGTTGTCGCCTCTGCGTCTTCTGGTCAACGAGAGTCATTAATATCCCAACCTGGTCTGACCATGGTTGCTTCCGACTTCTCCGGGAACATGTGTAAACGTTATTTTGTTCATAAATTGTCATTAAATAAGATCTTATCTTATCATATTAATAGCACTATTCATTTTCAATATTGAAATTTATTTTTGCTTTTGGAAATTGATTCCTATCCGAATCGATCTGAAGTATATAAATTTACTATATATATATATATATATATATATATATATATATATATATATATATATATATATATATATATATATATATATATATATATATATATATAGGGCTTTACATGCTTCACTACTTTTGGAGCTGCTCCCGCTCCTGTTCCAACGCCCAAAATTGGAGCTGGCTCCTCTCACGCTCCCCATTTTCAAAAAGGAGCCTCTCCTGCTCTAAAGGAGCGGCTCTTTTTCAGCGCTCCATAATGAAAATGTACCTTCTTTCATAAACGTTCTATTCTGCCAATGAATGGTCGAAGGATAGGGGTGGGCGTCAAAGGATCTCATCGATATGGATGGGGATGTCACTTTAAGTGTAAGATCGTAAGATAATATTTGACAAAATCTCGCTAATATTTTGAGAGTTATAGGAGAACATGTCGGACAGAGTATAGGATTATACGTAAATTTTCGTTTCCTGAGCTATACAATAGAAATAGGAAAATCCCTGAAGTATTTTAAAACAATTTTAATTTTCATTCCATTAACAACCTATTTGACCCGATATTTTTTCTATTTATTTTGGAAGGGAATTTAGATTTGTTTTAAGTAAATAAAGTTTTACTTTTAAACATTATTAGTGATTATTTTCTTTTTAAAGAAAACATTTCTCTGGAAGAGGAGAGACAGCCAGGGCAACATTACTCGTCGTGTTGTTGTTTAATATTTGTTTGTTTTACGAACGTAATTATATTGTATAATGTATATTATTATTTATAGCATAGAAACGCGCAAGTACTTTCAAACAAATCGATTTATCCATTTTTTCCTATAGTACAATTTGGGGCGAAAAAAAACCCATTGAAGTTTATTTTTTAAAGATTGAAAAAAAATATATTTTTCATAAGTTGCCCCCAAAAATATCAATAAATTGTCAATAAACAATTCAGAGATCCATTTAATGTCTTAAAATTTCATACAAAATATCTGGCCTAGACCTTGGGAGTTGAAAAAATATCGGGTCAAATTTTCCTCTCCCCCCCCCCCCCCCCCCAAAAAAAAAATTAACTGGAGCAAGTTTTCCTAGGTCGGGCAAAAACATTTATTAAAATTAAAAATTTGAAAAAAAAGGTGAAACGTCTATATTTGAAATCTATAACAAAAGTAAACTGTTTACAATTTTAATATTCGATAATAGATTTTTTAAGATAAAGAAAGATATCTAATCTACTTTCGGTTCTAAAAAAACAACAAATTAGTCAGAAAGTCTATTTGCTTTTTTAAATTAAAATTTAAGATATTTTCTTTAATTTAATTAAGTTTAAACATTGGTTTAATTGTAGAATAGGGACCGCTGTTTTCTTTCGCTCATTTCGCTTGGTATTCGCCCAAATTTAGGATGAAACTGATTGCTGGTGTTAATTGTATTTTTGGTCCTGAAATAAAATTCTTATTTACTTTTTAAAGTGTTGATAATCTAACTTTAATCCCAGGTTTTAATCGCTGGCGGCCATGTTGGGTTTTATTGTTGTTTTTTCCTTAAACTAAATATATTTTTTTCCTTGGACTAAAGATATTTTTACTGCTTTAACATTTTATTACACACAAAATAAACTTTGAACATTCTATTTACAAAAGCAAGTTAAACGGAATTTAACGAATTTAAAAGCAAACATGAAAAGGTTAAAACATACTAGTCGTAAATTTAAGAATAACAAAAAATGTCGCCGAAAATATAAAAAAGGTAAAAATGTGGCATAAAAGTTCAATTTGATATATGCTAAAAAATAAATTAGAATTTTTTGTCAATACAAAATGTACCATTTCACCCCAAAAATCGATTTTATCGAACATTTGGGTGAATACCGAGCGAAATGGGCGAGAAAATCCAACGGCCCCTATAGTATAATTGAAACTAAAATTCTTTATTTTAAAACACGAAATAAAAGAAAAATTGGTTTATTTATTCAATTACAATAAACATCCTTTTCATAAATACAAAAAAGTTCAAATCTGTAAGAAAATAACTTCAAAGACATCTATAGACTCACTGGCGACATTTGTTGCCCAAATTGTCTTCTGCCTTAAGAAAAGTGTCCCATCAAAAATGTAATATATCAATGTAAAAATGTTCTGTTTTCAAGACATCTATAGACTCACTGGCTCATTTAAAGAAATTTGGTGCTAAATTGTCTGTCTTCTGCCTTAAGAAAGCTGTCCCAGTTAAGATTAAGGTTACAATAACCCAGACACTAAATACCACCCCATCCAATTTCTTAAAATATCACCCGTTAGAATCTCCCCCTCCTCCTTTCCTTTCTTTACTATATGCGAACCTCGTCTTCATTCCCCTCCCTCTTATCCATCCCCAATTTCCTGTTGTTGTTGAATTATAGAAATTTGAACAGTGGATTCCAAAATGCCTGACGATGACGTTTATTTTCAACGTTAATGAAACACAATATATTATGTAGCAAAATGGAATAAAACCATCAACAAAATATATTTTGCTCTGAATTTTCATTGAGCACTCTCATGAACCCGGTTTCGACTTCCTTCGGATTTATACCCCTTGGATATTTGTAACAAGTTAATTTCTGATAAATAATACATTTACTTGGTAATTTTGTTGCAGTCGTTTTTTAAAATAATATTCTTTAAATGGCCACCATTTTCGGCCTCACAAAGACGTGCTCTAGTTAGGGCATTTTTCATTACACTCCTTAGAATAACTGGCTCTAGTTCTTGGATTTCATGTCTGATATTGTTTTTAAACTCTTGAATCATTGTAGGCTTGTTCACATATACCCTTTCCTTAAGATAACCCTTAGGAAATAGTCAGGGGCTGTTAAACTCGGTGAACGTGAAGGACAGTTAAAATCAGAAAATCTGCTAATTAATCTCTCGAAATATTAAATGATTTCTAAAGCCAGAGAAAATTTCACAAAATAGGAAACAATCGAGGTGATTGATTGAAGAAGCATCGCTATACTAATTCTGTCGTTGTCACAAACAGGCCGAGATTTGCCACCATTTTACTTCCCATTTACATGTTTTGAGCCACTTATGTTTTGTTTCTTTTTTTAAGAATGTCTATTTCTCTCTAATCTTCATATTGTAAACGAAAACAAAGGGATTATAGAAGAGAAAGAGGAGAAAGGATGCAGAGTAGGAGGAGGGAGGAGAAGAGGAGGAGGTGAAGTAGAGAGTTGGAAAACCTTAAAGAAATAATGAATACAACTTTTTTTTATTTTTGAGCTACAAAGAAAAAATAAAGAAGACATTGAAGTTTTGGGGAGAAGCTATAGAAAAAAGTAAGAACAAGGTGAATAGCCAATATAGAATAGGAAAAGAGGATAAAGAGGTCACCAAAGTAAGTAAATAAGAACAATGTGAAATGGAAAAGGTTGTACGATGCTTAGGAATTAAGCGAAGGATAAAACCAAAAGGTGTAGATGAAGATTGAAGAATGAAATAGAGTTTCTACTCTATTTCATTAAGCCTTCTAGAAGACCGATAACTTACGATTAAAGCAATGTAACGTGAGAATTCCTTTTCACACAAATGAAGGCTATAGGAGACCAAACGAAACCGTTGAAAAGACACACCTACCTTATTAGTAGAAACTCAGGTACTGTGATTCCATCTTGCAGAACAATGTGTTCCGCGTAACCCGAAGCCTTTAAGTTTGGTTATCATGTAGTTGGAAGTTTTTGGAAAATTCGATGTTAATTACATTCAGTTGCCACGAATAGGTCAACTGATAAAAGGATGCTTTTAAAGTTCATAGGAAAATTCAATATTTAATCCATTAAGTTCATACGAAATTGACCTTTCCCCCGCGAAATTTTAACTAATAAAAAATGGTTATCTGGCACCGCACGTGTTCAAAAAAGGCGCCAAAATATATCGCTATGGTCAACTGCCAAAGGTCAACTCCTAAAGTTCACCTCCTCATTTCGGTAGGAGGGGGGGGACAAGTGTGAAGATTTAACGGTGCGATTTCTAACACACTCCCAAAAGAGGATAAAAAAGTAATGGATAATCATTACTTTTTTTCAAGTAATTATATATATATATGGAATATGTTCTTCTGTCTGGTATGGCATTATTTTTAATTGAAATATCGTTTTTTTCTTGTTTTGTTTTGTTTTGGGTATATAACGAACTTCACCTACAGTAATAAATTCCATTAATTTTCTTAAGTAACAATAATGTTTTTCAGACCATAATAAGAGTAATATAATAGTTATTATATAAGAACACTAGCTAATTAAATACAAAAAAAATGTTTTTATAATTTCGCTATTATACTTAGCCTCTCTATCATAGAATGAGATAAAGAGACCATTCCCTCTAAATTAATTATAATCAGGAAGTTGATCAACATGAGATGACGTTTGTTCTGTGCAATCTGGACAATCCCAATCTCCATGAGTTATTTCCTCGGAGATACGGTCGAAGTAGTTTATCGCAACATATAGGACAGAAAAAAAGGGTTCATTTTCTTCCTCAAAATCAGCCACTGCTTGAGTTGTAGAAGAATAATCCCTAATTCCCAAGGGATATACATGATTCAAGGATAGGATCTATTCGCATTTATCTCTCAATATGCAGGCTGAATGAACTCGTCAATCCTTTCCTCGAATGCGACGTAGAACCTTACCTAGTCTCCAAAAGGGTCTTGTTCGGTTTGAAAACAATTTCCCCAACAATGGGCAATGACTTCACATATCCTTGTCATTTTCTCCCATGGATAGGAGATAATCGTTATTCCACAATTTACAGAATTTCTCCATTAAGTTTTCTCTTAGCTGAAGAGATTCTAACAACTCAATCCTACTTGGGGGATCAGGATAGAGTTCATTGACCTCATAATTTCCTCGCAATAAACGCGTATTATAACCGGTTTGCAGGAAATGGTTCGGGGTTAGAATATATAATCCCCTATCAGAAAAAGTAATATAAGTGAGTGGTCTGTCATTAACAACTCTTTCTACATCTATAAGTACTGTCAGGAAGTTAAAATATTCCAATTTCTCTTACGAGTTTTTTCAAGCACTGTTTAACTGTTTGAATCATACGTTCCCACGTACCCCCATGCCAGGTAGAATAATCAGGGATAGTGACGTGAGTTATAGAGGTAGATCTAAAATGTTGTTTAAATTCATCTGAGACCAATAGCTCAGACAACACTACCACATAGGCCAAGAAAGAGTAGCTTGAATTAAACCTTCGTTGTCCATAAACAATCCAAGTCCAGTAACTCTTGACGAAATGTTTTTCCCATATGCTCTTTTAAGATATTGTAGTTCCTCAGGGAATTCCTCCATCTGCATCGTTTAGCTTTACTATTAGTATCAGTCTGACGGCGTTTCAGTTTATCGATGCACAATAAGACCTTCTGTAAAACATTGATCACTTTTGTCAGTGATTAGAAGTTAGATACCTCTATAGGCAAGGCACTCTCATCGGATGAAGAATCTTCAGCAAACATACAGGAAACAATCTTTTATTAGTGTTGCTGAGACACGGGAGCAGAGCAATCGGCAAACCAATGTTGGTCTGATGTATCCAATCAGGGTCGTAAACCCATAAATCATAAAACTGCTTGAATTTCGATGAGTACGAACATACTTGAATAAGACAGAGTTTCAAGTTAAGCATTTATCTCTTCCACCATCCTTTTAACGTCCTTAATACGGTTCCCAACGAAAATATTCCTTTTGACTGCTTTCCCGTTGAGGACCCAAGACAAAACCACTTGAGCATCCGAAACGCAACCGGCTTTAATGCCTTCAAAATATTGGGAATAACTTTAACGGCAAGATATATAGCCGTAAGTTCAAGTGTAAGTAGGGATTTCCTTTTGAGGGGGCTACTTTTGCTTTTTAAAAAATCAAAAGCATCCATTCCCCTGCTGAAGACACAGTGCAAAATCGTAAGCATCACAAAAACATAGGAATTCAGTAGGAAAGTATTCCCTCAACGCCCTTCTTGGAAGCTCCAACTAACTCAACACATTAAAATCATTGAATTTTTCTGGGATTTCCTGATTCCAGGACAAATTATTTTTCCAGAGTTCACTAATCAAAACTTTACCCTAAATAGTAACTGGAAGACATAACGATAGAGGATCATAAACCTTAGAAGACTGAGCCAATATACTGCGCTTAGTGCTGACCTCAGGATCAATCACCGTAGGTGCGAGGCTTACGGAATTCTTTTTGTGAGAAATAACGGTATCCCAACACTTTCTCCGATAGAGGAAAAGGAAATGGGGCACTCCAATCCTCTATCATCTCCTTCTGCAAATTCTGATTATTCGAGTTGCAGGATTGTAAGTCAAAATCAGCTTCCTTCAGATTGTCAGGTACTTAATGGTAAATTGAATAGAGTGATTTGAGATTACTGTTGGTCTTGACCATATTATCAACATAAAAGTTGCAGCAAAGTACAGATGACGTTTCATTATAACTGTATTGTTCAGCATGATACTTAAGTATAAAACTCAAAATGAATGGGCTTGCATTAAAGCCGAAGATAATAGAGTCATATCAGAAAGTGCGCAAAAGCAAAAACGATTTTTATCTTTATCAGTCCTTAGACGGACTTGTAAAAATGCCTTCTTGAGATCTCCCAAGAGTACATGATAATTTTTTCTAAAGGTCAATAATAAATCCAACTATTTGGCCGTCAAATTGACACCCGAATAAGCGGAATCATTTAGGGAAACACCCTCCCACCTTCTGAAAGAACATATAAAGACAGGACGAATGTTGGTAGTAACACCTGTCCCTTCCTTAATAACTGGGTGATGGGGGACCCAGCAATAATTTTCAAACTCTCCCGGAGAAACGTGAACCAGTTCAATAATTCCCATTTCCTCGTATTCTCGGAAAACGTGTAGGTATTCATTATATAGACCCTTCTTATCTTTGCATAATTTTTAATGATGACACATAATTTGATTCAACAAGGGATATTTTCTCTTCATCCCATGATCTACATAATACTTCCCATTTTTCAGAATGATACTTTTTTTGAAATAATTGATTTTGTCTTCATCATATGACGACAACTCAGAATTGTTATCAATTCCTATTGAGTCGAGAGAAAAAAATCTGTACTCTACGTTAAACAGAAGAATCTTCAAAAAAGGGACCCCACGGGTTAGGGAATGAAGTAATTGGATTTAAAACTCCTTCAATTGAGTAATTCGAACAATTGGTTAAAACACGGACTGTCTTCGCGAAGGAAAAGGATTTGAGATGATTGCAGTTAGATTTCGAACTTTCACCCAAGAAACAACATGATATCTCCAAATGCCATTTGAAGTTTGTCAGGTAGATCCGTTAAGGCTGCTAACCAGACGAAAATTCTCTAGAACAGCTAAAGGTAGTATGATTCAATTTTTCATATCCTGGGTTGAGGCGAAATCCAGCCTCTTTAATAGTAGACACAATCGCGACAAAACGAGATACTTTAAACTTCAGATTCAAACCATCTGTGAATAAAGCAGGAAAATGAAGAGAATCTGAGACCCCAATTTAACTGATACCCCAAACTGGGAAAGATTGACATTTTCACTACCTATAAAGGTGTTGATAGGCATAACGACCGACTGGGTAGAAATTTCTTCATGTGCACACAATTTTTTAAAACGGCAACGGAGAAAAAGGAACTTTGACTACCAGTGTCAAGAAGATATTTTAAAAGGATAGGAGGAGCATCTCTCTTAATAGTGACATTAATAACAGGGCAAATGCATTCGTCATGTCCCGAGAGTAAGGAAGTCTTGCCCACAAAGGCATGATGCGATAAGTCACATAAAAATATGATTTCGAACAACAGTAATTTTCCGCTTTGTGGGCACCTAAACATTTCCTCCGAAGGCTTCTTAGCACGTTCGATTTTTAAATCGTGCCAAGAATATTTAAGGCAATCTTTCACTCGATGGTCGAATTTATTGCACAACTTACAATATGTCATTAGAATTATTCTTAAGGGGATAAATTTCATTTTTATTCTGTAAAGATCCATGAGACCTGTCAACCATATTGTAACGGCTATCTGACAAGGCAACATTCCCGCGCTTTATTTGGACACAATGGCACCGCAGTAATGAATTCGATTATTTCAGGGATATTATCACTGATAGTGTGAAGCGAGGGGGTATCTTTCCCTGCTTCTTGACATTAATTCTTTCCGGATTCCCAAGATAAATTTTCGGAATAAAACATGAGCAATGACTTTACCTGAAGTAGAAACTTCAGCAAAAAAAATCACTATTAAATGATTTATCTAATTCTGTTTTTACTTGCTCAATATAGATTCTTAATCTTTCGATGTTTGTAATTGGGTCGGGCTGGAGAAGAATTTCTTCATATATTTTATTCCTTATAATATTAGGACTCATGAATCTTTCTTTTAATAGGTTCAGAGCCCTGCTATAGTTGTCCGACGTAATGTCGAAATCCACAATCAACTCAAGCACTCTGTCGGGGTTCAACACACCGCGACGTGCGTCTACATTTGAAAAAGACGCCATCTTGAATAACAGCAGCAGCATGAGTCGCTACTCTTTTCACCATGACTTTTGAGAAAACTAGCAGCAGCTTTAATCGCCATTGTTTACAACGACTTAGCAAAAAAACCGGCCAGCGAAAAATCAGCAGCAGCTTTAATCGCCATTGTTTACAATGACTTAGCAAAAAAAAACGGCCAGCGGAAAATCAGCAGCAGCTTAATCGCCATTTTGTTTACAATGACTCAGCAAAAAATCGGCCAGCGAATATCTTCCGTATATTTCCTGTAAGGAATACAAATGCGTTCCGTTGACTACGCCGATAACCTCACATCCAAGGCACCTGTCGGTCATGTTGTACGGCGACAGATCTCTTCGGTATTTATTTATCGAAATTAATCCCTTTCACAGGACCGACGAAAGTAACTCGGCACATGTTTCATGAGATCTCACGTTTTCGACTAAAAAAGGGGGTCCGGAGACTTCCCAGAAGACGCGTGCCCAGCCAGAGACGCGGACCCAGCAGCGGCAGCAGCAAAGATACAAACAGCCCTTCTCAGGGCTACTAATGCAATTAACTCTCTTTGCTGTCTGCATCTCCAGTTCCTGCTCCAGCTCTATCCTGCACCGGCACCGGCACCTGCAGTCCGAACTCCTGCATCAGCAGTCCTGAGTTCCTGCACCCTGCAGTCTGAACTCCTGCATCAGCAGTCCTGAGTTCCTGCACCCTGCAGTTTTGAGCTCCTGCACCAGCATCCTGCAGTCCTGAGCTCCTGCACCAGACTCAGCAGTCCTGAGTTCCTGCACCCTGCAGTTTTGAGCTCCTGCATCCTGCAGTCCTGAGCTCCTGCACCAGCATCCTGCAGTCCTGAGCTCCTGCACCAGACTCAACAGTCCTGAGTTCCTGCACCCTGCAGTTTTGAGCTCCTGCATCCTGCAGTCCTGAGCTCCTGCACCAGCATCCTGCAGTCCTGAGCTCCTGCACCAGCATCCTGCAGTCCTGAGCTCCTGCACCAGCACTCTCCTGCTCCAACTGTACCAGCACCCTGCAGTTTTTTCAACAGCCCTTATTAGGGCTACTACTCAAACTACTGCAATATATTTTTGGCAAGCCGGACAGCGAGGGTACCTTGACGACACCCGTCTACAGCTACCCAGCCCTTTGTCTCCAACGACACCACTCCTGCCGTTCCAGTTTGCTGCGACCAGAGACGCTTCTCCCGTCTTTCCAGTCTCTCCCGTTCCAGTGACGTCATTCATCTGTCCAACTGGGCTCTCCAACGGCACCACGCCTGACGTTCCAGTTTGCTGTCACCAGAGACGCCACTCCCGTCTTTCCAGTCTCTCCTGTTCCAGTGACGTCACCAATCAAATCTCATCACTCATTGTTATTACCACCATATGGTAAATAAACATACCTATTCTTGAACTGTTCACCAGTGTTTGTCCTCTCTTCTTTGTCATTGCCGTATTTTGCCTGTGTCTACTTTCTTAGTTGTGAGGCCGATCAAACACCCCCCCTGGTCGGTCCCGCAACAACTCTGCCCTGAAGTTTCGTGCAATCGAGTGTAGAATGGTGCTTGTTCTCACAGTCGGAGCTCACAGACGTGACAGGGTCACCGCGTGACGAGACCTCAGATCAAGGGTCAATGTGCACCTGCGAGGGGCTCTGTGACGTCACGGGCCTTTGCGTGGGAAGCAGAGGGATCCGGACGTCATTCGTTCTTTGAGAGAATCGAGTTTTAGCAGTCTGGGTTTTGGAGGTGAACCTATCAGACGTGATTTTTACCATGTAGTCGGCAACATAGTTAAGGGAAATATTTCCCTAAGAAAATACAGGCGAAAGATCTTTTTTCCCCTTCTCCACGAATGGTTAAGACTTAATTGATAAGTAATTACGATAGCAGTAATTTGCTCTCTCTCGTTCTCTCTCTCCCCCCTCTCTCTCTCTCTCTCTCTCTCTCTCTCTCTCTCTCTCTCTCTCTCTCTCTCTCTACGTTAGTGAATATCTCTCAGCTGACGGATAACTAACACTTGAAATAAAACAGAAATTACATTTTTAAAATTGTTTGTCTTCGGAGTCGGTTATGAAGTTTTTTTTGTAGCGGCGATGTTTCGGCAGAAAGAAAGAAGAAAGAATTCAACCACTAGACGACACGCCCTTCCACGCGACGAGGAAAGAAGAGAGGGTACGAGAAATTTAAAGGTATGCAAACTATATGATTTTTAGTGTTAAAAAAATGGCGAGTGTTTAAACGAGAACTGCGTCGGCCCAAGCAGAGGGCTATGCAACACTGAAAAGCTATCCAAAACAACGTTGAGGTGAAATCATCTTTACCTCAAGCCTGAATATCTAAACAAAAGGCGAACGACAGTCTCCATTCTCGGCGTCCCCTGTTAAATAAGCTCTAAACAACTTGGAGCTGTAATGAGCCAATATGGGGACGTTGAGGCAGTAATTCCGGTCCGGGGTCCCCGTAACATCATGGTAAGGGACTACCGGATCGAAATGAGTATAGATCACTCTAATTTCAGGAAGATACTTGCATCCTTAAAATAGAACACATGGACTATGAGTGTTATAGACGAAGGCAGGAGGCCACATTGTTGGCATTGTGAGCAGCCGTGGCACATGTCACAAGACTGCCTGAAGAAATTCCCTGCAAGGACCCCCTGCTGCGGTCCTGGGCGAAAATCTGTGGCACCAGCAGCTCCTAAGAAACAGACAGCAGAGGTAACAATTCAAAAGGATAGATGGACAACGGTCATCAAAAAAAAAGGTTCAAAAACCAAAGAAGCAATTCCCAGATCACCAAAAAGAAGAATTTAGAGTGCGGAAACCTGAAGGGTCACCCCACACCAAAATTCCCACCAAGGTCCTGCAGCATGCAAATACATCAGCATCCACTGCGGCGTTGGAATCAGAGGGGGAGTCCATCATTGACGATGCAATGGAAGAGGAAAACGTTGGTCCAGCAGTGACGGTAGACACCAAAACCAAACGGAAAACGAAGGAAGCAAATGAGGCTAGGCACCATTCCCCTCCCCCTATGTCAAAAGAGATACTTCTGCTCAGACCTCACAGCCCCAATCTTTTCTTCATTCTTCTGAGAAGAAATCTCTCCCCCTTTTTAATTTCCCCCCTCAGCTCGCTTCCGCTCTGTGTCCGTTGAGGAAGAGCGGGAGCAAAAAAATTAGCAGTATGTCTGCATCGCTCTCCTCCACGAGTAAAGGCAAAACAAGAAAAAACCTCCCTACCTGGGGATCAAATTGTGATGTCGATGCCCATCAGGCCACAAGGGATTTAACTCAGGTCCGGGAACTCGAAGTAAAAAACCCTAAAAACTTCCCTAATGCCCCCTTGGTAACAACATTCCTTAGGAATACAAGGGTGGGGTGCACTAAGGCGCTATAGAAGATGGTAGAGGCAGCAATGAATGCAATACCGGGCCTGAGATTGGTGGAGATGGGGCATGACTTCCTCAAACAGCTGGAGTCTCGCTGCGCAGGTAGGGTCGCCATTTACGTCGACCCCTCATTTTATAAGGCCCTCAAATTAAGCTTCCGACTGCATGTCGGAGGCATCGCTCGAGATGAATAGTTTATGTGCAACCTGCTTACTGAATATTGAAGATAGGCACGAACTTAGTTCTATGGAGTTTAGACACGACAGGCATGAGGTGCTTAAGCAAAGCTTCACGCATACTGAGGACCTCATGTCCTTTAACATAGATGTGGCTGCATTACAGGAAACTCACTATGATTCGATCGACGATAACCGACTGCTGTCGAGACATTTCGATGTCTTTTCAAGATTCGGTGACTGTCGTACTAAAAGAGTTTCCTTGTTACTAAGACTCACCCTGTTCGCAAGGGTAAACATTGTTCACGCAGATGCTGATGGCAGACTGGTGTCTGCTGTCTCCTCTACTTAATGTTCTCACGTTGGAGCCCTTCCTTTGCAGGCTAAGGCAAGGGAAGCCTGGACTGGCGCTATGCAGTATCGCTCTACCTGGTGGTGTGCAAGCCCTGGTTTCCGAATATGCTGATGATGTTACCATGTTCATTTCGAGCTTTATAGCACTCAAAAGGCACTCAAAAGGTATGAACTGACCACTTGGTTGAATGCCGTTGTAAGCTAAGGGGTCAATTGCAGTTCTTCAATGAATGCCGAACTGTGCTTAGAGTGCTGCTGGGATCTAGTGACCTCACCCGGTATAGGAAAACACTATATCGTGTAATAGTGGTGGGGATCGCTTTGTATCCACTTGGGGAGCAGCTTGGATTGTTGTTGGAGGAGGTTCACTCTCAGTGGAATTGGTATGGACATGAACTCTTTTTGTCCACGTTGCAAGGAAGATGAAATTGAAACGGCCGAGCACTCTTTTTTCAACTGCTCCAAGCTTCGTGAATACTGGACATATGTTAACGAGGGTACGGCTCGCATTGTTCCAGAGAGGGTGACAAATTCCTATAAATGAAGAGACAGGTAATTTTGAATAAACAATGGCAAATGCATATTTCAATGAAGATTTTTTATTTCAATGTTGGATTTTTTTTAGAGAATTTGTACTTATGTCAAAAGATCATTACTTGTATATTGTGGTTAAAAAAAAAAGGATCCACACCAGTTGATGATATCAAGCAGAGAAACAGTTTGTTCAAATGTGATATGTGTTTTACTAACCAAAAACTTAAACTGTCCTCATTTTGATTGTTTTCAACACAACATTTTGGCTATAGTCTTCATTTTGTGAAATGAAGACTATAGCCAAATAAAATAATCAAAAAATGAAGTTCAAACTAAAATTTCAGCATGTCTAGTGTGGTCTCTTAGTCGATTAATCTAAGCAAACAAATTCACTGAAATGGAAGATGGATTTAGAAAAAATAAACAGATTCACTGAAATGGAAGATGAATACATATAATACAATGTCCATAGATTAAATAGAAGGTTTAATTAAAAATATATAGTGTTGTAAAGGTCATGATTGGCATAAATACGAAACTAACATAAAGGGAAGTAATCAGGTATTGACTATATAGGAAAGTACGTATATAAGACGGGCAGTCATATCTGGAAGAGAGCGAAGAGTAAACGTCTCTACTTCCTACCGGATCCCTGTTAAACGCAAACCACTCGGCGTATTCTTAATTTAGTATGTCCTATGTAATTTAGGATATAACAGTGGCGAACGAGGATATTTTTTTTCTCTTAACAAAGATAAATTACCGTACAATTCAAGGATTTTTTTTAAAGAAAATTTGCAAAGACGGCAAGAAAAAAAAAAGTCGACACGTGCGAATTTTGCTACCTAAAGTAGTAAAAAGTACGGATTTATTCGGTAAGAACTAACGGGAAAGTAAAAAAAAATTGTACTCGAAACAATTTTAAGGTAAAGTGAACTTTATCTGTATGTTGACGAAAAAATATTTGGGAAGCACAAGCTGAATTCGAAACCTGCACCGTGAGATTACGAATTTCGAAAGAAAAAAGTACGCTTACGATTTTTTTTTCTTTAAACAATTCAGAAATTATTGTTATTTTTTTTTCTCTCTCCCCCAAGTGCAGCCGTATTTTTGTGAACAATAATTGTTCATTGCTTTGTCTAAAGTAATTGAAACTATTTGTTGTGCGAATTTTGGAAACGTTTTATTGTCTGAAATTATTTTGTGAAAAAGTTTACCTGGTAAAAGACTGTTGCTAAATTGTATAAACTTTGTGAAACATTTATTTTTGCAAAAATTATGTTGCTAATTTACGAAAACGCATATTGACGTACTTTTTGTGAAATTATTGTTGTAAACTTTGGAAAGATATTTTGTACTGTAATTAAGCTAAAATGGAGCAATTGGCTGAGTTGACGAAGTCGTTAACTCTAAGTATACAGCAGCAACAACAACAACAACAACAGCAACAGCTACAACAACAGCTACTGCAGCAGCAAGAATTGACACAAAAAACTTTAGAGACACAACAAGAGCAAACAAAAATACTTCAACGCTAAATGTTAACGCAACAAAAGAATTTTGAAAAATTAATTCAAACGTCGACAGATAGGAAGAAAACTAATTTTTCTGCAGAGGGTATTTCAAATTCTTTGTCAGAATTTCACTACTCTCCCGATACTGGCGTTACATTTCCAGCATACTATAGAAGGTACGAAACAGTTTTTACAAAAAGATGTTCGGACTGGACCGACGAATAAAAAGTTACGCTGTTACTACAAAAACTGGGGACGGACGAAAAGTATGCTAATTTAATTTTACCCAAAAAACCGGAGGAAGTGAATTTTGAAGAGACAATTAATACTTTATCTAGAATATTTGATAAAAGAGACAGCCTTTTTCATTCTAGATATAAATGTTTAAATTTACAGAAGTCGGAATCCGAAGACTATTTAGAATATGCATGTACTGTAAATTGCTTATGTGAATCATTTAAATTAAATGAAATTTCGGCAGATTTATTTAAATGTTTAATCTTTGTACAAGGACTCACAGCTCCAAGGCACAAAGATGTCAGATCCCGGATCCTGACAATTATGGAGTCGGACCTGAATGTAACTTTACAAAAAGTAACCGAGGAGTGTCAACGTCTCATCAATATCAAAAGAGACAACACCCGCATTGAAGAAAAAAGCGTTTACAAGCGTGTAAAAAGGCAAAGGACCTCTAGAACATACAAGACCCAGGAACAAAAGACTCCCAGAATGTACAAGGACCAAAGTTGTGAATGCTGCGGAAGTACAAGACACACCAAAAAGATCTGCTGGTTCAGGAATAGGATATGTTACGAATGTGGATTCAAAGGCCACAAGGGAACATATTGTAGCCAGAAGAAAAAACGAAGGACCGACAAAGTTAACACGCTTCGCACAAGGAAAGAGAAAAGCTGCGAAAGGCGTAAATATGTCGATGTAAAGATAAATGGACATCCTGTAACATTACTCCTGGATAGTGGTGCGGACATTAGCATCATAGATGAAGATATCTGGAGAAGGATCGGTCGACCTGAACTTAGAGAAACCAGCAAGATGGCGAAGAGTGTGTGCGGCAAAAGGTTGGAATTACAAAAGAGAACTGAGGTGCAATGTGTCATTTGGTGGTCAAACACACAAGTCCAAAGTGTACGTAGTACCAGGAAGGAACACAAGTCTATTTGGAGTGGATTGGATTGTCCTGTTCAACTTATGGGAACGACCGGTTAATTCTTTTTGTAATAGGTTGACCACAGAGAAATCAAACCAAATAGAAGGCTTCATGGACGATTTAAATGCAGAATTCCCAAAAGTTTTTGCCGAAAAACTTGGATACTGTGTGAAAACAGAAGCAAAATTTGAGGTGAAGAAAAATGCCACCCCAGTGTTCAAACCTAAAAGAAATGTACCTTTTTCATCGATGGACGCAATAGAGAAGGAGTTGGAGAGACTTCAACAATTAGACGTCATTGAAAAGGTTGACCACACGGATTGGGCAAGTCCGACGGTAAATGTGAAGAAAAAGAATAACAAAATAAGAGTCTGCGCTGACTTTTCGACGGGCCTTAATGATTGTTTGCAGGACCACAATTACCCCCTTCCGTCGGCAGAAAATCTATTCTCAAAACTAAACGGAGGAAAAATATTTTCCAAAATAGACCTCTCGGATGCATACTTGCAAATCAAAGTCAATGACGAATGTTCAAAGTATCTGTGCATTAACACGCATAAGGGTATTTTTAAACTAAAAAGACTTCCGTTCGGATTAAAGGTCGCCCCTGCTCTGTTTCAACAGGTTATGGATACGATGCTCGCAGGATTGGAATTTTCAACGGCATACCTTGACGATATCCTGATAAAGAGCAGAAATTTGCATGAACACAAGAAGCCCGTCAGAGAAGTATTTAAGAGAATAGAGGGGTTTGGTTTCAGATTAAGCCCGGAGAAATGCGATTTCTTTATTGAAAGGATCAGATACCTTGGTCAAATAATCGACAAAGAGGGACGAAGACCAGATCCACAACGGGCCGAAGCAATTGAAAAGATGCCTGCTCCAGACTCAGTACCGAAGCTACAATCATTTTTGGGATTGGTTCAATATTACGCGATATACATACCTAATGTGCATAATTTGAGAGCTCCTCTTAACGAGTTACTAAAAAAGGGTAGTAAATGGAGTTGGAATAAGGAATGTGAATCTGCCTTCCAAAAAATTAAGAAATGTCTACTATCAGACTTGGCATTAGCGCATTTTGATCCAGACAAGGAGTTAGTACTAGCAACGGACGCCAGTGATTACGGCGTTGGCGCTGCATTACTCCATAAGTATGAGGATGGAACAACAAAAGCAATCGCTCATGCATCAAGAACTTTAGTTGCAGCTGAGAAAAACTATAGTCAGATTGAAAAGGAGGCTCTGACGATAATATTTGGAGTCAAAAAGTATAATCGATTTCTCCATGGACGGACCTTCACATTGCAAATCGACTACAGCGATGGGCTGTAACTCTCTTAAACTATCAGTTTAAGATGGAGCATGTGTCATCGAAAAAGTTAGGACACGCGGATGCACTATCAAGGTTGATTCCAAACAGAAACGAAAGTTTCGAAGAGACAGTAATTGCTGCTCTTAAAGATGAAAGCGAATGTACAAGTTAAATGTGTAATATGATACGTGAACTTCCAATAACCCTTGAAGAGATTAAAAGAGAAGCTGAAAAAGACATTTTCATAAAGAAAATGAAAACTCAATTAGGACTGAGGGAAAAAAGTAACAAAGTAGGACAAACTACATTTTTTTCAATTTGTGAAACTTATGTATGCTGATAGAATCGTAATTTCACAGGCATTACGAAGGAAAATATTAATGGAATTCCATACAGGTCATCCCGGCATTTCAAGAATGAAATCCTTAATTAGAGGATACGTATATTGGCCTGGTATGGACAAAGAAGTAGAAAACTGTGTCAAAGCATGCAAAGGATGTCAGTTAGCAGCCCGAGATCCGCCAGTAAAAACGACCCCATGGCCGAAAACGGACCTACCCTGGTCACGTCTACATATTGATTATGCCGAACCTCTAAATGGTTTTTTCTACTTAATTGTAGTAGATTCTTTCTCTAAATGGCCAGAGATATTTAAAACCAGACACCCAACTGCAAGGAACACTGTAAATGCACTTAACGAAATCTTTAGCCGTTTTGGTGTACCAAAAACCATAGTAAGTGACAATGGTACAGCATTTACAGGTCACGAATTTAAAGAATTCTGCAAATCGCTGAATATTCAACATATCACGACACCTGTTTACCATCCTAGGTCGAATGGGTTGGCAGAAAAATTTGTGGACACATTTAAACGGGCAATAAAGAAAAACCTGAATATGGACACAGATGAGCAAACTATACAAACATTTCTAGCAATCTACAGGGTAACCCCGAACCCAAATAATAATGTTAATTCATCCCCTGCAGAACTGATGTTTGCTAGAAAAATTAGATCTATCTTCGATAGACTTATACCTGAGAAGAAGAAAAGTTCTAAAGGAGAAAACTTGAAAGTAAAGTGCTATTCCTCAGGGGACAAAGTGTATTTTAAAGATTTTCAGAATGGAAAAAATCATTGGGTGGACGGTTTCATTATGAAAAGAATTGGGAACATGGTTTATACCATTCAAGGCCCAAGTTTTGTCTGTAAAAGACACATAAATCAAATCCGTCCCAGAATTTCGCAAAATACAGAAGAAATTCCAATGGAAACATTATGTGATACATTTGATATACCAAAGCCAGTGTGTATACCTGAAACCATGAATGTATCCCCTGAACATACCATATGGGGTGGACAGAATTCCTTACCGCAGGTAACGCAGACCAGAAGGACGAGCACCAGAAAAAGGAAAATCATCAGGCGTTTAAGCCCTGATCCTAAAAGGAAACGGTACTAAAGCTAAAATCAGGAAGATTTCAGCTTCAGGGGAAGGCGTTGTAAAGGTCATGATTAGCATAAATACGAAACTAACATAAAGGGAAGTAATCAGGTATTGACTATATAGGAAAGTACGTATATAAGACGGGCAGTCATATCTGGAAGAGAGCGAAGAGTAAACGTCTCTACTTCCTACCGGATCCCTATTAAACGCAAACCACTCGGCGTATTCTTAATTTAGTATGTCCTATGTAATTTAGGATATAACATATAGGTTATCCTATAAAATGGACAGGGTTTACAGCAATGAGTTACGATAACCAGAATGTTGTGGCAAAACAAGGAGGACACTACTTACAAAAATTTCTAAAGAAAGTTCTTCACCTCAAAACTTGAAAGTAGTAATTAAAACTTCTTATTTTAATGTCTCACTAATGACTTGTTATCATCAAGAATCCACCCCAAAGAGTGTTCTTTTGTTTTGCGGTATAGAAAAGAGAAAAAGCACTCCCCGGATCCGCATGCTCCACCATAAAAGAAAAACTCAAAAACTGAAAAAATCATTTTATTCTTCAAAAAGTTTGTACACAATGATATTACAGAAACAGTGAGTTCTGTGTTTCTAATGATCAATTACCTTTTCTAACTGATTATAAAGCACCAACAACAAACTCCTGTATTTGAAAAGAAAGTGAGTTTACCTTTTACAATAAATTAGAAAAAAAGCTTTGACATATATATTCGCACCATATCACAGAATCAACGATTTTCTAATGATCAATTATCATAAAGCAAAACAACAAACATTTTTACTGATGAAAATTTAGAAATAAAAGCTTAAAAAATCCATATTTATACCATACTGCAAAATGAACAAACAGATTAATTCAATAAGAAAACTATTTTGACTTCAACATGTATCTTACACCAAGCTCTTGCAGAAATAATTAGTTCCTTTGTTCTTACAGATCAATAATTATTTATAATTGATCAGACTGCTAAAATTTCAAGATAATTTCAAAACCTTTAGTGCTGGTTCTTTACTTGACTTGGGAGACTGAAACAAACAATAATTCTTGAAAAATATATTTGATAATATAATTCCATGCACTCTCTTTGTATTGAAATGATACATTTTAGACACCAACATGAACATTTTTGTTAAAGAATTTCTGCAAACCTTTGATTTGACAGCATTGAACATTATGAAACAGAAAAACACCCACTGAACAGTGGTATCCAGTGGAACTTTTAAATCACCACGATCTATTTCTTTCAAAAAACTTCCATACTCATGATAATAAAAAGTAGTATCATTGAATATTTCCTCTGTAAGACAATCTTTTCGTGTGATATATAAAAAAGCTACATTTTAATATCTTTGGAGATACCAGTTTCTAGGTCTGGCAGGTGATCAACTGTTTGGCACGCCAATTCATCCAACAGATATCTGAATTTTGAGCAAGTATAGCCTGGATTATGGCTATACTCTCTAACATCAACTTTCAACCGAAGAAGTAATTTTGTTTTATGAATATAGAATTTCTGAATAACATTTTGTATGGTAATAAAATAAGTACCACCAGAACCTTGTCTCAATTTACAAAATTCAGTTTCAAGATAGTCAGTGGTAAATTCTCAAAGAATGACAAAATTGAACCCACTGTCAAGTAAATGTCTGCAAACATTAATTAAACCATTACATGTATACTCGATAGCCATACTAGTGTCTCTTGTTAAGGATTTTATTCTCTTTCCTTGCTTTCCCCTCATTTGTTTTGTCATACTTCCAAAATTTGCAAGAAATGTCAAATTTTCATCATTTCGATCTGATAATACTCTTTTCAGTGGATCATTTGTCTTGACACTTCCATAAATATCTTTTACACTCTCTATTTTCCAAAATTTCAAAACTTCTTCAATGAAAGTAACAGTTTCTTTTGTATCATTATCCTGTAATAAGTGATGAGTTTTCATTGCAGTTACAGTCTCATCACAAAACACTTTCAAACAGTGGGAAACTTTTTGTCTCTCAACTGGTTTTGGAAGAACCGCTACTTCTGTTAGTTTTGATAATTTAACAAATTGATTTTTTTCATGCGCAAAAAGTTGTTTCACTATTTCCCATTTTGCTGTCATTTCTTTACCATCAGAATAAAGCAGCAATTTTGAACAATCCTCAGTTATCCAGTTATTACGAATACTTTTAAATATATGTACATAATCGAAAAGCAAGTATATACCATTTTTAGTAACCCAAGGCTTATTTTCAACAGTATCAAATTTCTTGAATAAAGCTTGATTAGTCCGATTATTGTCACAAATAACTGCAATTACATGACCTTTAGAATGATCGACTAAATCAACAACATTTCTAACATTCTGAAACAAAAATTCCGAGTTTAGTTTGGCAACTGGGATAATCTTAATCAAAAACTTTGATCCACCATGTAAACATTTGATCATAATACCCAATACAGTTTTTGCTAATGCCTCTTCAGAATCTTTGGCACCACCAAATATGTTTCCCCCTTGGTATTGTAAACTCACTTTAACATAAATTTCATCAACTAGGATGATATATTTTTTCTGTTTATCTGACAGTTTGCTAAACATATCACCAAGAAAATTCAGATCATCTACCTTCGAAACTTTTGAGGTCATATTCACTAGTGTTTTCATGCTGGGTAATTTGTAATGATCTCGAAGTTTGTTATAAAAGACCGAGATGTGGCAAAATATTCGAATGCTCGGACAAGTATTTCCGACTCATAAACTTTTTTGTCAACTATTCGTGGTGACATAACTTCGATATGTTGTCTCAGAACCTGTTTCTCTTGTTCAATTTTCAAGTTACTAAGGTAACGAATTGCTTCCTCAATTTGAGACTAATGTTGAAACTTAGTTATTCAACAGGGAAGAAATGTGTGCGAGTATACTTGCATGGTAACATTCAAACGTTAAATTTTCAAAGATTTTAATCAAAAACATCGGAATACTTCCAGTAAAAAAATGACAAGACTGAATGAACTGTTGATTGTTAGATTTGTAGCAGGTAACTGCTGATACAAAATCATGATGGTCAATATCAGCACACAAATTTGAAAAATTATCAATTCTATCTTTGGGCAAACTCATCACAGAAGCGGAACTTTTTTTTTTGTCCTTGGTTTTGGTAAAAGACTTGGTATCACACTTGATGGCAAATTATTAAATTTCCCATAACAAATACAGTTTCATAACCAGGTATAAAAAATGTCTTTCACAAACAACAGTGTCTGAGTGGTTAGGAGTGTTAGCTCTTGGTATTACCTTTAACCATCTTTCTCTCTCATCTTGATCTTTGGGGAGACGAAACACTCGGACCTTATTTTGCTCATTACAATTGCCTTGACAGGCTGTCACACAACACTTTTTACCATTTTGAGAAATATTTAACAAATTATTTTAAACTAAAAAAAAGGAAAAGTTATGTGTCGTCAATGAGCAGAGCTGTTTACATGTAAATAAAACGTTTAAAACATATGTAATATATTTCCTAAGAATATAGAAAAGATTTGAAATTAATAATGTAGGATTTATTGATAAATTTTCAAAGACGATAATTTTTTAAACTTAAAAAAAAAGTAAAAATTATGCGCCGTCAATAAACAGAGCTGTTTACATGTAAATAAAACGTTTAAAACGTATGTAATATATTTCCTAAGAATATAGAAAAGATTTGAAATTAATAATGTAAGATTTATTGACGAATTCTCAAAGACGATACTTTTTTTAAACTTAAAAAAAAGGAAAAGTTATGTGTCGTCAATGAACAGAGCTGTTTACATGTAAATAAAACGTTTAAAACATGTGTAATATATTTCCTAAGAATATAGAAATGATTTGAAATTAATAATGTAGGATTTATTGACAAATTCTCAAAGACGATACTTTTTTAAACTTGTGCCAGTTGACACGGTTAAGATTCGGATAAAAATTGTTGTTTGGGATAAATACAATTTAGGCGCGCAGTGTGAATATAATTGTATTGGCGCGTGAAAGATAAAAAATAACGCCCACGCAAATTCCGGTGTGGCCTTATATATTAAATCAACTCAAAACGAGCGGACGTAGTAGGGAGCACACCACGTGATATTTCTGTCCAATGGGATTTCTCCAAAGACATTTTTCTAAACTTTTCTGCTTAAGCTCGCTGGAGCCTATCCAAATAGTATTTAAGCACACACAAACATCAAACCCTCTCTCTCTCAACTGACTCTTCATTCGGAGGTTACACGCGTCTTACTATCACTCTTCCATTTCACCTTTCGCGCGCTTCATACAGTTTCACAGGCGAACATTACCTATTGCCTCTCTTAACATTTTATAACACATGAGCATTTCAACAAAACAAAAGACATTCTCCTGTTTACTTACCCTGAAACTAAAGAAAGGACTTCTGAACTCATTACAAAAGGAAATATGTTATATTTGTTAATGGTTTATTTCAGTGAATAAACTTCCGTTGGTTTTGCATGTAAGTCTTCTTCTTATTATTTTTATTTTTATTTGTGGAGGAAGTTATCACCAAAAAAAGGCATGACAACCACCACAAGTTGGTGACCCAGACTTAGAAAATTGCATGCACAACGGAATCTCCTTATCAGCTACACGCCGTTTCCTAACCTACTGGCGATATCATGCGTGCGGTAACACTCAAAGGAAGTAAAAAGACGATGCGAATCTCAAGGGATGATACAAGCCGTCAGACGAAGCGTGGATCTCAGTACAATATAGCAACAAATTAGCGAGTTATGCCGATAGTCGCTATAAAATCGAAATTAAACAAATACACCGACAGTTTAAAGGCTTTAAAATCATTTTCAAACGAAAAACAGAAAAATGGAAGCTCCCCGCGTTGAAACACCTCTAGCTACATTAACGCTAAATATTCCAGCTTTTAATCCCACCAATATAAAGACGTGGTTTATCCAGATCCAGGCCCTTTTCGACGCAAAACGGATTACGTCTCAGCGAACCAAGTATTGTTATTTGGTTGAAAAACTCCCGGCAGACGTCGTCGAGGAAGTGACTGATTTATTGGAGAACGTACCAGAAAATAATCCATACGATGAACTTAAGGAGGCTATTTTGAGACGGACTGGCTTATCAAACGAGACAATGTTACGCAATCTTTTCACCCAAGTAGAATTGGGAGATCGCACACCGTCGCAACTTTTACGATACATGCGATCATTGCTAGGAGACAACAAAATGTCCGAAACTATAATGAGAAGTTTGTGGCTGGATAAACTCCCAGACACAACAGTACACATTCTGGCACCCACAACGGAAGAGACAAGCACTGTAAAGCTCGCCGACATGGCAGACCGAATTCATGAAAATCTGAGGAGCCGCAAAGTAAACTCAGCACAAGCACAGCCAAAACAGACGAGAGACGACGAAGTGGCTGGACTAAAAACTACGGTCGAAAATCTCACTCGTAAATTGCAGGAATTAATGCAAATAAACCGTCGTTACTCATTTAATAATCGACCTAACTACCGAAAACGAAGTTTTAGCAGAGGTCGAAGCAACACACGAGAACGAGCGAACGAAATCTGTTTTTACCACAAAAAATTCGGCACAGAAGCGAGGCGTTGCACTTATCCTTGTACTTTTGAAAACAAGAATCAGGGAAACGATCATTCCAGCCAGTAGTGACGACAACTGTTGCTGGATTTTCCACTAAAGGTCGTCTATTTTTCATTCGTGACAGTAATCACGGATATAACTTCTTAATAGACACCGGAGCCGAAATAAGCGTAATACCAGCGCTAGGTAAACAGAAAGCTACTCCACAGCCTTACCACCTCCAGGCAGCTAATGGCACACAAATACCGACATACGGTGAAAAGTACTTAAGCGTCAATCTCGGCTTGCGTCACACATTTTCGTGGATTTTTACCATAGCCAACGTGACGACACCAATATTAGGAGCAGATTTCCTAGCACGATTTAATCTATCAGTAGACATGACTAATCGCACACTGACTGATAACCAAACAAAAGTCGTAATTAAAGGTATCACCACAAGATACCAGTCTACTGGGATTAGTTCTGCCTTTCCTGAAGAGACGTACATTCGTCGGCTGTTTCAAAAATACCCACAACTTACTCAGCCATTCACAGTCGCGGATGATATTAAACATAATGCAAGACATTATATTAAAACGAGTAGACAACCCGTCTACGTCACCCCCAGACGTTTGAAGCCGGATAAGTACAAGATCGCAAAGGACGAATTCCAACGCATGTTGCAACAAGGAATTATTCGACCTTCCAAAAGTGCGTGGTCATCTCCTCTACACATGGTACAGAAATCAGACGCGACAACATGGCGTCCTTGCGGCGATTACAGGAGATTAAATGCACAAACTGTACCGGATAGATACCCTATCCCACACATTCACGATTTCGCAATCGGACTGCAAAACGCCACGATATTTTCCAAACTGGATTTAGTGAAAGCATATCACCAAATACCGGTGGCGGAAGAAGATATCCATAAAACAGCACTGACCACGCCATTTGGACTTTACGAATTCGTCAGAATGCCATTCGGACTTAGGAACGCCTGTCAAACCTTCCAAAGGTTAATAGACGAGGTTTTTAGGGACCTTGCATTCGTATTCGCATACGTGGACGATGTCCTAATTTCTAGTAGAAACCTCGACGAACATAAACAACACTTGGAACAAGTTTTCCAAAGACTGTCCCATTACGGTTTAAAAATAAACTTGGACAAATGTATTTTCGGTCAGCAAGAAGTAAATTTCCTCGGACATTCAATCGATAAGGATGGAATATCACCATTACCCGAAAAAGTAAGTGCCATTACGAATTTTCCACAACCAACGTCTGTTAGACAAATTCGTCGCTTCATAGGTGTAATTAATTATTACAGACGATTTTTACCCAACTGTTCCACAATCCTTGCACCGTTAACGTCATTATTGAAGAACAAAACGAAAAACCAACAATTAAAACTGGAAGGATCAGCTTTAAAAGCTTTCCATCAAGCTAAAACTGCCTTAGTCAATTTCACAAAATTGAATAATATTAAGGACAGTGAGGAATCGAAACTTACACTTACAACAGACGCATCAGACATAGCTGTAGGAGCAGTTATACACCAACTGACAGGGAATACAATGACCCCTATTTCGTTTTTTTCAGCCAAACTGAGCAAGACACAGACAAAGTACAGTACCTTTTCAAGGGAACTATTAGCAATTTATTTGGCAATTAAACATTTTAGACATCTGTTAGAAGGAAGAAACTTTTGTATTTACACTGACCATAAGCCGTTAACATATGCACTGCATACACATGTAGATAAATATGGCCCAAGAGAAATCAGACATCTTGATTATATTGCTCAATATTCTACAGACATCAGATACGTCAAGGGACAAGAAAACATCGTGGCGGACGCATTATCACGAGCTGCAATAACTTCGATAAATTCCAGTTCGCTGAGTATGGAATTAATTGCACAAGAACAAAAGACGGACGAGACACTCACTGACGTACTACATAAAACGTCTTTGCAACTGAAGGAAATGCCTGTACCTTTTAGTACAACAACATTTTATTGTGATACAGCAAAAAAACAACCACGTCCATACATACCGCCAAGCATCAGACGACATGTTTTTCAACATTTCCACAATTTATCTCATCCAGGCAAACGAGCCACGGTAAGAATAATAGCAGACCGTTTCGTTTGGCCGAAAATGAATACAGATATTCGAAATTGGACCAAGACGTGTGTATCCTGTCAAAAGAATAAAATACACAGGCATACAAAGTCACCACTGGGCACTTTCAGTACGCCAGATGCTAGGTTTACCAATATCCATGTTGACTTGGTGGGGCCATTACCCCCCTCGAAAGGACACACCCACATTCTCACCATAGTCGACAGGTTCAGCAGATGGCCAACAGCCATACCCGTGAAGGACACATCGGCGGCGACAGTAGCTGGAACAATATTAAAAGACTGGATAGCGATTTTTGGAGTGCCGTCAGTACTCACAACGGACAGAGGCTCGCAATTTCAATCGAAACTCTTCGCAGAGTTAAACCAATTGTTGGGAACAACCCACATAAAGACAACGGCTTATCACCCTTGCTCGAACGGCCTCGTCGAACGCTTCCACAGACAGCTAAAAACTTCTTTGGCTACGAGTCATAACAACGCAGACTGGTCAGATAATTTACCATTAATCCTATTAATGATCCGAAACACGATAAAAGAGGATTTACAAAGCACGCCAGCGGAGGTAGTTTTTGGATACCTGGACAATATTTTGATGCATACGCAGACATTTCACCCACAAATACATTTGTGACGGAATTAAAGAACAAAATGTCTTCTCTCAAATTTACACCCACCAGGAGGGCTGACAAACAAACACATATGCCAAATGACCTTCACACATGCAAATATGTATTTATTAGGAATGATACAGTCAAAAAGCCATTTTGTCCAAATTACACAGGACCATACCAAGTTTTGGACAGAAGTGAAAAATATTTCACTGTCCAAAGGAAAAACAGGAAAGACAAAATCGCGATCGACCGAATTAAACCAGCATACATTGAGGAATACCCTCAGACAATTTCCCCACCAGAACAAATTCCCTTAGAACATGGGAGTCCAGCAGAAAATGACGGGAACATCAAACCTACGACAAAAACAGGTAGGAAAGTCCACTGGCCGAAACATTTCAAGGAATACATTACATATTAGAAAAAAATATATATATATTTTTTTCCTTTTTTTCAATCTGGGGGGAGTATTGTGCCAGTTGACACGGTTAAGATTCGGATAAAAATTGTTGTTTGGGATAAATACAATTTAGGCGCGCAGTGTGAATATAATTGTATTGGCGCGTGAAAGATAAAAAATAACGCCCACCCAAATTCCGGTGTGGCCTTATATATTAAATCAACTCAAAACGAGCTAACGTAGTAGGGAGCACACCACGTGATATTTCTGTCCAATGGGATTTCTCCAAAGACATTTTTCTAAACTTTTCTCCTTAAGCTCGCTGGAGCCTATCCAAATAGTATTTAAGCACACACAAACATCAAACCCTCTCTCTCTCAACTTACTCTTCATTCGAAGGTTACACGCGTCTTACTATCACTCTTCCATTTCACCTTTCGCGCGCTTCATACAATTTCACAGGCGAACATTACCTATTGCCTCTCTTAACATTTTATAACACATGAGCATTTCAACAAAACAAAAGACATTCTCCTTTTTACTTACCCTGAAACTAAAGAAAGGACTTCTGAACTCATTACAAAAGGAAATATGTTATATTTGCTAATGGTTTATTTCAGTGAATAAACTTCCGTTGGTTTTGCATGTAAGTCTTCTTATTATTTTTATTTGTGGAGGAAGTTATCACCAAAAAAAGGCATGACGACCACCACAAACTATTTTTTTAAAAAGTAAAAGTTATGCGCCGTCAATAAACAGAGCTGTTTACATGTAAATAAAACGTTTAAAACATGTGTAATATATTTCCTAAGAATATAGAAAAGATTTGAAATTAATAATGTAAGATTTATTGACAAATTCTCAAAGACGATACTTTTTTAACTTAAAAAAAAGGAAAAGTTATGTGTCGTCAATGAACAGAGCTGTTTACATGTAAATAAAACAAAATTAAATTCTGACTTTTAACAGTATACTCACGAACTTATAATCCAAATGTAAATAATGATAAAATAACAGAACCTCAGCTGAAATAAATTTGATGAGTTAAAATTTATGTTGGAAATGAAATTTTCTTGGAGCAGTGAAAACGAAGTGCTACCAGCTAAAAGTTTATCTGGTGACTGACTGCTGACTGGCCCCCAGTTAAACAGTCAGACGTGCGTTTAGCCGGCCTGTTATGGGTATGGCCATGAATGGGACCCATTTGAATCACAGTTCATAAACATAAAATTAGAAATAAGGCACTTGTAAGAATTAACCAAATGCGATATTATGCAAACATAACAAGTGTTTATTAAATTAAAAAAAGACAAAATAAAAGTTCTGCTCCGCTCTGGGAAGTTTTTGATATGGTGTCACACTGTGTTTGCTCGTATTGAGTGGTTTATTAGTAGAGACAAACGAGAGACGCATGTTGGTTTTAAAAATATACATGGAAGCCTTTATTGAAGTGCGCATGCGCGGTTGTTACAAAACTAGAGTTGGTCACAAAACGAAACGATAACATCGTTACATCCCCACTTTACCAATATGAAGATTATGATATTGAGCATATTCAATATATAATAAAAAGGTAAGGGCTAATTCAGGGTAGACTGCCTGAATAGCTACAGCGAAGCAGGGGATTATTCTGCCCCATGAATTGCTTGCTATAATTCTCTAGAAAATGTTCACAAGTTCATTTTTGATGGTGGTCGTACCATCCTGCCACTGCGAGTGTATTGTTGGGAGTCTCTTTGTGAAGACTGAGTTGTACATACAGGTGGTTCTGCAAATGTTACATGCTTTGGCGTTTGTGGTGGGGTTGGCCTTATTGGAGCACTCCTAATATGCTGCCGGTTTCTCCGTAGCACATATCCGTTTGCAGTTTTTAGGAGATATGATCGGGGACCATCTGCTTGAGATACTACGGTTGCTAGGTCCCAGTTTCCGTGTGTAGGGTTTTGTGCTCTTACCCTCTGGCCAGGATATAAAGGTGGTAGGTCTTCCTTGAGTGCATGCTGGTCAAAATATTTCTTTTGCTTATGTTGCCTTTGTTTAAAAGCATCATATATTTGATCCTGATCTTGGTGGTTGTTTTCTATTTTTGTTGCAATTGGGGATTGGATTCGTCTACCCATGAGTAGCTGTGCGGGGCTGGATATGGCGTTTGAGATAGGTGTGCAGCGCCAGTGCAACAATGCAATTTCGGGTGTTGTCCCAGATTGCTTGGCCTTTTTGAGGATGGTCTTGATGGTCCTTATCTGGCGCTCTATGAAACCATTTCCCTGTGGTCTTCGAGGTGAGTTGGTCTGATGGTTGAAACCCCATTCTGTGGCAAATTCGTGGTAAAGGGCGCTTGAGAAGTGCGGCCCGTTGTCACTAACCACTTTTGACGGTATGCCAAACTCCGCGAAGGTTTGTTGCGTTATTTTTATGATAACACTGCTTGGTGATTGGACAGGTAACTGTTTGATGACAGGGTACTTGGAGTAGTAGTCTGCTATGATCAGCCATTGATGTCCATGGAGCTCGAACAAGTCTGTTCCAACTACGTCCCATGGCTTTGTTGGAATGTCGTGCTGCAGAAGAGGCTCTGACATTTGTGATGGCTGATGTTGTTGACAGATGCTACATGAGCTTGTGAATTGCTCGATGTCTCTGTTTATATTTTTCCAATTGACAGTGTCTTTGGCTAGGAGTTTGGTTTTCTCCTGTCCTAAGTGAGCAGTGTGGAGTTGCTTTAGGATATCTTCTTGGAGGGTCTGAGGAATGACAATTTGTTGTCCTTTAAGGATAAGGCCGTCATCAATTGATAGCTGATCTCTTAGGCTCCAGAATTCTCTGATATCGGTAGGCAGTTGCTTGATTGTCTCAGGCCATCCCGTGACAATGGTATCTCTTAGCTGGTTAAGCAGAGGGTCGGCTGTTGTGCAGTCTCTCAGTTTTTCAATGCGGTCAGCAGAGAAACGAATGGTGTCAACTCGAACATCCAGATCGATAGGGTCCGAATTACCAGGTGATGGCAGGCGTGATAACCCATCCGCCAATATGTTTTCGGATCCCTTGTTGTAGGATAATCTGAAATTATATCCCTGTAGCTGGATAAGCATTCGTTGTAGGCGAGCTGGAGCTGAGGTGAGAGGTTTGTCAATGATCATGACAAGAGGTTTATGATCGGTGATAATTTGGAAACCATGACCGTATAAATATGTGTGGAATCTATGTGTGCCAAACACGATTGCCAGTAGTTCCCGCTCGATACGTGCGTATCTTTGTTCTGTTTGTGTCAGACTCTTGCTTGCGTATAAGACAGGCATTAAATTGCCAGCTGCGTCTGGTTGTAGAAGCGCTGCGCCTATTCCATGAAGACTTGCGTCACAGTGCATGTAGATTGGGTGCTTGGGGTCAAAGTAGTGAAGTAGGGATGTTTCAGATACTTCACTCTTCAGGTTTTTGAAAACCGTCTGGTGGTGTGGCTCCCATTGGAATTCTAACTCTTTGTGAAGTAAGTCACGTAATACAGTGGTTTTTGAGCTGAAATCCTTAATAAAACGGGATAGGTATGTCATTACACCTAAGAACTGTTGCAGTTCTGTTTTATTGCGTGGTTCTGGCATTTCCTGTAGGTCTCGTACCTTTGCTGGGTCAGGTTTCATCCCAGTATGGATGTATATATTTCCGAAGAAGGAGATTTCCTGGCGTTTTATCTCGGATTTCTTGGAATTCATTGTGAGGCCCTCTTGTGTGGCGACTTCCATGAGGTGCCTTAGGTTGTTGTCATGTTCGCGTTCTGTTGAGCCATATACAACAATATCATCCGCTATACCGCATGCTCCTGTGCACTTCTCAAGTATTCTGTCCATCTCAAGCTGGTAGATGTCTTGGCTCACGTTTAAACCAAATGGAAGTCTTTGGAAGCAGTACCTTCCAAATGGTGTTTGAAAAGTGGTCAGGATCTGGCTTTCCTGGTCAAGCTTTATAGACCAGTATCCTGCCTTAGCATCCAGTTTTGAGAAGTATTTTGCACCTGCAAACCGGTGATTGAGTTCCTCAACTGTTGGAATTTGATGATATGGCCGCATTAGGGCTTTGTTTAGTGCCCTTGGGTCTAAGCAGACCCTTATTGTGTTGTCGCGTTTGGTTACATATGTAAGGGAGCTTACCCAGTCTGTTGGCTCCTCAATACGACGAATGACATTCTGTGACTCCATCTTGTCTAGTTCAGCCTTGATCTTTTCATGCATGGCTATTAGCGTTCTTCTCGGTGCGTCTATGTGGCATGGGATGTTAGGGTTGACAGTGAGCTTGTGTGTTTTCTTGAACTCGCCAATGCGGTCGAATCTGTCGGGGTGTAAACGCATCAGATCATCTATGCTGTTGATAGGTTGTTGCTGAACGGATATGGCACAGTTCATTGTCACAACGTTAAATGCTACAGATGTTGGCAGGCCCAGTATAGCTGGTCCTGGAGTGTTGACCACATAAAATTGAGTGTTGAGCCATGAGGAGTCCTTGTATTTGCACCTGATGTTTGTGGTGCCATGGCATTTTATTTCAGTGTTGTTGTATGCTGTCAGTACGCATTTCGTTGGGTTTAGTGATCCAGGTATTGGGTTTCCGTCTTCGTTTATGGCGGAGGGGCACATACTGCGGAATATGCGTAAAGGTAGTGTGTTTGCTTGTGCACCTGTGTCTACCTTCAGTTTGAGGCTGTGCGTACCTGGGTGGTCTGTCAATATAACGTTGATATTGACAAATGCTTCATTTTGTGTTGTTTTTTGTTTATGCAGTGGATGTTCACTGTTAATAGTGCTGAATGTGAGGTGCTCCATCGCCGCATGTAGGTTTGTTGTGGCTCGGTCGTCATGTTCAGCAACGCTGTCGACTTTTCGGCCTGTTTCATGTTGTCTGTGCCTTGACTGGCTATGGCTTTTGTGCCAGGATTTTCCTTGTTTCCTGGGTCTGAGTCTCACTGAGAAGCACAAATTGGCCCAATGGCCCATTTTTCTGCAGGAACTGCATATGTCGTTCTTGGCAGGGCAATGCTCCTTGCCAAAACGATGGTCCCGTCCACAATTTTTACATAAGTTGCTGGTATTTCTGTTGCCTTCCTGGCGTTCGCGACCACCGCGATTTATGGTGTCTATCTGTGACAGGCCATGTAGTTGGTGTATTTTGTTTATATACACGGCTGAAGCCTCATATGTGCGTGCTAATTTCACAGCCTCTTCTATTGTGTAGCCCTTCGGTTTGTTTAACAGTTCTTTTTGTAAGTCCGGTATGGGCGTGTTGGCTATCAGTATTTCTACTAAACGTTCGTTCATTTCATGGGCTGTGAAGTCGCATTTCTTCGCCTGTAAGCGACACCTGTTTAGAAATATGTCGGTCGTCTCGGTAGGCTTTTGTTGGTATCTACCGAGTTCGAGCCTACATATACGGTGGTTGGTTGCCGGTTCCAGCTGCTCCATAAATGCGTTGAAAATTTTGTTGGCGTCTCTCCGGTCTTCGCTTGACATAGACCAACTGTTGTATCTACGAATTCCTTCCTCGCCAGTTGCGAGTAGAACGATAGACACTTTCTCTTCTTCTTTAGTTCCCTTCGCTGTGAAATAAAGTTCCAAACGTTGTTGGAATATCTTGAATGACTCTGCAATGTTAGGCGAAGAGTCCCAGCCAAAAATGGGAACTGGTATAGATATATTAGCCATAGTAGTAGTAGTGTTGTTATGTGTGTGCGAGAGTTCTGTTCCGAGCTTCGACGAGCGTGTGTGTGTGAAGTTTTACGAAGTTTTGATTCGAAAAGAAAAAATATAATGTCTTACTTTTATCGTTGTTTTCTCTTATTTTTCTTTATATCCCACCGCTGCCACCATGTCACACTGTGTTTGGTTGTATTGAGTGGTTTATTAGTAGAGACAAACGAGAGACGCGTGTTGTTGGTTTTAAACATATACATGGAAGCCTTTATTGAAGTGCGCATGCGCGGTTGTTACAAAACTAGAGTTGGTCACAAAACGAAACGATAACATCGTTACATATGGGACTGGTTTAGATCAGAGTTATAGAAATTTACAAATAATGAATAAATAATAAAAAAATAAGTAATTTGTTTTCTTTTTCTTTTGTTTTTGTTTTAATTTTTTTTCATAGGACAAAACTTTTTTATAGCCTTTTGTGTGTGTGTGTGTGTGTGTGTGTGGGTGTGTGTGTGTGTGTGTGTGTGTTAATTGACAGGCTGAGTGGAAGATATTTTTACAGGATTTTAGATCCTAACGTCAGTTCTTTGTATACGAGAGTATAGCTTTCGATTTGAAGCGTTGGATAGGCACCTGAAATCTGACTGTCTCGTCTTTCACGGGTAGTTTTTAGGTGGTGAGATATAGGTAATCTCGTATCCAGAAAGGAAATTGTTGCCTTAGTCTAATGGCCAACTTTGTCGGATTGGATTTTTCCTTGTCAATCTCGTTTTGTTTTTTGTATGCGGTGATATATCTTATTTCAATTTCTGCTTGGTCGGCAATAAATCTTAGAAACATCTTGACTCAACTGCTGCCGCGAACCCCCTCCTCTTGTCTCTTGTTTTTTCGGCTTTCTCCCGTCTTCCCTTCTCCTCTCCTTGCAACAGGCTTTACTCCAATTAGATTGGTTGCCCTTTATCCGCCCCCCCAGGCAACTGCGTGGGCTGACTTTACTGCTCTTGGCCTCTCGCTGTCTAGACTACATCCGGTTCCAATTTTTTATGTGCGTTCTCTTTTTGGTGAATTGCACCATAGTTTTTTTAGGAGAACATGTGCCAACAAGTCACCTATTCTTCTTTTCATGCTTTATAGGGCAAAATATGTGGATATAACACAGCCTCCCCAGATTTTGGACCATAAATGCATCGGTTACCACTGTCTGTCCGCTGAGTATGCTTTCGAAGATGGGGTTGGCATTATGAAATCCCTAGAGCGAGATGGGATCTGTCCCCTGGTAGAGCGATTCGGCAATGTCCTTGTCTGCTGCGTCGCCTGACCTGTCTGGATGAATGTGTCCTTCTGGTGGATTATGGGTGCTTCAGGTGGAATCGTTTGACTTCACCACGTCAAACGTCCCTATCCATGGTAAATGAGAATTGTGTCCTACCGCAGATCTCGGCCATGTAGCAAGATTTTATCGCTGGTCTGTATGGGGTATTTAAATTGCACGTGACTCAGACGACTGTCGAATCTGTTATCAGCCTCATTGCTTGCGAGTACTACCCTGTTGTGCACCTGCCTCAATAATGTATTTATTTGCATCCTATAGGGGCTGTGGGGCTGTTTCCAGTAGTGCCCCTGTCATTAATCCGAGTCAGTCCCATGTTCGGGTGTCTACCCGTGCTGATGGTTGCATTCATTGAGGCTTGCATTGCCGGTCTTCACATAACATGAATATAGCGTTTTTGAGGGTTGGTGCTGCCTCTCAATATCTCCTGAGCTCTGGGGCCTCCACGGGCAGTGCAGTTTCTGCTTAATCAAGGTAAACTCACAGAACAATCTGTACACCTCGCCTGTGAAGTGTGTGCCACGGTCAGATGAAATTATACACGGAATTTCCCGGTGTCTCAGGAAATAACTGTACAGACCTTTCGCTGCATCCATGGCGCGGTCCCTTGCACACAGTATTGCAGTCAGGTGGCGACTGAAACTGTTGAGAATTGTCAAAATGTATCGCTTGCCCTTGGACGAAAGCATCTCCACGAAATCGGTATACATAACCTAGAAAGGTCTTTTGCCTCTTTTACAGTGGGCAGGCCGAATGTGACCCTGACGACCATAGTTACCTTTCCATTTGGCGCAGGTCATATATGATTCGACATATACCTGTATGTCCCTGTTCTTGTATTCTCACCAGAAATGTTTTAGATGGTCTGCCATGCACGATATTCCTGAGTGGTTAATACAGTCATGGGCTTGGTGTAGTTATGCACTTCTTGCTCGGTAAAGTACCACTAGCTTAGGTGTCATGTTACTATCCGTATCATGATAACTGATGTGCCAGGCTCCAGGTAGAATTTGCTGATGTGCTTCATAAACATGCTCGCTTTATGTTCCTGTTTATCAATCTTGAAGTTGCTGTCCAACTTCCCGTTGCCAGTGTGTCGTCTGCTGACTGCTCTGCTGCTATGTTGACTTGATCACATAGGTTGTCGGCCGCCATGTCAATTTTGAAGCTAAATGCCAAAAAGGCTTCGGTAAAATTTTTACATGCTTCCGTGTTCTGCCGGGTGTGGTGGACTCGCATGAGCTGTACGTTATCAATGTCCTCCTTGCACCAAGATGGTACGTATATATGTAGTCCTCTATTCCGTAGTCTGAAGGTCCATCCAGCTGGTGAGCTGTCCGGCACGGATTTGGTCTTATCGGCATCTCGGTTTCTGCTAAGCATGTCAGCCCACACATTCGTTTCACCCTGAATGTATTCAAGGATGAACCTATAGGATGAGATTTCCTACTGCCATCGCCTGATTTTGGCGTTGTTGAACTCTCTTTGATCGAGGTATATCAGGGATGTATGGTCTGTAAAGATAATGAACGTGCGACCGTGTAAGAAGTAATCGTACTTCAGAATCGCCCATTTTATAGCAAATACCTCTCTCTCCATTGTCGACCAGTTCTTCTCTGTGGCACTGAAGGTGTGCGATGCAGTGGCAATTATTTTTTTCTTGCCGTCAAGCACTTCTTGCATTAATATTCCTCCATATGCCGTGTTGCTGGCATCTGTCGTTAGCGTTAACAGATTCGTAAAGTCCGGGAAAGATATGACAGGTGGTGAGGATAATCGTTTCTTGATTTTCTCAAACGCACATTCAGCGTCATTTGTCCAACAAAATTTGATCTTGTCCCTATTCAACACGTGTATCGGAGCCAACAGATAAGAAAAAGTGTCAGTCCTTATGGACCCATGAAGCTGGGTCTCAAGGAATTGTCTGATCCATACCAGGCGTCCGATCAGACTTCTCAGCTCCTTTTTCGTGGTTGGGGGGCTTCATTTCTCGAATTGCCCTTACATATTCCGGATCTGCCCTGTATCCGTTGGTGTCGACGATCCGACCCAAAAATTTGGCCACACTTGCCATGAAAATACATTTGTCATGGTTCAACTTCAATCCGTACACTCTAAGGGCCATAAATAGCTGTTTCATCGCTGACATATACTCGTTGAATGTGCGAGCATGCACCAAGCTATCGTCAATGTACGATGATATGTTGTCTTTAGCGCTTCAGCTATACACCGCGAGAATATGTGGCTTGCTGAGGTAAGGTCGAATGCGAGACGGGTGTATTGGTAACATCCATCGCCCCAGGTGAAGGCGGTATTCTTCTATTTCAATTTGCCAGTCGCCACTCTTCAGGTCTAAACTGGCAAAATATTTGTTCTTTTCCCCTATTTTGTGAAAGAGCTGGTCCATCAGGAGTATTGGGTAAGGGTCCTGGTCCTTTAGAACTGTATTTAAAGTGTGTTTAAAGTTCGCCACTACTCTGACCATGCCGTTTTTCTTCCTTATTGCAAAAACAGGGCTGTTGAAGCCCTTCGGGTCCCTGCACGGCTCTACTATGCCTTCTGACAGCATTCGTTGGATCTCCGTGTTGAGGTCCGCTTCCATTGCCTGAGCTGTCGGATGTGTCTTTTGGCATTTTGATGCACCAGTCGTTGGAATTCGAACGTGCCTTTCTCGGACCCTTCAGTGCCTATAATGTCCTGAAAATCTATTAACAGATCCGCAACATGTTCTAATTCCTTCGCATTTGACTGCTGTGGCAGCTGTATGTTCAAATGTTCTCTTAGCCATTTCAGCTTCTGAGGCAACAAAGCATCAATTGCTGGAGATACCACTGTGATTGTGGCAGTATGATGACGAGTTATTTCTTTTGCATCATCTGCTACCAATAATGCCTTGTGAGATATCCACCCCTTTCTCATAATGCGAGTAAATGATATAGTGTTTTCAGCATTGTTGATGCTATAATCTGCCACAGACTTGTGTCTCAAAATATCTTGACCCAACAAAATCGGAATATCAATAGAAACAACGAGAATCTTTACTTCCTCAAACTTTGGGGATCGCCTATGGTAATGTCGCATGAAATTTCGGCGCTCGCTCGTATATTTCAATTGATGCCCGCTATGTCCACTGACGTTGTCGTCATATGTTTCTTTAAGTCGCCAGGGATAAGGTGACTGTATATGATCATTACGGAACAACCTGAGTCGATCATTGCTACTGCATGAATAGTACGTCCTTGGATGTCGACTGCTATTTTCGTGCATGGGGAACCTGGTCCACTCATCCTGCTGAATGTTGTAAAAGTGATGTTTTTCTGTACTAGGTGTGGGTTGTAGCATCATGTAGCGTCCATGCCATGGAGAAAATCCTCTCCATCTGAATGAGTACGGGTGTTCACTCGATCATTGTCCCTCGCTATGGCAGTGCGGGCCTGCACCGTTTGCTGGTATCTACCACGATTGGATGTTTCATCAGTCACTCGCGTTTCTGTATTGTACATCCTGTTTGCGGCACTTGCCTATCGATATTTGACCATCGCTCTGTTCTGTGGGTATGCCTGCTTTTTATACTGCTGGAATAGCCTTTTCTTGGCTTCGGCTGGTTTGGGCATTGTGTCCCCTCTGTACCTTGGTCTGGGTTTAATATGTCCATCCTGGGGGCTTCTCTGCATACGCCATTTCTGTGCCATGTAAGCTACTGGCTTTACCACCAGAGAATAGTTTAACTGAATGCCCCTGTCCATGGACATTTGAGCCTCATTTGCGATGCCTCCAGCAGTGTAGTGTCTATCCATAGTGTTTACTACGTGTGGGAAAACATTCGGTGCCCAGAACTTCACCTTCTTGCTCATCAACATGGCACCCATCAACGAAAAAACTGTGTCCGCCGACATTTCGGTCTGTTTTTCCTTTTTATACTTGTCCTTTATGTGGACTGCCGCCTCCCTCACTATGCTTTTCAGTCTTCCTGCGAAATCGGTCAGCTTTTCGCCCTCCTTATGCTGAAGGTCCCACGCAAGGCTCAAGTGCTAAAAATTCGACATGTGGCTACCATGTGCCAATAACAGGTAGGACTTTAACTGGTTGTAATCCAAACTTAAATAAAAAATTAAAAAATTGGATTTTCTTCACCTTCACCGACAATTGCAATCTCCAATATTAAAAGTTCTCTCTCCAATCTTCACTCTCTTCTCTTCCAAACTCAACTCACTCTTCAGTCAAAAAAGTACGGTTTATATATTGTTTAACCCACCACATATGCAAATTATTGGTGTATTTTAAATCACACGCCCCCATGATCATCAAAGATCATTTCCCATCACATAATCCTGTGCCCAAATCGGCACATTACGTTCTCTCCACGGTCTTTGCATCGCGACCGCCTCACCTTCATGTCCGGTGCTTACATCTCCATCGTTTACTTGGACCACACGCTTCAAATCTAAAATATGCCACGGCATCCCATCGACACTCAAGTTGTTAGGGGATTGTACTCCAGTAATCACTCCTCTTCCCCATTGCGTTGTACATCGAGCATTTGGTGGCTTCACCCAAACCTCTTCTCCTATTTGGATTCTGGCTGGTCCTCGCTCTTCGACTTCTGAGGATATATCTCTTGGATGTCGCCATTCATATTTAAAAATGGATCTATGTGGCACTGTCTCGTCCCTCTGTCTGACCTTAGGTGCCATGTTGTACCAGAATGTGGCCTCTTCGAGTGATATCCCTCCTCTCTCAGCTATCGCTTTCACTGTCCGATGATGTCGCTCTACTATTCCATTTCCTCCGGGCCTATAGGCTGCCCTGTAATATCTTTTTATTTTCCATTTTTCTAGCATTGTATGGAGACGTTCTGAGCGAAAAACGGTGCCATTGTCCATTATCACCTCCATTACCGGACCCCGTTCAAACATCACCTTCTCCAATTCCTCTGTAACCGCAGTTGCCGTCTCCGCATGTAACTCCCTCCATATTGCTAGTCTCCCAGGCCCACAGTCAATCATTGACAAGTATGCGCCCCCACGATAGTGTGTTATGTCAATAGCTAATCTTGTCCAATTATTTGAAGTTCCAATTTCACCAGGATCATGTATATTCGGGGCAGGATCGATTGATTGACATCGAACACAGTTCCTGACCACTCTCTGAACTTCCTCCCGTCTTATGAGTGGATCAACTTTCCGCACCAAATATAATGTTCTATCCACTCCCATGTGGTGCATGCAATGCAACTCTTCTAGTTCTCCGGTTCCTAAACAGCATACCGGGACCTCTTCTTTCTCAACTAACCACCGTTTCTTTATTCAGGTTAGCGCATCTGCTTTGTTTCTCTGTGAAGACACAAACACTGCCTTTATTCGCAGTCCAAATTCGAATATTAACTCTCCAAGTATTCCCAATCTTCGCTTTACGATCATTTCTCCAGCACCCTTGGTTCTTATTTTTCCACTCTCGGCCACTGTAGAGTTCACCCAACTTAGTACCGTTGCTGAATCGGTCCTTATTTCAATCTCTCTCAATCCCCATTTTATGGCTAAATTGACGCCTTTCAAAACAGCATCTAATTCGGCCACGTTAATGTGATTGCAGTCATCTTTTTTTCTCAGCCATGCTGCATCTTCCACCACCAAACCACCAATCTCCACAACCATGCCTGTTGCAATACTGCTTGCATCACACCACACTACTCCTATTTTTGTTTCAGGTATGTGCCAAGCTCCACTAACTGGGTCCTCCTTCTCTACATCAGTTAGAATCTCCTGTATTACTTTGACAGTTTTGCCATCAACTCTTTCCTCCCAGTCTACTCCACTTGCTCTTCTTTTAACATAACTGCATGCCAGTCGCAGCCATGCAGTAACTGGATAGTGCCCCAACAATTTGCCGCAGATAGAGAATAACTGCCGCCTATTCATTTCTTCCGTCATCTCCGGGACTTCGTTACCCCTTTTGAACAGCAGCTCACCCGTCTTTCCTTTCATCAACTTAAGTCCCAGTGCCGCTCTGCTGTCCAAGGATTCAGGTGGCTTTGCTGTCAGCCCAAATCCCTTAAGATGTTCCACAAATTCCTCTGTCGATACTTTTGTCACATCTACGATTATGTCATCAATGTACGAATCAGTGGCCTCCTTTGTCTTATTTCCTTTCATTAACACAGTTTTTAGAACGGCTGCCATAATTTTTGGCGCAACATTAAGCCCAAATTGTAACCGTGTCAGACAGTAGGTTCTTTCTTTATAGCAAACTAGCTGGTACTGCCATAGCTCTTTTGCCATGTGTAGTTGCAAGTAGGCAGACTTAAACTCGACAATCGTAGTTCCTCCTGCCAACCGCCTCCATTTTCTCATCTTTTCATCACACACATCTATTCGGTCGCTCCCTGTATGACATGCTACAAAACGGTTCAATTCCCGAAAATCTAACACTGGCCTCACTTTACCTTTTGTGGCCTGGACCACTGCCATCAACGGTAACACACCTTTTTCTTCACCCTTCCATGGTAAGAGAATACCATCTGCTATCCATCTTTCCACTTCCTTCTCGAACTCTGAATTTTTCTCACTGTCCAGGGAATTCTTATAATATTTTACTTTGTTCTGCAACACTGGATGCTCTCCCATCCATTTCCATTTCACTGTCCATCTCTCTCCATCAAAATCCGCCTCGAAATCTTTATCCTCAATTTTGCAAACGTTCGGCTGATGGGCAGCTACTGCACAGTGTACATCTGCAAACTTGACCTCAGTTTTGTTGATACTCACACCTCCCATCTCATTGATCAGGTCCATTCCAATTATGACATCGATTCCGTCAATCATGGGATCCATCAGAATCACTTCCACCTTCATTCGTACCCCACATACTTTCATTTCCACTTGCCGGGCTCCCTTACATTTTACGTCCCGACCGTCAACTGGTTTTATCGTGCCACTTCTACCACACCCACTCACAAGTTTGGAGTTAAGTAGAGTGGTGGTGCATCCAGTGTCAACAAGTGCCGTCATTACAGCATCATTTACTGCCACTTCTATCATGGGTAGAGTTCCGTACTGCGCCTTCATTCTGTTTCTGGGGTAGCTACTGGCGCAGAAGCTCCCCTTTGCTCGTTTCCCTGAGCCAGAAAACAATATCTCGCAATGTGCCCAATTCTTCCACACTCATAGCACCTTACTCTGACTCTAGCTGGCTCCGTGCAATCTTTAATAAGATGTGGTCCTCGACACCTAAAGCACCGAATGCTCAAGCATTCGGTGCTTTAGGTGTCGAATTCGGTGCTTTAGGTGTCGAATCTCATTTTTCAGTGTAGTGCTTTGTGTACTCGCTGCCACCGTCCAAGTATCTCGCATCCTCTTGCTAACCAATAGCCGTGCAGTCGGTATCAGTTGACTAACATCCAGTCTCTCCAAGTTATGCAATTGTTGCAGTACCACAGATACGTCATCTGGAAATCCTGTGATGAACGCGAGTCTTGCTGTCTGATCCAGACCTATCCCTAGGTATCCAGCTAATCCAGCCAATCTTTTGATATTGTTGGCATAAACATCCACCGATTCTCCAGTCCACCTGAATCGTTTCAGTTTTTCATAGGCTTCAAAAGGACCTTCAGTGAATGATGTCTCTATCATTTCCACATCTAATTGGTCTGTATCACTCATCTCGAGGTAGAGAGCAAGCGCATCCCCATGCAGAAAAAGTGGAATGAAACTAGCCAGGTCTTGTACTCTCTGTAGTTTCGCCACCAGTTTTACTTTTTTCATCCACCCGACTACATCACCTTCTCCACTAAAAGGCGATATCACATCCTTGCTCAAACTTATTTTTCCAGACTTCATATTCTCCTCTTCACGCCGAGATAGCTTGTAATCCAAACTTAAATAAAAATTATCTTTCTCCTTCGTTTGAAAACAAGTCTTTCATCATCTATTGAATTAAAAAGAAAATATTTAGCAAAAAGAAAAAAATGACATTCTTGGATTATCGACATTTTTCTTAATTAAGTAAGTTTGAGAACACTTTTCAGAAGGAGGTTGTTAATTTTTATTTAAGTTTGGATTACAAGCTATCTCGGCGTGAAGAGGAGAATATGGAGTCCGGAAAAATATGTTTGAGCAAGGATGTGATATCGCCTTTTAGTGGAGAAGGTGATGTAGTCGGGTGGATGAAAAAAGTAAAATTGGATTTTCTTCACCTTCACCGACAATTGCAATCTCCAATATTAAAAGTTCTCTCTCCAATCTTCACTCTCTTCTCTTCCAAACTCAACTCCCTCTTCAGTCAAAAAAGTACGGTTTTTATATTGTTTAACCCACCACATATGCAAATTATTGGTGTATCTTAAATCACACTGGTCGAATGATGTTGTCTCATGTGCTGAGTTAAGCAATTGCTTAGCCACTTTTAGAAATTCCTCCTTCAATTTGGAGTATTCTTGACGCTCCGGTCGCAACGTGAAGAGCATAGGCCTTGTTTAGGTCAGTGATGAACTTATTCACGTCGACACCCAGTTGGAACGGGCGAGTATGGCATATGGAGTTGCTCAACGACTGTTGCTTTAAGAGCAAATCGTAATCAGTTTGATGACTTGACTGCGCTGGCGTCGGGGTCGCTGACTTCATTGCTATCAGTAGATTGTTCAAATCCTCCGCCATTTCTCTTATCATGGAGTCTGATGCTTGTGATGGCTCCTGTTTTCTGGTCTCTAATTGGTCAGTAATTGTTCTTCAGTGAGTCCGGAGTAATCCATCTTTGTGGCAATACCCTCAACAGCACTTCATTAATATATATATATTATTTTTTATTTAATTTTTATTTTTATTTTTTTTCTCGGAAACCAGCTTCATGGCACCAATGTTATAAACGTGTCGAACATCAGCCCCGTGAGTTTCATTGTAGGTGCGTTACTCTTTTGTGAAGAGTCCGTAACTTCTGACACCAATGTTATAAACGTGATCCTTTATGTTTTAATCGGGTCCGCAGGTCACATGTTAAGACTTGCGGTAGTAAAACGACTTTGCATTAAAACGATAAAAGGGAGAAAGAATGGGACACATCTGAATCACTGTTCATAAACATAAAATTAGAAATAAGACACTTGTAAGAATTAACCAAAGGCGAGATTATGCAAACATAACAAGTGTTTATTAAATTTAAAAAAGACAAAATAAATGTTCTGCTCCGCTCTGGGAAGTTTTTGATATGGGGCTGGTTTAGATCAGAGTTATAGAAATTTACAAATAATGAAAGTTAAAAAATAAGTAATTTGTTTTCTTTTTATTTTGTTTTTGTTTTGTTTTTTTCGTAGGGCGCATACCTTTTTATAGCCTTTTTTGTGTTAATTGACATGCTGAGTGGAAGATATTTTTACAGGATTTTAGATCCTGACGTACGTTCCTTGTATACGGGAGTATAGCTTTCGATTTGAAGTGCTGAATCGGCACAAAATCTTGATACAACTTCTATCGTAATTTTGCAGTCGTTAGCAAAATCTGATTTTGAGGGTAACAAAGGGGTTGAAAACATAGCTTAAAAGAAAACATGGTAAGAGCAAAGATAAAATAAGAGGTTTGGTTGTGTTGAAATAGAGTTTTATTAACATTAAAATGGGGCTGGCTGCTTTTAATTCCCAAAGCTAGGTTAACTACGTTAACCTGGGTAACCAAGATAAAAAAAAAACTTATGACCTGAAAGATCACATAGGGGTTAAAGTTCGTTGGCACAACGAACTGGAAACAATTTAATTCTTTTTTTTTACAAAAAACATATAATAAAGACTGAAGAAATCTTCTTATAAATTTAACAAAGGGGTCGCAAAGGGGCATAAAACAATAAAATAAAAACTCAAAAACTACAGGACCGTAGCAGTAGGTTGGCGAATCGTCTCCTGTCTAGTTTGGACTAATTTTTCCTTTTCTCTTGAAATGTCCGTTTCAAAGGTCCCTCTTTATCTTTCTTTCGACACTTTTCATTCCAAGGATCTCCAAGTTCTTGAAATCACTTCCCAAAGGAAATTCTTCTGAAACGTCATTCCTCCAAGGGGCAGTATTTGGGAATTTTCTTTTAAATTTAAAGACGCTTGTCTTTACACCGCAAAAAAAAAACCTTTTATCATAAGGTTGATCCCTTCAAGTGAAAATATATTTCATTAAAAATAGGGTCTCTCTGATACCCTGAACTTTAAAATAAAACGTTCTTACTCTAAGAACGAGTTGAAAACTTTCAAATATTTTACGTCCGTTTTGTTAACAGACGGAGACCGTTGGAACTGAACCGCTCTGCTCTAAACCCAAGTCGGCACTGAATTAAAAAGAGCGGCAATAGCAGAGTTTGATCGAACTGGGTACAATCCAGACCGAAGTCACATGGTATGACGTCACCTCTAGGCTTCATGACAACGATGATGCTGCTGAAAAATAAAAAGACAGGGAAAACTGACCCGCAACCTGACTGCTAACTTTGACTCACATGGGTACAGTGGCAACATGTTGACCTCCCCCACTCCGACACCCCTCATGGCCAATATAGAAATAAATTTCCGAAACTTCACCCTTCCGCTCCTGAAATCTGACTGTCTCGTCTTTCACGGATAGTTTTCTCGTATCCAGAAAGGAAATTGTTGCCTTAGTCTAATGGCCAACTTTGTCGGATTGGATTTTTCCTTGTGAATCTCGTTTTGTTTTTTGTGTGCGGTGATATATCTTATTCCAATTTCTGCTTGGTCGGCAATAAATCTTAGAAACATCTTGACTCAACTGCTGCCGCGAACCCCCTCCTCTTGTCTCCTGTTTTTTCGGCTTTCTCCCGTCTTCCCTTCTCCTCTCCTTGCAACAAGCTTTACTCCAATTTGATTGGTTGCCCTTTATCCGCCCCCCCCCAAGGCAACTGCGTGGGCTGACTTTACTGCTCTTGGCCTCTCGCTGTCTAGACTACATCCGGTTCCAATTTTTTATGTGCGTATGGCCGGGGTGGAAGTGTTTGTTATGGCGGGAGATTCAAAAGAAGAACAAAGGGTTTTTGGATTTTAACCACAGTCGCGAAGGATTTCGGACAAATGGTTTTGCGATAATGAATCCCCCAACCATAGGTAGTGTAATAGATGACATTTATAACTGCATGTTATCACACCATTAGGCTTCCACCATCGGACCACGTGGGGATTAAATAAAACAGTTTAAGACAACCAAGATGAAGGAAGAAAACATTATTTAAACTTACCTTAAAGAAAGCGAAGGAATTAGGAAGCTATACACATATACGAATAGGCCTTTTATAATGGTTAATAAAAAAAGGAAAGGAATAACATTTTTATTAACAAAAACAATTTATTTAATATTTGAAACATTTTAAAGAGTTCTTAGATTCGTACTTGTGAGTGTATATATGCGAGCATGTGAATGTCAGTTGGGTGGCAAATTTGTGAATGGTGAATGTGTGTGAAGGAAAAGTTCGTTTGGATTACGAGAGATTCTTAAAGTAATGTTCCTTTGAATTCAAGATGCTTGAAGGAAAGGGATGTGAAGAACTGTTCATCAAATTGAAAGATTGTGAATAGAAAGATTACCTTTGTTTTCCTCCCTCCTCCACACAGCTCGTTCGAGCTGGTGAGGGGGGGGGGAATCGCCGAGAGTTCTTTGTGTGCGTCCGCCCAGAACGCTGAAGGCAAAAAGAGGAAGAGGAAAGGAAAACGTGTTCTTTTATCGACTTCAAATTTCGCGTGGTCAAGCTGGCCGAAATCCTTCGGCCAACGTGATTCTGCGAGATTTCACGAGTTTCTCCCTTCAGAGGCGAAGAAGGGTCAAACAAAGAAAGAAAGGGAGAGAGTAAGAGAGAGTAAGCCGAACGAACCCAGAAAGAAAAGGGGTAGCTAAACAGGCTAGGACTTTTCCTCAATGCCCGTTCGTCTCATCGATCTGCCACAATAGTCCCCCACCAGTAAGCGGAGCTTACCCGATAGACACTACCCTATTTCAATTTTACTTTTATTTATTTATTTATTTATTTATATATAACAACAATCTTTATCAGCGAGGATTTAGCGTTCATTCCGGGATGGATGAAGCTGAAGTTATATGGGTGTTCCAGCAAAATTAGCGTTCGCGGGCGAAATTTTAATTTTTGTGCACATTGGGATTTTCCGCCACGCGAAGCTGGTATTGTTTGTAGTTTTAGCTTTCGGATGTGTATTTTTCTGCTGGAACTTAGCGTTCACCTAGAGATTCTTGGGCTGAGAAAATATCAGGAGAAAGAAATGTCTCTAGACGAAGCTGGGTATTTTTAGGAAATAATTTTTAGGCCTACGTTGAAATTTGGTCGCGTTCATGCAAGTATTCTTTGGCTGATAAAGGTTTTCTCAGGTTGTAGATTTCTTACACGAAGCTGTATTTGGCTTGGGAGATTCAACGCTTGGCACTTTTGTTGCTTCCTTTATTCCTCGACTGATAAGACTATTATTATTTTTTTTTTTTTTTGGTTGTCGGGTTGACGTCGTTAATTTTTCATTAAAAAATTTTTTTTTCTTTATTGTATTTGCCTATTGTAGCTCCATTTTTTTATTTTTTTTAATGGCGTTTGGCGGGAATTTTTCATTGTCCGGTATATTTGCGCCATGTGGGAAGATTTTTTTTTGTAAAGAGATTCGATTTTTTTTTTTTGTGTGTAGACCCATCTCTCCTTGTCTCGCGAAAAGCACTTTCCCTTTTTGTTCAGTGAAAGGATGTTTTGTTTTTTTTGTTTGTTTTGTGAAAGAAGTTTTTTTTTGTAAAAAAATATTCTTGTGTTTTTTGTTAGAAATGATTTTTGTTTTTCAAGATTTTCTTTCCTTGCGTTGCTTCGTGAAAAGGATTTTTTTTTGTTGTTGTTGAAAGGGGTTTTGTTTGTTTTATGAAAATGAATTTTTTTTCTTTTTTGTTGAAAGGAATTTTGTTGTTTGTTTTATGAAAAAGGATTTTTTTTTTGTTGAAAGAAATTTTGTTGTTTGTTTTACGAAGATTTTTTTTTTTTTGTTGAAAGAGATTTTTTTTTTGTGTGATGTGAGACGCTCATTTTTTTTTTTGTTAAGTTCGTAGACTTGTATTTTCTTCGTATATGAATTTTTGTTTTTTTTGTTTTTACTTACTGCCGTATTCTATTCTAAGTTTCCTTCGCTAAATTAGATTAATATTTAAATTTATTTGTTTGTCTTTAAGTTTAGAAATGGTTATCTTATTTTTTTATTTATTTGTATCTTAAAATTTAATCAGAAGGATTTGTATTTATGTTATCGTAGAAGGATTTAGTTAGCGTGTTAACGTCGAAGAAGTCACCAATTATGGCCGGGGTGGAAGTGTGTTTATGGCGGGAGATTCAAAAGGGAGAACAATGGGTTTTTGGATTTTAACCACAGTCTCGAAGGATTTCGGACAAATGGTTTTGCGATAATGAATCCCCCAACCATAGGTAGTGTGATAGATGCCTTTATAACTGCATGTTATCACACCGTTAGGCTTCCACCATCGGACCACGTGGGGATTAAATAAAACAGTTTAAGACAACCAAGATGAAGGAAGAAAACATTATTTAAACTTACCTTAAAGAAAGCGAAGGAATTAGGAAGCTATACACATATACGAATAGGCCTTTTATAATGGTTAATAAAAAAAGGAAAGGAATAACATTTTTATTAACAAAAACAATTTATTTAATATTTGAAACATTTTAAAGAGTTCTTAGATTCGTACTTGTGAGTGTATATATGCGAGCATGTGAATGTCAGTTGGGTGGCAAATTTGTGAATGGTGAATGTGTGTGAAGGAAAAGTTCGTTTGGATTACGAGAGATTCTTAAAGAAATGTTGAATTCAAGATGTGTGAAGAAATGTTCGTCAAATTGAAGGATCGTGAAGACATGTTCATCGAATTGAAAGATGTGAATAAGATTACCTTTTTCTCCCCCCCCCCCTCCTCCACACAGCTCGTTCGAGCTGGTGGTGGGGGGGGGGTTGTCGACAAGAGTTCTTTGTGTGCGTCCGCCCAGAACGCTGAAGGCAAAAAGAGGAAGAGGAAAGGAAAACGTGTTCTTTTATCGACTTCAAATCTCGCGTGGTCAAGCTGGCCGAAATCCTTCGGCCAACGTGATTCTGCGAGATTTCACGAGTTTCTCCCTTCAGAGGCGAAGAAGGGTCAAACAAAGAAAGAAAGGGAGAGAGTAAGAGAGAGTAAGCCGAACGAACCCAGAAAGAAAAGGGGTAGCTAAACAGGCTAGGACTTTTCCTCAATGCCCGTTCGTCTCATCGATCTGCCTCATGCGTTCTCTTTTTGGTGAATTGCACCATAGTATTTTTAGGAGAACATGTGCCAACAATTCCCCTATTCTTCTTTTCATGGGCAAAATATGTGGATATAACAAAATTAGTTTTAGGGCATAGACCACCGGACGACCCCCAACCTCCACTTTACCTCCATACCCATTTTGGTCTTGTGCCACATCTTACACTTTTATATATCCATGTTAATTTATAAGATAAATAAGGGAACCGCTGAGCGCATCGCTTATAGCACGTCTGTCTAGAGCCTGTATTTGCGACTGACTTATTGTATGTAATTAAGTATTCTAAATACATTTCTTATTCCTTCTATTTCTGTCTTGTGTTCTTATTTGTTTATTGTTATTACTACGATATAACAAATTGGCGACGAGAGATTACGATTTAAAATCCAATTTGTTAACACATAACAAATTGACGATTCTTCAATCAGAACTTACGGGAAATATTGGTTTTACTATAACAAATTAGTGATATTCGTGAAAAAAATAATTACCTGAACAGTGCATTTGAATTCTCGACGGTAACATTACAAGACACAAGGAATCGTTTCTCAAGAGAGAACAAATGTGTGTTTCTCCAAAGCAAATTGGCAACTAAATTAATTGTTTTTATATTTGACAGTGACTTTTTGAAAGGATTTGAGAAGAAAAGATATTTTGTTTCCATTGTATTTGGACTGTACGTAATATTTTTCCTTTTATAAAAGGCTACAGCTTATTTTAAACAACTGTCGTCTGAGGAAAACAAAACAAAATATTTTTTAATGGAGGAATTGCAGAGGAATTGCAGCAAACTATGGTCCAACTTTTAAAAATACAAGTGGAACAACAACAAAGAAATTACGAAAGACAGCAAAGAAATGACGTAAGATTTGAAAAATGTTGGAATTTATTGTCCAGCGAACACAAGAACCAAAGCAAGCGGAATTATTTTCCCCAGATACAGTTGCGAATTCAATTGGAGAATTCACGTATGACCCAGAAAATGGTTCTATTTTTTCTGTCTACTTTCGGAGGTTTGCTGACATTTTTAAGGAAGAATGTTCAGAATGGTCGCAAGAAAAAAAGGTTCGCCTACTTCTTCAAAAATTGAACCCAGCGTGCCATGATAGGTACTGCAACTATATTCTACTAAGGGTATCGGGCAAAATTTAATTTGATGAAACTGTGCAAATCCTGACAAATGTTTTTGGCGAAAAGTTGTCCCTTTTCAACCTACGTTGGAAACTTTTAAACCTAATGACGAGGATTTTTTTTTAGCTATGCCGGAATCGTAAATCGAAAATGCCAGCAGTTTAAACTGGAAGAACTGGCTGCAGACAAATTCCGATGTCTATTTTTTGTGCAGAGCTTAACCGCAAGCAAAGATTCCGAGATAAGGGCGAGAATCTTGACGCAGTTGGATCAGGACCCTAATTTAACGTTGCATGCGATTGTTGACGAATGTAATAAAATCGTAAGCATGTGACACGATTCGGCGAAGATCGAAGAAAAAGATGTGGCTCAAGTCCGATATGCCAGAAGAGACGGTTCAAAAAATAGACATTTGAAACCTATTTGTCGCTACGCAGAAAGCACACAGAAGCGGAACCAGACACATGTCCTTCGTGTTTATGATTTCATATAAAAGGCAGATTCCCTTTAAAAACGAAATTTGTAATGCACGTAATACATCTGTGTAGAGAAAACAGGTCGAGCGCTAAGAGTTTTGTAAGTGCTGTAATTTTCACAAACAAAATGACGGCGGCCATCATGGAAGAAAATTGATTGATATAAAAACGAACAACAAAAAATATTAGTTTTCATATAGACACTAGTAGCGACTGTCTATAATCAGTGAAGACTCCTGGAAAAAAATTGGAAACCCAACATTGGTTCGCAGCGAAAAGGTCGCAAAAGGAGTCACTAGCAGAAAGCTGAATTTCATAGGGGAATTTATGTGCAACATTTTTTTGGAGGTAAGACGTGTAAAGCTAAAGTCTATGTGCTGAAAAATACTTCCGATTTATTCGGTACCGACTAGATGGCTTTATTTGACTTGTGAGATATACCGATAGGCTCATTCTGCAACTCGGTAAATGCCCCCCTCCAAACACAAATAGTAAAAGGGAAAAACTTAAGAAGACTCTGAAAAAAGATTTTCCAGAGATATTTTCATAAGGTTTAGGCAGATATATGGCCGAACGTCGGGGTAAACCAGTTAATGTCGAAGTGCCCGGACAAAAGGTTATGAGAGATGCCTTTATGGCGGCATGTCATTCCCAACGCTCGGGATGCCATATTTATTTGGGGAATCCCTATGTGGTATGGTGGTTTACGATTAAGGGGCCTTGATTAATTAGTAGTTTATAATTCTTATATAATTTGGATAAACATTGTTCTTCGGGTCACAAATCATTTTTAGTGTAATATTAAGAGCTTATAATTGGGGTTAACTTAGCGATTTGTGACCTATTTGCGTTACACATAGAATGTAAATATAAGATTATTAGTAAGTCACCACGTGGGAATAAGATTAACAGAATAAACAAACAAAAGGAAAGAAAGAAAACATTATTATTATTATATTGAAATTACGAAGGAAAGGAATAGACAGAAGTAGCATCTACATTAACATTTAACAAACAATTTATTTTTGGATAATAAAACGAGTTTGTTACACGAGTGAAATATTCGCTGGAAAGTTCGTGTTTGTATGAATGCGTATGTGCGATCGTGGTTGATATAAAGTTATGTATGTATATATTTTGGCTATTGCAATGTGTAAGAGTTCTTTGTTCATGGTGAAGAGAAATGGAAGCTATTACCTTCTTTTTAACTTGCGCTTCCCCTTTCCCGATCGATCCGGGGGCACAGCAACCTTTGCGTGCGTTATCGCCTGGAATCAAAGGGGAAAAGAGGGGGAAAAGAGAAAGATCGCGACTTGTTGCTTCCTTTTTATATAAGGTGAAATCTCGCATGGTCAAGTTGGCGTATCGGTCCCTGATTGGCCGGAATCTTCGGCCAACGTGTTTTTACGAAATATCCCCCTCCACTATCTCAGAGACGAAGAAAGGGTTGATGACACAGAGAAAGTAAAGAAGTCGCAATAAATATCCACTTGGCTGGTAGTAGCTATTACGAAAGTAACATGGAAAATGCTACCCCAGTTTTCAAACCAAAGCGTAGTGTACCCTATGCAGCTGTAGAATAGATAGACCAGGAACTTGATCGCCTAGAACAAATGGGGTACTTAGAAAAGTACAATATTCAGAGTGGGCGTCACCCACGATTTACATAAAAAAGAAAAAGAAAACAATTCGTGTGTGCGTGGATTTCTCAACAGGCATATGTGCCTGAAAACGCATGAATATCAATTGCCTAGCGCAAAAGACATTTTTGCTCGTTTAAATGTCGGAAAAATCTTCTCGAAATTGGATCTATCAGATGCGTATCTGCAAGTAGAAGTCGAGGAAGAGAGTACGAAATAGCTCACTATCAATACGCATAAAGGGGTGTATTCGTTTAATCGTCTACCTTTTGGAGTGAAAGTAGCACCAAGTTTGTTCCAAAACATAATGGATAATATGTTAGCATGTTTGGATTACGCTATGGCGTACTTGGACGATATATTGATCATGAGCGAGACCGTTGAACAACACATTGAATATGTGAATGAGTTGTTTTTTTTTTTTTGAATTGCTGAATATGGGTTTAAGCTCAGCGAGGATAAATGCGAATTTTTATGTCCAAAATAAAATATTTAGGGCGCAAAAGGCAGAAAACCTAGTCCAGAAAGGTCCAGTGCAATTCAAAATATGCCCACCCCGACAAATGTTGCTGAATTTGCAAGCATTTCTAGGTTTTGCTAATCATCATCAGATATATATAAATAATATGCATGATTTACGTTCTCCGTTAAACGAATTGTTAAAAAACGGATAAAAATGGCAATGGACACAAAATTGCCAGAAGGCTTTTCAAAAGATTAAGGATGTGCTTACATCAGAGTTTTTTTAACACATTATGATCCGAAATTAGAAATAATGTTGGCTACTGATGCGAGTGATTACGGCATCGGACAATTTAGGGGGACACAAAAGCAATTGCTCATGCAAACAGAGGTTTAATATCGGCTAAAAAACAAAAACTATAGCCAGATCATAAGGAAAGTTTATCCATCATTTTCGGGATTAAAAAATTTCACAAATTCATCCATGACCGTAAATTTATTTTACAGACGGATCATCGTCCATTACTTTCGATTTTTGGACTAAAAAAAAAGGAATCCCAGTTCATACAGCAAATAGATTACAGCACTAGGGTACTATTCTGCTAAATTATGATTTCAAAATGGAAGTTAGGCCATGCGGACGGCTTGTCCCGATTAATTCTGAAATATTGTGAACCAATGGAAGATATGGATCATAAGCATCACTCAAAGCTGAAAGTGAAATAAAAAGAAGTACTGGTTAGCACCGTACGCGAACTCTCAGTGACTGCGCAAGAACTATAAAATCTAAAAGTGATAATTTTATTAAAAACATGATGGATAAAGTGGAGTGCAAATAAAGGGGAAATATAATTCGCCGGTAAGCAATAACTATTCAATTTGCGACTAAATTTTAATGTACGCCGAGCGCGTCGTGATTCCAGTGGCATTAAAAAAGAGACTGTTAAAGGAATTTCATTGTGGTTACCCAGGAATGTGCAAAATGAAATCGCTTATGTGTGCATACGTTTTTTTGCCAGTACATTGAGAGGACAATTAAGAGCTGTAGAACTTGTGCTCTAGCAGCTAAAGCACCGCCAATAATGACAGCATCGTGCTGAAAACGGGCACGCCATGGTCTATACTACATCTAGATTTTGGTGCATATTATTTGATTGTGATGGACAGTTTAACAAAATGGTCAGAGTTTCTGAAATGCAAAAAGCCAACATCTGCCAACAATAAATTTTTTGCATGAACTGTTTGCCAGGTTTGGATTACCTGATGAAATGTTCACAGATAATGAGACCCAATTCACCTCAGGAGAGTTTAATATGTTTTGCAAAAATGTTGGGGTAAAACATATAACTATACCTGCGTACCACCCGAGAAGTAACGGGTAGGCAGAAAGGTTTGTAGATACCTTCAAAAGGGGTTTAAGAAAAGCTGGAGGTGGGGTAAACGAGGAGTGGAAGATCTAACAATTCTTAAGGGTTTACAGCGTCACACCGAACAGAAACATTGCGGCGAACATGGCACCGGCGGATATGATGTTCGCAAGAAAAATTAAAACCATTTTTGACAAATTGTTGCCAGTGAAGAAAAAACATTTTAAACACACGGATGGTAAGACCAGACTTTTTTATGAAAAAGTGTTTGTTTTATTACAGAAAGGCAACTGGCAAGACAGTATTGTCACCAGGAGAACCGGACGCTTGTTTTCTCATTTCGAAACCCGAACCCCGAACCATGTATACATGGTTCGGGGTTCGGGTTTCGAAATGAGAAAACAAGCGTCATGTAAATCAATTGAGACGCAGATACGTAGGAAAAAAACTCACATGAGGAACCTACGGAGATACTTTACGATGTATTTGATGTACCGATTCCTGAAAACCTTACTACTACTCCTGCTACTGAAGTAAGATGTTCAACGAAAAGAAAGAGAAATTCAACAGAACGTCTAGAGATTGGCCCAAAGAGGAAAATATATATTTACAGAAAGAAAGAAATCTTAAGGGACTTGTAGCAGTTATCTCCTCCTTTCAAAATATAACTACACCGGTTTGCCGTTAAGTGTCGCTTTTTCACCGACAGATGGCGCTGTAAAACGACACCAGAGTTATCTGCCCTTCGGACTATAAAACCAGGTGCAAACGGAAATTCCGTTTCCCTTCTCTTGTCAACAAGCCTCGACAGAACGACACTAGCGCTCCGTCTCTCTCTCCGCTCTTCTTCACCAACCAGCCTCGGCAGAACAACGCTGGCACCAGCGCTCCGTTTCACTCGCTTTTTCCTACTCAATTAGCCTCGACAGAACGACGCTGACACTAGCGTTCCGTTTCACTCTTCTCTTTTGGTCAATTGGCCTCGGCAGAACGACGCTAATACACTAGCGTTTCGTCTCACGCTTTTCTCTTGAACTGGTCTCGGTATAACAACTACCAACACACGTTTCTTCCGTCAACACGTGCTCAAACAACGGTAAGAGTTCTCAACTCATTTTCTTTGTGTACGGCTTTCAAAGACTTTACCCACGCCGGATTCATTTCTTCTTATACCTTTTCAAGAACTGTTTTTCCATCGACACACATGCATACATCACACACTTCATCATTCCACATTACACACACGTTCAATAAACCTTATTTGAACTACCTCATTTTTGTTTATTAATTATTACTCTGTCTTTGCATGCAACATTGCTTGATTTACTGAACACGTATATAATCGTGGGAGCACGACCTCTCGATCCTAACAGACTGATCCGAATTTACCCATAGTGACAGGATGGGTTCGTCAGGTCACTATAAAGTCGACACCTTTGCCTCACCAAAGGGGGACCGCTTATAGCACGTCTGCTTAGAGCCTGTATTTGCGACTGACTTATTGCATGTAATTAAGTATTCTTAATGCGTTTCTTATTCCTTCTATTCATGTATTGTGTTCTTATTTATTTATTGTTATTGCTACAAGGTTGTTGCATTGCTCGCATAGATTAACTGATAAAAAGATGCTTTTAAAGTTCATAGGAAAATTCAATATTAAATCCATTGAGTTGATACGAGGTTAACTCTTCACCCGCGAAATCGCAACTAATAAAAAATGGTTGTCTGGTACCGCACGTATTAAAACAAGGCGCTAAAATATATCCTTGAGGTCATCTCCTCCTTTTCGGTAGGAGGCGGGGGAGTGTGAAGATTTAACGGTGCGATTTCTAACAGTAAGTAATTATGGAGTGGTGTGATTTAAGAAATAAGGCAGGATTAAAAGAAAGAAAATGAGAAAGAATAGAAAGAAAAGAAAAGAGAGAGAAAAGGAAAAAAAAAAAAGAAAAGAGAGAAAGAAAGGGAAAGGAGAAATAAAAGAAGAGATAAATAAAAGCGAAAAAGATATTTGAAAAATAAAAAGAGAAAAGAAAAGAGAAACCTCGGCGGGCGAATATATTTGAATGATGACTCGTTTACTTTGCCGGTCGTCGTCACTCCTTTGCGTTCCTCGAGACGACATTTATTTTTAGCTTTTTAGCTTTGTCATATTTATTTTTGTTAAAAGAGGGAAATTAAATATCTTATCACGTTATTTGATTTTTTAACATAAAAAAGAAATTAACGCGAAAAAAAAATGAGACATGAGACAATTTTCATAAAATGGGACATTTTTCTCTTTTTTTGTCTTTTTTGAATTTATTATGTTGAAATATTACAAAAGTTTTCGTACTTAGTTCGGTTTCCGTCAACTTCATCGTTCTTTTTTCGCTTTTTAGTCCGACTACACTGGAAGAAAAAAAAAAATATTCACAATTATCGTAAAAGAAATAGAAACAAAAAAAACTTGACTTGGACGCTCGAAATACAACGAGGTAAGTAGGTGAGAGTAGCGATAATAAGAATCAAATACAAGCAATAATGATAAGTTCAACTGAAGTAAAAATGGAATCGTAGTAAATCATTTAACGACCTAAAATATTAGTAGTAGTAGTAGTAGTAGTAGTAGTACTTGTCGAGGTAGACTATTATTAGTTGTGGTGGTGGTAATCAATTTCCTTAGGTGCAAGCGAAGACAGCCCTCTTTAATATTCATCTTTATTAACAAGTAAGAGTAATATTAACTAAGTCGATACTACGCAAACTATTGGTACATACACACCCGCATTAAGGCAAAACAGGAATAACGTAAACAAGTCGTCCTGCTGGCTATACACAAACTATCGAATGCTTCTATGTAGGTCGCTTCGTCTATTGTGGGCAGAACTCGAATCACGTGACACGATTGAAATCTTTACTACCCCCTTCCCTTCTAAACACACGCACACTCACTCATATCTATTCATAGTGATTGTATTATCGCCCAGTGAAACGTTATTGCCTCGATTTCAGAGAGACGCCGCCGTCGCCGCGCACGGGGAGGGGGCGTGTGTGTGTCGGCCATTTTAAAAACCTTTGTTGGATGAAACAGAGTACAACGTTATAACTCGCCGTACACTATACAACTGGAGTCGACTGGAAGATCACTACCATTTTGATTGGGACCGCATTTCCGTCACCATAAGGTTAACTCGAAAACAAAAAAAAGTCGAAGACACATATGACGCAGATCATCGTGTTTCTGGAAACCAGCCAGTGTTTTCCTGAACACTTCGCCGCTATTGTTTTCTTGTTCAACTGTCGTTAGCCTCCTGGACTCATAAACGAGGAAGGGCATTTTCATCACGACCAGTAAGTATCATATCTAAACAGTTCTTTTATTAAAGTTATATTTGTTTTCATATTAAAGTTATATTTCGCCTCCCCCTCTTTTCTGTTGTACAGAGAGAGCTTTATTTAACTATTCTGTTTTCAAAGAGAGCCTGCGATATTTATTTTGTTCACTACATAATCTTCAAATGCTTAACGTGTTTGTATATAGAATATATTTTAGCTTATGTTTATAGAATCACACGAGTAGAAAAACAATTCTTCACTTTGTTAAATGTTTGGCGTGACTTTGGCGTTGCGTAAACAGGTTTTATACTAGTTTTATCGGAACTGATTAGACTTTGTGTTTCAACTGATCACGATATATTTCACCTTTGGCATTTATACAAACTATTGTTTACTTTATTATTTTGGGGAGCAACATTTCTGTAAATTCTTTTTTTAAAGTTGTCTTTTTTTTTGCCTGTGACAAGCAACGTCACGTCACAGGTGGTACTATGTCAATCCTGGTGAGATACGAGATTATTGGCCAATCATTCGTGCGCATTAAACATCTACTTCCGGTAAAAAGTTCCATCTTCTCGCTAACTTATATTTTGGGAGAAAGCCCATTTTTTTTTATATCTCAATGTCTGTAGTGTTGTATATATAAGAATTTATGTATGATCAACCAACTTCCCGGAAAACTATTCAAGACGGGTGAGTTATATCAACTACACTTCTACTTGTATTTATTTGTTTAAATTTTCCAATTTTGTTAAATTAATTATTTTATGAAAATCTACATTTCTTGTTTCTATTGAAGTAAAATTCAATTTGAGGAATACCTTCTTTCTTTTACTCTTAATGTATACCCCTTCCACCATTAAAATACTATTCTACTTTGTTAGCAAAATTAGTTTCTTTCTTGAGCATTCCATTATATTTAAATGAAAGAATTGTTACGGCCACGTGACACCATGAAATACTGTGTACTTTTAAGAAAGACATCCAAATGAAATTACGAATGAAAACTTCGAACAAATCGATTTTTTTCTCTGTCGTCGCATGCAATCAAAATGATCGTAAAATGTTTTCCTTTGACGGATTATATTTTGTCATTGTCTAAAGAGTTTTACCATAAGAATCAGTTTCTTCGTTTTAATTCACGATTGGCAAACTAAAACTCTCAACGACCAAGAATGCTTGAAATACGATTTGATTTGTTTTGATGAAATTATGAAATTGGCGGCGATTAACAGAAGTTTAAGATCACTCTAATAGAATTGGATCATATGCCTTTGTATGATGCACTGACTCACTCATGATGCACTGACTCAATGTTGTTGAACCAACCATTATGAACACATGAAGTTGTGAAGTGTTTGTCATGTTCAGTTTAGACGTCATTGTGATGCGTCATGGGTGACCTTTAGAAAATGTTTTAAAATGCTCACTTTTATAGATAGTTTCAAATTCCTGTTTCACACAAAGTCTATTTTGAACGTAAAATTAGCGGAAACATTGAACGAGCGCCTGCATTCTTTTTAATCTCCGTGGTTTTTAAGAAAGAAAGACATTGTCGCATAAGGAAAGTTGATTAAGCGTGTTGCTACAGGTTTCCCAACGAGTTATTATAAAAGGTTAGCTTCAGCCTCTCTCCAAATATTAGCTGTAATACCGCTTCACTCTCAATCCTTATCAATAGAGTTGTTAAAGTCAACAATCTCAACCTTGAACCACATCCACCAAACCAGATGATTTGTGATGCCATGTTTAAATATGAAGTTGCTGGACTCCATTTTTTGTTGTCCGGAATAAAACTAAATGAGTCGAAGTATGTGAAACTTGTTCTTATGAACAAGTTTCACATACTTCGACTCATACGAGGAAATATAGCTGAATATGCATCTGTGTTGTATGTAATATGGTACTCCATATTACGCACGAAGGTTGTACATAACCAAAAAACGAGTGACAACTCTGGAATGACCTAGAAATTTCTTAAATTTTAACTCCACAGAAAATGCCTGGGTAATATTAAAAATGACTTAATCAGCTGATGTGGGGGGTACGAATTAAATAAATCTGTTAACTATTTATTGTAAGCATGTTCGCCACATTCAATAAGAGAAAGGATCATTGAATTGCGATTTTCAAAAACATAGCTTAAAATATAAAGCATTAATGCTTTATATTTTAGGCCATGATTTTGAAAATCGCAATTCAAATCTTGTAGGCGTTTGTTAATAGTTGTGTTTGGTTCAAAATCCTGTAAAGTATCATTGAATTTTACTGGTATTTTTCTCATTATGGTCATCTTTATATGGTCTGAGTTTCGACCGTTGTATTTCCCGATAGCAGTCACTCAATGTCGTAATTGATACTTGTGTTTAATTTAAAAGTTCTTTTACCTTGCAATTTCATACAATAAATGAAGAGATTTCCAAATTCCTAAAACAGCGGGGGTGGGGGTGGGGGACCAAACGAATTTTCTAACTCCTTTAGCTTTGGCCCCGTTGATTGCTTACATAAACAAAACAATATATTGTAATATTCTAAATTCTCGTTTATGCTTATGCTTAAAATATTTGTACGTTCGCTTTATTTATCATGATGTTGCCTTGTATAGAAATATCGAACAACGCAATTTCGATGAATTAGAAAGTAGAATTGATATGAAGTAACTTTTATATCTACTTTCAAGATTTAAGATTGTCATTCAATTTTTAAAATATGTAATGATAAATACAAAGGATATTCATTTGCACTTAAGAAGCGATTTTGTGAAATTATGTGCATTACATCTGCTTGATTAGTCTAACATACAAAAATAGTATTTCAAACTTGACCGTTACAGATCGACGGAAATAGTATTTCCAACTTGAGCATTGCAGATCGACGAAAATAGTATTGCGAACTTGAGCATTACAGATCAACGAAAATTGTATTTCCAACTTGAGCATTACAGATCGACGAAAATAATATTTCCTACTTCAGCGTTACAGCTGGATGAAAACAGTATTTTCAATTTTAGCGCTACAAATCGACGAAAATAGTATTTCCGGATTGACATGGTGGATCCATTTAAATATGGATCTTTCATTGTGCAGCAGTCTTTCAGCGAGAACTCTCAAAAGACTTCAGCGCAACGAATAAGCCATAATTAGATTAATCTGCTATGTCAAGCCGGAAGACGACACTCACCTCGAGACTCTTCTCTCAGAGCTTGGTATGAAAAAATTATCTTGTGTTTAGGCTTGGAAAGATGAGATGGCTTGGCCATGTCGAGCAGAGCTCAAGCTTGATCTTCTGTGTTAAAGACATGTCCATCGCATCAAGTCGGCAGGCTAGAAGACTAAAGCTCTATTGAGATGAGCTGTGTAAACGCGACCGTTCAGCCCTGGGGATTGCAAACTTTCATCTTCGCAGCCGCCAAGACTGGAGAGAAGGACTTCGATCAAGACTAACAGACAGACCACACCCTCTGATAAAGGACTACTGAAAGGCCTGTTGAAAATAAATGGAATGATGATTATGATGATGATAAATTTGAGCGTTTCAAATCGATGAAAATAGTATTGCCAACTTGATCATTACAGATGAAAAAAATAGTATTTCCAACTCGAGCATTACAGATCGCCAAAAAGAGTATTTCCAACTCGAGCATTACAGATCGACAAAAATAGTATTTTCAACTCGAGAATTGCAGATCAACGAAAATAGTATTTCAAACTTGAGCATTACAGATCGCCAAAAATAGTATTTCCAACTCGAGCATAACAGATCGCCAAAAAGAGTATTTCCAACTCGATCATTACAGATCGACAAAAATAGTATTTCCAACTCGATCATTACGTATCGCCAAAAATGGTATATCCAACTCGATCATTACAGATCGACAAAAATAGTATTTCCAACTCGAGAATTACACATTGACAAAAATAGTATTTCCAACTAGATCATTACATATCGACAAAAAGAGTATTTCCAACTCGAGCATTACAGATCGACAAAAATAGTATTTCAAACTCGAGCATTACAGATCGACAAAAATAGTATTTCCAACTCGAGCATTACAGATCAGCAAAAATAGTATTTCCAACTACATCATTGCATATCGCCAAAAATGATATATCCAACTCGATCATTACAGATCGACAGAAATAGTATTTCCAACTTGATCATTACAGATCGCCAAAAATAGTATTTCCAACTTGATCATTACAGATCAGCAAAAATAGTATTTCCAACTATATCATTACAGATCGAGAAAAATAGTATTTCCAACTTGATCATTACAGATCGATGAAAATAGTATTTCCAACTTGATCATTACAGATCGCCAAATATAGTATTTCCAACTCAAGCATTACAGATCACCAAAATAGTGTTACCAACTCGAGCATTACAGATTGCCAAAAATAGAATTTCCAACTCGAGCATTACAGATCGACAAAAAGAGTATTTCCAACAAGAGCATTACAGATTGACAAAAATAGTAATTCCAACTTGAGCATTACAGATGGCCAAAAATAGTATTTCCAACTTGAGCATTACAGATGGCCAAAAATAGTATTTCCAACTCAATCATTACAGATCGACAAAAATAGTATTTCCAACTCGATCATTACATATCGCTAAAAATAGTATATCCAACTCGATCATTACAGATCGCTAAAAATAGTATTTTCAACTGGAGCATCACAGATCGCCAATAATAGTATTTCCAACTCAAGCATTACAGATCAGCAAAAATAGTATTTCCAACTATATCATTACAGATCGAGAAAAATAGTATTTCCAACTCTAGCATTACAGATAGATGAAAATAGTATTTCCAACTTGATCATTACATATCGCCAAAAATAGTATTTCCAACTCGAGCATTACAGATCGAGAAAAAGAGTATTTCCAACTTAATCATTACAGATCGCTAAAAATAGTTTTTCCAACTTGAGTATTACACATCGACAAAAATAGTATTTCCAACTCGAGCATTACAGATCGCCAAAAACAGAATTTCAAACTCGAGAATTACAGATTGACAAAAAGAGTATTTCCAACTCGAGCATTACAGATCGACACCAATAGTATTTCCAACTCGAGCATTACAGATACCCAAAAATAGTATTTCCAACTTGAGCATTACAGATCGACGAAAATAGTATTTCCAACTTGAGAATTACAGATCGACAAAAATAGTATTTCCAACTAGATCATTACATATTGCCAAAAATCGTATATCCAACTTCATCATTACAGATCGCTAAAAATAGTATTATCAACTAGAGCATCACAGATCGCCAATAATAGTATTTCCAACTCAAGCATTACAGATCGACAAAAATAGTATTTCCAACTCAAACATCACAGATCACCAAAATAGTATTTCCAACTCGAGCATTACAAATCACCAAAAAGAGTATTTCCAACTTGATCATTCAAGATCGACAAAAATAGTATTTCCAACTTGATCATTCAAGATCGACAAAAATAGTATTTCAAACTCGAGCATTACAGATCGACAAAAATAGTATTTCAAACTCGAGCATTACAGATCGACAAAAAAAGTATTTCCAACTCGAGCATTACAGATCAGCAAAAATAGTATTTCCAACTACATCATTACATATCGCCAAAAATGATATATCCAACTCGATCATTACAGATCGACAGAAATAGTATTTCCAACTTGATCATTACAGATCGCCAAAAATAGTATTTCCAACTTTATCATTACAGATCAGCAAAAATAGTATTTCCAACTATATCATTACAGATCGAGAAAAATAGTATTTCCAACTTGATCATTACAGATCGATGAAAATAGTATTTCCAACTTGATCATTACAGATCGCCAAATATAGTATTTCCAACTCAAGCATTACAGATCACCAAAATAGTGTTACCAACTCGAGCATTACAGATTGCCAAAAACAGAATTTCCAACTCGAGCATTACAGATCGACAAAAAGAGTATTTCCAACAAGAGCATTACAGATTGACAAAAATAGTAATTCCAACTTGAGCATTACAGATGGCCAAAAATAGTATTTCCAACTTGATCATTACAGATCGCCACAAAAGAGTATTTCCAACTCGATCATTACAGATCGACAAAAATAGTATTTCCAACTCGATCATTACATATCGCTAAAAATGGTATATCCAACTCGATCATTACAGATCGCTAAAAATAGTATTTTCAACTGGAGCATCACAGATCGCCAATAATAGTATTTCCAACTCAAGCATTACAGATCGACAAATATAGTATTTCCAACTCAAGCATCACAGATCACCAAAATAGTATTTCCAACTCAAGCATTACAGATCGCCAAAAAGAGTATTTCCAACTCGAGCATTACAAATTGACAAAAAGAGTATTTCCAACTTGATCATTACATATAGCCAAAAATGGTATATCCAACTCGATCATTACAGATCGACAGAAATAGTATTTCCAACTTGATCATTACAGATCAGCAAAAATAGTATTTCCAACTATATCATTACATATCGAGAAAAATAGTATTTCCAACTCTAGCATTACAGATCGATGAAAATAGTATTTCCAACTTGATCATTACAGATCGCCACAAAATAGTATTTCCAACTCGAGCATTACAGATTGCCAAAAACAGAATTTCCAACTCGAGCATTACAGATCAACGAAAATAGTATTTCCAACAAGAGCATTACATATTGACAAAAATAGTATTTCCAACTCGAGCATTACAGATGAACGAAAATAGTCTTTCCAACTTGAGCATTACAGATCGCCAAAAATAGTATTTCCAACTTGATCATTACAGATCGCCAAAAAGAGTATTTCCAACTCGATCATTACAGATCGACAAAAATAGTATTTCTAACTCAAGCATTACAGATCGCCAAAAAGAGTATTTCCAACTTGATCATTACAGATCGCCAAAAATAGTATTTCCAAATCGAGCATTACAGATTGACAAAAATAGTATTTCCAACTCAAGCATTACAGTTCACACCAAAATAGTATTTCCAACTCGAGCATTACAGATCGCCAAAAATAGTATTTCCAACTCGAGCATTACAGATCGCCAAAAATAGTATTTCCAAATCGAGCATTACAGATTGACAAAAATAGTATTTCCAACTCAAGCATTACAGTTCACACCAAAATAGTATTTCCAACTCGAGCATTACAGATCGCCAAAAATAGTATTTCCAACTCGAGCATTACAGATCGCCAAAAACAGTATTTCCAACTCAAGCATTACAGATCGCCAAAAATAGTATTTCCAACTCGAGCATTACAGATCGACAAAAATAGTATTTCCAACTGGATGATTACAGTTCGACAAAAGTAGTATTTCCAACTCGAGCATTACAGATCGACAAAAACAGTATTTCCAACTTGATCATTACAGATCGCCAAAAATAGTATTTCCAACTCGATCATTACAGATCGACAAAAATAGTATTTCCAACTTGAGCATTAAAGATCGCCAAAAACAGTATTTCCAACTCGAGCATTACAGATCGCCAAAAATAGTATTTCCAACTCGAGCATTACAGATTGCCAAAAACAGAATTTCCAACTCGAGCATTACAGATTGACAAAAATAGTATATCCAACTCGAGCATTACAGATCAACGAAAATAGTCTTTCCAACTTGATCATTCCAGATCGCCAAAAAGAGTATTTCCAACTCGATCATTACAGATCGACAAAAATAGTATTTCCAACTCAAGCATTACATATCGCTAAAAATGGTATATCCAACTCGATCATTACAGATCGACAAAAATAGTATTTCCAACTGAAGCATTACAGATCGCCAAAAAGAGTATTTCCAACTTGATCATTACAGATCGGCAAAAATAGTATTTCCAACTTGATCATTACAGATCGCCAAAAAGAGTATTTCCAACTCGATCATTACAGATCGACAAAAATAGTATTTCCAACTCGAGCATTACAGATCGCCAAAAACAGTATTTCCAACTCGAGCATTACAGATCGCCAAAAATAGTATTTCCAACTCGAGCATTACAGATCAACGAAAATAGTCTTTCCAACTTGATCATTCCAGATCGCCAAAAAGAGTATTTCCAACTCGATCATTACAGATCGACAAAAATAGTATTTCCAACTCAAGCATTACATATCGCTAAAAATGGTATATCCAACTCGATCATTACAGATCGACAAAAATAGTATTTCCAACTGAAGCATTACAGATCGCCAAAAAGAGTATTTCCAACTTGATCATTACAGATCGGCAAAAATAGTATTTCCAACTTGATCATTACAGATCGCCAAAAAGAGTATTTCCAACTCGATCATTACAGATCGACAAAAATAGTATTTCCAACTCAAGCATTACAGATCGCCAAAAAGAGTATTTCCAACTTGATCATTACAGATCGCCAAAAATAGTATTTCCAAATCGAGCATTACAGATTGACAAAAATAGTATATCCAACTCGAGCATTACAGATCAACGAAAATAGTCTTTCCAACTTGATCATTCCAGATCGCCAAAAAGAGTATTTCCAACTCGATCATTACAGATCGACAAAAATAGTATTTCCAACTCAAGCATTACATATCGCTAAAAATGGTATATCCAACTCGATCATTACAGATCGACAAAAATAGTATTTCCAACTGAAGCATTACAGATCGCCAAAAAGAGTATTTCCAACTTGATCATTACAGATCGGCAAAAATAGTATTTCCAACTTGATCATTACAGATCGCCAAAAAGAGTATTTCCAACTCGAGCATTACGGATCGACAAAAAGAGTATTTCCAACTTGAGCATTACAGTTCGCACAAAAATAGTATTTCCAACTTAATCATTACAGATCGCTAAAAATAGTATTTCCAACTCAAGCATTACAGATCGCCAAAAATAGTATTTCTACCTCGAGCATTACAGATCGCCAAAAATAGTATTTCCAACTCAAGCATTACAGATCACCAAAATAGTATTTCCAACTCGAGCATTACAGATTGCCAAAAACAGAATTTCCAACTCGAGCATTACAGATTGACAAAAATAGTATATCCAACTCGAGCATTACAGATCAACGAAAATAGTCTTTCCAACTTGATCATTCCAGATCGCCAAAAAGAGTATTTCCAACTCGATCATTACAGATCGACAAAAATAGTATTTCCAACTCAAGCATTACATATCGCTAAAAATGGTATATCCAACTCGATCATTACAGATCGCCAAAAATAGTATTTCCAACTGAAGCATTACAGATCGCCAAAAAGAGTATTTCCAACTTGATCATTACAGATCGGCAAAAATAGTATTTCCAAATCGAGCATTACAGATTGACAAAAATAATATTTCCAACTCAAGCATTACAGTTCACACCAAAATAGTATTTCCAACTCGAGCATTACAGATCGCCAAAAACAGTATTTCCAACTCGAGCATTACAGATCGCCAAAAATAGTATTTCCAACTCGAGCATTACAGATCGACAAAAATAGTATTTCCAACTCGAACATTACAGATCACTAAAATAGTATTTCCAACTCGAGCATAACAGATCGCCAAAAATAGTATTTCCAACTGGATGATTACAGTTCGACAAAAATAGTATTTCCAACTCGAGCATTACAGATCGCCAAAAACAGTATTTCCAACTAAAGCATTACAGATCGACGAAAATAGTATTTCTATGTGGACGAAAATAGTATTTCTATGTGGAAGTGTGTGTTTATGGCGGGAGATTCGAAAGAAGAACAAAGGGTTTAGCGACAATGAATCCCCCAGATTAATATTAAAATTTATTTGTTTGTCTTTAAGTTTAGAAATGGTTATCTTATTTTTTTAATTATTTATTTGTATCTTAAAATTGTATATTATCAAAAAGATTTTTAATTATTGTATCGTAGAAGAATTTAGTTTGCGTGTTAACATCGGAGAGGTCACCAATTATGGCCGTCCGCACGTCGGACCACGTGTAGATTAAATAAAACAGTTTAAGACAAACAAAGAGAAAGGAAGAAAATATTATTATTAAATACTTATATTAAAAACGAAAGCGAAGGAAAGATGAAGCTAAACAACATATAGTCATTTTATGAAAGTTTATTAACTTTTATAAAATGACTATATTATATTAACAAAACAATGTATTTATTTAATATTTCATAAGCGATATATATGCGAGCGCGATGAATGTCTTTTTTGTGTGTATATTTGTGAATGGGCAAAGAATTAAGAGTTCGTTTAGATTGAAGATAGATTGTAGAATGTTCATCAAATTGAAAGATAGATTCTTGAATTGAAAAGGGTTACCTTTCTTCTTCCTCCCTCCCCACACAGCTCGTTCGAGCTGGTGGGGGGGGGGGGATCAACGAGGGTTTTTTGTGTGCGTTCGTTCGTCTCAGAACGCTGACGGAAAAGAGAGAGAGAGAAAAGGGACGGTGTTCTTTTATTGACTTCAAATCTATATATATAGTGTGTGTATATGTATATATATATATATATATATATATATATATATATATATATATATATATACTGTGTGCATATATATATATATATATATATATATATATATATATATACTGTGTGCATATATATATATATATATATATATATATATATATACTGTGTGCATATATATATATATATATATATACTGTGTGTATATATATATATATATATATAGTGCGTGTGTATGTATATATATATATATATATACATCTCTCCGACACTAGCTCTATATGCTAACACCTAAAAAAACATAATTGCACCCCCTCCCAATATAGAAACATCCTTGTTAGCAATACCAAAATAATACACCATGATACCAATATCAAAAAATTAAAAATACTCGAAGCCCTCTACATAAAAACTAAACATCCCACAATTAATAATGTTAATTATGAAACTAGTTGCAACATTTTAAAGTGTCTAGCATAATAATTAACATTACCAAATTCTTAGCCATTAGGTAGTTACGCGTTTGAATTGTATGCACTTTATTTAACGTCATCAATTTCTTAACGGTTTAAACAGTCAAACTTTAAATCTCTCGTATGTGTAGAACGCCATCACGCCTTCATGTACATTTCAACTTTACAGACGCGTTTTCAAATATAAACTAC